>CM077088.1:11329763-11937554 GCA_039513925.1 Platanthera zijinensis | reverse complement strand
GAATTAATCGTTCAGAATAAAAGAGTTTATCGATAACCGCTCAAGTTGGGATGACAAAAATCTTCTGGATATCATGAGTCAAAGTCTATAGCAGGATCACCTCGTAAAAGCAAGTATTAGGTTATCGATTAGAATGAAAGTTCGGTCAATATTCGTAATCACAGTTGGGTGTAGTTATCAAAAGAGATGCGTTTATAATCTTGGAATCCCCATGACCAAAGATCGGGTTAGTCATTTATAAATTATCTTTTCTATTTCGTTCAAAGTTTGTTTTGTTCAAAGTTTGTTTTGTTCAAAATTAAGTTTCTTATTTCGCACAGTTTTAATCATAAATTTATCTTACATTTTTCATTGGTAAATAATAATTGTTTTCTTGAAGTAACAGTACTCGGCAGGCCAGAGTTTTAATACGATCTTGACATTTTATATCTTATGTTATGGTTTGATAGGTGCACTTGTCTTAATCGACTATATATTGAGAACACGATTTTCTCTATCAGCAGTGCAGCGAATAAACTCATACCAAAATCACATGACTCGGTCCTATGACAGAAGGGTAAAGCCAAGGCCGATTAGTATCGGAGACCTGGTCCTCCAAAACATCAAGTCACCAGGCAAGGGTTCCAAAAAAGACAAGCTCTCTCCAACATGGGAAGGACCATTCATTGTCATAACGATTGTAAAAGCCTGAGGCTTACAAGTTAAGGGCCATAAACCGAAAAATATTCCCCCGAACCTAGAACACGCATAACTCACATCATTTTTATCAGTGATCTGTAATTTTATTTTCTTTCATTCAAGACAGAAAGCCACAATATTGAATTTACGCGTGCATGTATCTGTTTATTCTTCAATTTTAATGCGAGCATTTTATGAATTCACAACTCGGCCCAGTGCACGCACGCATAGCGCCCCCCACGCTCACTCCCTACGTGCGCACACTCTCTCAGTGCATCGGCGGCACGACGCAGCCTCTTTGCCGCCGCAAATTCAGGTGAACCTACCCGAGCCACCCGGATTGCCCGAACCGCCCAAGGTATCGACGCCATTTTCAAAAAAGGAGTAAACCAGTTGATCGGAATCGTGCATTCTTATTCGTCATTTCAAATTCCAAAAAGGGGAAACTACCAGCGCCCCCCCCCCCCCAAAAAAAAGCTTTGAATTTTTTTGCCGAAGACTTGACAACTGCTTGCACTTCGGCTCAACGGTTCGCTCTGCTCGCTCTTTTGCTCAAGTGTTCACCCTGCTCGCTCTCTCGCTCAAGTGTTCACTCCGCTCTCCACGATGTCTGCTCCACCGAGAGTTCCAGAGGTCGCTCCTGCGAACACCAAAGAAGTGCAGAGCGGTGACCAGTCACCCTCCCGAAGATTCTAACACTTATAACCGCATACAAATTAATGGATTTAGTTGGCGCCGAAACGACCCCATGATTTTTTTCCTACACGTAAAAATGTCTTACCGTCTTTGAGACTCTACTGTTAATTCTCTTTTAACTGTTTTCGCGTTAGGTTCGCTCTCAAGGTAAAGCGGTTCTATTCTCTGGACCGAAAATACCTTAAGCAACATGCAACAAACATAATTCCATAAATTGAATATATATCTCTACTAATATACGAAAACTACTCTTTGGTGAAACATTGTCTGATGTTCCTATATTACCCGTATAGTTGTATTAATAATTACACAATTATACCAAATTTTATATTAGCATATTATAAAGACAATATCCTTTTAGAAAATTACACAACTTTAGAATATTAAAATACAAAAAATAAAAACACTAGATACCCTAAACTTATTGTCTCTAGTTAGGAATGACAAGAGAAAAATTAATATTTTAACGTTAAAATACAATTTTTTTTACAAAATAAAAATTGTATTCTTGATTTATATTTTTTTTACGGTCATTTTGAGTACTCATATGTATATGTTGCGGAGCGGGCGGAGCCCGCCGAGAGCGGGCAAAGCCCGCCGTCGTCGGTCGGGTACTGTCGCGCGAGGCCATAGGGGCGGGTACTGTTCACGACAAATGTTGCCGCCCGACGACAAATGTCGCCGCTCACGACAAATGTCGTCCCCACGACAAATGTCGCACCACCAGCGAATGCCGCATCCCTGCGAATGTCGCACCCCGCCGAATGTCGCACCCCGCCGATTGTCACACCCCGCCGATTGTCGCACCCTCGCCGAAAGCCCCCACGGCCGAATGTTAATCTTATCAACAACAATGTTTCTTGAAACTGCTAGCGTCTTGTGAATATTAGGTGTCTGTTTGACACTCTGTCCCCGTGGCACGCTGGCGAGGATAGAGACAACTTCTGGTCAGAAAGGCAGATTGATTCTCGGCAATCCAGCGGCAAAATGGCAGGGCTGTTGCACTTTTAGGCCGGCCGTTTTGACGCTTGCAAATCCGTCCCAACCGGATTGTTCCGGCTCCATCTGGCAAGAACGTAGCGGTGCTGTGTTGTCAAACGGGCCTAGATCTTATAGTGAATAATATAAATTTTTTTATTATATAACTTATGTGCATAAACTATTAGATTGGTCCCTTGAGTTCTCTTAAAGTTTGAAATCAGTCCCCTAATTTAATATTTCATGATTTTAGTCCCTAAAGTTTCCCTAGGATCTCATTTTAGTCCCATTTAACTTTTCCGTTTCCATTTAAGGGCAAGAAAGTAATTATACCAATTATTTTAAAACTAACCTAAAGTTTACTTTTTCCACTTAACCCTATTTTTACTTTTTACTCTCCTCCCAACAGCTTCCTCCCGACTTTTACCCTAACCAGGCGAATCGCGATCTCCCCCAAAGCTTCCGCAACCGGCGAAGCCACGACCTCCCCGGAATAGGGCCTTTTCCTTCTCCGACGATCCTCCTCAACGGCGAGACCTCCCCGAGCCTTCGATTCCGGTGTTGCCGTACTCCTCCCCGACATTTACAATGGCTGCTCCTTTCTTCGGCTTTCATCCGGCGAACTCCTCCTCCCCGAACTCCTCCCCGAGCCTTGGAGGTATAATTTTTCTCCTCTTTTTTCTAGGTTCATCTTCCGGCTACATTGCCATGAAAATTTTGAGTTTTAAAATTTCTAGGGTTCATCTTTAGTTCTTTCTTCTACTATTTTTAAGGGGGCTGGTAATACACCAGCTCGGAGGAGTAAAGCTAATTCATTAGCAGATTCAATCACTAGGGAAACTGTATTTTAAGTTTCTCATCGATGATGTTTCTCATTAAGTTCCATTCAATCACTAGTGAAATCCCATTCATTTTTCTAGGATTCATCTTCCGGCAAGATTTTTACTTTATTTTAAGTTTCTCATTAGAGACCATTTACAATCAAATTTTTTTTGTTCTTGCTAAATTTTGAAATTTTTTGATTGTAGTCACTATGGAATCAAACGATGAAGTTTTCAAAAATATTGACACTGATAGTGAAGATAGCGCTCTAGATATTCAGTTTGAGAATGAGGAAGAATTGTTTGAGGATGCAGATACTAGTATTGATACTTTAGGCCATAGTCATGGTATTAGTGATGAGGAATATGTAAGTGATTCCATTCAATCACTTAGTAGTGATGATGAAGGTGGTCCTTCCGTGAGTAAAAATCCACGACAACCTATTTTTACAATGTTGAAGGATATGAAAGAAATGAAATGGGAACCTGGTCTAGTGTTTAAATCAAAAGATCATTTTAAGGATGTAGTCACAACCTACTCAATTCATATGGGTGTAGGTTTGAAACTAATGAAAAATGATAATAGAAGAATCAGATACAAATGCAAGCCCGGATGTAATTGGCAAATATATGCGGCACCGATGAAGAACCAGGATACATGGGAAGTGAGAACTATAAAGGATAAACACACTTGCAGTAGAGTATTCAACAATAAACTATTGAGTGCTAAATGGTTGGGCAAACGTATAGAATCAAAGGTTAGAGAAAACCCAAGCCTACAAGTAAAACAAATTGTTGGAAAGGTAAAAGAGAAATGGGTGGTAGGGATTACTAAAGATAAGGCAGCTAGAGCAAAGGCCAAAGCAAGCTCAACTTTAGAAGGTAGTGTTGGGGACCAATACAACTATGTGAACCAATATTGTGCTGAACTATTGAGATCAAACCAAGGAAGTTCAGTCTTACTCAAATTTAGTTGGCCTCCAGAATTTTATAATGAATCTATGATACCACCATCAAAGTCTATTATACCACGGTTTGAGAGGGTGTATGTATGTCTTACCGGATGCCGAGAATCATTTAAACTATGTAGGCCTATTTTGGGGTTGGATGGATGTTTTTTGAAAGGGTACTATGGTGGACAACTATTGACAGCTATTGGCAGAGATCCCAATGATCAAATGTTACCTGTAGCATACGCAATTGTTGAGGCTGAGAATAAAGACTCTTGGAGTTGGTTTCTTGGCAATCTCATAAGAGATGTTGGATCACACGGAGTCACATATATATCAGATCAGCAAAAAGTATGAACTATATATTACATTATTTAAGAGATTTACTTTTTCTTGGTGTTGGTTTTATTTAACTAATTTGCTTATTTTTACATGTAGGGTCTAGTCCAAACTTTCAAAGAATTATTACCTAGTGTGGATCATCGATTTTGCGTTCGTCATTTGTACAATAACTTCAGAAAGAAATTTCCTAGTAAAAATTTGAAATGTTTGTTATGGAAAGCCAGCAACGCAACTTATGAAGAAGATTGGGTAAGGACTATGACTGAGATTAAAAGTATATCAAATCATGCATATGATCATCTAAGTGCAATAAATAAAAAGTTGTGGTGCAAGCATGCATTTAGTGAATATCCTATATGTGATGTTGTTGTAAACAACATGTCAGAGGCATTCAATCGAGTTATTTTGGATATGAGAGACAAACCCATACTTACAATGCTTGAGGATATTCGAGTATATTTAATGTGTAGGTGGGCTAACATTAGACAAAAAATTGAGAAACAAGTTGGTGAGGTTAATCCTAAAATTGCGAAGAAGATTGACGAGGAGGCAAAACTAAGTGGGATGTGGATGCCAATATGGTCAAGTGATAGAATATTTGAAGTAGTACATGTTCCAATAAAATTTGTGGTTTCATTGGATAATTGCTTTTGTTCATGTGGAAAATGGAGACTAAGTGGTCTACCATGCCGTCATGCAATAAGTTGCATGAATTACTTGAATCTGGATATAGCCACATTTGTGCCTAATTGCTTTAAAAAATCGGCATACATAGCATGTTATAACCAATGTATTATGCCTACAAATGGACCAAATCTTTGGCCAACTATGCCAACGACACAAGTTTTACCACCGATTCGGCGACGGGCTCCCGGTAGGCCAAGAAAGAAGCGAACTTTGGAAGTCAACGAAGAGCGAAACACCACAAGGATGAGTCGAGCACATAACACTGTTACATGTTCGAAATGTGGAGTCAAAGGACACAACAAGAGAAATTGCAAGCCAATTTGAGGTATATAAAATTTGTATTACTTATGATTCTCATATTATTTATGTATGATTATTTTCATGTTTACTTTCAGGTTAAATCTTGTTAAAATTGGAGCAATCAGAAATGAAGTTGAAGAAAGAAATTACTGATCATTATCAATTTTGTAACTCATAATTTTTTGGATCAGATGGACTATATATGAATGAACACTTGAATGTTAATTTTTTTGTCACATGTACTTGCTTTGATTTTGTTAATTTTAAGCATTTCATATTATCGTATTTACAATGTTGGAGCTATTCTGTCTATAAGATGTTATTATGTGGTTGTTTAATCATGTTGGAGACAACCTTAGTTCGTCGGCATCATGTATGGTTGCAATATTACATTCTATTATGAGATGCTATGTTCTGTTATTGGGTTCTCAACTAGCAGTAGAGGATCATTCAGCATGAAATTGAAAAAATGTATTACCTCAATTCTTCCATGGTTGCTACAAATTGTAGAAATTCGCATGATTTCAATGCAAGAAATGATATTTTTGTAATGTATTGTGCTGGTTTCAGATTTTAGTATTGTGATGGTTTCAAAGTTGAGGAAAGAAAATGACGTTTATTGTAAATGAAATATGTTATTCATCGATTAACAACATTGAGCCAAATATAAATCGGTCTCAAACTATTTTATGATGGTAAAAATTAACACATCAAATAGAATGATGTTATTTTTAAAAATATGTGCTATTTTGTTAATTTCTGAATCTATTTAACACCAATTATGTTGCTTTCCGTTAGCAATTCCGTTAATTGGGACTTATTTCCGATTTTCATTAAAGTTGAGGACTGATTTCTAACTTTTAATACTTTGGGGACCAATTTCACAAAAGATAAGATCTTTGGGGACTGATTTCATAGTTTTGCCTATTATATATTTATCTATCAGCTAACTCATGGGGCGTTGACTAGTTGACACAGTCAACTGTGACGGAAAGCAATGCTTAATCCAGACATTGGATTCACCAATGGCTATGATCCCGAACAAAAATTTTATGTGCCTTGCTTGCATATGGAGCTTGGTGCACATAGTGGGTCTGCGTTGTTCGTCAAGTTGTGTTTTTGTTGATGTTTGGTGGGACGTTTTAAATTTTTTAGGTTTGCCGTAATTTCTCCTATAAATATGATGGTTATGATTCTTATTTTGAGAGTGGGGAGTGCGTGGAGTTGTCACATTGAATTGATCTTTCTTTCTCTCCCACCAGTAATAGTGAATCGTCCTTTTCCGTAGACGTAGATGTTTTTCATCGAACCACGTAAATCACATAGAGTTTTTTGTTTGTGATTGTGTGATTTTTGTTTTTCCTCAACATTTTGCACAACAAGTGGTATCAGAGCTAGATTGCGGTGCGATTTTTGTTGGATAATTAAGCGCATGTTGGGATTGACTCGGAATCTCCTAATGAGTTTCGTGTCATTTTAGGGCAAGACTATATGTTGGAGATACTATAAATATCAATTTTACATTTGATGAACAATTGTTGACTATCTTGAGCGGTGTCTCTAATATTTTTTGTTTGGAGACAACGCAAATCCACGGCGGCGGCCTGTGCACATACAGTGAATCCAACTAGAAGGTTGGAGGCAACACTGGTTTTAGTGGGCCGTTGTAGTTTTGGATCTCCTAACGTTTGGGGGAGGCGGCGCCATAGATCTGACCAGTTGTTCCAGAGGAGACCAAACGAACAAAAAGTTGAGGGTTTCGTTCGCTTAGGCGGCGCCGATCCAATTAGAAAAGGAGACTTCTTATTCATCTGTTTTCACTGCGAATTTTTTTTTGGTCTAATACTTGGACCTAGACAAAGGTCCTAGCACCCCCACCAAAACTATTTTTTAGCCGATCAAAATTTTTTTCCTAAATAAATTATAAAATTTTAAATGAGAATTTTTTACCCACATTTTGAGATCTTATTTTTCTATAAAAAATATTTTTTTTAAAAAAAACCGATCTAATATTGCACATTTTAAGTCCTGCCGGATATCATATTACTATTATTATTATTATTATTATTATTATTTTAAATCGTGAATTTTTCTGACTGTCAGATTAAAAATCGCACTACTAGATGGCTCGCAGACCTTCCTATAAGTTCGATCCGCTGACCTAATTTTTCTCTTACGTTGCAGAGGGTGCAGATCTTCAAAAGGCGTCGTGTTCCCTGTTTCTAAAGGATCTCCAGCGGGAAAAAATTCTGGGTACAGTACCCACACGCCTGTAGTGTCATGCGAGAGTACCCATTCAGTTTTGTATTTGCACATCAAAAATTGTGCGAGTGCATTGATGTGCAATCAAACGACTGGATGTGGTACTCGCACGGCACTGTAACTGTGCTAGTACCATACCCCAAAAATTGTTCCTCACACGGTGAGGAGCGGGGGGTGGAGAGAAGAAAACAAAATGATCGAAATTTTTTTTCTGTTAGTGCCACGTCAGCTTGGAAATAAAAAAAAAATTGAAAGTTTTTCTTTGGTTTTCCATCTAAGCACATGCGGTGCAAATTCAAAGTGAAAAAGAAGAGAAATTTTGGGCTCTCTTTTGGCGTACAGGAAGACGGCAAAAAGAAAAAAAAAAATTTATTTACTATTTATTGGGCTTTCACAGCTGGTAATGCAGGAATTGAGATCGAAAAAGAAAAAAAAAACAAAATTGGTTTTTTTGGTTCTCTTTCGGCAGAGTAGCGCGGGAACGGGTATCGGAAAAAATGGTTCTCTTATGGCAAATTTCTCAGGACCGAAGCCCGGACCGTTCGGGACCAATAAAAAATGCCCAATGAAGCCAACCCTGCCTCACGCGCAAAAAATGCCCAATTTTAGACTTTCTACTATTTTCTATTATTTGCAGAGCTGAGATATCGGTCGCCCTAAACACAAAAGACATCTTGGAGAGGTCCCCGACCAAAAAATAGACTGCAGGGCTGAAATTGAGGGGGGGGATCCGGATCCCCTGGAGTTGGGAACATCAGGGGGTGGAGTTCGCATTTTGCGAATAAATGGTGCTGAATCAGGAAAATTGGTTAACATGAAAGTTGTAGATATCCCCGAGACGAATAACTTTCATGTTGAATATTTTTTGATTTGAAGTCGTTTAGACCCCCGATTTGAACTCCGAAAAAAATCTGTCCGAAAATTATTTATTTAATATTTTTCGGACATATTTTTTTCGGGACCCAAATCGGGAGTCTAAACGACTTCAAATCAAAAAATGTTCAACATAAAAGTTATTTTTCTCGGGGATATCCACAACTTTCATGTTAACCAATTTTTCTGATTCAGCACCATTTATTCGCAAAATGCGAACTCCACCCCCTGGAGTTCCTGCGGGAACTCCACCCCCTGGAGTTCCTGCGGGAACTCCACCCCCTGGAGTTCCTGCGGCGCTTGAACTCCAGTGATAACAATTTTTTTTCTATTTTTTTTATTAACTCACAAAAAAATTATTGTTGATTTGTATTGTCTGGTTTTATGTGTTATTATTGTTATAATCTACTGGAAATATGAGAGACGCGGCGCTTGAGCGGCAGCATCAACAATTCATCGTACGGGTCACATTCGGTGAAAATTGATGTTATCAAATTTGATGAAATGATGTTGTAACATTGACATGTGACGATGCGAGTTGATGGATGCGCTTTGCTCTCTAAATTTGGCGAATGTTCTTGATGGTAATGAATGCATTGATGGGATGACTGAGAAGGCGTGGTCGAAAATGAGCCAGAGTGCTTGTGTGTTGATCAGAAATTGTCTGACTCAGGAAATTAAATGCAGAGTTATGTTGGAGACGTCTACAAGAAATCTTTGGAGGGCATTGGAAAACAAGTATCTTACGAAGAGCATAGAAAATCGTCTCCACATGAAGCGTCGATTGTACCGATATACGATGAGACGTGGAGTTTCGATTGATGAGTATTTGAATGAATTTACAAAACTATTGGCAGATTTATTGAATTTGGACGAGTATGTTGGCGATGAAGACAAAGCTATCGCTCTATTGAATTCACTTTCAGATGTGTATGAGAGCTTCACGATGTCTCTCGTTCATGAGAAAGAGGTCTTAAAGTACAGTGAGGTGTCTATGATATTGTTGAATCACGAGTTTCGTCTAAGAGATAGAGTATCATCGAATACGGAGTCGACCGAATCACTTGTCTCATTGGGGTAGATCAAAGAAAAAAAAGATCTGACACAAGAAGAGTAATAACGATACTCAAAAGCGTATCAATTCACGTGGTCGCAATCTTGAGCGCAATCAGTGTGCGTTCTCTTTGGAGACGGGTCGCTAGAAGAACGATTGTCCCAGTTAAAAGAGAAAAATAAGGGAAGTTTCTCAGAGGCGAATGCCCATATTACTCAAGAGATTATTAGTGTTGATGAGTCTGATGTTTCTCTTTATGTCACTCCTTAGTGTTTATTTATTGATGATTCATATTTGATTCTGGACACGGGTTACCTATCACATTTGTCCCAATTGAGAGTGGTCCTGTACTTACAAGTCTCTGGATACTAGCGTTGTTATTATGGGCAAGAATCATGCTTGTCATTGTACAACGCCGTGTTCGCCGAGTGAGCAAATAAGAGCGACTCCGCAGCTCCAAGCGAGTCGGAAAGGCGGGCTCGCTCTCACCCGGCGAAACCAAATCAGCATTGTGAATCGGGGTATCATTCAACAGCAAAGTCTAGAAGAATTAAATCCAGAACATGTGTAGGCAAAGATGAGGGAAAGGAAAAAAGAGAATGACGCAATTGCATGTGCAACTTGGTCAGACAAATGCCCCAAAAACACAAAAGCAACATGCGGAAGGAATCGAGTCATGACCAAGATATCCAGAATAATGAGGCGATTCAAAGAAAAAGACGCCAAACCTGCCACCAGGTGTCCAATTAGAGGTGCGCAATTCCCTTCCACAATCACCGAAGGCCAACAGAACTCTGTCGCCATCAACCGCCGAGCGAGCTACAAGTGCCTCAGCCACCACCTGAGAAGACACGTGATCCAACGTGCCAGAGCGCCGAGCCAAGCATCGACCATCAGAATCCAGAGCAATAACATCATACCCATCCATAGGTGGATCAGTCCAGACAGCGCCATCAAATTAATTTTAACAATCCCAAGCAGAAGAAAGGTCCAAGAGAGAAGAGGAGGTGCAGGATACCCAGCGCCCCCCGGAGGACCCACAAGTGACAAACGGATAAAGGTGATCGTTCTCCCCAAATCTTGAAGAGATCCATCCTAAAGCAGGTGATTGCGACGCCACCAAAGCGCCCAACACGTAGTAGAAAAAATAGAAAACTTCTTAGAAGACAAGGCATCATGGACCTCCCTGAGCCAATCAAAGCCAAAGCCACTACCCCCATGACGAGCAAAGTTTGGGAGCCCCAACAAGATCCAAAGTGGGGACACAAACCGGCACCGCCAAGCGCATGTCAAAAGTCCTCCTCAATATGACCACAAAGAGGGCACCCGAATGTGACCAAACAATGTCGACAGCAAAGTGCAGAAGACGTCAACAATAAATATCTCGAGTAAGGCGCCAAAGAAAAGTACGAACCCTAGGCTGAACACGTGCACTCTAAATGAAGCTCCAAGATGGCGGCCTAGATGAAGAGGATGCCGCCCCAATATAAGTGAATGAAAGGCCAAGTGATAAGCATATTTGATGAAAAAAAATCATTTTGTGCATAATGGCAAACCCAAACATGAGGCACCATACACCGCCCTAGGAGAATAGAAAGAACGGTCACAGCGTCATCAACACGAAAGAGAGTGTGAATCAACTCCAAGTCCCACTCCCGATGTCCAGGCAAAAACAAATCAAAACCCGTCGTGGACCAACACCCCCGGGACGTGGAGACTGAATCCAAAAAGTTGTTGGCCTAGGAACCCAGAGGTCAATCCAAATATCAATATTCAGCCCAGAGCCAACAAATAGGCGAGGAAGGGAACAGACAGAGGGTTGGAGGGAATCGATGCTGGCAGAAGGATTGAAAAGAGTCGGGTCGGGATCAAGCGGAGCGGCGAACGGACGCACGGATCAGGCCGGAGCAGGCAAAGCGGCCAAAGAAACGAACAGAAGCAGTGTTGGCTGAAGGGGAGAGCAGATCCGGGCCTGAAGCAGGCAGAGAGGTCGACGCGAAGCTCGATCGGGTCGGTGCGGGAGCTAGCGGAGCAGCGGTGTGTGGCACAGCCGCGTGCAGCGCTGTGGTGCAAAAGGGGGAGACGGACGGCTCAGCGCTGTCGATCATCGCTGGAGACAGACACCCGATTGTTGTTGTCGCTGGAGAACAGGCGTGACACCAGATTAAAACGGGAGGAACCCGACGGCAATGGATGCAGGCTGGAAGGCTAAGTCAGACCAATGTTACCCGTGAGAGAAAACACTTGCACTAATTGAAAAATGAAGAAACAAACACGAGGTATATTCGTGCCCAACTTCTGGAGGCTGGTTCCTCCAAGAAGTCCCTCTACAAGGAGAGATCCCAAAACCCTAATAATCCAAGATGATGATAACACTCTCATACCACCTTCTTATATAGGGAGGGGGCTCACATATCATGAAACATAAAACAAAAACAAAACAAGATAAAATAAGATACGTGCGCATGCGTAACACATGTATATGAATCTCCTAACCAATCTCGGGTACCTTGAGGGGTCAACTCTCCCTTTTAATATCCACATCAATCTTGTGATTAGCCTCAATGGATGTGTCCACGAGAGCACACCCAAGCATACCAATTTCCTCCAGAAAATCAAGAATATATTTTTTCTGAAAGATGAAGATCCCACAATGAGACCTTACAATTTCAATTCCCAAGAAGTACTATAGGTTTCCATGATCTTTGACTTCAAGTTTTTTGCCCAATTGTTCTTTCAAGTATTTATGATTTCCTCTAGGTCTTTTTCCGTGATGATGATGTCATCCACGTATACAATGAGTATATTTTAGTTTCTCTTTTCTTGATAAAGAAAGTATGATCAACTCATCCTTGAGTATAACCTAAATGTAACATGGTTTTGTGAAATCGTCTAAACCAGGCTCTAGGGGATTGTTTCGGGCAATATAGCGATTTTTGCAGAGGCAAACCTATACATTGAACCATCCTTTGGTAAAGTCAGGCGGGATAGTAATGCAAACTTCTTCCAGATCACCATGAAAAGAAGATATTTTTTATATCTAGTTGTTGTAACTCTCACCCAAGATAAGCATCATATGAGAAGATCACTCAAATATAAATCATCTTTGCCACAGGAGCACAAGTTTCTTAGTAATCAATTTCTTGGATTTGAGTGCGCCTTTGAGCGACCAATTGCGCTTTATATCGCTCCACCGCCTCATCTTGATTCTGCTTAATAGAGAAAATCTCGCATGACCTAACAGTTTGCTTCCCAAAGGGAAGACACGCAAGTTATCATGTTTCATTTTTTATAAACACACACTTCCTCCATATCATGTTTTCACTCAGGTATCTTAATAGCCTCATGTCAGGTCTTGGGAATCACAATAGAGGAAAGAGATGAGATAAAAGATGTGTGCATGAGAGAGATGATGATAAGAAAAGTAACTGGCAATAGGGTGTTTGGTGCTACCAATATTAACTTTAAGAAGAGCGAGGAGAACATGGAGGTCATCATCTGAATCTGGAGCAGAAGCAGGGACTAACAATCTAACACTGGTTGAACAACCAGAGACTTGCTCAGTAGTACGAGGCATGCGAGAGTATGCATATAATATATAAGGAATAAAAAGAGGAGCCGTACTGGAAGGAATAGACACAATATTGGGACAAATAGGAGCAGGTGTAGGAGGACCGTGTGGGGAAGCAATTATCGGAAGAGGAAAGTTAGAGGTCCCGCCAATGTTACTACTCATCACCAACTGATGAGGACCAAAAAACAATTTCCCCTAACGAAAAGTAACATCAACAGTGCAGTAGAATCGACGTGTAGGAGGGTGATAAGTACTGATAACCTTTGGTGGTAGGAGAGAACCCCACGAAAACAAATTTAAGTGCACAAGCATCCAATTTGTCGTGATGAGGGGTATGGACATGAACAAAACATGCAACACCGAAGATGCAAGGAGATGTGTGAAGTGTGGACAATGTGTTTCTGGGATAAACGAGAAAGGGTTTGTTGGGTATTGCATCCACAATAACCCAGATTTGCATGAAGTCACCTTTAAACTAAGATGAATTAAGTTGTATTTGATCTTCTGTTTTAGTTATGTGTTTGCAGGACTCTATTACTAAGTGTAGACCAATGTCAGTCTACAGTGGGTCATAAACACAGGACCATACAATGTAATTCTTCATTGTGTGATCCAAGGTGTTGACTCATGTGTAGTCTCTCTATTGGGATATACTTCATATTCAAGCACTTGGATCAATGGATGAAGTCTTGGTGATGATTGGTTTCAAGAAGGAAAACTTTCTGGAAGTCAGAAATTCTCTAAGTCCATTACTCGAGTAATCTGTTGGTTCTCGAGTAGTATAAGTTAAAGTTCTCGAGTAATTAGTTTTATTAATCGAGTACAAAATTTAGTTCTCGAGTAGTATTACTTTAGTTCTCGAGTAACTAGGTTTAGCACTCGAGTAGACTTTAACTCTACCTCTCGAGTATTCAGATTCTTTAACTCAGAAAATTTCTAAGTATAGTTCTCGAGAAGTTCCATTTCTCTCGAGAAAGCTTATACCTTGTTCTCGAGAAGTTCCTTTCCTCTCGAGAAATCATTTCTTGTTCTCGAGTAACTTTCTTCCAGAATCAGAAATATTTTTCTAAGTCTTTGTTCTCGAGAAGTATCATTCTACTTCTCGAGTGAATTTCTAGTTCTCGAGTAATTGCTTTGTACTCGAGAAATAATTCTTCTGTCTTGAATACCTTCTGTTAGACTTCTTCTCGAGTAATTTAATTGACTTCTCGAGAACCCATCTTGTACTCGAGTAATACATTTTTCTTCTCGAGTAATTTCAGAAATTCTTTTCTCGAGTAATCTTCATTCCTCTTCTCGAGTAATAAACTTTACTTCTCGAGAAATATTTCTTCACTCGAGAAATGAAGTTCAGTTTTGCAGAATTTTTGTTAAGTCCAGAATTGACGGGATTTTCAAATCACATAATGTGATTGGTCTACGTGTACGTCATTAAGATTAATTATGACTGTTAGGGAGATCTTATATAAGGTCTTGTCAACCGACTAACCCTAACAAGAAGAATTTTCATGCCGTCATAATTTTTCTAAGCTCTCTGAATCGTTTTTTCTCTCTCTCCAAAACAAAAGTCGCCGCCGCCGCCGATCTTCATCGTGCAAAAGCTAGGGTTTTCGATTCAAAGGATTCAGACCAAGATTGATTTCCAGATCGTGATTGTTGTTCGTTCTCCATCATCGTTCCGATCGGGTGAAATCAAAAAAAAACTTCAGATCTCTTTCTTGTCGAGATTTCTTTTTCAACAAATCTGACAGAGCCGCAATTTATAAAGAAGAAAATCCAGCCAGATTGTTTCAAGATTTGAAGATCATTTGTTTGTATTTTCAATTTATCTCTACTCAATTCTTGTAGGAGATTTCTCTCCGAATTGTAGGAAGTGCTATCTTCCGAGTGTAGATCCGTTTGGATCGAGTTTGTAGGAACTTGATTCCGAGGCGTAGAATTGGTTTTCAATCCGAGATAGTGGAGTAGCCGAGTCTAGTGATTTGCTAGATCGGTGAGGGAAAGTGGATGTACCCAAGGTTAGGGAACCACTATAAATCTTTTGTCGTCTATGATTGTTTGATTGATATTTGTGCATAGATCGCTAAATTTTTATTCCGCAAAAAGACGCACAACTCACTTATTCACCCCTCTCTAGGTGATTTAGGTAGACAACTGAACTCAATCAATTGGTATCAGAGGGAGGTTGATCACTAAAAGGTTAACACCTTGATCAGTTTTTTCTCTAATTGTCTCTTGATATCTTCCAAGCACGGACAAGGCTAAAGATTTTGTCAAGCTTCATTTGTGGACAAAGAATAACTTTCCCATGTGGAAAGAAAGGATTAAATTTTTCATTGAAGTTGTGGATTCCAGGATCTTCATGATTGTTGAAGAAGGTCATTACATTTCCATGACTACCTCCACAATAGATCCAATAAAGCAAGTTCCAAAGAAATTGATGGATCTAGATAAAGACGAGATTGCACTTATCTCTTTGGACAAGAAAGCTAAGAATATAATAGCAAGTGCAGTCGATGACTCAATGCTGCAGAACTTGATTCACTGTCAATCTGCTAAGAAGATATGGCAGTCCCTTGTCACTTTGATGGAAGGAACAGAAGAAGTGAGGGATGATAGAAGATCCCTCCTGAATTAGAAATACGAAGCCTTCCGGCAAAGACCTAAAGATACCATTGCAGATACATTTGAAAATTTCTTCAAGATAGTTAACGGTCTAAGAGTGTATGGCCGGGTCTTCACAAATGGGGAGCTAAATGACAAGTTTCTGAGGTCACTCACAAAGGAATGAGACAACAAAGTTTGTGTCATCCGAAAATTTGGCAAACTAGCTGAGACAGACCCTCAGAATCTATTTGGCAAGTTGATGTCCTATGAACTGCAAATAAACTCCAGAAAGGCTGAAGAAGAGAAAAGTCGATTCTTTTCAAAGGAAAAGTCTGTTGCTTTAAAGGCAGACAGTTCAAGGAAGGGCAAAGCTACCTCACCTGCACCTGCTCCAGAAGAAAGTGAAGTGGAATCATCTGAGCCAAGCACTTCAGGCTCAGAGCTATCTGAAGGAGAGTTCTCACTGCTCTCAAGACAGTTCAAGAAATTCTTGAACAAGAAGAAGCAATGGAGAGACAAGGATGTCTCATACAAAAGATCACGACATGACGGTGATCGACGAAAGAAGGGCTCAAGTAGCCATGACAGGTATAATTCTAAACCTAACAAACACATTTCGACTGACATAGTTTGTTATTGTTGTAACAAGCCAGGTCATGTCATTGCTGATTGCCCCCATAAGAAAAAGGAGGGTGGAAAGAGAGAGGAAAAGAAATCCTCATACAACAAGAAGAGGACAGAGAAGAGCCTGATAGCCAAGAAGGGCAAAACTCTCAGTGACTCTGACTCATCTGAGTCGAGTGAAAAAGAAGAAGCCTACTTTGAGCTTATGACTCAAACAGACGAAGAAGAAGAGCCCCAATTTACTGGGGAGGTAAACTCTCACACTCCTCTTTCAGAATCTGAAGCTTCTGAGCATTATAATGAGGACAACTCTTCTGACGATGAGTCTGAACTCATCGCCCAGTACAAAGAGTTAATCAAGGCTTACGACAAATGTCGACGAGTCGTGAAAACTCAAGCTAAAGAGATAAAATCTCTAAAAGCTAAAGAGAGTACCTTGAGAGAGGAAGTCGCTAAGACTGACTCACTCAAGGAGAATTTCAATAATACTATTGAAGAATATAATAAGGCTCTAGGGCACCTTGACTTAAAAGAGAAAATCATCAAGGAGCTGGTAGAACAACTCGCTGCTGAAAAGAAACTTGTTGAAAGTTTCTCGAAGCCCAGGACTGTCCTTCCTCTCGTTGCTGAATTCTCAGCTCAGGCCAAGGGTGCTGGGCTAGGCCATGTAAAAACTCCTAGAAAATCATCTAGGAGGAATAAGGCTCAAAGAAAGAATAAGGCCGCCAAGAAGGCTTTGGCCAAAGAAAAGGGGAAGACCCCTCAAGATCAGACTGTCTTTAAGAAAGTCATTTTTCCAACCAATGAGTTTGATCTTGACTCATCCTACGGCCACTTGACTAGGCTTACTTATGTAGAGTCAAAGTCTCGTTACCAAGGTTGGACTCGCCCCAGAAACTTTGGTGAGAGTGTTTTTAAGGCACCTTATGAAGAAGTCATTCTTCAGGGCTATGGTCCTTATGAACATGGTCATAACTTCACGAAAGCACCAAAGGTAAAACTAATTGTGGAAAAGCATGCGAAGGAGAAGAAATCATGTGATTGTCATCATCACGAAACCTCCTCCTCCAAGAATGCAACCTCTGCTAGACCATTATCCCAGAAGGTCAAGCAGGAGAACTTAAGGCAAAGATACAACAGGTCCGACTGTTGGTATTGTGGCAGAATTGATCATTTTGCCATCGATTGTTGGTTTAATCCGAGAAATGTTACAACTCCTCAGGTTGGCAACATGAGAATGACCACTCATAATGTTAATCCTCGTAGGGGAAGTATTCTAACACGAGACCAAGGACCCAAATGTGTTTGGGTTCCTAAGACACACTGATTATGATTGCAGGTATGTCCAAAGGCCACCAAAACGCCAATCTGGTATTTGGACAGTGGATGCTCTCGGCACATGACCGGGACAAGAAGCCTACTTCAGAACTTCTCTCCAGTGTTGAACGGACCAAAAGTCATCTTTGGAAGTTCAGATCGAGGAATCACTAAAGGCTACGGTATGATCACTAACGGTATTGTATCCTTTTCGGATGTAGCTTATGTCGAGGGATTGGAACACAATCTCATAAGTATAAGTCAACTATGCGACAAAGAATACATAGTTGAATTTCATGCTGACAAGTGCTTGATAAAGTCTGTTGACAACATGGAAACGATTCTATCAGGCACTCGAAGCAGGAATATATTTTGTTTAAATTTCATTTGTATAGACTCTTCTACACCAGTGTGTCTTTTAGCAAAAGATAGTGTGTCTCTTGATGACTAATGACACAAGAGATTAACACATATTAATTTTAAAACTATTAATAAATTATTCTCTGAATTTGGTACGTGATGCCTCGAATGTCAAGCACGTCAAAGATAGACCTTGTCATGCATGTGTGAAAGACAAGCAAACAAGGGCTACCTTTAAAAGCGTTATTGGCAAAGATTCTAATAGATGTTTACATCTAATTCATATGGACTTGCTCGGTCCACTGCAAGTTAGAAGCTTAGGAGGCAAGGATTATACGTTGGTTATCGTTGATGACTACTCGCGCTTTGCGTGGGTGTTCTTTCTGAAACACAAGTCAGATACATTCGATGTCTTTACAAATTTTGTTAGGCAGATCCAGAATAGATACAATTGTTCTGTAGTCAAGATCAGAAGTGACAATGGAACTGAATTCAAGTCTGGAGCCATGACAGAATTTTGTGAAAGCCTAGGTATCTTTCATGAGTTTTCCTCTCCTCGTACTCCACAGCAAAATGGAGTAGCTGAGAGAAGGAACAGAACACTCATAGAGACCTGCAGGACTATGTTGAGTGATGCTTCACTACCAGAATACTTCTGGGCTGAGACCGTCAACACTGCATGCCACGTGCAAAATCGAGCACTCATAAACAAGAACCATGATAAGACGTCTTACGAACTTCTAAAGGGCAGGAAACCAACTATCTCATATTTTAGAATTTTTGGTTGTAAATGTTTCGTGCTTAACAATGATAAGTATCACACTATCAAGTTTAGAGAAAAGAGTTTTGAAGGTGTTTTTATAGGTTATAGTAGTCATAGTAAGGCATACAAGATATTTAATAGAAAAACTCTGGTTGTAGAAGAATCAATACATGTTGTATTTGATGAGACGAGCTTGCTGCAAAGCAACTCTTCTAGTGTGCTCAATGAAGATGCAGGTACAAAGTTGAAGGGAATTAGCGTGGATGAACCAAATAAAGATGAAGGTGAAAAGTTCATCAAGATCACCACTCCAACCCCTATTGGAGAGGTAGATGATCAAGATGAAGTAGTCCAAGTTGATGAAGTCACTCCAGTGGTTGAAGTTCCAGATACAAGGGCTCTAGAGCTCAGACATCTGAAGGATCACCCAATGGACCAAATCATAGGAGATCCCCTGGATGGTGTCAGAACCCGCAGAGGTGCAAGGAACGAAAATTTATATTTAAGTTTTCTCTCACAAGTTGAACCAAAGAAGTTTGAGGAAGCAAACTCAGACGCATCATGGATTTTGGCCATGGAAGAAGAACTGAACTAGTTCAAGTGCTGCAAAGTCTGGAAACTTGTTCCAAGACCCAAAGGTAAAAATGTCATCGGGACAAAGTGGGTCTACAGGAACAAGATGGACGAAAATGGAACGATCATAAAGAACAAAGCCAGACTCGTCGCCAAAGGATATCGCCAAGAAGAAGGAATCGACTTCGAATAGACATATGCTCCAGTGGCAAGACTGGAGGCAATCAGGTTATTCTTAGTGTATGCTGCACTAAAGAGCTTCACTGTCTATCAAATGGACGTGAAGTCCGCCTTCCTTAATGGTGATATAAAGGAAGAAGTGTGCGTGGAACAACTCCCAGATTTTGTTGATTCTAACCTACCTGATCATGTTTATCTATTATCTAAAGCGATGTACGGTTTAAAACAAGCTCCCCGAGCTTGGTATGAAACGCTATCTAATTTTCTTCTTGAAAACAAGTTCACAAGGAGAAAGATAGATGAGACATTATTTCTTAGGGAAATAAAAGGCAAGATTTTGCTAGTGCAAATCTATGTCGACGACATTATATTTGACTCTACTGACGACAACCTCTGCAAGAAGTTCTCAAAACTTATGCAAGGGAAGTTTGAAATGAGTAGCATAGGAGAGCTGAAGTATTTCTTAGGGCTTCAGGTGAAACAATCTGAAGATGGAATTTTCATCTCCCAGACTAAGTTCACCAAAGAGCTAATTAAGAAATTTGGAATGGAGAACGCAACCTCTATGAGGACTCCAATGGGTTCAGCCATGTCTCTGGACAAGGATGAGAAAGGGAAACCTTTTGATGAAACCAAGTACAGAAGCATAGTTGGATCTTTGCTCTACCTTACTGCTAGTAGATCAGACATAATGTTCTCTACATATGTTTGTACTAGATTCCAAGTGAACTGTAAGGAATCTCACTACGCTGCTGCAAAGCGGATTTTGAGATACCTTAAAGGTACACCGAATCTTGGATTATGGTACCCAAGAAGTAATGACAGCGAGCTGATTGGTTTTTCAGATGTTGACTTTGCAGGTAGCAAAGATGACAGAAAAAACACTTCCGAGACATGTCAATTCCTCGGAAGGAGACTTATTTCATGGAGTAGCAAAAAGCAAAACTGTGTCGCAATCTCAACGGCTGATTCAGAATATATTTTTGCAGGCAGTTGTTATGCACAGTTGCTTTGGCTAAAGAATCAGCTGGAAGACTACAACATGAAGGTCAAAGACATTCCACTATTTTGCGACTCCTCCAGCGCAATAGTAATTGCCAACAACTCAGTCTCGCATAGCCGGACAAAGCACATCGAGCTAAGATATCACTTTATCCGGGAGCATGTGGAGCAAGGGGGCGTTGATCTGCAGTATGTTCCAACAGATAGGCAAGTTGCAGATATTTTCACGAAGCCGTTGGACGAGACTAAATTCAACTTTTTCAAAACTGAGCTTGACATGCTCAACAAGGAAGAATAGACAAAGTGGAATCATTTCAAGGCTCAAAAATCAAGGACAAGTCAAAAAGGTTAAAAAAATTTCTAAGTGGACTTCATTTCTCGAGACATAGATTGACTTCTCGAGAAGTAATTTCTGACTACTCGAGTAATTCCTTCTCGAGAAACAAAGAAATCTCACTCGAGTACTACTCACTCGAGTAATATCCTTCATCTCGAGAAGTAAAGAATTCACTCGAGAAATAAATTTTAACTTCTCGAGAACTAAACTTCCATCTCTCGAGAACTAAACTTCCATCTCTCGAGAACTAAGTCTCAACTCGAGAAATGACATGTCGCATTTCAAAAAATATCAATTTCTTCAGTTTCGCTTTACGCTTGATTTTCGCCCTAATCTAAGGCTTAATTTAGCCCTAATCATCATTACTAGACTTATATAAATAAAGAATCTTAGATTTCATTAAATCTACTCGAGTTCAAATCCTCTTTCTCGAAAAACCTTTTCGTCTTCCGTCGCTGAACCAGAGCAACTCTTCACCGTCGTTCTTCCGTCTGTTGCACATCTATTTTTGAAGAATCCATGGCGTCGCAGTCCAAGATAGGTGTTGGAAGTGAGCTAGTAGTTGCTGGAATCGCTGAACTTTCGGACGACTTCAAGAATCTGATGATACTCCTCGACAGTGCCGGTTTGACATTCGTTCTTCAAGAACCTTGCAAAATCTTATTTCCAGAGGTTGAAGAATTCTTCAAGAACATCAAGGTGAGGAGAAATGGCAAAGTCCTAAAGTCCAAGATAAACGGTATTAAGATTAAATTGAACAAGACAATTGTCTCTCAACTTCTAAGGATGCCAGTTGTAGATGAGGAAGAAGATCTCACTGAAGAAGATAATGAAAGGGCTTGCAATTTCTGTGGAATCTCTATTGAAGTTACTTCTGTTAGAAGACCAGACTTAATGCTGAAAGCAAACTTCTAGTAGACATTATTGGAAAAGTCCTCTAGTGCAAGACAGGTTCTATAGGGTTCATATCTTATGATTTGTTTACTGTTCTCACAGCTATAGTATGCAGGAAGAGATTTCAGTTTGGAATGATGATTCTTGATAAAATAAGGGGGAGCATCAAGACTCCTAGTTTTGCAAGGATTATATCTCTGATGCATCATGAGATAAATCCTCAGGTATTTGACACTTCCAAAGGTACTCTCATTCATCATATGAAAAAGGTTTCTATTTCTTCTATTCAGAGGTGGGGAGTAAAGTTACATAATCCCACTCAAGCTGCAAAGGCTCCTGAAGCTCCTGCCTCAGAGAACAGGACACCATCTCCCTCTCTTCCTGAAATTGCTGACATAGCTGGTGTAGCAACTAAGGGGGAGCCTATCTCCTCTGTTCCAGATGTAAGGATTCCTTCTCCTCCTCCAATCAGATCACTTCCTCCAGCCATCTCATCAGAGTTGCATACAGATGAACAAGTTCAAGAGACCATCTTATCTACAGTAGAGGAAATAGACAAGATGATAGAAGAGCTTACTTCTAAAGAGCCCATACCTCCACTCCATTCTGAAACTGCTGAACAGCAACCAGCAGTACAATCTCCTGTTCATTCTCCATCCCCATCACCTACTCCAGCACATTCTCCATCACCAGTGCAATCCCCTAAGTCACCTCCTATACATTCTCCAGCTGCTAAGAAAAAATATCCAGGTACTGTTCTACTTTCAGATGAAGATAAAAGTTCTCCAGAGCCTATTGATGCTCCCTTGAGAAACCTAGACTTCTCTATTCCCACCTTCACTGGTGAGGATGAAGTTGCTTTTGAACATACTACAAGAGCTCAAAGCTCAGTAGTAATTGCAGAGATTCCCCTTGAAAAGCTCCTCCTCCTCCAGCTCCAGTTCCCCCTGCTGCTACTGCTACTGGTTCTGCTACATCCACTTCTTCTGATATTGTAAGTATGATTGAACAAATGTTGGCTGATCAAAAAAATATTTTGATGAATCATTGAAGACAGTTCAAGATAAAGTTACTGCTCTTGAGAAAGAGATGAGAATAGGATTTGCTGAAATCCAGCATAACACAGATCAACTGAAACATCTTTTCAAAATAGGTGGTAAGGCATTGGACCACACTATTACCAATGCTGGTGAAGTGATGAACCAATTTGTAACTCTGGCCAACAATCAAATTCAACTTGAGAAGAAAGCACAAGAACATGTTATGAAAGTTTGTGAAGAAGTTGGAACTTTCAAAGAAGACACCATAGATACCCTTTGTGTAGAATTCAAAAAGGGAGAGACTCTAGTGAAAGAACATGTAGATAAGTTTGTTGCAACTGTTAACACTCTCTGGGCTGAGAAAGTACAAGAAATCAATAAAGATGTGCTGACACAAATTCAATCAGTGAAATTTCGTACTTATGATACTGTTGTATGGATGCATAACCAGATCTTTCCAGATTTTCAAGCTGATCCAAATGTCATTCCTCATCATCTCAATCCTCTTGTTGAAGGACAGCCTGCTCAGATGCCACCTCAGATGCCAACCTTCTCTCCTAGGCCTGATGATGCTACCCTTCCTCCAAAATCTTATTCTCAGGTTTGGGAATCTGACATCCCCAAAGATTTACCTGAAGTTCAGATTCTCAAGAGAAGAAAATATGGAGAAGGACCTTCTGCCAGTAAGTCAGTTTCAGTTCCAGAATCAGAAAAGAGAAAGACTCAAGAATTTGCTGAAGTCTAGAGCCCTACTTCCAAGACATTGATTCTAGATACTCTGAAACTTGTAAAGGACTACAATGAAAGCAGAGATCTACATTACAGTTTTACTGAATGGGAACTTTATGAGAAGTCTATGACAGAGAGAAGAATCTATGACAGAGAGTATGGCAGGAACAACCCAAAGGCACCTCCAAGACCTCCAAAGTACTATCCTAAGTCATTCAGCTATCAAAGAAAGCAACAGGAAAAGTATGACAAGCAACATCCACATCATTAGAGCCAGAACAGAACTTTTGATTTTTGAGTTTGAGGATTAAATGCTTGTAGAAATGAAATCTAAAACAATTCTAATTATATAATCTCTAATTTTGATGATTATGTATTTTTTCTTTATTTCTTGCACTTTATCTTGTTCTTATCTTTTCATATCCATTTATTTCTCTTGTGATATAATTCACCTTAGTGTAGAGGGTTCTGACTTCTACAAATAGGAGGAGATTGCTGGGTATTGCATCCACAATAACCCAGATTTGCATGAAGTTACCTTTGAACTAAGATGAATTAAGTTGTATTTAATCTTCTGTTTTAGTTATGTGTTTGCAGGACTCTATTGTTAAGTGTAGACCAATGTCAGTCTACAGTGGGTCATAAACAAAGGACCATACAATGTAATTCTTCATTATGTGATCCAAGGTGTTGACTCATGTGTAGCCTCTCTATTGAGATACACTTCATATTCAAGCACTTGGATCAATGGATGAAGTCTTGGTGATGATTGTTTCAAGAAGGAAAACTTTCTGGAAGTCAGAAATTCTCTAAGTCCATTACTCGAGTAATTTGTTAGTTCTCGAGTAGTATAAGTTAAAGTTCTCGAGTAATTAGTTTAATTAATCGAGTACAAAATTTAGTTCTCGAGTAACTAGGTTTAGCACTCGAGTAGACTTTAACTCTACCTCTCGAGTATTCAGATTCTTTATCTCAGAAAATTTCTAAGTATAGTTCTCGAGAAGTTCCTTTTCTCTCGAGAAAGCATATACCTTATTCTCGAGAAGTTCTTTTTCTCTCGAGAAATCATTTCTTGTTCTCGAGTAACTTTCCTTCAGAATCAGAAATATTTTTCTAACTCTTTGTTCTCGAGAAGTATCATTCTACTTCTCGAGTGGATTTCTAGTTCTCGAGTAATTCCTTTGTACTCGAGAAATAATTCTTCTGTCTCAAATACCTTCTGTTAGACTTCTTCTCGAGTAATTTAATTGACTTCTCAAGAACCCATCTTGTACTCGAGTAATACATTCTTCTTCTCGAGTAATTTCAGAAATTCTTTTCTTGAGTAATCTTCATTCCTCTTCTCGAGTAATAAACTTTACTTCTCGAGAAATACTTCTTCACTCGAGAAATGAAGTTCAATTTTGCAGAATTTTTGTTAAGTCCAGAATTGACGGGATTTTCAAATCATATGATGTGATTGGTCCACGTGTACGTCATTAAGATTAATTATGACCGTTATGGAGATCTTATATAAAGTCTTGTCAAATGACTAACCCTAACATGAAGGATTTTCATGCCGTCATAATTTTTCTAAGCTCTCTGAATCGTTTTTTCTCTCTCTCTCCAAAACGAAAGCCGCCGACGCGGCCGATCTTCATCGTGCAAAAGCTAGGGTTTTCGATTCAAAGGATTCAGACCAAGATTGATTTCCAGATCGTGATTGTTGTTCGTTCTCCACCATCGTTCTGACCGGGTGAAATCAAAAGAAATCTTCAGATCTCTTTCTTGCCGAGATTTCTTCTTCAACTAATCTGACAGAGCCGCAATTTATAAAGAAGAAAATCCAGTCAGATTGTTTCAAGATTTGAAGATCATTTATTTGTATTTTCAATTTATCTCTACTCAATTCTTGTAGGAGATTTCTCTCCGAGTTGTAGAAAGTGTTATCTTCCGAGTGTAGATCCGTTTGGATCGAGTTTGTAGGAACTTGATTCCGAGGCGTAGGATTGGTTTTCAATCTGAGATAGTGGAGTAGCCGAGTCTAGTGATTTGCTAGATCGGTGAGGGAAAGTGGATGTACCCAAGGTTGGGGAACCACTATAAATCTTTTGTCGTCTGTGATTGCTTGATTGATATTTGTGCATAGATCGCTAAATTTTTATTCCGCAAAAAGACGCACAACTCACATATTCACCCCCTCTAGATGATTTAGGTAGACAACTGAACTCATTCAGGGTTGTATCGTAGTGAAGAGAGCGAGAAGGAAAATAATTAATGAGATGACCTGCAATCAGAACAACATCACCCCAATAGAACTTAGGAAGGTGTATGTCAATCAACAAACACCGAGCGACCTCCAATAAGTGTTTTTTTTTTGTTCCGGCACTTAGTTTTGAGTAGAAGTGTGGACACTTATGGTTTGGTGAAGAATGTTGTGTTCATCAAGATGGGCACCAAAAAAACCCTGATCATCATACTCACAACCATTATCACTACATAACACATAGATAGTCCCATTAAATTATGTCAAAATCATTTTATTAAAAGACCAAAAACAAGTAAACATTTCACTTTTTTGTTTTAGTGAATAGAGAGATGTAATATAAGAAAAACAATCAATAAAAATCACAAACTATTTATAATCAGATAAATATAACATAAAGGAGGGACCCTAAATTTCAGAATGAATCAAATCAAACGTGTAAGATCTAGGAAAAGAAACATGATTGGCATGATGACGAATATGTATTGACAGTTCACAGACACGTAGATGACTTGATCAAACAACTGAAAGTAGGAAATAGTTTGGTAAGATATAAATCAAATGGGTGGCTAGGACAAAGATGCCATCGCCAGATGTCATGGAGAGTAGGAACATGAGTGATGGAAAGAGCACTGTGAGGCAATTGTTGTTTCAACAAGTATAGTTCGTTAACATTCCTACCACTGTCAAACTTTCGCTTCGTAGTCAGATCCTGAAACATACAAACATCAGGGAAAAATGTTATGGGACAATTTAACGAATGTGTCAAATGATTAATGGATAATTGATTTTGAGGAAATGAAGAGACATGCAAGGCAGAGGAAAAAAAAGGTCAGGAGATCAAGAAATTGTTCCTTTGCTAGCAATAGAGAAAAGGGAACAATTGGCACCAATAAGCTTATCACGACCAGAGAGAAAAATATAAGAGGTAAAACATGAGGCAAAGTCGATCATGTGATAAGTGACACTGGAGTCAATGATCCACTCGGAGTGGGAGGAAGACACAACATGGGCATTCGAGATACCTGGAGTGGCAAAGGTGGCATTCAAGATACCTGGAATTAGCGTCAGAATGCGAACATAACATGTGACAGAAGGCGTCCAATTCCTCAACAGAAAGGCCCCCAGAGGGAGGTTGTCCTCATAAACTTCAATCGAATTGGGAAAATATTGTGAGCGGGCAGCAAACGGACAACCACCACCACGATGACTGCCTCTCCCACAGGCACTAGTTCCTCGACCAGGTGGGGCAAGATGAGGATGTGGCGATAACATGTCTCTTTAGTATGTCCTTTCTTCCCACAATGACCGCACACAGAAGCAGAGTGTGTAGGAGGACCACAACCCATTCCAGCAAGAAGTGAATGATCAGTACAAGGAACAAGGGAGTGACGACGATTCTCATCATTGAGAATCATACTGAAGGTCTCCCTAAGAGAGGGAAGAAGCTCATTATGGAGGACATGCAAGCGAACAACATCAAACTCCATATTGAGTTCAATAAAGAAGACGTGAACACGGAAGTGGTCTTTGTTCTTTTGAAGGGTAAGGGCATCGACAATGCACGCAAGAGTAAAAATGTTGAAGTATTCCTGTTCATGATAAAAACGTCTAAACTCTAAGTAGTAAGCAGAGAAAAACAAGGGTCCTTGCTTCAGTTCCAAAACACGGGGAGTGAGCTCATAAATCTACGTCAAACTCCTATCCTGAGAGTAGATTTCGTTGTCCCGAGTCCAAATTTCATGAGCAGAATCCATAAGCATATAGTTGTGGTACACTTGAGGGGACATAGAGTGAAGTAACCATGAGACAACCAGAGAATTGTTCGCAGCCCATTTTTTCCATGAGGGATCGGCACTCTATGGCTCAACAACAGTTTCATCAATATGCACATATAGTTGGTGACTCTATATAATATGTTGTGCTGCCCTAGATCACTCGTAATTTGTGTCATCCAAGACGACTGTAATGATCTTTAACGAGTCATATTGACCATGGTTCCGAGGAGGATCACCAAAAGGAACTGTCTGAGAAGAGGATGAGATGTCAGAGGAATCACCCATCGAGATCTCCCGAAAAAGAAACAAGACGAAGCAATCAAGTAGAACCCACATCCTACGAGCATCCCTTGGATCACGCCATCGGAGAAAACACCATAGGGTGTGACCACGATGTCTTCGACAACATCCATGAAGGACAAAAATGATCGGAGACAAACAGCCGCCCGCAGAACGGGAGGAGGTCGTTGGAGGAAATTGGCGGAGGAGCGGTGGAACTGGAGGAAGGAGGAAGAGGCGGTGAACTAGGCGTGACCCTCTGGAGCCCTAAGTTGGAGCTGTGAAAACGACGATCTACGAATTGGGACGAGCAGTCAGGACGAACGACAAATTGAGATCTACGGATTGGTGGAGCGAGCGGATCGAACGGAGGAGCGGGACAGACGAGAGATCGAACGGGCTCTGATACCACACATGGAGAATGAAAATATTGTATTAAGTTGCCCTAATACAAGTGATATGCATACATATATAAGATGAGATTCAATTGACATATCATGTGTAATACAATGTGAAAACAAAAAAATTTAAAACCAAATATGTATATTCAACCAAACGATCATGGACTGCAATCCTTGGAAGGATGTATAAAGTTTGCTCCCGCAAACCTTCAATGCTAAAATGACGTTCAGTCTCCTCCACGAACATGAACAACACTTCCTCTAAATGTACTGAACGCACTGCGATGTTTATCCTCCTTCACGCCTTCCCCAAAGTTGGTCTTTATATAAAATGGAAGGGGGAAGAAAGAGGCGATGTTTTGCCCATGGAGGAAGATTGACTCGGTTGGCTTGCTAAAAGCTTGGGAGAGACCTCTATTCATAATTTTTTGCGACCACCAAACACAACCACATAACCTCTCACCGAACACAACCACCTTATCTCCCACCTAGCACGGCCGGCTAAAAAATTCTCAAGAGAATCACATGGGCGGTTGGTTGACTTTGATCGAATCAGACTAACAAACACTACCCTGATTTGGGTCAAACCAGAGTCTGCACTTGGCAAATGCACGTAACATCACCTGCACCAAGCAACTGCGTGAAACACCAAACTGCACTTAGCATCTACACAAAGCTATACTATCATATGACTTTGCATAATTATAGTGCATCCAGTAGTCCAAAATTTTTATTCGCAATTCAATATTATATTTGCACCTCAAAAATATTTCATACGAAGAAGAAGCTAAATAAGATTTTCCTCGTTATCGTTCTCACTGTAAACTTGTCCACTTTTTCCCCAACATTGATCCCAAAGAACAGTAATCTCAGCTGAACTCAAAAATGAAAAAGAAAAACTATAATCTGACAGATGGAGAACAAGTTGAGACTACATTCATAAAAGTATTTCTTTAACAAATAATAACAAAGCCAAGAGTAGAGAGGAAGTGAAGAAGCTGGGAGCCGGATGAAGAGTCGGAGAAGTTGCGAACACCCCCCGCCAGGACACCTATCGAGCGAAGATTTGCAGGAAATAAGCTAGGAATGAGAGGGAAGGCTCGAAGTCCCTGTGCAAAAACCGGGGAAAGGAAAATGAAATTTGAGCAAAGGAAAGTAGGCTGGACGCGAATAGGTGTGCGATTATAGGAAGAAATATAAATAAAAATAGGGCTTTTCCCATATAAGTTTACATAGACAACATGCATGTACAAAAGAATAAACTCATCAAAAGATTATTTTTGTCCATGTGTGTTAACAATATAAACTTAGCAGGGAGATTTTTGTCCCAAAATAGATGACCCTACATATTTATATAGGATAATTTAGGGATAGTTTTGTACCACCCAAATAAGAAGAAAATTTTAAAAGAGGCCATTCCAATGATATCCATTGTAAATTATCAACACATGAAGGTAACATTTAGGTGGAAGCAAGCTAAGGAAAGACTTATAGCGCGGCCAGGATCAGAGAAGGAATTCATTTGAAATATCAAGACGAAGATGACATGTCGGCAAACTTGAGAGCACAAAGATGACTAAGAGAAACATGCACGAAAACAAATCTATAAAAGCCCATCACTTTGTTTGAAGTGTTGCCGTGATTATGCGGCGTTTATTAATGGATTGAGAGGGAGTGTCAACATGTCCTGTAGTTGGCCAGCTATGATCTTGTGGAGGAATCGGTCGTTGTTGGAAACTAATATCTCTATGAATGTCTTCCGAGTAGCTCCGTTTGTAAGACTAGTGTTGTGAGTTGGTCTTGGTGAGTTGGCTTCTCCGGTTAGGCCTTTGTTGATCGGCGTCCAGTGAATGTGCGACAATTTGACTCCTTTTACCGTTTGACTATGCATGAATAGGAACTTGTTTGGACGAAACCTTGAAGTATCCTTTTCTCGTGTCGTGTTGAGTTTTCAGTTTTTGCTTAGGAATGATATTTAGAGTATAGAATAAGATAACACCCAATAAGGTGGTATGATGAGTAAGAATGATGAATAATTGAAACAAAAATATGACCATCATAAAATATGCAAAAAATGGATGATAAAGTTCCTTAGGTGAGGTAGGACGTTTTCAGGAACGACAGTTCATAACCACCGCATTCACAACCGCTACTGTAGTGCTAAACGGACTCTTAGGCTCCGTTTGACGTGGCTTTTTTGCTCCGATGAGTTTGGACAAAACGCCACCGCCATAAAATGTATGTTTGGCATGACAACGGTTATGCCCACCGTCAATAAAAGAAAACTAGTTCCTTAGGTGAGGTCGGGCATTCACGAATGACGGTTCATAGCCACCGCGTTTGTGACCACCACCGCGTTCGTGGCTGCCACAACGTTCATGACCGCCACCGCCGCACCAAACAGAGCCTTGTTAATCCAATGCATTCAACACTAAAACCTAACACGCTCAAATAGTAAATCACTAAAACTCAGGGGTAAATAACCACTAACACATACATAAAACCAATGCCAACCTAGATATGCAAATAGAGTACTTCACTTAAACCAATGATTCATGATACTCTTACCTCTTCATGTTCAGCAGCAACTGCGGCCCCATCCTTCTCATCTGCTGAACTGCTCTCCAAAATCACTCCCTCCTCCTCAGCCGAATCGACACTCTCTGACTTTGTTTCGGCCGCACCAAGACTAAGAATTGGCGAAGAAGAATCGTCTCCCTCGTCCTTCGCATCTGCCAACCTCTTCCTTCCCAAAACCGCCTCAATGGCCGCAGCGCTCGCTCTAGCGGCAGCCGCCTCTTTAGCCGCCTTCTCCGCCTTAACCCTCTCCTCCTCTTCCCTGGCAAGCGCTTCAGCCCTCTCCTTCTCCTCTGCCGCCCGAGCCGCGGCCTCCGCCTTCTCCCTCGTCACATCTTCCAGAAGCTTCCCAAAATCCTCCTCCCTCGATTCCTTCCTCAATGTACTCTCCACCAGCTCCTTCATATCCTGGCTCAAGCTAACACTCTCATCCATCAACAAATCCTTCAACACCCGGAGAGCGTCATCCACCCTCTCGTCCCGGCAATAAGCCTGCAGCAATATCTCGTAGCTCGCCACATTCGGCTTCACCTCCCTCTCCACCATCCGATCAAAGAAACCCCGCGCCTCATCGAGCCTCCGAACGTCCGCCAACCCTCCGATAGCCTGATTATACGCATTGGCATTCGGCCTCAGGCCGGAATCCACCATCTTATTGAAGCAGTCGATGGCGTCGCTCGGCCTCCCGGCTCCAAAGTAAGATTCCACCAACAGAACAAATGTGTACTCATCAGGATTGAATCCCCTCTCGCCCATCTCCTCGAAGAGTTCTTCGGCCTCGGCGATCAAACCGTTCTTCCCGAGCTGACCGATCAAATTGTTGTAAGACAATACGTCGGGGACGCAGTTCGTCTCCCGCAATCGCTTCCTGAACACCTGGATCGCTTCCCCGAATCTTCCCGACGAGCAGAACCCATCCACCATCACATTAAAGCTTCCCAAATTCACCGCAATCCTCTTCGGCGAATCGTGTTCCCTCATCATCCTTTCGAACAGGACGACGGCGTCGTCCAACCGCCCGCTCTTCGCCAACGCATCGAGAACCGAGTTATAGCTCACGGCGGAAAACCTAACATTGGAATCTTGACCTAGAACTCGACTGTACAAATCCATGGCTTCCTCATCCATCCCCTTCTTGAAATACCCCTTCATTAGATTTCCATACACAATGCCGTCGTGTATAACATCTCCGGCAGCAATGGAAAGCTTGTCTTTGAGCTCTTCGAACAACTCCAGAACACGATCGTGTTCATCGTTCCTAACGAAACCAGTCATGAGAAGATTGTAAACAATGGGATCGGGCGGGGAGAGGGCCTTGTCGAGCATGTCGTTCTTGAGATCGACGGCCTGCTCCAGCTTGTTGTTGTCAACGAGGCCCTTGACGAGGATCCGATAGGTGGTTGGGGAAGGATTGAGCGGGACGTCTTCCTTGACGATGAGGCGGTAGTGCTCCAGGGCATTGTCGATTTTCCGGCAGTCGCAGTAGGCCTGGAGGAGGAGGTTGTGGGTGATGACGGTGGGGGCGACGCTGGCCTGAGTGATGAAACGGTGGAGGGAGAGGAGGTCGGTGTAGCGGCATTGACGGAGGAGGGCGGCGAGGACGGCGTTGCAGGTGAATATTGTGGGGCGGCAGTTGGAGTAGATGGAGTGGCGGACGAGGAGGGAGGCTTCGTCGAGGTCGTTTTCGCGGATGAGGGTTAGGATGCGGTTGTGGAGGTTGAGGCGATTGCCGGCGAGGGCGGTGGCGGATTCGGGGAGTTTGGGGGCATTAGGGTTAGGATTTTTAGATGAGGGAAGCCGGCGGGGGGCGGGCTGTTGGCGGTGGGAGGATAGAGGGGGCTCGATGCGGAGACGGCGCTTTCGGCGGCGACGCTCGGCGGCGGCTTCTTCGGGGGTTGCGAAGGAGAGGAGGCGGAACGGCGGAGTGGAGAAACGGAGGCGGACGCCGGGGGGAAACGGGCGGGGAAGAGGATTGAGGATTCTGAGGTGAGCGGCGAGGTAGGGTTTGGAGAGAGCCATTTCGATCGATTGGGGAGGATGGAGCGAGTGTTAAGCGAGCTGGGATTCTGGCCGAAGTGAATGAGTGATTGCATTAAGGCTTCCTTTGATTTGGCATTTCGCCCTCTCCGATTGGAGCAAATCTCGACGGGCGGCAGTTAAATAAACGGGCGACGACGGCGTTTGTTCTGTTTACACCCGCAACAAGGAGGAAATGATCTCGTTCCGCTCCGTTTCGACCCCCGCCTCTCCCCCTCTGATTCCAAAGTCTCGTTTCAATCCGCCGGCTGCACCTGCCACAAACGAACCAAATATAGTCTAAACCTTAGTGATTGTGAACCGCACTTCTTATTTGGCTATCTGCACCCCTTTTTTTTTCAAAAACATCTGCTTCTTAAAATTTAGTCACAACCCAAACACAAACACTAATCTTCCACATCCGTTGTTTTCCTCTTTGTGTCGCTCCTCCGATATTTTCCTCTTCGCTGCGTTGCTCCTCCTGTCTCCTCCTCGCTCGGAAGCCTCTATCTCCTCGCCTCCGCCTCTTCTATCTGCCTTCTCTGCCTCTATCACCGACGATTTCTCCACTTCCAGTGTCGATGAGTGATCTCGTTCCCAGTTGTGGCGTGCTCCATCGATTGTTCTTCTTCCAGCGCCCACGACCGGTCTTCTTGGCCTTTGTTTGGTGAATAGCATAGCTCCGATTGAAGACCCCATGCGGCCTTCTGTCATTCAGGTAAACCCTAACTTAAAAATGGGGAAGAAATCAAAAATCATAGATTTTGAAAAGATCAGATTGTTCTTCTTTCAACACCCATGACCGGTCTTCCGATTGACATATCTGTTTAGGCTGGATGTTATGCTTTCCTGCTACATGAGAGAAATTAATGAAGCTGCAACATTGTTTTTGTTTGGGAGAATCTCTGTTTAGGCTGGATGTCAAAGATTTTGAATTGTTATAGCTTGACTTAGTGTGTTATGAAGTCGCAAATCAAAACTTTTTTTTGAGTTCTCCAGTAGAAATCTATTCATATTAATGATGGTCTCAATAGTGTTTTTAATTGTTCAAATAGGTCAAAAAATAGGGATTTTTTACACTTTGCACCCCCCAAATAGGGGGGTTTGGCACATTGCATCCTTAACATTTAGTTTTGGCACTTTGCACCCTTCAAATCCTTGAATTTGGCACTTTGTACCCTCTCCTATTTATTGTGGTTTTTTATTGCCTTTAAAATATAATCTGAATGGTATTTTGGTCAACAAAAATTGGCGCCTTTAGTTTAGGTGGATTTTTAAATGAAATTCCATGTTTTAAATTGGCACGATCCATTAATTTAGGCTGGTTTTTTTCTGAACATAACTCATACAGCCGCCTAAATATAGCCAGATGTTGTATGAGTTTTTTTAGGAAATAATCAGCCTAAACTCGTACAACATCCAATTCAGGAGTTCTGAACAAAACTCATACAGTCACCAAAATATTCTCATTCCTCTTCGTTTGTTTTTTTATTTCCGAAAACTCATATAACATCTGATCATTTGTAGAAAAAAATTACAGAACATCAGTGATTTCAGCAGTGTCTTTGCTGTTTTCTTTTTAAAAACAATTTACAGATTTCAGAACTTATATTAGAACATAACTTCATTAGAACAGATTTCAACGATTTCAGAACTCTTACATTAGAACTCATACAAAACTACTTTAGTACTACTTCTAAAACAAGCTTCATTTCAAAACTCGTACAATAGATTTGTGAACTCATACAGAACTTCTTAAATAGTAGTCAAACAGAACGTATACATAACTCATAAACAAGCATCATTACATAACTCTCAAAACAAACATGCATCATTCCAATAGTAATATGCATAAGAACACCAAAAACAGCAAATTATCCAAAACATAACAAAATAGCAAATTATCCAGTAGTAGTCTTCATAAACATTCAGCTGATCACATATATGTAGTGTAGTCTTCATAAACATCCGGCTGACCAGCGTAGAATACAAGATAAATTTTAGAATGCAACCCACTTAATTCTTCTTCAAAAGATATAACATTATATTGAGTATCGTCATATGACGAATGTGATGACCCACTTAATCCATCTTGCTCAACAACATTTGAACGTCCGACCTTCTTTTTCACTTAAATTGAATTAGAGTATGTATGCATCAAATTTAATATCAACAATGAATGAAAGCAAAAAAATAGTATTTGTATTAATCGCTAGTTTGAGTTTGGATTTTGTTGATAATGGTGGTTCAGTTTCATTGGACGACTGCTCACAACTCTTTTATTATGTCCAATTAACCCACATTTGGAACACGAATATTTTGTACCAATTTTATTGACACCATATTTCATGATCCTCTTCATCTTTTCTTCTTGCATGCTTTGAAGGTCTTCCGGGCAATTTTGGTTTTGTATTCCACCACACCACAAGATTTAAATTACATTGATGTCACTCTCCTTATCCTTTAATGGGATTCAACATATGATCAGAAGCTTTCAAGAAAGTTGTTTTCTTAAACCAGTAGTCTACGTAGTCTTCAACTTTCTCCCTTTAAAAGAAGATGCACGCTATAACATGTACACATGGATTCCACTTAGGTCCCACTTCTTGCAATTACAACTTTGAGATGTTAAATTAACTATCCATATATCACCTACCCACCCCTTAACCTCAAATTTCTCTTTTCCATTACACTCTAAAATATAATCTTGAACCCCTTTTTGTTATTTTATATAATCTTTTGAATTGTCGGACATATATCTACAACATATTTAAATGTTTTATCTCTTTGGGTATGTATCCTTCTCATCATAATAATCTTTATTATCTCAAGCATCATGACGATAGATTTGTCTCTGGCTTTTAATATTACATTGTTGAAGCTTTCATATAAATTATTAAGTAACATATTATATTTTGGTCATGTGTTAAAATGTGATCTTGCCTAATTTTTGAGATCTCTTCCCCTTACACATTCATAAGCCACAACGTTGAATTCTTTCAACTTTTTCATCTCCCTATTAAAATCAACAACTGTTGTAGAAGATGCAGTCTTCCACAACAAATATTTGAGATGTAAGTCTTTATGTAATTGTTTGAAGTTATTATACACGTGTCTTAAACAAAACTGGTGTTCTGCATTAGGTAGTAATTCTTCAACAGCTCGTATTAGGCCTTTCTGTTTATCAGAAATTATAGTCCATGCATAATGATGTACAATATTTAAATATTGCATTAAAAGACTAATAAACCATTGTCAGGTTTTCTCATTCTCTCTCAAAACCATAGCATAAGTTATAGAATACATACCATTGTTCTCATCAATACCAACTGCGCATAATTGAACTCCTCGGGTAGAAGTTTTCAGGTGAGTTCCATCAAGTCCTATAACTGGTCGGCACCCAACAATAAAACCAATCTTTATAGCATTCTAACATATATATAATCGTTTGAATGCACATGCTTGATTTTCAGATACCTGTCTACACTATAATTTTACCGCTATATAAGGATTACTTTGGCGGATTTCTTCACAATAGTTCAATAGGCTGGCGTACTGCTCCAATTCCATACTGTGAATTATCTTATTGACATGCTTTTTTGCTTTATACATCTTCCAAATAGAAAGAGAGATTCTATTTTCCATTTGCATAGTCTCTTACATTGAATTTACGTGCCACTCTGGATTATTTCTCATTTGGTGTTTGTTGAAACTAAAACTTGGTTTCTTGTGGAGTTTGGACCCAGGGGGTATCTTGCACCTACTTCTCTCAAACGAGAGCACATGTCCAACTGATTGGAACTAAGAGACAGAACCTGAACTACAGCGAGGAGGTCCCGCCACACACCCAGAAGATCAAAAAGAGCTTCCCCTCTCTAACCAATGCTGAGCTGGGCACTTTGGTGGGCCTTGAGAACACTAGACAACCGAAGACAGCCTTTGGGGGGAGCCAGAAGAAGTCGTCCTCTCCCCAAGGTGCCCATGAGGGTCTCTTTATAGTTTTTCAAGTTTGGCCTGCAAATAGCGGAATCCCGCATTTTGGTCTTTAATAAACGCAACCCTAAATGGTCTTCCAACAGCGTAACTCCATGGTTTGGAGGGGATACTAGCAGACCTGAAGAGGTATCCTGGGATGGGCGAGTGCTCGATGAAGCTGGAACTCGCCACTCGCCCCGAACCTGGACCTTGCCCCTAAGGGGATGCATTCTCCCCAGGGAGTCTGGATCTCTCCCCTGGGGGCTACACTCGCCCCAGAGAGCCTGATCTCGCCCCTGGGGGCTGCACTCACCTCAGGGAGGCTAGATCTCGCCCATGGGAGGTGACTTCTACTGCACTCCTGTAATGCCCCAAAAATCCTGAAAAAGGAAGGATTGGAAGTTAACGCGCAGCGCTAGTGTTAACACTGGCATTAGACCTTGAATTAAAGCGACTGATGTCTCGGGTATCTACCGCGCGGTGGTAGAAAGCTATCGCATAGCGATACCATTCGACGCACTCAATGCTTTTGACGAATCGTTGAGAGACTACCGCGGAGCGGTAATGAGATATCACGCGGCGATATCACTCGACGCACTCAACGCTTTTGGCGAATCATTGAGTGACTACCGCGCGACGGTAGTGAGCTAACGCGCGGCGATAGCGGATTAAAATGGCATATTCCTCAGGAAGATACCGCTCGGCGGTAGTAAGTTAACACCGACGGTAGCTTGCCATGTGGCAGTGCAGTGGATGCTGGTTTGGGCGACAGAGCGATGTCTATTGGCCCAAGCGGCGACCGCCTTTGAAAGTGAAGGATAGATCTAACTTTACTCTAGAGAGGGGTGAATAGAGTATTTTAAAAACTTTAATTCATTTTTATAGAAGATTTAAAATAAGTGATATAAGTATATATATATAAAGAGAAATCACAGCACATAAATAGAAAGAAAACAATCACAGACGACACAAGGATTTTTATAGTACCCCAATAAATCTAGGTACGTCTACTCTTCTACCACCCTGATAGGTATCCACTACACGTTTTTGCTCAGGTACCCTGGCACCATAAGATCTATTTTCTAAGGGAGATCTTGCAACCCTTTGAGCTTTTAACCAGGCCCAAAAACCAAGCTTAAGTTTTTTGATCATGTGACTTAAGAATCAAGAGTTAACTTTTGAAGAGAGTTAAAAACCATGTACATAGTTTAGAAATAAACTATAAGAAATGTCTTTGTCTTCACTATCAAGAATCTTTGAGAAGACTAGTGGATGATGTTGCAAAAAAGCTCCCCCTGATTTGAGTAGAGATTTGTGATCAGGAGTGGAAACTTTTCTTCAGGGTGTAGGCCTTCTTGTTTCTGATTGATTGAAGATTTTGCACTCAAAGACTTTGAAGTAGAATATCTATATCTGTATATGTGTTGATCTATATTGATCTTGTCACTCCTAAAACTGTAACTACATAGTATGTAACCTCATTAAGCAACAATCTTCTGAATATATAATATCTTAGAGGAATTCAAATATTTGAATTAAAAACATTCTGAAATGCCTGAAGAACCTCTGAGAATCATAACTGCCCTGAGAATTCATTAGAATTAAAACTCTGTGATAAATCCATATTTAATGCTGCCTTAAACGGCTATATTCAATTAGAATATTTAGCATTAAATATCAGAGTTGTAACTGATTGAAATTAAGTTTTTGAAAACATTCTGCCTCTGAATATAGAAACTGCTTGATCGTCGAACACATCAAGGAATTCGCCGAACTGAGTTTGGAGTTTGTCGAACTGAGTTTTCTATTTCGTCGATCTGAGCTCAGATTTCATCGAACTGAGCTTGGCTTTCGTCGAGCTAAGCTTCTGAGTTGAGATCAGAGTTTATCGAACGGAGCTCAACGTTCGTCGAGCTAAACTCAGAGTTAGAAACCTGAGTTCGTCGAACTAAGCTCGGCATTTGTCGAACTGAGCTCATCGTTCGTCGATCTGAGTTCTGCATTCGTCGAACTGAACTTCTCTGGATTCCTTCTGAAGTAACAACCCTGGAAATAATCATATGACCCTAGTCTATATAAGTTGGGTCAAACTAAACATCCCAAAAAAATAATAGTGATCCTAGCCCAAATAAGTAATAGGGTGTTCCAACAGCCTTTGATACCGCACGACAGTATCGGATACCGCGCGGCGGTAGTTTGCAATTAAGGGTTGGGTTTGAGATTTCATTCTCAGTTTCCTCTCTCACACTCTCTCTTGATTCTTGAGCTTCTTGAGGGAAGAGGAGAAAGAAAGTCCAGGAGGCTAAGAGGAGAAGCGATCCAAGGTGTGCTTGTGATCAGAATTGAGAGTCGACGCTAGATCCGTAGAGAGTAAGCTGTGACGATCAGTTCAATTCGGATCAAAGAACAAGGGTATGGCTGCTAAGCGATCTATAAGGGTAACGAATTTCTCCTTGGACAAGTGAAGTCCTCAATTTGTATACGTGCATGGAACCCCTCACCAAAAGGTGAAGAAAAAGGTGGTTTCCAGCGGGTAGATCATGGTGATCTCCACTAAAACTTGCATTTAGACCCGGAATCAAAGTACGGAATAGGCATGTTGTGTGAAGCCCATTTGGACAGGTTGGTCTAGATTGGTGATGAATTGATTTGTGTGCCAGAGAAGACTCTGTGGATAAAATGCGTGGATAAATGTGTAGAATCCGGGGTCTAGGGGTGTGTAGGATGCTGCAGTGATAGTACCGGTGGTGATCTCTAGGAAAACACCCAAAAATGAGGAAGAAGTGACTTCTGTCCCTACCGCGTGGTGGTAGTACTACCGCCAGCGATAGCGTCCAAAAAGCTATGAGGTCGGTCTCTGGGAGACCAGGGGACATTGTTTGAAGCTAAGAGCCTTGTGATCCCAGCTAAGGTGGTCATGCAAGCCAGCCTGGATGTTATTGCGAAACCTGTGTCCGTGAGACAAGGTGCGTAGTATTTTGCGAAGCCTGTGTCTGTGAGACAAGGTGCATAACATGAAAAGCTGTGAGCTTGGAGAGCACAACTATTGGCCATGAGAGACATGATGATCATTGTAGGCTCAGGTCCTGGGGATATGTGAGCGACAATTGATGCTGAGAGCCTGGAGTTCCCAGCAAAATGGTCAAAGAGTTGAACAGGCAAGGGAAGGCTGACCCGTGTCTTGTCGTTCGTCATGATGGTTGTGACCGTCGACATTGACATGGCAATTTGAGCAACGGGCTGTGGCTGAACTGTACCCGCGTTATGTCGTTCGGACCAAGATCGCCTAAAGTAAATTGCTTTTGTCGTTGGCATAATGAGATTCTTAGGCCCTGAGATGGAAAGACTAGAATGCTCAGATATACCATCAAGTCTGGGACTGTGGATGGTAGTGGGACCCGAGAAGTCCGGTACACCGAGAATGCGCCCTGAGTGCACGGGGCGTGTGGCCGATCGAGCCTGCGTCTGTGGCGAATGGTGCTTAAGTGCATGTTGTTATTTGCCAAAAGATATATATGTTGCTGCTTGCAGGGAAGGAGAACCGCCGCCCCGAGTGAGGGGTGGGGTCGTTATAGGTCAGCTAATACTGACCGTTGCTTTGTTTGCCACGTTTTGGTGGGTCTTGCTATGCAGGTGCTGAAGAGGCAAGTGGAAAGTAGTGGGCTGAAGTCCCTTATGCTGCAATTGACTGGCCCTCGAAGGCCCAAAGGCGAATGTTTACTGTTTCTCATGTGTGGCCGGTCTACGTGCCGATGTATAAAAATACTTTTTGTAAAGGAAACAGGTGTAAGGCCTTAAGACCAGTACATTTGGTGTATTTGGTTATCATTCCTATATGTGTAGTGGACATTTCTGGTATATGGGTTCTACAACTTAAACTGCTTCCGTTAGAATGCGCTCTGAGTTAGGATGCGTATACGATAATATGGTTTCAATGCGTAACTCCACCGACTGTCTGTGAAATATAGCGTGGGTCCCCGACCGGACTCTCTGTTATATTCTATGAGACAGATGAAGGTGTTACAACTCCTCCTAATTGGGCGAGAACCTCTAGGCCATCATCGGTTGCATCTAATCTCGACGAATTATGAGTTATACAGTATTGATACTTATTTGCAAGGAAATCTGCAATATAATGCTTAGAACTTGGAGCTCTATAGCATGTATGTTGACCTTTGATTGTCTTCACTTGAAAGGTGTGATCATTCTTAGAGATGAACGCGGTGTATATAACCCAATCGTATTCGCAAGTAACCTGCACTTTATCACTATATTTTTTTATAAATTTAATAGGTCTCCCTTGCATATTTGAATACGTCTGTACTACATGTCTAAAATCTTGAGATGTATTAAAGCATAGTCCAACTTGAAATTCAAATTTTGATTCACTTGTATCGCCTTGATAAATCTAACAATTTGTTGATCTGGTTTTCTTTGGATTTGTTGTGGTAAGAGAACTATTGTGTTCAATCATTTGAGTTGGCTCTTTACCACCAACCCATTTGATAGCTTCATCAATATTTTCATCAAACTACAAGTCATCACTGTCATAATCATCATCTTGAAGTCCATCAGTAAAAGTGGAATATGTGTCATCAGTGTCATCTTCATTGCTTATCGAGTCGCTGTAATTTTGAACTTCTATTATTGGTGTAGTATCATCATTGCCTCCAAACATATCGTGTTCTGCTTGAGCTTCCACGGTTTCAACATAAACATCAACTTCTCTTTTCAAGTTGATATGTTGTATCAAACTTTTAACAATCTCATCATTATCCAACAATAGCATATTACTGCAATCACTACTCCTAGATAAACAGCCAAAAAAATCTCACCCATCTATTGTGACCAAGTTCTATTGTCATTTCATGCAAATCATGTAGCACTATTTCATCGGAATTACAGTAGTCAAAATAGTTGATTACATCAAGTTCGTAAGCTACATTTGCAGAACCTATGAATGAACCTGAATGGTGCATTCGAATAGTGAATAAGGAGGTTTCAAACGACATGTAAAATTCACAATCACTTGCATCCTTACCTCTACTAATCCACATTATCCTTTAACCTAATGAGTGAGAATAAAAAATTTAAACAAGAATGAGGAAAAAACCCGAAACCAGATATGGATTTTAGGGGAAATAACTGGAAATCAAATAAATACTAGAGATCAACCAGATTTAATTGTGATCTACCAGACATCAAATACTTGCAATCTAATATTAGAGATCAACCAATTTTAACCTTAAATAAGGGTATAAATATCTCTGCATTCCAGAAATCTACCAGATTAACGAACAAAGAATGAGGATTTATACCTGAATAAGGTTTAGATCTCGGCCAAAAAAGCCGTCTCTGGGAAGATGAAGACCTGGAATCTACCCGGTAATAGAGACGACCTGAAACGCTGTCGCTGCTGCTGAAAATGGTGACGGAGGACGGCCTTGACGTCGATGTGAAGGAGCGGCGATAGATAGCCGGGACGATCGCAAGCGTGGAAGGCGGACACAAGCGCCGCTGCTACTTCACGGGGAATGGGATCGACTGATCAGCGTTAGGGTTTTGCCGGGTTTTACTCTATCTGCTTGAATCAAAGGACCAAAATATCCTTCATAACATAATTAAAAGGAAATAAAAACATGATAAGTGGGAGAGGGTGCAAAGTGCCAAATTCAAGGGTTTGAATGGTGCAAAGTGCCAAATTCAAGGATTTGAATGATTCAAAGTGCCAAAACTAACAGTTAAGAGTGCAAAGTGCCAAAACCCCCTATTTGAAGGGTGCAAGTGCCAAAAATCCAAAATATAGGAGCAGAAAAGCCTGACAAAGAAACCATTTCTATTGACACTTGACATTATGCAGGATGGTATAAATAGTTGAAAGGAGCCAATCATGTCAAGAATTATGCTTAACAATAGCATGGATAAACTGGTTACTGTTAGTCACAACGTGGATCTGCACCTCCTGCGAATTCCAGCACAGTCAAAGCCCTCCAGAATACCCAATTGGATCACCAGTGGCTATCAAAGCCCAACCTCTTCACCCACCTTTCTTCTTGCTTTGTTCCCAGAGATTGCCCTAAGAGCCGTTGAAGCACAAGTTGGAAGATGAAATGTAGATTTTGCCGATGTTGTTAACATTTTATACATTTTGGAGGGCTTTGATCAATGTTTAGGGACATGTTAACATTTTATACATTTTGAAATGTAGATTTTGAATTGCAAATGGTATTATGTGAATTAGTTTGATTAAATGATTTTATAAGGGTTGTTTATTTTTTTGGGTTGCGGTTAACAACGGGATGCAGCAAGTCAAACATTGGGTTGCAGTTAACATTTTAAATAATTTTTGGGGTGCGGTTAACAATGGGGTGTGATAAGTCAAAATTGAGTTGCGGTTAATAATCGCCTAAATCTTTGACTCCTTGTTATGTTGTGTTATCAGAGTTAATTAAGGAGATTAGTAATCCTAAATTACTTTTGGCTATTCCTACACTTTTTTTAAAAAGCTATTATTACTTTAAAAGAGATATTCGTACCCCACTCCCCCTCATTTCTTTCGTAGCCGCCCCTCCCAGTTTCGCTCATGCCCGACCGAAACTCTCGCTCGACCACCCCCTTGCGCCGCCTCTTTGCTAATTTTCGGCCGGCGAGACCTGCTTTTCTGCCGGTTTTACTACGTGGACTCTCTCCAAGTACTCAAGTGACTCTTTTTTACATTTTCACTCAATTTTTTCCATCTGAAAACCTCAAATTATTGCTCAAATCTCTTTGAAATCATTGTCCCATAATCTATATTTACCTAAAGTTAGATTTTTTTGGGGGAGATTTGATTGCTCCAAATCATATATTTGTGTTTCATATTTTTGGACTTTTGAATTTTGAAGGTATTTTTCCTTTATTAATTTTAAACTCTTAGGTTATGTGAATTTTTCCCCAAAAATTGTTAGATTATTGATGTGTTCAAATTTTTTTGTCTTTTTAGATTAAAATTGATTTAAGAGGATGTTAAAATGTTGATCACTGAATATGATGTTATGATTATTACTATCTTTATGTTTGATAATTGTTGTTTTTTTTTTTGTTTTTTTTAGGTTTTTTGGAAACTACTACATCAAACGACTACTAATTGGATGTTATAAATCAAGATTATGTTTGAATATATGTATGTATATTTTTTTTTGGAACAACATTATTTTTGGAGAAAGATGTATCCAATTAACTTATAAACTAACATAGAATAAATTATTTGCATTGGTCACTTAATATATATATGCCTAGTTTGATTTGTAAATTCAATTTATAAAATAAAAAAAAATGGGTACGAATAGTGCAGTTGGGTACAATTTTAATTGGTTGGTTTATGAATAAAAGTGGGTTAGGAAATAATAAGAGATTTATTGAGTGCACTGTAATTTTTGTTATACTCAATCTTTTTGTTAAAAGCACCGCACTATAATACGTGTACTATAATTATTAAGCGTGCAATTTTAACATTTAAGATCAAATTAGTTTTACCACATCAATTTGTTGATTCTGATTTTTACAAATTCAGATTTTTCAGAAATTGTTTTACTTTTCTCCGGAAACTGAAAGATTGAAGGTTTTTTGATGCTCCTCACGGTCTGCACGAATGTACATCGATCAGAGAAGAAAGTTTCAATCCAAAACAAAAATTTGATCAACAACATATCATAAGAAAAAAGAGGGTTGCAATCTACCTGGTTTTGCTAGGGTCAGATTGACACCCACGATGAAGTTTCAAGCCAAAACAAAGAGAAGTCGAGGCGGCAACGAACCAGTATCTCTCATGGGATAGGCAACATCGAGCAAGCCCATCGGTCGGAGAGGGAAGTGGTGTTGAGCAAGCCCGCCCCTCGCAGGCAAGGGCGCGGGAGAGGCGGAATTGTTTTTCGACATTGCACCTTACAACTTGTACATGTTTAGTCGTCTCCTTTTCCTTCTAAGCATCAAAACACTAGTTTTTTCACTTTCAGAGTACTCTTTAATTAAGTGATCAAGAACCCTCATGCTTGATTAAATCGAAAAATACGTATTTGATCGGGATTCCCAGAGTCAACCGATTTTGATTCTTTCTTGATGATGGCCCTTGAGGGACGTTTAACATCCTATCTTCTCAAAGGACGAAGTTACTGCGTTGAACTTCTTCGGACAATCCCACCTAATTATTTACTACTACTTGAGTCGTGTGGACTCAATGAACTCTCTAACCCTCACTCGTAGTGAGTATATATTTTTCTTACATGATCTCACTGCCTTTCGATAACCTATACGTATTTTTCTGAGAAAAAAAACAAATGACTTTCCTCTTTGTACAATCCCTATTCGTTACTGGTAAACGGTCAACCGATCAGGAGTCAACAAGTCAACAAACAACACGAGCATATGAAGACCCGATCAGCAGTCAACGGCCAGCAAGGGGTGCAAGGAGATCCTTGGACATAGGCGAGGATCACGCCCGCCAGGTCGCACGACCACCCAGCAACGCGGGCGAGCTTTAAAGACCATTTTATCCAGGCAAATTTCGAGTAGCAACAGTGGCAAGCTGTATTAGTACTCACCTAGCAGGCGACCTCCGATCAGTCACTATGTCAGCCATGTCGAGTATCGCAGATGGTCGCCAGCCGATACTTGTCGACAACCGAGAAAAGTCGCCAGAAGGATGCAGTTGGTATTCGCAGGGCTAGATCTCCTCGCTTAGATACCCCCTTCCCCGAGGATTTGTCTATAAATAGGACCTTAGGGGTACAAGAATATGGACTTCGAAATCTTGAAAAAGATCTTGACCACCTCTTTCCTTGGACTTTTAGTTGAGTATTTGGATCCTTTCTTCAAAGAGACAAGTCACCAGCTAGTGTCGCCCTTGTACCCTGCTCGACCATCTTTGGTTGTGGAGAGGAAGCTTCTTCTAAGCATCTGGGTACATGGTGTGACCTCATTGCCGCAGCGCCTAGAGTCCTCTTAGTGTTGACTAAGCTCCTTAGTCTTCGCCTGTCAAGCTGTCAAGCCTGATCAAAGGATCAGTAACCTTAGACTGCCTTGATCAAAATTTTGGAGTTGGTATTTTCCCGGCTTCAACACTCTTCATCCTAGCTAGTACTTGTGTGAATAAAGGTCTTTAGGAACTGGGCCTTTGGATCCCCTTCAAGGTAGCTTTGATAAGTATCAATAGGAAGACATTCATTCATCCACCGAGAAGAAGGTTAGTCAGTCCAGAATGCTTGAGATGGCATGCAGCTTTACAAAACTTACGTTCCTTATTCTTCTTGTCCCACCTTATGCCTTCTTCAAAGCCTCATGCTTCCTTTTTTTCATTATGGGACTGAATTGTTTATCCTCTCGTACCTCCCCACTCTATTAGGAACAACAATGCGAATCCTATTACTTTTCCTTCTGTGAGTTTTAATCAAAAAGTTCCCCCTCAAAGATCAACATGATCCTCAATGTGGTGGAAGTAAATTATGACCTTCATTTACTTCAAGAGAGTCTTCATAATCTGCATTAAGTCTCGGGCATCGTTCACGAGCTAAGATAATTTTCATAAGTTGGTTTCCTCTCGTTCGCTTGCAAACAAAATTATTTCAATAATTATTGTATTATGTTGATGATGTTAAGTTGTTTCTACTCCAGGACATGTCATACACAAACACGATCTGATAGTGCCCTCGTTGAAGGATGACATCCTCACAAACCTCTTTTCCTTAATCATTTAGGAAATAATATTCGCGGCCCTTGCATATAGGGTCCTAAACAAAGGTTGGTGGCTTTGATGATTGTTTCCACAAAGCGGACAAAAGACTATGTGGAGATGATTCGATTGAATGAGAAGACACATATTTAGTGTCTACATTCTAGGGTTAATACTCACTATGTAGAGATTTAATGCCAAGTATCAAAGGGCTAATAATCACTATATATAAACCCTTTACAAGGATATCCATTAGGAATTTTTGAACAATAGAAACATTCTAAGAGGTGAACATGAATGTTATTCTAAGGAGCGTGTTTCGTCTTTTGGACATGTTGAAAAGCACAGGCTAGCTTGTGAGTCCTTCCTTCTTTCTCAACAAGGTATGCCGCATAATGCTATAACATCTTGATTAATGAGATCTCGAAGAATCTAACCGCCCTTATTTAGAAAATTCTTTTGTTCCTCCTACATAATCATAGTGTATTAAAATTTCTACAAATCTATGCATGTAAATTAATTGTTTTGCTAGTGTATGTTCTTGAGCTTTTGAAATGCTAGGTAAAGTTTGCCAGCATTTCACTTTTGTGATGGTACTCTTCTCCGGATCATCACTGCACAAGAATGTCTTGTGCATCAGACTGTCCTTTTTTTGACTTCACAGCAATGAGAAAAAAAAATTAAAATTCATTTTTAGTGTCGTTTGAAATTTTTTGGTTTGTTATAATTTATAATTGTTCAATATACTCCAACTTATAAATATATTTTAGCAATTTGTATTAAAATAACTATTGCACTGCAGTCTTGTTAAATAATTATAAAAAAATATTCAAAACAACCATACAAATCCTGATCATTCAAATAAATCTTCAGTCGAAGCAGACAATCTTCAAAAGCTCAATTTGCAATCCTCCACCGTGAAAAATTATTCGCACGTGTAACGCACCAAAGATCACCATGCGTTATATGCTATCAGACTGTCGTTTTCTGCAAACAAGATATTTTAAGCAAGAATATTGATTGAAAATACTACTGTATTTCAATACGACTATGCTACATTTATATTTTTGCAAAAAAAATCTTCAACATCGAATCATGACTCGTAGAGCTGTGTTTTAACCGTCCATTAGCCGTACCTAATTATCTCTCCTTTACCGCTCTCACAAATGGACCCTTTGCTTCGTTTTGAGAAACCAACATTGATTCACGCTCTAAATTTTGAGGGTAGTCGGCAGATAAGGGACGGTAAAGTGCGAGTGGTGCATTTTATCGTAAACTAGTAAAGCATGAGCATCAGGTGTCCGTGTACCCCACACTTCACTCCCCCTTACAGGTAATTAGCCGGTTGAGTCTGTTTTACTAAGGAAGACGTCTGTGTTTTTTTCCCGGGAAGAGACGGGTAATACGGGCAATTGTGGGTCCCCGTCACTCCAGAATCAGTCATCCAGCGGCCACAGGAACGGCTACAGCGAACTTCCTTTTTGCGCACACGGCTTCTCCGTCCAGCGCTTACTTTCCTCTCCACCGCCTTTCCTCTCTCCTCTCTGTTTCTGGAATTTCTTTGACATGGCGGAATCCTCAACACTCTCTTTCTACGCAAGCTTTCGCCTTCTACCAGGTCTCTCTCGGCCGGCCGATCTACTTTTCCCGACGAAACTCAGTGTCGCCTCTTCTTCACCCCCTTCGCTTCGCGCTCGTTCGCTTGCCCGATGCCGCGCTGGGAACTCCGGCGATGGAAGCTGCTTCGGAGGAGATCTATATGGACCCTATCCGTGGGAATCGTTTTCTTCATCCGATGAACGAAGTAAGTCAGTGCCATTAGTTCCCGTTTGCTGATCGACTAGATTTCTATGGTATTATTTGATACTGCGATCCTGGTAGTACTTTCGGATCGTCGTGCTATGCGAAGGGATTTGTGAAATTTCTGGGAAGATAGGTTAGGCATGTGCATCTAGGTGATTTTTGTGATGATACTTGCTAAACCTACGGAGAATCATGTGCATGAATTTACTGCCAGTTGTGGCTACTTATGTTGAAGAGAGAGTGTAATTGCTTAAAAATCCCGTCTCTGAGAATTTTTTAATTAAAGCATGATTTTGATGCCCTAGATAGGCTGATACATATTTCAACACAAATGCTTTGTAGTGAATGTTTGGTAAATTATTATTTGTAGGATATATATGCTAATGTTTCTTCATGTTGTCACATGAAAGAGAGCTACCATTTCAAAGATAAAGAGAGAATATAAACTTGGTTAAGATAGAATTGAAGGGGTTCCCCCTGAAGACTCCCAACCCAAATCGGGAGGGCTTCGACCAAAACACTCAAGCAATACAATCCGATTGAGTGAGTCGCACCTGCTCGAAGGGTCTAAAGTCACTCCGAGAGGGAGGACTAAACCAAGCACACAAGAGCGTCGTGCATGGCCCGCGCACGTGCATACGGCCAACGTGTGCATCCCGCATGCTCGCGCCTCGACCGCGCGCACGCGCGCACCGCTCGGACATGCACGAGTGCGCTCCTTGTGCTCGCCCGCACCGGCGGCCGCCGTCGCCTCTGGCCATCACCGCCGCTTCCAGCCTCCACTGCCACCGGACAGCTTGCCCGGGTCGGCCGGACCACCCAGGGGGCATGTTCGTCATTTTAGAAAAATTGGTGATCCAGGTGACTGGAACAGATTAACATCATTCGTCAACTCAAGGTTCAGCCTGATACAAGTTCCAACGTGTCCCTTCAAAAAGCTTTAAAAGGGCCCTCATGCCTTCATTGGAAGACAAGTAATTTGAGAGACTAGAGAGAGCTCTGGGGTTTTCCAGCGAGGACGTGAGACTTAGATTATTCCTTCACTCGGAATTCACTCTGCTCCTTTTCTAGTTCACTCATGCTCAGCGCTCTCATGCACATAGCAACAGGCGCGGGAAAGCACTCAGAGGTGCGCGCTCGTGGAAACTCCGAGGGACGCTCTCTTCGAGGCTTCGTGGACTAGCTACTTTTTATATTTTATATACTTAAAGCTTGTAACGGGGGGGGGGGGTGGTCTGTCACCCTTCGAGGAGTTCAAACACTTGTAAACAAAGGGAAATAGTGGATTTTGGCCCAACACAGATCCGACTATGTAGTATTTCACCCTTTTTCGGGTTTTCCACGTTAAAACTCATCTTCTCATTGCGTCTTGGTTTTCACTTGACTGTTTGCGTGCCCGGTCAGACTCGAAGCTAAGGCGGTCTGATTCTCCGGACCGAAGGAAAGCAGGGCGACCCACAACAAGTAGAGTTAATGAATATGCTGAGTCACAGGACACAAGAGCATTGATTTAGGCTCTGTTTGTCGTGGCGTTTTTGGTTTGGTGAGTTTAGACAAAAATGCCACCAACATAGAACGTATATTTTGCATGATGACGGTTATGACCACCAAGAAAAGAAAACTTGATTTGAATATAAAAGTGAATGAAGTTCCCTAGGTGAGGTCGAACGTTCACTAACGACGGTTCATAACCACCGCATTCACGAGTACTACCGCCGTTTAATCTCACATTAGATGAGTAAAAATATGTTGGCGGAGATATAGAAAGTGTTTGACGTTGACCCATATACTTAACAAACATGAATTTGGATTGAGAATGCGTTTAATTGTCGGTGTATTTCGCCCAACTTTTACTCCTTTGGTTATGCTTCAAACAAGTAGTATTGGGGATATATTTGGTTAGGATCGAGCTTGTTTGTACGGCTTGTGACTGTCATAGGTCTTGATGCTTTCAATCATCGCTGAACGATGTTCAAAGGATGAGTGACTCCCACAATGGCTCCTTGTGGTTTATGGCAATTATGGGGTCTTGACACAAAATACTTGATGTAAAAAAAAACTGTTGTTCGAGGGATAGTGATGATGATGTGTAGAGCTCAAGTGAGGTGGAGATTTTGAAGGCATGCAACTGTATTGGTTTAGTCCTACATTAGATAAGTGAAAATATGCGGCTTAGAAGTAACAGGAGGTTGATCTTCACCGATATATTTAAGCTTTTTGGTTGAAGATGAGTTGATTGTGGGTGCATTTGGGCTTCCCTTTAGTTCATGTTCCATAACATTATGATTTTATATGTGTAAGAAAATTATATTCCGCGACTTATTGAATTTAGCAGTCGCCTTCGCTGTCTTATAAATTTCTTGCATTCAAGAAGTTAAAGCTATGATCATAGTGTTTATCATAGTTAAGGCTTAATTAAGGTCATTTCACTGAACACAACATGCAAGTTTTACTTTTGCATTGATCATTTATAAGACATCTTTCATGGACCATGAAGTTTATCTTTCCTTAATTTGAGTTCTCGCTTCCTCGTAAACAAGAGCTATTAGCTAGTCCAATGTATATTTTAGGTAAGTGCATTGACACTGGTACTAACACTACATTATTATCATAAAAGCGCTATGAAATGTACATGTAGCTTCAGAAATAGTATCAGGAATTCATGAGGCATTGAATCAGATAATGGTCTTTACATAATATAGTTAATATGATATTTTGAAATTTGAGAGCAAGGATAGAATTAGAAGGACTGTGTGCAGTGCCTTCGATACTTTGGTTTGTATAAAATTGACAAGATAACTGTTTCTTTACATTCAAAGTAATAGTTAAGAATAGTTAAGTTTTTGACACTTGAGCTAGAAATTTCTAACACTTACGTTGTTGTTTAGTTTATTTTCCAATCCAAATTTTCATTGCAGGTGTTTAGAGTTCCTAAGAAATTTTGTTTACTTTTTTTCTATTTTTTATGTCTCAGAGAAAAATATTATGGGTTCTTGGGCATACCTCTAATCATTATATGTGTTCTTTTGGACAGTGGAATTTCAAATTTTTTCCTTGTTCTCCTATATAGTTAACTGTGCGCATGTTACTTGCTTGATATGAAAATTCTAAACGTTTATAAACATCTGCAGATTTCCAATGGGTTACTGAAGATAAAATTACCCTCTTTACCTCCGAAGGACTTGTTCATATCGGGGGCTCTCTTGTTCCTCGCCATTTTCCAACTTCAGATGTAATTACTTTCGATAAGTTGATTTGTGATTTCTATTTGATTTTTTCCATAATCTATGAACTTTTAGTTGAATGTTTTTTGTATCACCAATTCTAGTATGCAGCTTGTTGTTTGTCTTTTGGATGTAAGAGTGCTTTTTGCAGCTTGCTGAATTTTCAATATGTTTATGAAGCTAAATTGTTGTGAGGACTTTTTCTCTGAAAGGGACTGTGTACTAATGCAGTATAGTTGCACATAAATGCATATGTTACCTTCTTTTGAGTTATGATCAACTCTGAAAGTTATTACTTCAAGGTTAGCTAAATCACCTAGAGGGAGGGTGAATAGGTTTCTTAGTCCTTAGTGACTATCTTTTGGTTTCTTTATTATATCTTTTTTTTTAGCTTAGGGTGATTTAGAGCTTGTCCTTAACACCTGCAAATAAGAAAATAAAAACAACCACAGAAAAGCACACAGATATTTATAGTGGTTCCCCAACTGGGTACATCCACTTTCCCTCCCACCTATCCAACTATCTTGTTGGACTAGACACTTCTCCAAAACTTGCTCCAAAGAGCTTACACCTCAGATCCCTCAGGATCTCTAAGTCTCCTCCAAGACTTACTTCTCAGCCATAAGGGCCTACAACTCAGTGGTCAGCAGACCACCTACCTCAGACTGTTAAGCCCTACACTCAGGCTGAGAGGACAGCCCTACCTCAGATCCACAAAGGATCCTACCTCAGAGCTCTGCAGTGCTCCTACACTCAGTGACCCTCAAGCCACCTACCTCAACCTTATCTCTAAGGCCTACAGCTCAGGATTCTCAGCCCTACAACTTCAAGCACAAGGCTCTACTCTCAGAGTGCTACAACACTCCTACAGCTCAGTACCCAACAGGTACCTACCTCAGTGCCCTTCCAAGCACCTACAACTCAGTGACAAGCTTGTCACCTACCTTAGGCCAAAAGGCCCTACACTCAGATCCACACTTGGATCCTACCTCAGTACCCCACAGGGCACCTACCTCAGTGACTGAATAGTCACCTACAACTCAGGCCCAAAAGGCCCTACAACTCAGATTTAGATAAACTGAATCCTACAGGATGAAGGTGGGTTGGTGGTTATTCTTGACACAAAAGATGTTTCTCAGTATCAAGCTTCCTGACTGAGGTAAACTCAGTCCAACTTATGACTACAGGAATTTAATTCCTGAGTCTACCTTTCTCTGGACTAAGTAAATTCTTAGACCTAACTTTCTCTTCTCAGCACCAGATATTTTATCCAACTGGAGCTTGAGAAGTAACTGCAGTAGATCTTGCTGCAACCTGAGCTGGAAGAGTCCCAGCCCTACTCCTTTCTTCACAATAATGAGGATGAAGATGTGCTGGAAGTAACTTGCAGATCTGTTTCTCTGCCTCTTCCTGAACTGAGCCAACTATTTTGTCATATCTCCTTCTTCACAGCTCCCCAAGAGAATGTTCTTTAGGTTTGTTGGCTGAAACTGTGAAGCATCTGCAGCAAGGGTTGGCCCAAGCTACTACCTTTTGCTCGGAGAATCCTTCTGAGCTTTCTTGCTAGTGCAGGTAAGAATGACACCAGCTATCTTGTTGTTGAAGATGTTGATTCCAACAGCTAACTTGCTCTTTGTCTTATAGACTTGAGCTTCCTATTCTTCAGCTCCACAACAATGGCGGAGAGGAAGAACTTCCTTCTTGATTGATTCCTTTTTCCAAAAAAGCTTTCCTTCTTTTATTTGGCTTGACCCAACGGCTCTTGAGCAGTGGGCCCCACATAATTAATGGCCTGCAACACTTTGCTTTATCGCCAGCTTTCGTACAGTAGGTCTGCGGCAACATTTGTCGCATACTGTAGTTATCCCGCCACTAATTTGAAATATGTTGACTTGCTGACGTCATCGGTTGTGGACTTGGTCAAAAATCAAACAACATTAGTATAGGCGTTGAGTGAGTAAGCATCACTCAACGTCAAATCACTTAGACAGATTTACTGTCTCTTGGATTTGAGTGAGTAACCTTCACTCAACGCCAAACTACTTAAAATATAATTCTGTTTCTAGGCATTGAGTGATACAGCGTCACTTAACGCCAACTTGCTTTATCAGCTATCTGTTGCTTGGCGTTGAGTGTGTGATCATCACTCAACGCCAAAACTACTTAGACAAAATTCTGTCTTCACTAGGCGTCGACAACGTTGAGTGAGCAACCTCCACTCAACTCTTTTTGCCTTAACCATTTTTCTGCTTAACTTATCTCAAAGCTTTCTTGTTCTCGACTGAGCCAAACACTTGTCTCAACGGTTATGCTGAGACTAACACTTGTCTCAGCGCTTTCTTGTTCTCTGCTGAGACAAACTCCTGTCTCAGCGGTTTTGCTGAGACCAACATTTCTCTTAGCGCTTTTGCCTTGAGCTTCTCAGCTGTCTCAGTTGTCTCAACGGTTTTTGCCTTAGAAAAAGCTTTCTGCAATTTAGTTCGACTAATTGAACTAAGTTCGACATTCGTCGAGCTCAGCTCGACGAACTCTGAACTCAGTTTGACGAAGTCTCTGAACTGAGTTCGACGAACTCAGAGTCTCAAACTCTGAACTGAGCTCGACGAATGGTGAGCTCAGCTCGACGAACTCTGAGCTTAGTTCGACAAATTCCTGAACTGAGCCCGACAAACTCAGAGTCTTAAACTCTGAATTTAGCTCGACGAAAGGTGAGCTCAGCTCGACGAACTCTGAACTCAGTTCGACGAATTTCTGAACTGAGTTCTACTCACAATTTTTTGTTGTATGGCGTTGAGTGTGTCTTCATCACTCAATACCTGTGGACTTAGATTTCTGTCAGCCCACAACATAGTGTCGGCCCACAACATAGGTAAGAGTTTACCTGACTTGGCCACTTAGGCTACTTCCTGCCTTTCCAACATCTTTACTTTGTGACCACCTGTCACATCACTCAGACCACCTGTCTAGACTCGTTCCATGGAACTCCTGCACATGATGAGCTTAAACAACATCAAATACAACTATGCTCTTAGTGTTGATGAAGATGCCTCTTCAAATCCATTCTAGGGAACATTATGGACAATGGACCCAACAAACTCTATAAATTTCTAACTGCCATAATGTGCATATTATTTAATCAATGCATTACTAAAACTACTTTATAGATGTTAGTTTTTGTGCAATCTTTGTTATTAGTTGATTCATCTTTTAAATTTAAGAATTTGTAGTTTTTTTTAGTTTTCATATACATTTAAAGAGAATTTTAAATAGCCAACCTCCAGCATTTCAGATACCCGTGATTAGGATACAAGGAGATAAATATACCTTGATTAATAATTTTGTAAGTTTGGAATAAAGGAAATAACTATATAATTTTGTGCTAAATTTTTATTAATGTTAACATTTTGAGAAAAGGGACAGGTAAGGTCAAAGATATCACAAAGGTCCCAGCGGTTTCAGGAGAGCGATTACATGGATCCTAGCCAAGTCCTTTGCCTCGGCGCCCTCTTTGATATTGCAGCGACAAATGTTAGTGAGACCTTTTATTTTAATTGCAAAAAGTTCTTTTAAGCCTAAAGCCTTGTTTAAAATGTGTCTTTTAGGGACTGGACATGGGAAGAAGGTTATGCATCTTTGGTTTTTGCCGTTCTATTGAAATGCTCAGTGATGTAGTAGAATACAACGTCTTAGAGCATGGTGGAGAGGTACTTAGCTTCATGATTTTGTTTCAAGAATTTTTTTTATCTGAACCATATTATTCTACATTGTTTTTTTTTCATGGTTATTCACTATTTCCAATTTGTTTTGACAATGGTAAACAACACTATTTAGCTTTATTTGGTTAGTTAATTAGCATTTTAACTCATGTTCAGAATCTTTGCGTGCTACCCTGGTTCTACTCTAAGAATTTGAGTCAGCATTTGTCAGGCTTTTTCTTGTCAGTCTTTCTTAAGATCTGAATGTTGGTTGCAGTTTTATTGTTAGGGAAATGATCCAAAGGAGCTAAGTTCGATTTGATACACTAATGTTTGAACCTAATTGTGTTCTAAAAGCTTAAGGATGTAGCCTATGGACAAGCATTTTAGTATGTCTATTAGACGTTTTCATTCTAAAATGATATCAGAGAATGTTTTGTTCGTGTCCCTCTCTCTCGTCCAAAGTTTCCCACATATTCCATTACACGTGCCTTGTTCCACATGCTCCTATACGCCAGGGACAATGTTTGGCTATTTAATCACCCATTGTGTTATTTCATCAACGTTGTTCTTTAACTATTTAATTTTAGATTGGATGTCTGGGTTCTAATATCGCAATATTATTGGATTTGTGCAAATCTTATTAATTTATTATTGGCCTTATCTCTTAATTAAATAGATTAAGCCTAGTTTTTTTTAAAAAAATTTAATTAAGTGGACAGATATAATGAAAGTTTGTGATTTTTAATTCATGATTATCCTCATTTATTGTTGTAGTTAAATCATGATTTATTATGGAATTTAGTGATATGCTAGAAAGCAGGCACATAAAGGAGAGAAGTCATAAAAGAGCATTCTCGAGCACTTAATAAGAATACATTCTAATACTCTCCTTCAAAATGTAGCGCATTTATCATTAGATGCAAGCTTGTTATGGAATGTATAAAGTTTATTCAGATGCAAATATTTAGTAAAAATATAAGTTAGTTATTCTATGGGCCGAAAAATTGAGAAATCAGTAACTTTATTTTTACTCTCTCTAACAAAGTTGCAGCCAACTCCTTGTAACTTTGTCATCTTGTTCTCAAAGTTTGCTTGCTGCTATCGTCCTCTTCACTTATTTATATTCTTTTGTCAAACGGTTCATATCGCTTAAGTGCGACCTAACTACCTCACCCCTATCCCCATATGACCTTCCTTTCATGTAACCCTTGAAAAGCCATAACCTCCCCTTACCAACATCTCTTATCCAATGCTCAACCATCTCTTCCCCTAGTCGGTAACCCATAATTTTTCCTCTTCTTTTCTTTTTAATCAAATAAAGGAGTATATGGAAGGGTTTTAGGTTGAGCAGGACTAAGACGGAGTGTATGGAGCTTAAATTTAGCAGTATAAGAAGGTTGGATGACTTCGTTATTAAGTTGGATGGTCAAGATATTTCCCGTAGTGAGTGTTTTAAATATCTTGGATCAATAGCTCAAAAAGACGGAGGTATTGATAAAGATGTGACACATAGAATCCAAGCGGGTTGGTTGAAGTGGAGAGGCGCGTCAGGGATCTTATGTGATCGTTAAGTACCTCTAAAACTTAAGGGCAAGTTTTACCGTACTGCAATTAGACCCGCAATGCTCTATGGTTCTGAGTGTTGGGCAGTGAATTGTGTACATGAGCAAAAAATGGGAGTTGCGGAGATGAGAATGCTTAGGTGGATGTGTGGACACACGAGACTGGATAAAATTAGGAATGAATGTATCAGGGATAAGACAGGAGTAACACCAATTGCAGAGAAGATGCGAGAAGCTCGACTAAGATGGTTTGGACACGTACAAAGGAGACCATTAGAAACACCTGTTAGGTGTTGTGAGAGTCTAGTCACTAGGCATGTTAAACGAGGGAGGGGTAGACCAATAAAGACTTGGAATGAAACTATAAGGAAAGACATGATGTACTTAGGCATTAGTGAGATTATGTCAAAAGATAGGGCACAATGGAGACAAAGGATCCATATAGCCGACCCCACTGTAGTGGGATAAAGGCTTGAGTGTTGTTGTTTTCTTTTTAATCACCCTCCTGGTAATTGCATAACTTCTCCCTAGTGATTGCACCTATCCTTATTACGCTCAGCCCTTACTTGTAACTGTTCCAACCCCTACCACTTCCTAATCTCAATCCCAACCGAGACCCTCGCCATAACCACTTTTTCCTTCCACCACCTCATTTCTTTTCACCTAATTTAGCTTCCTCTCTCAATGTTAATACCGTATCTAAGCTCCCCCTTCCCTACTTTCTGAACCTGGCCAAAGTTAATATTTATTTTTTCTGGATTAAGTGTACAAATATTCAATCTGTAGCTAACCCACCCCAATCCTCTGTCTTACATCAAATATCAAAGTCACCGCTGATGCATGACAACGCATAAGGTTTGCGCGCGTGTCAACTATTTCTAGGAAAACTTAAATGCATGCAATGCTGAATTGTAATTTTGAGCGGGCGTTGCATGAACTTTAAGAAATGAAGCAACTTAGATTTTTTTGTAAAGCACAAAATAACTATTTGTCTAAAAATGAATTTTCTAAAAAATGGTTCATATCTAAATCCGGGGAAGGAAGTTTGCAACTTTCGTTCTGTTCCTCTTGTCGTAGCAAAACGGAAATCGTGAACTCCAAATATGTTTCCGTTCGGAGTTTTTGACGTAGCGTTCGCTGACAAAATCCAGACGAAAACCCAACAATGAATCTGAAATCCTAAGAGAAAATGTAGACACACGCAAAGGAGAGGGAAGAATCAAGTTACCCACAAAAAGAGACGTCTTTCCGTATTTGAAGTCGATGGCGATCCCGCGAGAAACTTCTTGTCACCTTCGATCTCCTGCTCCGAGGTCGTCCGCTGCCGCACACGGGCACCACGGAATTAGTTTCACTCTATATCACACTAAGTGGCTCCACGAAGTCTCAATCGCTCAACCTTATATAGAGGCCACAAACTGAACGTTTCAATCTCATTCACAAGTGCTACCAATCCTAAATCACACCACTCACTAATTCTTTACACAAAAGAGGCTCCATGTAATCTCTTATCAGAAAATAACTCAAGTTTTAACTATTCCCGGAATCACTAATTCACAGCAGCAGATCCACTATTCATCATCTCTACAACAACATTTCATTTCAACAGGACTCACAAATCTCACGGCAGCAGTAAGAATCTCCACAAAAAGTTTCATCTACAACTACATAGGTTCTTCCACAACGGAAAAAAAAACTTCACAATTTCAATCCTCGCTCGGAAGCGAACAGGCACATCAAAACAAAAAAACTTACATTCATCAACGGCTCAACAGGAAACCTCCTCAACATCCCTAACAGAAGCAACAAAAACACTCCAATCCTACAGAAAACAAACCTAAATCTCATTCACCTTCAACTCTCAAACGGGAATCACAAAACACAAAGCAATCTCAAATTAAATTTTCATCATCCACCCACACTACCATTTACATCCCCATTTATAGGGCATCAACAAGCAGCAGTAAAAAAAACGAAGCAAGAAGCAACGTTCTCCATGATAGGCGGAGCAAACTTCACGGAGCCATGGGGAACAATCGTGGCTGAAACCGTCTGAAAATCCAGGCCTACCATGGAATGTCATGCCGATACCTTCACTGAAGAACTGTCTGGGGACGTGGTTAGGGTTGGCCGACCGGGAGTTGCGCAGAATCGTGGGGCGGTAGATGCGGCGGAAGATGTGCGATGCGAGGGGGACACGATTCAGAATCATGTGCAGCTGAGAAATGGGGAGGAAACTGAACCTGCGCTGGGCTGGCTGATTGGGGAGATGAAATGACCCGGTCCTGTATTGCTTTCCTTTTTAACGGGAAAACAAAAAAAAGCTAAAAAATAAACCATAACACTAAACTGAAATTAATGCTACGCACGCAGGCGTGCAACGAAAAATTTGTTCAACATAGAAATTGCATAATAAAATAAAATAAATTAATGATTCAGGGCCGATAGGGTTTCGAACGAGCTCGGCGTCGGGTACTTCTGCATCGACCGGATTTGGGCTGTTCTCCACCAACCGCACTTAACAAAATTAAAATGCTCAGCAATTCAATGTCCCTATCACCTTGATTTTAATTTGAGGTAATCCTGAATAACAACATTTGCAATAAATATTTGAATCTGTACCCTCACCCAGGAAGATAACTTGTTGGGGCATCAAGAGAATCAGCTAATTTTGAATTGTGTGCTTGAGATATATATTACAATTGGGCTCCACATATAAGCATCCTACATAGAAAAAGAAGAAGAATGACTTCTATTATGGCCACAATATAGCGATTACATGCAGACAATTGTTATTATTCATTGTCATGGTTGATTGCTAATTTGTGTCGGTCATAACCATTGTCATGCCAAACATACGGAAGCAAAAACTGTGCACCAAACAGAGCAACGGTCATGAACGTGGTGGTTATGAACCGTCGTTCGTGAATGCCCGACCTCAGCTAAGGAGCTTCATTCCCTTTTATGTTCAAAACTAGTTTTATTTTCTTGGTGACGGTCACAACCATTATCATGCCAAACATACATTCTATGTGCGTCAAACGGCATTATCGTAGTGAACGCCGTGGTTATGAATTGTCATTCGTGAATGTACAACCTCACCAAAAGAACTTCATTCACTTTTATGTTCAAAACTAGTTTTCTTTTCTTGGCGGCGGTCATAACCGTTGTCATGTCAAACATACATTTTATGGCGGTGACATTTTTGTTCAAACTCACGAGAACAAAAAAAACACTGCTTCAAACATAGTTTAAGAGTGTCGACTATGCTATGCAGCCCTTTCAAATCACACTGAGTTCTCGTGCATGCAACTCACTCTTAAAACTCAACAATATTAGTAGTCACAAGCTCAAATCATTTACTCTAATACTTATTTTCAACCCAAAAGTTGTTTAATCCAATTATATAGAGTAACATATATTTTCTTTTTATCTTCCAATGTGGGATAAAATTTCATACTCTCACATATCTTAACAAAATAAAAATATTCCATGAAACTTTGTCATAGATTGGAACTTGAAGCCTGAGTCTTCAGTTTAGCAACTACTCAACATTTGGAGCAGGTTACAGCAGTTACTTCCATATGTATATGTAACAAGCCAGCCATTAATAGCTTTCTTCAAGTGGAGATACTCCTAATATTAAGCAAGTTCTCTACACCATTATTTCACATCTCATGCAGGTTGTTGCCGCGGAGAAGGAAAGCAAGGGAGGATTACAGGAGAAATTGACCATGACGGTCGCTGTCCCTCTGCTATGGGGAGTTCCGCCAGCTTCAGAGACCCTGCATTTCGCCGTCCGCAGCGGCGGTGGCATCGTCGAAAAGGTATACTGGCAGTGGGATTTCTTGTAGCGAAACAAATTGAAATAACTAGCTCTTAACTGTATATATATATGCTGCCGCTCTTCGGTGCGGCGGCGCAAGCCATTAATTGTTATGTACATGCAGGTGATATCTGTCCTTGTAGAAAATATTGATTTGACACTTCAATGAAGAAAGGGTTTGTCTCAATGATTCTCTGATCCATCTTGATAATTATGTTGTGATTGTGGAAATTAGGGTTCTGGTTCTACCTATTGGTTGATTTGCTTCTTTTAAACAAAATCATCATTTTCAAGATTGCATCTTTAGGTCTTACTTATTGCCTCCTTGAAGGAGAGTGTTTTGTGCCCTTGGAATATGAAGGTCTTAGCGTCATCGATCCGAGGGTTGCGTTGTCATTTATTCGTTTGACGCAATCATAATTTTTTGTTCGGCGATGCGGCGCTTCTTTATTTTGGGATTTTGCAAGTTAGTTTGATGTAAAACGTATCATATTGGCTTTTAATGTGTGCGACAAGAATGATGAGAACCGCAATCTATCAGTGTTGTTGTGATTGGGATTCATGGGGCATGCATATGATATAATTGACTTGTGCCTGTGTTTCTTTGCATGTTATTGATTTTTTACTTGATTTTATTATGATGTCTCATTCTTTCTACCTTTCGTAGTTGTTGATTTGTTTATAAATTTTATTAGGTGCTTATAGTTTTTCAACAAAAAAAAAACATCTTCGTCATTGTCGGTCGCTAGTACGAAGGAGAAAGGTTGATGTTACCTGTAGAAGTCTGAATTTGAAGCTTTGGTAGTGCTAGGGTTTTCACTAGATTAATGATCTAAAAATGTTTTTTTGTACAATGATCTAAAGATGTTTTATTATCCGCCGGCCGCCCCGCTGTCACGTGTGTTCAAGCGGTTTTTGCAAATACGCGTTGCTCGTATTTTCATTATTCTATATATATATATGTATATATATATATATATATATATATATATATATATATATATATATATATATATATATATATATATATATATATATATAGGAATAATTACCAAAACTTCCCCTGGAAGATAGCATAATTACAGCTTGCACCCTTCTTATTATGAAAATTATGAAAACATCTCCTCAATGTTACAAAACAGAATATTTATCTCCCCTGAAGTTTACATTTCATAACATCCATGCACAAAATACCCCCCCCCCCCCCCCGGAAATGTACTCTGATGGGGGTATTTTTGTGCATCGATGTTATGAAATGTGTATTTCAAAGGAGGTAAATGTTATGTTTTGTAATATTGAGGGGAGGTTTTGTAATTTTCATAATAAGAGGGGGTGCAGTATGTAATTTTTCAAAGTTAGGGGAGGTCTCGGTAAAATTATATATAGAGAACTGGTTCGGCGTGATTTTTTTTGGGGCTCAAATCGGTGGTCTAAACGGCTTCAAATCAAAAAGTGTAAGGTTTAGAGAACCAGTTCTCTGTATGTATGTACATATGTATATATTTATTGTAGTTATACGCAGAGAACTAGTTCTCTGGATCTTACACAAAAAACTGTGAGATTGACCCTCAAATATATCTTTATTTCAAAAGATGGTCAACATGAAAGTTGTAGATCTCATCGAGATCTACAATTTTCATGTTGAACACCTTTTTATTTGAAGCCGTTTAAGCCCCCGATTGAGCCCCAAATAAAGTCACGCCGAACCCGGGCGTTCGTATATATGTTTGGCGTGACTTTTTTCGGGCCCAAATCGGGGGCCTAAACGGCTTCAAATCAGAAAGTTATCATGAGATCTACAACTTTCATGTTGATCACTTTTTGAAATAAGATATATTTGTGAGTCAATCTCGCGGTTTTCTTTCCTTCTCGCCCTGACCTCTCTTTGTTGCCTCCGGCTCCTTCCCTCGATGTCACTGGGTTGGGCATCTTGTTATTGAAATCACCGACCCATGAGATTATTCATGATCCCGCCTCCACCGCCCCCCCCCCCCCCCCCCGTTCGAAGGCGCTTTTGTCATTCACACTCCTGCCGTCATTTCGGCTCGCGACCAGGTTCCATTCCCCTCGGGCTTTGGGAAGTCACTGACACTTCCCCTCGGCAAACCCTTCCAAGGGAGGCCTAGTGCATCTCGTCATCGTTCAGGCCAAGGGGTTGGTCTCTCGCACGGTGTAACACCCCAAAACTCTTAACAGGTCGATTTGAGTTGCAGGCTGGTTGACACGGCCTGGGACACGGGCGTGTCCCAGGGCGTGTCGGGGGTACACGGCCTGGGACACGGGCGTGTCCCAGGGCGTGTAACTCAAGAAAATGCCGGATTGAGTCAGAAGATTACACGGCCCGGAACCAAGCCTTGAACACGGCCGTGTCAGATTGGACACGGGCGTGTCCGATGCCGTGTGCCTACCCGTGTACTGCTTGTTGGTTTTGGAGCTCGGTGAGGCAGGGGTGACACGGGCGTGTCACATGACTGACACGGGCGTGTCAGGTTCGACACGGGCGTGTCGATGCCCGTGTTCTGGTAAAGTTCAGTCGGTACGAGTCCCGCGTGTGCCGCTTAAGGGTACACGGCCTGTGACACGGGCGTGTCACAGGCCGTGTCAGCCAAAAAAGTGTGATTTTGGGAAAATCGTGGCCTTTCATTTTCTCTCTTTGGATCCAAAGGCTCAGGTGATTCCTGGCTGGTTTAAGTCAGCAGAAGCTTGAGTCATTCTTCACTCGGCTAAGTGAAGAGAGAAAGAGAGAGGAGGAAGAAGGAGGAGGAGATCAAACCACCGGCGGAGCTCCCGTGGTCCGATTCGAGATCCGAGGCCAGCGCTGTGAAGGCAAAGCTGCTGCGGTTCTTCCTCACCGGCTAGTTTTCGATGGCTCCCAAGAGATCGTCAAGGGTAACGATCTCCCTTCTTGGACATGTGAAGTCCTTCTTTTCTGCATTGCATAGGGAAAACCCTTCCCCGCGAGTGTGCGGTGGGTTGTGGTGTCCCTTGGGGTAGATATGTGAAATCCCCCTTGTTAGAGTCCGGAATTGGAGTACGGATCTAGGCATGCTGTGTGAAGCCCATCTGGACATGCTGGTCTGGATTGGTGATGCTTGTTTGCATATCGGAGGAGACTCCGTGCTTATGGCTTGTTTTCCTTGTGCCTACCTATTGCTTGGTGCAGCAGGAAGTACTGGATGAAGTCCAGGAAATGAAGAGGGTTGGATGCAACTCTTGTGGCCGTGCGTTGCCACTTTGTGTGCGGTTGAGCCGTTGGGCTGCAACTCGATGAAAAGGCAGATTGCCGAACAGGAAAGGTGAAACCGACCCGCGCCTATAAATTGCCATGGATACTTCCGTATTCGAGGTGGCACGGCGACTTGAGCAACGGGGGGTGGCTGATCCGTACCTGCGTTAGGTCCGTCCGACTTGGAAGCCTGGTTGTGGGTTTTGTTGGAGCGCCTAATGAGAGTCTTAGGCCCACGCGCCAAAAAGACTAGAATGCTCAATACCGTGTAAACGGTGGTGTTGACCCTGGTTTTTCGGTGCACCAAGAATGTGCCCTGAGTGCACGGACTGTCGGGCCGTGTGGCCGACGGTTGTGATGGCTTGAATGTTCCTGCGCGCACATAGTTGATATTATTGTTACCATGCTGTGCAGGGAAAGAATGCTACGGCCCCGAGAAAGGGGTAGGATTGTTATAATTGGGTCAGCTGAATGTTGACCGTTGCCATGTTTGCCACCGTTTGGGTGGATTGTCCCTATGTAGGTGCTGGAGAGCCAAGTGGTAAATTAAGGGCTGGAGCCCTACTGCTGTTGTTGTTGCTGCTGCGGCTAGCCCTTGAAGGCTGCAAAAAGGGTTTTGTTTGTTTTGCTTTTCCTCATGTATGCCCGGCCTGCGCGCCGATGTTTGTAATCCATGTTGTATGGAAAGAGGAACTGTAAGGCCTTAAGGCCAAACCTTCACCTTTGTTGTACATTCCGTGGCTGTATATATAACTGTGGTTTATATATTGGACATTCCTGGTTAGAGTTCAATTTACAACTTAAAGCTTCCGCTAGCATGCTCTGAGTTAGGATACATGTGTGGTTTGGTATTATCCTGTGACCTCACCGTCTGTTTGTGGCATATAGTGTGGGGCCCCGGCCGGACCTTCTACTATACGTCATTTAACGGATGGGGTCGTTACATTTTGGTATCAGAGGGAGGTTTCGATCCTCCGACCTGTGGGTTATGGGCGAGCGCGTGTTTGTGCGCCTTGCTGTAATTCTTTTGTGGGGTGGCGAGCGCGTGTTTGTGCGCCTTGCTGTAACGCTAATGAACTCTGGAATGTCCACTAAGGAATGTACATAATCTTGTTTGAGGAATCTGCGCGTTCCTTTTCTGTTGTTTTGCTTGCATGCGATCGCTAATGTGTGTCTTGTCCACCTATAGGTGACGCGTAGTGGTGCTGGGCAGTCTGAGCCCCAGCGCTCTGATGAGAGTGCGGCACCAGCTGAGGTGCCAACACCTCCCCCATCTGCGGAAACTGTTCGCTTAGTTGCTGAGGCGCTATTTGCCATGATTCAGCCGACCGGGCAAGCGCAGCCGGCAGTAGTGCCAGTTCGTGTTGATGTAATACCCGAGCCGGTTGAGGCAGTCGATCCACGAGCAGCTGACCGACAGTTGAAGCAATTCATGAGCTTCAGTCCGCCTACGTTTACGGGACTGGGATCCCCAACGCAGGCAGAGGATTGGTTATCGTGTGTCAAGCGGATAATGACAGCGATCAGGGCGGAGGAAACTCTAAAGGTCACCTTGGCCACCTTCATGCTCGAAGGAGAGGCGCGGTTGTGGTGGGACGAGGTTGAGGTACACCATTTGGCGGGCAGGCAATTAACACAAGTATCGATTGAGGAGTTCTCTCGAATATTTTTGGCGAAGCATGTCCCAGCGGCGCAACGCATTGCCATGGAAAATGAGTTCCAACGGTTAAAGCAAGGAGAAGATAGCGTGGATACCTACCTGCATGAGTTTACCAGGTTGGGGCGGTATGCGGGAACAATCTTCGCGGATGACCAAAGGAAAACGAATAGGTTCTATGAAGGATTGCGGGATGAGTTGAGGTTCCTGTTTTCGAGTTCAGTGAACCAAGGGTTTCAGGCGTTGGTTGATACTGCATGTGCGTTGGAAAAGGACATGCGGCGGGTGCAAGGGAACAAGGGCTTGGTTGTGTTAAAGCCCGAGGTTCAAACACCTCGCCCGAGCAAATCGTTCTACCAGGAGAAAGGGGGCAAGAGGTCCAAGCCGTCTGGGCAAGTGACTACGACCGTTGTGTCGGGGGCGACATCAAGACCGGATTCTCGTACATGCTATAACTGTGGCCGGGTGGGGCATATAGCCCGTGACTGTCAGGTTGTTCAGCCCAAAGGGGAAAAGAAGACGGGTGCGTCTTATGCTGAGAAGGGCAAAGCGGTGGTTGATTCCTCTGCGTCCCAGGCACAGCCCCGAATCTATCAGCTTGGCCAGCAGGAGGCGATTAAACAAAGTGACGTCGTCACAGGTACGAGTGAATATAGCTTATTTGCTTAAGTGCTATTGCTTGTGGTTATGTATAGCTTATGCATGATGTGTGTGTGCTGCAGGCTTTGTCCTGATTCGGAATAATCTCGCGAGAGCCCTGTTTGATACGGGTGCTTCGCATTCTTTTCTGTCTGAGGACTTCGTATCTCGAATTAGGGTGCTGAGTCATGTGACGGTGGATAGTACGAGGGTGCTATTGCCGAATGGCTGTGTGATGCTTGCGGTTAGGGCTTGCGATGTGGATGTTCAAATAGGAAGTCGGGATTTCGGTTTGAGTGCAGTTGTGCTACCGTTATCGGAGTTTGATGTGATCTTTGGCATGGACTGGCTCTCAGAGCAGCGTGCCTTTATTGATTGCAACTCCAAGGAGATCACACTGGGCCAGAATACCGGACTTGTGACGAAGTTCGCTGGTATGCGAGGAGTTGGCGGGACTCTGTTGTCTGCGCTCCAAGTCGTCAATGCTGTTCGGAAGGGCGCGGAGTTATTCTTCACGCTAATTCAGGCTGTTGAGCCAAAGGCCAGTGTCGGTGAAGTTCTGGTTGTGTCAGAGTTTGCCGATGTGTTTCCTAAAGATCTTCCTGGGTTACCACCCCAGCGGGAGATTGACTTCTCTATTGAGTTGGTGCCAGGTGCTAAACCTGTGGCCCGCTCACCATATCGTGTCGCGCCAAAAGAGATGGCTGAGTTGAAAGTCCAATTGCAAGAGTTGTTGGAGCAGGGATACATACGCCCAAGTATGTCATCTTGGAGCGCGCCTGTTCTATTTGTGAAAAAGAAAGACGGTAGTTTGCGGTTATGTATTGACTACCGCGAATTGAATAAGCTGACGGAGAAAAACAAATATCCGATTCCACGGATTGATGACCTATTTGATCAGCTGGCAGGATCAACGGTCTATTCCAAGTTGGATTTGAAATCGGGATATTATCAGTTGAGGATTCGGGAAGGTGACATTCCCAAGACGGCATTTGGAACACGCTACGGGCATTATGAGTTCACGGTAATGCCGTTTGGCCTATGTAATGCGCCTTCGGTATTTATGGATCTAATGCATCGCACGTTTCGAGAGTACTTGGATTTGTTCGTGATTGTGTTTATCGATGACATCTTAGTATACTCTCAGTCGGAAGAGGATCATGCAAACCATTTGCGGTTGGTCTTGCATACCCTACGGAGGAATAAGCTTTATGCCAAGTTCTCAAAGTGTGAGTTCTGGCTCTCTTCAGTAGCCTTTTTAGGCCATGTGGTAAGTGGAGAAGGTATCGCGGTGGATCCGTTGAAGATAAGTGTCATTCGAGATTGGCCAGTGATGTCTTCGGTGGCCGAGGTCAGGAGCTTCCTTGGGCTTGCGGGCTACTATAGACGGTTTGTGGAAAACTTCTCACGGATTGCTTTACCTCTGACCACGCTGACGAGAAAAGATCAAAAGTTCATTTGGACGCCGGAGTGCGCACGAGCTTTTGAAGACTTGAAGAGTCGTTTGACCACGGCGCCTGTGTTGACATCGTCATGTGGTACAGATGGCTATGAGATCTATAGTGATGCTTCCGGGAGCGGCTTAGGCTGCGTTCTTCTGCAGTTTGGTAAAGTGATTGCTTATGGCTCGCGCCAGTTGAAAGTGCATGAGCGGAATTACCCCGTCCATGATTTGGAGTTGGCGGCGGTAATCTTTGCGCTCAAGTTGTGGCGGCACATCGTGGCCGTTCATTTTCTCTCTTTGGATCCAAAGGCTCAGGTGATTCCTGGCTGGTTTAAGTCAGCAGAAGCTTGAGTCATTCTTCACTCGGCTAAGTGAAGAGAGAAAGAGAGAGGAGGAAGAAGGAGGAGGAGATCAAACCACCGGCGGAGCTCCCGTGGTCCGATTCGAGATCCGAGGCCAGCGCTGTGAAGGCAAAGCTGCTGCGGTTCTTCCTCACCGGCTAGTTTTTGATGGCTCCCAAGAGATCGTCAAGGGTAACGATCTCCCTTCTTGGACATGTGAAGTCCTTCTTTTCTGCATTGCATAGGGAAAACCCTTCCCCGCGAGTGTGCGGTGGGTTGTGGTGTCCCTTGGGGTAGATATGTGAAGTCCCCCTTGTTAGAGTCCGGAATTGGAGTACGGATTTAGGCATGCTGTGTGAAGCCCATCTGGACATGCTGGTCTGGATTGGTGATGCTTGTTTGCATATAGGAGGAGACTCCGTGCTTATGGCTTGTTTGCCTTGTGCCTACCTGTTGCTTGGTGCAGCAGGAAGTACTGGATGAAGTCCAGGAAATGAAGAGGGTTGGATGCAACTCTTGTGGCCGTGCGTTGCCACTTTGTGTGCGGTTGAGCCGTTGGGCTACAACTCGATGAAAAGGCAGATTGCCGAACAGGAAAGGTGAAACCGACCCGCGCCTATAAATTGTCATGGATACTTCCGTATTCGAGGTGGCACGGCGACCTGAGCAACGGGGGGTGGCTGATCCGTACCTGCGTTAGGTCCGTCCGACTTGGAAGCCTGGTTGTGGGTTTTGTTGGAGCGCCTAATGAGAGTCTTAGGCCCGCGCGCCAAAAAGACTAGAATGCTCAATACCGTGTAAACGGTGGTGTTGACCCTGGTTTTCCGGTGCACCAAGAATGTGCCCTGAGTGCATGGACTGTCGGGCCGTGTGGCCGACGGTTGTGATGGCTTGAATGTGCCTGCGCGCACATAGTTGATATTATTGTTACCATGCTGTGCAGGGAAAGAATGCTACGGCCCCGAGAAAGAGGTAGGATTGTTATAATTGGGTCAGCTGAATGCTGACCGTTGCCATGTTTGCCACCGTTTGGGTGGATTGTCCCTATGCAAGTGCTGGAGAGCCAAGTGGTAAATGAAGGGCTGGATCCCTACTGCTGTTGTTGCTGCTGCTGCGGCTAGCCCTTGAAGGCTGCAAAAAGGGGTTTGTTTGTTTTGCTTTTCCTCATGTATGGCCGGCCTGCGCGCCGATGTTTGTAATCCATGTTGTATGGAAAGAGGAACTGTAAGGCCTTAAGGCCAAACCTTCACCTTTGTTGTACATTCCGTGGCTGTATATATAACTGTGGTTTATATATTGGACATTCCTGGTTAGAGTTCAATTTACAACTTAAAGCTTCCGCTAGCATGCTCTGAGTTAGGATACGTGTGTGGTTTGGTATTATCCTGTGACCTCACCCTCTGTTTGTGGCATATAGTGTGGGGCCCCGGTCGGACCTTCTACTATACGTCATTTAACGGATGGGGTCGTTACACACGGTCTGTAGGAGTACTCACCCTCTTTTCGTGATTGTGCCTGCCCTAACTTTTGCGTTCCTTATCTTCCTATATAATCAAAAAATCTCGGCGGTCAAGGAGTCAGACGCAGGAGCCTACTCGCCACCTCCTTCCTCCAACATGATAGAAGATTTTCTTGGCGACCCGAGTGACCCTGTGGGGATGAAGAAGCGAATGGCGGAGGTCCTGCGGAAGTATGGGTACCTACTGCGCGGGATCAAGGAGGAACAGATAGTGAACAACGACTGCACGCTCTTAAGAGAGACTATATACAGCTGGCGGAAGAGGCGAGGGAGGAAGTGAGTGGTGAGGTGACATCTCCGAGGTGCACATTGAGCGAGCTGAAGATCACATGCGCCAAGTGCAACGAGAGCTCAATGTGGTCCGCGAGTATAATAATCCTCGCTGACCGCCCGAGGCGGGGCTGCGAGGCCGGGGAAGGTGGAAATGGCTTCAGTTCTGAGCCTACTGGCACTCGCGACCTCCCCATCTAACCTTCTCTTTCTGCCTCCTCGTGCCTCTCGCTCTTATCATAATAAATATTGAACTGTCTGTGTTGCTCAGTTATGAACTTGTTGTGGGGAATGTATTGAATGGCTTCGAATGTTCGCCTTGTGTGAGCGCGGCGTCCTGGTGCCCCTGCTTATTTTTCTCTCTTACCACGATGTGCTTGTTCGACTCACTAGCATGTGGGGTGGGAGTCACGGGGATAGTTAGGGAGTATAGGTGGGGGGGGGGGGGGGGGTTGCGAGTTGGCTATCCACACACCTCCCCTCGTCTACACCCTGATTATCTTGGCTTTCTTCTATAAATAGTCCATCTCTTAACTTCACTATACACTTTCACCTACCACACTTATTGCTTCTGTGCTTTTGCCTCCACTCCCCTTTAGCACTCGCCGACCTTTGTCTAGTCCTCACTTGCCCTGTTCCGATGGGAGGTGATGGCGAGTCTATTGATGGTAGGCTAAAATACGCAAAACAGGTTATTGATCACTCTTTCTTCGAAGGTCACCTGACTGAGCAGTAGTACTTATCTTGTGTTGTCGAGTATGTCCCATCAGGGTTCATCGCGTGCACACCCAATAAGGGTGAGACGATAAACACGTTTCTTGAGGATGAGCTCCCGTTCCCCATCTTGCATTTCGAGGCGGGGTCATGCCCCCCTTGTGGCCTGAAATCCGCCAAGTGTTGAAGTATTTTGGTGCTGTCCCAACACAACTGAACACTAACGCGATTGTGATGCTATTAGCATTCACATGCTTTCTGCGTGAGGAACGGATTGAGTTCAACCTCACCGCCTTCCGAAAACTGTTCACATACCGGACGACAAACAACAGTATAGCCTTCTTCTCTTGCTCACTTCAAGGTATGCGAGACCGCAAAAAAACACTACCATTGAATCACTAAGTTCATCTTCGTTAAGGGGAACCTCGGGGACATCCCTTACGTGTCAGTCCAGCAGGATGAGGCGACATATCGTGCGCCGCAAGTGGGGGGCCAGGAGGCGAAACTCCACAAGTTCTTCCTCCAGAAGAACTTTGAGGTCTCCTATCTAAGGCGGAACATCGACACGCTACTTCTGGTGTTTCCTGGGGAAGGTATTGTCTTGCCCTGCTTGTTCTTGGTCTCACTACCCTTGGTTTTCCTTTTTTTAATATTGTTGGTGTTGTTACGTTGCAGGGGAGCGACTCATCCCTGTGAATCCTCCATACGTGAGTGCCAGAACATCGACCACTGAACTAGCGCGAGCAAAAATGGCTGCTGCGGCGTGCAACGACGAATCAACGACTTCTACCCCTCTCAGCGGCAAGAAGAGGCTTGCACCCTCCGGTCGCGACTCGTCCTTAACCTCAGTTCTGCTGAAGAGAATGACAAAAGTCGTGGAGACCAAGGACAAGCGAGCCGAGAGGGTCTCTCAAGAAGAATTGACGGCGGGCGAGGTGCCTGAATCCCTAACCGGGTCGGGGTCAAAAGATCAGGAAGAGGAGCTGCCCGACTCGCACCCGAACTTCGATCTGGAGCATAAGGTCAAAGATAGCTCTGGCGAGCCGATGGTTCTTTGGGATGAGAAGTTCAACAAAGCCTCCATCTCCACACTCTTCCCCTCGTGGTCTCAAAGGAGCCCCCTCCCCCCAGCGGGCATGCCTATGCTCTCTCATACGAGCTCTATGGGATGAGGGACGCGGCGAAATATGAGGTTGCGACCACAAAGGATTTGGTCCGCGATAGCGCTTGAGCGCAACTGCGGGTTCTCGAGCTCATACATATGAGTTCGCGTCGCAGTCTGCACCTCTCCCGGGATTGGAACCGGGTCGAGACCGCGCGGGAACTTGCGGTTGAAGAGGCGAACGGGCTAAGGCTCAAGCTGGAGGTCACCAAGAAGCTTCTGGAGAAGGGGTCCAGCGGGGTGGTAAGTTTAGGTTTCCTGGGGCATCCGTGCTGCTTTCCCATCCTTTACTTTAACCTGATTTCCGCTCGCCTTTCACAGGGTGCTGAGACAACAGACCGAATGTGCGCCTGTGTCTCCAAACTAGAGGAGGAGACAAGGGACTTAAAGCCGAGGTCATCCGGTTGGTCTCCTCCATTCTTCCCCCGGACCGCGACGAGTCGTACAGCAAGATCGCTGATGAAAAGCAATATACTGAGCGGGATGTCAATAAGATGATGTGCACCACCATCAACAAAGCCGTAGAGCACACACTCTTAATGATGCAAACTCTTGGCATGTTGAAGGCGGACTGTGAGAAGGTCACCACGAAGGATTTGGTCCCCGAGCTATTCCTCCCGATCGAATAGTCGGAGGACGAATTTGACTTGCTATTTGACAACGAAGATGACGAAGACGACGAGGATGGCAGCCCGAGCGACCAGGCTTAATAGCTAGGATCTAGGATATTTTTGACCCCGCCTTAATCGTTGTTTATTGTTTTTATTCACTCGCGGGCGAGAACTGTTTTGTAAAGTACTGCTTTATTTTATGCATATTCGTTTCTATTTTTTAACAAGCGACTTCTTTTGCATATCAATTCTTCTTTTGCTCGCGACTCGCCAATGTCTCTGGAGTAGTTTAATCATAGAACCTTAAAGCTTAAGAGTGTGACTGTGACATGATTAATCAAAAACGTCTTCTCGCGATACTCAGGTCAAGTAACCTAAGCTCGCATCTCGCTCAGGATTGAGTTGATCTCGCCTAATCATAGTTTCGCACAATCACAACCTGAGAGTTCCTTGCGAGGCTCATTCAACATTTCTGGGGTGGGCGAGTGTCCAACACACGGGGGTAGAGCGAGTGCAATTCTTCCCTCCCCTTGCCCTATATTCCTCATTCGATACCGGTCTTCTAATGGGGCGGGCGAGTGCCCAACAGGCGTGAGTGGGTCGAGTGTGGTCCCACTCACCCGTTCTATCCCGCTTCGTCTTTCATTTAGCTTTTTGTCCGACAACCATGTCCCCCATCAACTTGTCGCTCGAGTGATCCTCCAGCCCTCCGACTAGTGGGAGCCCAGTTAGCGAGATCTGTTCTAAGCTTTCAACCAATTAACATGTCATAGTCCTGCCACTCGAGTGTTCTTCCAGCCGTGCGGGCTAGTGAGAGTTTTGTCAGCGTGATATGCTCGAGACTTTCAACTGATCAACATTTCATAGTCCTGCCACTCGAGTTTTCTTCTAGCCCTGTCGTCTAGTGGAAGTACGATCAACGGGATTTGCTCGGGGCTTTCAACCAATAAATATTTCATAGTCCTGCCACTCGAGTGTTCTTCCAGCCATTTCGGCTAGTGGGAGCCCGGTCAGCAAGATCTGTTCGGGGCTTTCAACCGATCAACATTTCATAGTCCTGTCACTCGAGTATTCTTCCAGCCTTGCCGTCTAGTGGGAGCTTGGTCAACGGGATATGCTCTGGGCTTTCAACCAATCAACATTTCATAGTCCTGCCACTCGAGTGTTTTCCCAGCCCTGCCGGCTAGTGAGAGCCCGGTCAGCGGGATCTACGAGGTGCTTTCAACCCATCAACATTTCATAGTTCTGCCACTCGAGTGTTCTTCCAGCTCTATCAGCTAGTGGGAGCCCGATTAGCGGGATCTGCTTGGGGCTTTCAACCAATCAACATTTCATAATCCAGCCACTCGAGTGTTTTTTCAGCCATGTCGGCTAGTGGGAGCCCGGTCAGCGGGATCTGCTTAGGGCTTTCAACCGATTAACATTTCACAGTCCTGCCACTTGAGTGTTCTTCCAGCCCTGCCGGCTAGTGGGAGCCCGGTCAGCGGGATCTGCTTCGGGCTTTCAACCGATCAACATTTCATGATAGTTCTGCCACTCGAGTGTTCTTCCATCCCTGTCGGCTAGTGGGAGTCCGGTCATTGGGATCTGCTCGGGGCTTTAAACCGATCAACATTTCATAGTCCTGCCACTCGAGTGTTCTTCCAGCTCTGCCGGCTAGTGGGAGCCCGGTCAGCGGGATCTGCTCAGGGCTTTCAACCGATCAACATTTCATAGTATACATGTACATCAAAACAAAAGAGAGGGTTATAAATGAAGGAAAACATTCCCTTTGTTCAATATCAAGGATAAAAGAGTTTCAAATCATTATCACTCAATGTGCAACCAAGAGGGACCCCTCCCACATCTTAGAGGCGGTATCCCCCTTCCCTTAAGTACTCTGTGACTACATAGGGGTCCTCCTAGTCGGGGTTTAGCTTTCCAACTGTCGTTGACCTTCCGGCCGCATCCACTTTTTTGTGGACAAGATCTCCTTTTACGAATTTTTTGACTTGGAAGTGCTTATCAAAGTACCGGGTCATCCGATGTTTGACCTCCTCACGCTGAATGACTACCAAGTCACGGAGTTCCTCCACAAGATCTAGCTAGAGTTGTTGTTCCTCTTCAGCTGTCACTCTCCATCTTTTGTCTCCTTCTCCTACGACCACTACTCTCGGGGACCTGACTTCGAAGCCGTGAGATAGCTTGAAGGGGGTCTCCCACGTGAATGTGTTGGGTGTGGTCCTCAGAGTCCAAGGAACTGAGGGGAGTTGCTTCACCCAATTACCCCTCAGGTTCTCCACCCTCTTCTTTAGCAGGTTCACGATTATCTTGTTTGTCGCCTCTATCCTCCCGTTACTCTTGGGGTAGTGGACTAATGCAAAACAGAGTCCTATGCCCAACTGGCTGCAAAAGTTGACGAATTCTTCACTAGCAAACTATGGTCTGTTATCTGTGACTATTGCCAGAGGTAGCCTGTGCCGGCAAATGATCTCTCCCCACACAAAGTTCATGATTACTTGTGAAGTCACCTTGGCTAATGCCTTCACATCTAACCACTTCAAGAAGTAGTCAATTGTAAGCAGGAAGAACTTTCTTTGCCCGCTAGCCTGGGAGAAAAGTCCTACCAAGTTCATCCCCCAAATAGCAAAAGGTCATGCATGACGTTGTGATGATCCTGAGTCTCTGAGCTGGCAAGAGCTGGAGTGGTGCAAACAACTGGAATTTTCGACACTTTCTCGCGAACTCCGCCACATCTCTTCTTATGGTTGGACAAAAGTAGCCTTGTCGTAATACCCTTCCAAGATCCTACTCCCGGAATGGCCGCCACATTCCCCAGAGTGGACCTCTTCTAGGATCTTCGGGACCTCATCTTCAGCAACACATCATGCTAGGATCCCAAAGAGATTCTTACGGTATAGACACGCTTCATGCAACAGTATTATGTCGACTTATTTTTGAACCGCCTCTTATCTGAGATGGCCTTTGAGAACTCTCCCGTGGTCAAGAAAACCACGAGGGGATCCATCTACGAGGGGCGCTGGTCAATCTCCATCAGCTTTCCCTCTTGGATGGGCCAAACAAGTCCGTCATATTCCCCCTTGGTCGAGGTACGAACTTGGCCAACCGATCGGCTGGGGTGCTCTCCTCCCGCAAGACATACTGAATTGTGAACGTTCAGAACATCCCGATGATATCTTTTACCTTTGACAGATATCACTGGAGCGTGGGTTCCCTTATTTCTAACTATCCCTTGACCTGGGAAGCCACCACCATCGAGTATGTTAATACCTTCGCATCCTGCACCCCCCAAATCCTTAACTAAACAGAGTCCTGCTATTACAGACTCATACTCCGTCTGGTTGTTTGTGATAGAGAAGTGTATTTCAACGGCCTGTTCTATTTTCATTCCCCGGGGGCTCGTCAAGACTACTTCCCCACCGAGAGAGTGCCTCCCTGATACTCCGTCCACAAGTATCTCCCAAGCGACTTGCTGCGAAGATCCAACTTCTTCCACCTTGACCATGTAGTATGCTAGGAAGTTTGCCACCGTCTGAACCTTTATTGCTAACCAGGGGACAAAAGAGATATTAAAGTCGCTCAACTCCACAGACCACTTCACAAGTCTTCTGGAGTGCTCTACCCCCCCCCCCAAAGATATTGCAGAGAGGGTGATCGGCCACAACACGGATTAAGTGTGCCTAGAAGTATGACCTGAGCTTCCTAGCCGAGACAATTAAGTCAAACGCCAGCTTCTCTGAGATCAGGTATCTGAGCTCCGCTTTCTTCAAAACTATACTCACATAGTAGATCTACTTCCTTCCTTCCACTCAGACCAAGACCGAGCTCACTACCTTCGCCCCTACCCTAAGGTACACCATCAGGTCTTTTCCTTCTCTAGGTCCCTGAAGTAAGGAAGCCTGGGTGACTTGCTTCTTCAATGCCTAAAAAGCTTCCTCACACTCTAGTGTCCACTCAAACTTCTGATTTCCTTACAATACCTTGAATAAAGGTGAACACTTCTCGTCTGGCCGGGAAAGGAACCTGCTTAGACCCTTCAGCTTTCCCGTGAGATGTTGAATCTCCTTTGCGCTTTTCGGTGACTCTAGCTCCAAAATGGAATTTACTTTGTCCGAGTTGGGCTCCACCCCGACTGGCGTAAGAAGATGACACAAGAACTTTCCCCTGCTAGCCCCGAAGACACACTTCAAGGGGTTGAGCCGCATCGTAAACCTCCTCAAGATAGCAAAGGTTTCTGACAGATCCTGGAGGTGAGAGCCGACATCCCTACTCTTCACTAATAGACCTCTAGGTTTCTCCTCTTCTACTCCCGAAAGACCCAATCCATCATCTTCTAGTAGGTTGCACCTGTGTTCTTCAGTCCGAAGAGCATCATCTTGTAGCAGTAACATCCATCCCTCGTGATGAAAGAGATTTATTTGACATCAGGTGGATGCATGTGGATCTAGTGGTAACCTGAAAAAGCATCCAATAAACTCATTATAGGAAAACAGATGACTGAATCAACCAACATGTCGATTCTAGGCTGAGGATAACAATCCCTATGGCATGTTTTATTTAATAAATTAAAATCGACACACATCCTCCACCTCCCATCACTCTTCTTAATTATTACCACATTGGAGACCCAACTTGGATACTGGATCTCTGATACAAACCCGACCTTCAACAGTTTCTCGACCTCCTCATGGATGGGTTCCTCCGGCTTGTCGGTCACATACCTTCTCTTCTGGCGAATGGGGTGGACACTCGGGTCAAGATTAAGGCAATGATACGTCACATCCATATCAATGTCTGGCATGTCCTCAACACTCCAGGCGAATATGTCCACGTTCTGTTGGACGCAATCCAGGATCTTCCCCTGGTTCTCTGGGCTCAATCCTCCATTAACCTACACTTTCTACATTCCCCCACCCTGAGTGAGGACCTCCTTCTCCATCACTTCCTCAGCCGCCTCCAGCCTTTCTTGCTCCTCCATCACCTTCTCCATCTCCTCCACTTCTTCCCTCCAAAAAATAGTGTTGACGGTCGTGACATATCACTGCCTTGCCGCCTTTGGATCTCCTTTGGTTCTAATATGCAACCCTCCAATGTTGAACTTCAGACACTGATGGAAGGAGGAGGGGACGCACCAGAACGCGTTGATGAGGGGTCATCCGAAAATGGCGTTGTAGCTGCTCGGAGCGTCAATAATGACGAACTGGCAGTTCCTGGATCCCCCCAGAGTCATGTGGTGTCTGACTCCCCCTCCACTTTCTTCTGAGAACCCGAACAATGGGCCATCTGCCTCCAGCATCCTCCTCTCTTTCACCTTCATCTCATCAAACACCTTTTTTGAAGATCACGTTTACCGAGCTCCCATTATCGGCTAAGATCCTCGAGACCGTGAAATTTTCAACTGCCGCTTAGATCACCAGCGCGTCACAAAAGGGATCCTCGTGCTCTGGCATGCCCTTTGTCATGAAGGTAATCCTCTCTTCTGGAGGCGGGGCTTGCGAGGTTGAAGCGACGCTTTTATAGAATATCGTATGGAGGCTCCCCTTATGGGTAACCTCGATCCCCACCCCTCCATGGATTACTACAATCTCTCCTTGGGTGCCTACATCAGTCCGGTCCTCGCACCCGTCTTCCTCCTCCGCTCCTCTCACCACTACCTCCTCAATCCGCACTTGCTGCTCCTGCTCCTGTGGGCCCCTGGCCCCCCTAACCTCCAAGAACTCTGGGCATGTGGCTGTGACCCGACCTTCCTCATGGTGGAAGTCATAGTAGGGCATCGTCACCCTGCCCCTTCCTCTTCCTCTTCCTTATTCTCTCCCATCCCTTCTTCTCATACGGTCGATTGTCATAACATGTTGTGGTGGGGCAGGAGCGGCCTTAGCGCCGGTCTCCACCCCGGAGGGTTGAACCTCCCTTGGCCTCCATGGAAGTTTCCCCCATCTTGTACGACCCCCTTCCCTGACCCTGCACTGGCCCTTTTAGAGGCCTCCATGCTGGTCGGTAAATGGGTTCCTACCGTCCTCATCTTGGCTCCTGTCCTCTATGCTGCTCTTGGAAACCTTGTCCTCTCGGCTCTTCTCTCCTTCTTCCTTCCTACTGTCTAGGTCCTCCTTGCTCCTCCCGCTCGTTCACTTCTAGCTTGGCCAACTTCTTGACAAACGCAGGGTTCACGACCTCCCCCTCGATCTCATTTACCGCCCTCTCCATAATCTCCTCGAAGGATAAGGGGGACTTTCGAGTTAAGCTCATCATGAAGTAGCCCTGACGCAATCCGAGAGTGAAGGACAGCTGCATCGTATACCCCAAAAATTCTTGAATAAGTAAGACCTCTTCCTGAAACTGATCCACGTAACTTGCTAGAAACTCTTCTGGCTCTTGCTTAATCGAAAATAGGCGTTCTACCCCCTTCTTCCTCTTCTTGGACGTTGAGAAGCGTAATTGGAAGCTTCGATACAAGTCCTTAAAGACATAGATGAACCTGGGAGGGAGCTGGTGGAATCAGTCCCTCGCTTTCCCCTTCAATGTGATGGCAAACAAGCGGCACTTAAAGGCATCCTACATCTGCATGGTGAAAATAACATCCTCGAACCATTGGAGGTATTGAACGAGGTCATCCTTTCTCGTGTAGTAGGACATCTCTGGATCTCGAAACCCCTTTGGAACCGAGGCAATGACGATCAACTCGCTGAAAAGAATTCTCTCATCTACAGGGTAAGCTAACTCCTCTTGCACCATCAGCAGACCAGGACTGCCAGCACTCAACAGGCTAAGGAACAACTCTTGCTCGGTGAGGTCTCTCTCGCCTCCTTCTGTCGCCACCTCCTTGACAGGCCGCCTTCCAGGGGCAATCTCGCCCACAGACTGAGGTGCGAGTACGGGGACATTCAGCTTTGAGCACTCACCGCATGGGGCGAGTCCATGTAACACCTCCATAACGGCCTTCATAAACTCCAGGAAATTACCCCTCCGCACGAAGTCATTCATGTCACGCAACTTGCCAGGATTGTCTCCTTATTCCTCATCTGCGACCATGGGACTTACTTAAGATTTTCTGTGCAGACTACGGTCCACACTCATCACACCAAAAATGTTGAAATTAGAATTCAATTCCAATATGAGTTCAAACCCTAGGGGGTAACTTGCACCTACTTCTATCAAGTGAGAGCACCTGACCGATTGTTTGGAACCTAAAAATAAACCCTGAGCTGCAGCGAGGAGATCTCTCCACACAACCGAACGATCGAAGAGAGCTTCCCCTCTCAAGTCAATGCTGAGCTGGGCACTTTGGAGGGCACTTGGGGCCAACCATGACCAACCAGAGGAGAATGAAGCCAAAAAGAAAAGGATTCTCTCCAAAGATGTCCTTAGGGTCCATTTATAGTTTTCCAAGTCTGACCTGCAAATAGCGGAATCCCGTCTTTTGGTTTTACTAAACGCAACCCAAGTTGGGCTGCCAACAACAAAACTTCGCCGTTTGGAAGGGCTATCTACAGACCAAGATAGGCTCCCTGGAGAATTCCATCTGGGCGAGTCGACTATACTATTATGCTTGCCCGAGTCGACAAGTGACCGCTAGAGCTGGCACTCGCCACTTGCCTGAGCCGGAGGCGAATGCGTGCCGCATCACCTGCTCTCCTACCACTCCCCTCTAGCCTGAGGCGAGTGTAGGCCATGCTGCCATACTCGCCCCCTGCCGCTCTCGGCACTCGCCTTGGACGAGTCGGGAAGGTATATCTTCCTCTTGCTACTTCGGCTTGCCTAGGACAGGACTGCCTCTTTCTACCTTAATTTCTTCAACGGGTCCCTCAAAGGCCCCCACTCGGCGAATACGGGGTTGTACAATGACTCTTTCATCTATTACAAGACCTAGAAAGACAGTTTTTGAAAGCCAAAAATCATATTTGAGAATTTTGCATATAATTTGTGGTCTCGCACCATCTGTAAAATTTGGCATGAATGATGCACATATCAATATATCATTAATAAATACGCTTAGCCTACTCACTTAAAAGAAGCTACTCTAAATATTGTCAAGAGGAAGAGGCCGTGTCATCAACCCACTTGAGCCCTCACCTAGAAATTGTGAGCTTTCTAGTGTGTCCCGCAAGCCTGCCTCTCATCCCGACCTAGCTCAACTTCTGATTTGGGAGGACGAGTTCATATACACTCTTGGGTGTGAGATGGGAACTCCAAGTTGTCACCATCTCTTTACTTGTTTATCTTTCTCGGTCTGTGTTCTCAACTTCAGTGGGTCAATAACTTCTGCCCATATCAAATCCGGACTTGAAGTTGAGTTATATGCCTCAACACACACGAATGACCTCTCATTGATCTCATAGTTAAACATTAAAACACCATTATTAAGGTATCCCTTCAGATAAATAATTTTGTATGTTAATATAATTTATCAAATTTAAATATGAGAATTGTTAAAAGAACCGCAAATTTCCCTATGGGCACCACAAACTCACTTAAAATTTGATTTAAAATACTCCCTACCTTTTTAACTAAAGGCACGCAGTTTTGCGTACAACACATTTTTGCATCCTGCCCTAGCCGCTCCCTGAACCCGATTCCTCTCCGACGACCTCCACACGTGCTTCATTGGTGCTTCCGCAATGCCATGCCCCTCCGTCGGTGCTTCCGCAAGGCCGTGTCTCTCCTTCGCCGCTTCCGCATGTTCGCGTTCTTCAGCCGGTGCTTTCTCCATCTCTCTCTCTCTCTCTCCCTTCATTACTCTGTGAGAACTCTGAAACCCTAGAATAGATTGTTTCTTGTGATCGGTTTCGAGCGTCGGGTTGGAGGAGAAGTCACTTCATGTAGTTCTATGCTACAGGAGTTGCGTAGTCCGAGGGTTTTCACGATGCCTCTTATCCTGTGAAGAAATTTGCTTTGAATGATGCGCAGTCCTAGGGTTTTCACGACTCTTTTCTCCGAATTTGAGCCGAGATGTAACATTTACTTCAACATTATGCATCTTTGTTCCTTATATTTGCATTTCCACTGCCCACATTGACTTCCACGATGACTCTTTGTTCTTGAGAATTGTTAAAAACACCGCATTTTTGACTATGTGCACCGCTTTGTTAAAAGCACCATAGTATATTAAATGCACACAAAAATGTTATAGGCACCACAAATTTGTTAAAAGTAAACCAATTAAAAAAAGTTTCATATATCAATAACCTACAACATGAAATCATAAAAATATTGGGGGATCAATGACAAACAATTTGAATATAGGGGGATCGATTTCAAGATTACTCTCCCCAATTTCATCCAAAAAAACCTAGATTGCTCATAAAACAAGTCATGAAAATCAATATATATAGTAAGCATCATATCATCATCAAAACATCAAAAATGTTAATGTGATTCTTAAATAAAGATAAAGAACAAAGAGGCATCGTGGAAGTCAATATGGGCAGTGGCAATGCAATTATAAAGAACAAAGATGCATAATGTTGAAGTAAATGTTACATTCCAGCTCTAATTCAGAGAAATGTGTCGTGAAAACCCTATGACTATGCAACATTCAAAGCAAATTTCTTCACAAGACAAGAGGCATCGTGAAAACCCTAGGACTACACAACTCCTGCAACAGAGAACTACATGAAGTGGATTCTCCTCAACCCGACGCTCGAAACCCTAGCGATCACAAGAAACAATCTATTCCAGGGTTTCAGAGTTCTCACAGAGTAATGATGGGAAAGAGAGACGGAGAAAGCACTGGCTGAAGAACGCGAATAGGCAGAAGCGGTGAAGGAGAGACGCGGCCTTACAAAAGCACCGGTGGAGTGGCGTGACCATGCGGAAGTGTCAACGGAGCACAGACGAGGGCCGTCAGAGAGGAAGTGGGTTCAAGGAGCGGCTAGGGCGGGATGCGAAAATATGTTGTGCGCAAAACTGCGTTTCTTTAGGGAGTATCTTAAATCAAAATTTAAGTGAGTTTGTGGTGCACATAGCGAAATTTGCGGTGCTTTTAACAATTCTCTTATTCTTTATCTGTATTTAAGAATCACATTAACATTTCTGATGTTTTGATGATGATATAATGCTTATTATATATTGATTTTCATGATTGGTTTTATGAGCAATCTGGGTTCTTTGGGATGAAATTGGGGAGACTAATATTGAAATCGATCCCCCTATATTCAAGTTGTTTGTCATCGATCCCCCTATATTTTTATGATTTAATGTTGTAGGTTATTGATATATGAAACTATTTCTAATTGGTTTGCTTTTAACAAATTTGCAGCGCCTATAACATTTTTGTGTGCATTTATCATACTGCGGTGCTTTGAAATGCAGTACTTTTAACAATTCCCTTTAATATATCTTTGTCTTGATCTTTCCTTAAGTTATAGGATTGAAATCCGATAACACTAATAAATCAGGGATGTGTATTGAGTAATAAAGGGCATTTATATAAACATACACGCTTTGGATATTTCAGCCTTATGATAATTGCATCGCTCATTTCAATACATGTAGGCACATATATATGTTAATTACAGATCAAAATATTTTTTTTAAACCCACAATTATTTTTCTCATTTTCTTATCTACATAGAAATATTGTTATATAAAGACATATATATAATATAAAGAAACAACATTAGAGCATACTATTTGTCAGAATGAGATATAACAATACATTGTCGCATTGTTCTAATTGTTTCAGCACATCCAAAATTTTGTAGCAACAAGGAATAACATAAAATTCAACCATACAACTTGTTGCCCTAAAATGAACATAAACCACAACATACATTCAACAAAGTTAATTAGCAGTGTTTAATTGAATTGCTCTAAATCAATATTCAAGTAGAATTAAATATCTAAAGTAGTGTAAATACAACAACACTCAACAACACTCAAGTCTTTATCCCACTATAGTGGGGTCGGCTATAAGGATCCTTTGTCGCCATTGTGCCCTATCTTTTGTCATAATCTCACTAATACCTAAGTACATCATATCTTTCCTTATAGTTTCATTTCAAGTCTTTATTGGTCTATCCCTCCCTCGTTTAACATGCCTAGTGACTAGACTCTCACAATGCCTAATAGGTGCCTCTAATGGTCTCCTTCGTACGTGTCCAAACCATCTTAGTCAAGCTTCTTGCATCTTCTCTGCAATTGGAAATAATTAAATTGCGCAAAAAAAAAAGCAATTTATTTGTGATGCCCCTCAAAATCCAATGATTAATATAACATTATAGAGCTCATAAAATTGCAATATGCACAAAGAATTGATGATTAAAAAATAGAAAAAAACAATAACATAGTTTCAAAACCAAATATGCAAACATTTCCTCAATCTTGAAGATCTGTTATACAAGGTGGGACACTGTTCAACCATTTCATCATGATGCCTCGTTCATATTTGAAATACCTTTTGGAAGTCCTTCAACTTATTTGGTATTTTAGGATCAAGAGTTTGACTTAATGTTGGGTTCACAATTTCACAAAGCTTTCTTTTCAATTCTTTACTTGTAAAACAGTAATATTGCTATACCTCTGCATTAGCCCTTCAAGCTCATTTATCAAGATCATTTTCTTTCTTTTATTCATCTTAAATAGATGGAATATGATGATTTTCATGCAATATTAATTGCTTCCAATGCTTCTATGCCATCCATAGCGATATAATGTAAATGCATTGCATTGATTGATATACGACAAAAGCTCATGTGCACATGATAATTCAAGAATATATTTTATACATTCTTTTTCAGGTTCCACATAATATGTTTTGGTAGAAAGTTCTTCCTTATTAATAATCTCTAGGGCAGAAAAAATTTACCAATAATCTCAGAGTATATCAAAATTCGGACAAGTCCGTGACACCGTGCTAACTTGAATCTTGCTTTATACACTATTTTTTAATTTTACATGCTATAAATTTAGCAACTAATCAAATATCTTGCATATAAGATTACTAATAGAAGCTTCTAAAAATTTCTTCAACCGACTATGTCACCTCTCTATATGATTGGTAGAAGTATTACTCAAATACAAATATTTATCAATTCATATTCAAATAAAATTCTTTTTATAAGGCTATAACCCTATTGCAGAAACATATGAAATTACATTAAGGTATTTACCTACATAATCACTTATCATTTGATTAAAGCACATGTTAAATTCAATTTCAGTTTTTATTCCAACTATATGTTGTCATACTCCAAAAAAAATGTCTCAATCTTTACTTCAATGAGATTTTTTATGCAATGAGTCAAAATGTTTCTACTTATATGTATATGACATAATAGAATTTTGGCATCATAGAAGACAATCCTTATTGCATTCATTAATGCTAGCTCCCGATCAATGACCAAACTATTTGGCAACACAAATTCATTATCCAATGCCATCCGTAGCTTACCCTTGTTTCATTCGACATGAATGTAAAAGAACATAAAAAGTTTGATTGGTTGAAGAAATGCCAACAATACAAAAAATGGTAGTCGATATTGGTTAGTCTTATATGTGCAGTCAATCAAAAAAGCATTTGAGATTATATTGTTTAACTCAACGAATGTTGGGTGTGAGCAAAATGTCAACTCTCTAACTGATTAATGAATTCATTCACGACATTGAAACTGGTATATCCATATTCATTAATACACTTACATAAAAAATGAGTTGGTGTCCCCCTCCAACTCAGTTCTATAGATCTTTGTTTTTTTTTCATTGTAAATTGTCGACATATATGTAGAGTTTGATGGGTTCCTTTTTAATGTCATTAGTGTTTTTTGAGGTTTTACTTTTGCGTTATACATATCCTCAAAATTCTTCTGCTCACTTATATCTAACCTTCCCACGTATACACGTGCTAGGTGAATTGTTTTATGATTACGAACCTCACAGGTTACTTAAAGTTTCCATTCTTCTAATTCCTCTCTACGTCCTCTAAAGACAAATTTGAAGTCGCATTTTTAAAAACTTGATTTCCTTAAGTTCTTCTTAATGAAACATTTAGGATTTCGACTCTTAATTTACAACCAAAAATAACTCTAGGTTTTGCTATTGTTTCAAGTTTGTTGACCATTAAGACGTGACAACAAATCTCAAACTATTTCCAATATTTTCTGCCCATGCAATTAACTCTTCTTTTATTGGAAAATTAATACCTATTATGAAATTACTCCAACATCTACCACTAATTGTTACCCTAAGTCCTGTCGTAAGACAATAGTTTTCCCCTCTTCAGAACTCATTTAAATCTAGCAAAATAAACAATAATGAATTTCCCCTTCTTGCACGCACCATCTTGTGTGTCCCCGCACGCTCCTCTCGAAGTGTGCCTCCGCGCGTTCTGCAAAAAAGGGCGCCCCCGCGCGCTCCCCTCCAGAGTACGACGAGCATATCGCTTCCCGCAGCATACAAAGAAATATTTCGCTGGTGAGTGGTGGCATGTCACCCTGCGAGCAAAACTCTCTCTCTCTCCAATAATTGTAATGAGGAGCGGCCTGCCACTCTCGATTATCTTCAAAACCTAATTTCTTCAATGACAATATGCTACACATTTTTTGCTCAAGAAAATACAATGGGAGAGAATAGGAGCAAGGATTTCAGGTGGGCTGAGTGAGATCGGTAACGGCGGTTACAGGCAATAGTTTTTGGTGGAATCTTGGGTTCCAGACAGCAATATCACTTCGAACTATCCACAAAGGAATCCAACGGCCGGTGCGCGGCGAGAGAGTGGTCGGCATGGGCTGTCGCAGGAGCGAAGCAGAAAGAGAGAATAGGGCGCATTGTGCGCGGGATGCATCCCCTCCGCCCATCAAATTGTGTTTTTATTTGATGTATGGCTCTGATCTTCCGTGCTCACCATGCTAAAGCCCACAAAAAAATCGGCTCCTTTTATTTATTAATTCAGGGGTTCAAATATAGTTGCTTATATAAGCATATCCCACGAGGCGGGAGTGTTCTGTACTGCACCGTGCAATGCAGCACATTCAACAATTACGAGTGTATCAGCACTACATTAGCACGTGATGCACTCACGTGATGCACTTGCGTCGAGATACGTGCCAGGAGTTGATTTTCCCCCAGAAAGGTTTTATCTTTCTTTTCTCCCCGGCGCTTCGCCGCAGCCATCAGTCCCATGGCCGCCGCCGGGTTCTTCGCGCTTTCTCCCCCATCCGTCTTATCCAAACCTAGCTTCCTTCTCAATCCTCTCCGCCGGCTCCCTTCCCTCAGCATCTCCGCCTCAAACTCGTCCTCCTCCCCCACAGAATTTAAAATCTCCTTCGCCGACTCTACCACCAAAACCCTAGTCCCCTCCCCGCCTCCTCCTAACCCCTCCGCCTCTCCCATCCCCCTCGTGATCCCATGGATCGTGCGCGACGAGAACGGAAACTTCAAGCTTCAGTCCACTCCTCCCGCCGGATTCCTTCACGCCATGTCCGATCCCAAGCCATCTTCCACCAAGAACAGCCGAGAAAAGAAGAAGAAAGATCCAACCTCGGCACCAAAGCATTCCAAGGCGGCAAGGAGGTTCTACAACCAGAATGTGAAGGAGCCGCAAAGGCTCAGCAAAGTTCTCGCCGCTGCCGGAGGTATAATTGAGGTATATTTACTTCTGTTGATTGTGGGTTTTCATGTTGTTTATTCAAATGTTTCAGTGGCGTCCAGGAGGAGTAGCGAGGAGTTGATATTTGAAGGGAAAGTGACAGTTAATGGGTCTGTCTGCACTTCTCCACAGGTATATTAGTTCTAATTGCTTTAACTTTGGTTAATATTCTTATTGTAGATTGCTCTGCAGCATCAATTTTAGTACTCATCTTCATGATCATACACTAGTATGGTTCTTTGATTTTGTCTAAGGCTTCGTTAGGCGCGGCGGCGGCGGTCGTGAACACGGTGGTCATGAACTGTCGTTCGTGAACGCCCGACCTCACCTAAAAAAATTCATGCATTTTATGCTCAAAACTAGTTCATTTTCTTGGTAGCGGTCATAACCTGTCTTTCCAAACATGCATTCTATGTTAATGACATTTTTGTCCAAACTCATCAGAGCAAATAAGCCGCGCAAAATGAAGCCTAAGCCATATAAAGGGGGAATTTTTGTGTCCGGGAGGTGAGAAATCCGGATCCAATATGGCGTGTCATGTGTAAAGTGGATTTTGGATGAATGTATTGGATTTATCGGGCAATAATCCCCATAATAGTGAATGGTCATCGTCCTCCCTGGTTACAATCGGGGCTCCGACACAAAAATCGCCCCATACAAACAGTCCAATATTTAAACATGCACACAATATTTTTTAATTATTTCAAGATTTCATATATGCTCCATGTCATCATCAATAGCGTTATCCAACTATTTGGGGTCGGCTCTATGAATCCTCATTTTTTTTAATTCGTTCCTATGGGTCTATTTTATACCGCGCTTAGCCCTTCTCTTACCCAATCATTCAATACTAACTCTGTCTACTAGTCTAATTGGGGAACTAACTTTTATTGTGCATGCTCAATCACCTGCGTCTGTTTTTTTGTTAACTTATCTTCAATAGATTGCACTCTCATTTCTAATGTAAAATATCTTCCATAGTTTATCTTTTCTATTTATTTACACATCCATATACGTGTTTTCATCCCAGCCACACTAAACTTCGATATCAATGACTTTTTAAATTGCTCAGTTGTTCAGATCCATACAACATCGCCAACCTGCTTGCATTTTTACAAGATTTGTCTCTATATTCCTATTGCATATTTCTTTGTATTTTTGAGGAACTAACTTTTTATTGCATATTTCTTTGTTTTTTTGAGACACTTTTCCATTAAACCACCCATCCTTAACTCCAGAGATTTTATCATCATGATCATCATCATCTATATTCCTATTCTTCTGAATAATCATTTAAAGTTGAACTTTTTATATAGGTACCTCTTTATCTCCTAGCATGACACGACGATAATTGATAATATCACTCAGTAAAATTGCTTATCATGTCCTCAACCTTCTTTCTATTATTTCGAAATCATCTATCTTCTAAACAACGACGTCTTTGCTCTAATTACATATTATAAAATACTACATGCGTTTACTTTTGCAGAGATGTATTATTTTCACTAATTAATTGACAAATTATACCATTTTTTTGTGGTTCATAAATTGTAGACACGGGTTGACCTTTCCAGAGATTCAATCTATGTTAATGGGAACCGACTTTCTAAAAGGCTTCCTCCAAAGTTGTATTTTGCTCTTAACAAGCCAAAAGGGTCAGTTTCTTCTCTCCATCAAATACCTGTTTATTTTTTTCTTTGATGGATCAGGGTTGCTTTAACCTGCGTACCGTTTACTAGGAGAATTGTATCATACTGCATTACGTAAACAGGTACATTTGCTCAAACGGTGAAGAGAAGAAATCCGTAGTTTCCCTATTTGATGATTACTGGAAGAACTGGGTATGCACATTTTGTTATCAGTAGTTAGAGCTGTAAATGTGGGATTTAAAAATCACAAAAAATTGAAATTTGGAAGCTTTAATAACATCAATGCACCTTTCATCTATTTAAAATTCATTCAATGAATGTTTTTTTTATTTATCTCCAACAGAATAAAACATATCATGGCTTACCAAAGCCCCGGTTATTTACAGTGGGGCGCCTTGATGTTGCAACTACTGGCTTGATTCTTGTCACAAATGATGGTATTCTCTCTTTTTTAGTAGGGGAATCTGTCATTGCAGTAGATTTCTGTTTTTTTTCTTCGCTGAAGATTATCTCTTATTGTAATTTAGTTTGTTTCAGGTGATTTTGCTCAACAAGTTTCTCACCCTTCTTCTAAGTTTACAAAAGAGTAAGTCTATAGATCAATAACTTTTAAATTTTGTTCCTAATTTTATTGTTTCATCTCCCTTTGCATAATATTTGTGTAAAAAAATATGTGCGGGTTATCTCTGTTATGCATTGCAAACTTGAAATTGTATCTGAACTCTGGAGAATTGTTAACTAAATAGTTTTATGAAAAAAGATTGATTTTTTGTTTGGCTCTGTCTTAGATGTTTGAAAGCTTTTGGTACTTATATTTATATTCCCGTACAATTCAAAATGCAGATATATTGCGTGTATAGAGGGTACTGTTCAACGAAGGCACCTGATATCCGTAAGTGAAGGCACAAAAGTAGAAGGTGTGCATTGTGTGCCTGACTACGTGGAACTGTTGGCTGCCCAGTTAGATGCCCCAAGGCCTAGACTTCGTATAGTGGTATTGCTACTTATTTCTATGAATATAATAATCTTGTCCCTTAACTTGATAGTTCCTTAGTTGATTGGTGAAGTGTTATTTTGGTGTTTTTTTGCTAATTTTTACTCTGGTGTTTTTTTTGTTTCACTTCACGGGATAAATGTAAGTGCGGTAGGAAAGCATTAGAACAGCTACTAATGCATGGGATCCTTAAAACATACACTTTTTTATATCAATTTTTTTTAAATAAATCGTTTTCTCTTCTCATGGTGTGTGAAGTTACAACATTATTGTTCTCCTCCATATATCTTTCATTTCTCCTCCAAAAATATGTGTTACTTCAACATTTCCCAAGGAAATATATATCACACATTGGATGCATATAAGTTACACTCAACACACCCAATTTTTTTGTAACTAAATTCCCTAATTAATAGTTAGTTTTCACATGGATTTTATCAATGATCTCTTGTTCAATATTTTACAAACAAAATGGCAGTTTAGTTTATGCCCTTTCATTCATAAAAAAATTGGATCGTTAATAATATAAATGACGATTTTATTGTCACACTAGATTTTATTGCTTCCTTAGATTGATAATTGTTGGTTGACTTGATTCCAACGGGTTCACATTCTGTGGGACTGCCTGATGTGCTGATTATCCTCAGTAGCTTGTATGTTGATTAGTCTCACATTGCCTACCATGCATCACCTGCTTGTGCTTATAAGTCCATCCCACTCCTATCAATTCAGAGTTTTGGAATGGAAGGACAGGTGATGCAGTGGTAGACCTGTTAAAGTGAAGACGCACTAGAATACGGTCTAAATGAGTATGAGACCAAAGTGCCATGCACGTGCGAACTTGAGAACAATCCAAGTAAAGATCGACTAGCAAGTAATAAAGCTTTAACAAAGACTAAGAGCACGACATCCACAATTGTAAGCAACAATTAACGTAAGAGACGATTACAATTTACCAACACAATGAGGCGTGATTCGATTGAAGTGCGCCGGTAAAGATCCCGCAAATCAAACCACAAATAAAGTGCAATAGCATATAACAATCAACAAGCCACAACAATAATTCAAAACCAAAATATCCAATCAAGAGAATTTAACGCTCATACCTAGATTTGCTTACACATGCAATGACTTGGCTTCGGGATGGAGGGCCGATGATGGGGAGTACTCTCGGAGTCTCGGGTTGACGGTGGCTCCACGGAAGGGTTGCAGGAAGAGGTTTGGGACTAGATCCGGGATGGGGTTGGCGGAGTTGGACTTAGGAGAGGGCGGTGGAACCATTAGGGCTCGATGGGTCCGGGATTTAGGAAGAGGGTTGATGTCCGGGCTTAGGGGTGTGCACGGTGCGGTTTGGTGCGGTTTTGGCCCAAACCGCAACCGCACTGCAAGGGCACAGTTTTGGCCAGAGCAAAACCGCACTGAATCAAAATTACGCAGTGCGGTTTTGGTTTGATGCAGTATTTTGCGGTGATGTTGCGGTTTCGGTGCGGTTTTTAGCATGTGATATATAGTGACACAAAACAGATAATATGAGATAAAATAAGATGTAAAATTTGGGTAAAAACACAATTATATAAGCTATATTATTTTTAATAAAAGCAGGAAAACAACTAAACATGAAAAAAGCCAGAAAACAACTATATGCACTAATATAATTAGTTAATTACTAATATTAATTAATAATTTATAAGTTATACTTTTATTTAGATGTATGTGATATGTCACGTGTTATAAAAAATAAAAATATATAATTAATCGTTTCGGTGCGGTTTTTGCGGCTTTCAGGATTCGAAAACCGCACCGAACCGCGCTCGGTTTGTAAAACTTCAAAACCGCACCGCACCGAAACTACGCGGTGCGGTTTAAAAATTTGTGCGGTTTGTGCGGTGCGGGCAGTTTTTGCGGTTTTCGGTTTTTATGCTCACCCCTATCCGGGCTGGTTAGTAGTGGCTGCACGGTGGGGATGGGTTTGGGTGGGTGTCGATCAGGTGGGGGGTGGCCGGTGGGATGGGGAGGCCAAAAGAGGTGGCTGGGGGTTCAATTGAGGCAGAGGAGGGTGCTGCGGGCTCTAGGAGACGAGGCTGCAGGGAAGGAGTGGGGACGGGATCAGCGGGAGGGCGAAGGAGGAAGGGGAAAGAGGGGCGACAGTCTTATCGGGGCTCGGAAGGGAGAAAAGGAAGCGGCGGATTGGAACGGGCGCAGTCGAAGACGGGTGAGCAGGCCTCGAAAATCCACCGAGGGAGAGGGACCGACCGGCTGCAACAAAGCAACTCCAATTCCTTGGCCAGCCCTAATCACACATATTTATAGGAGGGAATGACAAAAAAACAAAGTTAGGGCTCCCGATTAGAGGACTATAAATTGTTCAGGCCGATCGGGGGTTAAGCATACATCAAAAAAATAACATCTAATATATGAAACTGACTTGCAGCGACCCTCCGGGCGCATCCGCGGACTCGGATCGCCCAAACAGGTCGCCGATCACCGCCTCTTACGGGAATTGACGCGTGCGTGCCGTCGATCGCCATCAACTCCCCTCGACTTGAAATCACTCATCTTCGGTGAGTGAAGATGATTGTACTCTCGACGCAAGTCTGGGGCGAGCCTCTCAAGCTCCTCGACAAAAATCTATGTGTCGTCTGAAGTCAGGCGGGCAAGCCAATGGACCAAGTACCGTAGGACCACCGAACCGCCTGCCGTCGTGTGAAGTCACGACCAACAATCTGTAGAGCATCTCCGGTAGGCGTATGCGACTGTCGTAGTAATGTATCTTTGTCTGAACGCTGTGCCACTGGTCCTGCCAGGCGCCAGCTGGGCAGTGGGTACTTCGAGCGGTGCTCCACCGTCCGCGACTGCCTGAGAGAGGTGGGTGTAGGTGTACTATAGGGGTGAGGGTCAAGCTGGGGCTCAGTAGTAGGTGGGGATAAGTATCACAAAGTGAATCCCCATTGCCGGTGGTATGCCAACTTCATACGCGTTCACACCTAGGAAGCACTAGTACAGGTACAGGTACCGGTTACGATACGTATCCGGTACGGCGGTACAGCAAAATTTTAAATCAAAGGATACATGTATGGCGGGATACGTTGTATTAAATTTAATAAATATATATGCATATATCACAAATATAATTATAAATTCTCTAAACAATAAAACATGAAGCATAAATAATCAATTGAACTATAATACATTATTCACTATTCAGTATTCACGAACTAACAACACATTCACAAATTAATTTGAACTAACTAATTGAACTAACAATACATTCACAAATCAAATTGAATTAACTAATTGAACTACAGAAGAAGTACAAACGAAGAAGAAGTACAGAAGAAGAAGAACAGAAGAAGAAAAAAAAGAAGAAGAACAGAAGAAGAAAAAGAAGAAGTACATAAGAAGAAGAAGTACAGAAGCACAGAAGAAGTACAAAAAAATACAGAAGTACATAAGAGGAAGAATAAGTACAAAAGTACATAAGAAGTACATAAGAAGTATAGAAGAAGTACGGAAGAAGTACAGAAGAAGTACAGAAGAAGTACAGAAGAAGTACAGAAGAAGTACAGAAGAAGTACAGAAGAAGTACAGAAGAAGTACAGAAGAAGTACAAAAAAAATACAAAAGAAGAAGAAGGTACTTGAATACCTCCCTGAAGAACAGGGCTGCCACGTGGGGAGCATCGTACGTTCTATGACATGGAATAAAGTGGGCCATCTCCGAGAAGCGGTCCACAAAAACGAAGATTGAATCGAACTTCCGCGGTGTGCGGGGGAGTCCAAGTACAAAATCTAAACTGATGTCTGCCCAGGGCCGGTGGGGAATAGGGAATGGAGTGTACATGCCTATGGACTGTCGAAACCCGTTCGCTGCCTGGCAGATACGACAATGTCGAACGACCCGCGTGACGTCCTTCTTTAGGCTAGGCCAGAAGAAGAGGTCCTCAACTAACGCAATCGTCTTATCCCGCCCAAAGTGTCCCGCGGCCTCGCTCGCGTGCAGCACCCAAATGAGAAATTCCTGAAGGGAAGTCTGTGGCACACAGAGGTGAGATCCAAGGAACAGATAGCCATCAAAAATGATAAAACCCTCGCGGGGCTCGTGAGGGTCCCTCGATAAAGTGGAGTAATGTTGCCAAAATCAGGGCACTCGGGGTAATCATGGCGGACGCGCTCAAACCCCTCCACTCGCACGCTCATAGTGTGGAGAATGTTGACCCGACGACTCAACGCGTCAGCCGGCTTGTTCTCAACACCAGCTCGGTGCTTGAGAACGTAGTGATATTCCTGCATAAACTCCACCAATTTTGCGTGTCGGTGGCCTAACTTCTTCTGCAAGTCCAGATATCGTAGGGCCTAATGATCAGAATACATGACAAACTCCTTATGCAGGAGATAATGACGCCAATATCGAAGCGCTTGTACAACGACGCAGAACTCCCGATCATAATTGGAGTACTTCTGCCAGACATCATTCAGTTTCTCACTGAAGTAAGCAACTGGACGACCCTCCTGGCTCGGTACTCCTCCAATGCCCACGCCGGACGCGTCACACACTACCTCTCCACACTAATCCAGAACATCTTTGCCTGACCTAATAGTTTCATCTTGGCGAACCGAACTCGCTGCTCGTCATTCATCTCTACCAGTCAAAGAAGTGATCCATATCCAGAAGCCAGTCACAAAAAGCCTTCGGGTCCAAATGACCATCAAAGGAGGGTGCATCAATTCGGAGGCACCAGATGAGGTCGTCCTCAACCGGGGTGTTCTCCCGGCGAGGCGCCACACAATCATCGTGCGACTCCTCCGGACCGTACTCGTGTCGTGCAGGAGAGCCCCGACCTCGGCGGGCCGGTGGCAGACGAGGCTCATAAGCTGGTCGTGGGTTACCCGCTGGGGAGGGGTCAAGGTGATAATCATACACAGGCTCGGGGGTCCGCCTCTGAGGAGCGGGGTCCCAACGCGGAACCTCTCTAACTCGCCGATCTAGAGGAGGTTGGGCGTCCCGTGGATCTTCCAGCGGTTCCTCATAACGCGGCGCTAGGGTTGGACCTTTAAGGGCTCCTGTCTGGTCGACTCTAGTGTTGACCCTAGCGATATCGTTCTTAATGGTGGCGAATTGTTCGATGACTAGGCGTTGAAACTCGGCGGCCGCCATCATGTCCGGATTCGAACTGGCGGCCCGATCGCCGGTGACGTTCTGGTCAGACATCAGGGTTCAAAACAACCTACCACTACGGAGCATGCAAATGCGATTCGAACTTACTTTGATACCAAATGATGCAGTGGTAGATCGGTTAAAGTGAAGACGCACTAGAATACGATCTAAATGAGTATGAGGCCAAAGTGCCGTGCACGTGCAAACTTGAGAACAGTCCAAGTCAAGATCAACTAGTAAGTGATAAAGCTTTAGCAAAGACTAAGAGCACGACATCGATAATTGTAAGCAACAATTAACGTAAGAGACGATTACAATTTATCAACATGGAATGGTGAAGGAGGAACAAAAGATTGAGCCTTTCCCAGCAATAGAGGAAAGGGACCCATCAGCAATGCTCACCTTATCATGACCCGAGAGAGGAGTATGATATATGAAACCTGAAGCTCCCTATGTGGGTATACGAGGTCAAGGCAGCAGACTCCTTGGAAAGCTCTTGCATCATGCGACGAAGGGCAAGAACTTCATTAGCCGAAAAAACTCCAGGGAGGATAGAAGGATCAACACCAGAGAGAGCAGGAGAAGCATCTATAGCAGCATCATTAGTGGGCAGAGCGAGGAGTAGTATGTCGACCAGGGAAGCGCCCGAAGCCCCGACCACCATGAGGAGGAGCATTACCCCTCGATGGAGGAAAGCTATGGAGTCTGAAGCAGGTATCTCTGGTATGACGAGTCTTCCCACAATAATCACAAAGGAGATGGTCTTTATCACTACCCTTCAGCTTAGAATCACGGGTAGGACGAGCACCCAATAGAGAAGGGGTACCAGCAACAAGTGCAGTACTCTCAGGAGCTGGCTCGAGAAGTAGAGTCTGGCGACGATCAAACTCCTGTTGGACGATGCTATAAACCTCCGGAAGAGATGGTAACGACAAACGCCCCAAAATCCGAACACTAATTTGATCAAAATCCCGATGAAGACCATAAAAGAACTCAAAGATGCGGTTGCGATCCTCCTTAGCCCGAACCATAGCCTCATCCACCGAGCTAACAAAGGTGAGGGAATCAAAATGATCATAGTCCTGATACAACTGAGTAAACTCCAGATAATTGACAGATGGAGGACAATCACCCATACAGAATAAGGATATCTTTCGTCTCAACTAGAAGATCTGGGCAACATTACCCTTCGAGAATAAGTAGCCTCTGCACACTGCCAAATATCAACAACAATATCCAGAAATAAGTAGTTGCGAGCGATGAACTCATGCATGGAATTCGTTAGCCAAGACATGACTAAGGAATTTTCTGAATCCCATTGAGGCTGATCAGGGGCAGTCATCTACGCCTTCTTAGTTTGTCCAGCGACATAACCAAAAAGACGGCAACTCTTAAGAGCAAGGGTGATAGAGCAAGACCATGAGAGATAGTTAGAATCATCTAGCCAGAGAGTATTGATCTGCGGAGTATTGTGGTCATGACTCCCACGAAGAACCGGCGCACTGGAGGCAGTAGAGTCACTAAGAGAAGACATAGTGGCTCAAGAATAGAAATCTAGAGACCACACTCCACGTAGGGTTGCAAAGAACGACAGATTATGCCAAACACATTTCAAGTGTAGGAGAGGAGAGGAATAGAAATCCACTCCATACAATGGTGGAGAGAACAAGCGGCGTCGGAAGGAGGCAAAAACGTCACGACATAACCGGCGCCGAAGGTGCGGAAAGAAGAAGAAGAAGAATCGGCTTCAAGCGGCGGGAAGGGTGCGGGAAGAAGAAGAAGAATCGGCTTCAGGCGGCCGGAAGGGTGTAGGAAGAAGAAGCGGGATTAGGCGGGCGACACCTAGGTCACCAAAGAAGAGCCTGACTTTGATACCATGTCATAAGAGAGGAAGAAATTAGATTTTATTAGGAGCCCTAATCCCCTCTATATATGGAGGCAGATTGGGTTCACTAATACAATACAATAGTACATGACACATAAAATAAGCTGAACATAATAGTACATATTGTAACAATGGCGACTCATGCCGCTGAAGTACAAAATCAAGAAGCAAAAACACGATACTAGGTTGCCCTTGCAGCACTCTCCAATAGAATTGTTGGACTCACGCTGCTGCAAAGCATGAATGCTGCAACACCAACACAACAAGACAACCCATCATCTCTCAAGGCCTCCTTAGTGTCTCCAACCATTACGACATTGAGACCATGGGCCATTCATGCGTCATTATTTATGGCGATTGCTACACAGCCTACACACCCAAAACCTCCAATTTCGATTATCACGTTTCCCATTAGGCCATTATGCAGTCGTAGATTCATCAGTCACCCTCGATTGTCCTCAGTCACCGGACACCCTCGTCCCAACCTCAGTCACCCAGCCACCCGAATCATCTTTACTACATACTTGATTGACTATTTCTATCTCTTCGCAAACGACCCCGCGATAACAACATCACCGTTGGCGTCATCACGGAGCAAGTTAAAGGCTCGTCGCTCGAGAAAACCTCGACCCAAGCAACACACTACGAAGACAACTCATCATCTCTCATGGCCTCCATAGTGTCTCCAACCATTACGACATTGAGACCATGGGCCATTCACACGTCATTTTTTATGGGGATTGCTACACACCCAAAACCTCCAATTTTGATTATCACGTTTCCCATTTGGCCATTATGCGGTCGTAGATTCATCAGTCACCCTCGATCGTCCTCAGTCGCTGGTCACCCTCGATCGTCCTCAGTCGCTGGGCACCCTCGTCCCAACCTCAGTCACCCAGCCACCCGAATCATATCTACTACATACTTGATTGAATGTTTCTATCTCTTCGCAAACGACCCCGCGACAACAACTCCACCGTTGGCGTCATGACAAAGCAAGTTGAAGGCTCGTCGCTCGAGAAAACCTCGACCAACTGATCAAACTGTTTGAGCCCATTCGAGTTGGTGGACAAACTCAATTTGAAGTTCAGATGAGATGTTATGAGCCACAAAATGTCATTCATCTATGTCATGAATTTGTTTATTGTGTCATTATTATGAGTTTATGCTATGCATTTTAGTATTTTATGATAAGTCTAAATATCAGGACTTCTACGCCTATACCACTAGGTAATCTTATTGAAAGACCACTAGGGTCATGAATGGAGTATGCAAGAATTAATATATTTCCTTGCCTAATTGTTAGAAATTTTGGTAGCCCTCTCTCTTGAGCACACTCTGTTGGGAAGCCGCGGTCCCGACTCCATATCATCCTCCTTCGTCATCTCCATCTCAAGGCACCCTCCGGTGAAGTGACCAACGTTCTATGGGTAATCCGAGTATGTAACTTACTTTAAACATAAACATGAAATGATCTTAAGCAAAGTGACAACATCATCTTTGTGATGGGCTGTTTGTGATGATCAAATACAGTTGGAAGGACAGATTGACTTGGGATTGCCTGTGAAATCCAACCTATATATCAGGGCAGCTCTAGTATTTCCTTGCCTAATTGTAAGAAATTTTGGTAGCCCTCTATCACCAAATTGCATGATGGCGAGCCACCATGGAGGGTGTATGCGCGACGGCCACGATTGCAGGACAAGGGTGATGTAACGAACACGGGATCGCCCGGCGACAACGGCTGCAGCAACGATGGCGGAAGTGCTGCGGTGCCGCCCGACGACACCGTCCGCGACATCGGTAGCGGGAGCACACCCGCTGGGTACTCGGCGGCAACATGATTTTCATTTTGGTTAATTTGGGCCTAAGGGCAGTTTGGTCTTTTTTTTGTGTGCCTCATTATATAAGAGGACTATTGTGTAACCCTAACACTCATCTTTTGATCAATTAGCAAGTTGGGGGCTGCTCCCTCTTTTGTCTTCCTCTCCTCTCCTAGTCGGCACCTCTCCTCCCGCCAGATTCCCTTCTCTCTCTTTGTAGTGGTAACATTTGGTCCGACCTGCCGCTCCGCCCGCCTGCGCCGCCGGACATCTTCACCATGCCAGTGAACACTCGGAACTCCGCCTCCTTCGCCGACAGCCCGGACGACCTCCGAGCTCGGGCCGACGCCCATGACACCGACATCGATCTTCGCGCCTCCATGGCTGCGCTCCAGGCAACCTCCCTCATCAACTCCAATAACACCGCCGTCATCCTCGCCCGACTGGACCTCCTCCTGCCCCCACCCAACACCACGGCCGCCGCGTCGTCCAACTCCCTTCTCGGTCAACCCCCCGTGTTGCCGCTGCTTGCAGCCGATCCGCGGATGACGGCCCTGCTACCCCCGCCGCACCGACCGCCCTTGGCGTTGGAGTTATCTTCATTTACGGGTGTCGACCCAATGGGGTGGATCGCTCGCGCCGAACAATTTTTCGACTAACATTTTACCGCCGACGGCGACAAGGTCAGCACCGTTATTGTCGGCCTCTCCGGCTCCGCATTGCATTGGGCACGTTGGCTTCGCCAGGTGCGACCTGGGATCTCGTGGCCCGAGTTGAAGACCGAGATGATTCAGCGCTACGATGCGCGTTATTCCGGCTCCGCCATCGAGCGCCTTTGTAGCGTGCGTCAATCGGCCGACCTCGACGGCTATATTGACGAGTTCGTGGCATTGGTGTCCCACGTTCCCAGGCTACCCCCGGATCACTATTTGGGATTCTTCCTTCAAGGGCTGCGACCATCCATTCGCTCCCGCCTCCGCACGCACAATCCCCCGACGGTTTCGGCTGCCATTGACCTCGCCCGCGTCGTGGAGGCGGACTTGGGCTTGCGACCTCTTCCGCCGGTCCCCCATGTCCCGCCGGCTTACCATGCTCCTCAGAAATCGGTCGCACCGCGGGAGGGAGGACCTCGCATCCCGAACCTTGGGGGGGGGGGGGCTTGCCCGGGGCGCGGACAAACCCACCGTTTTTCGGACGCCGACTACAACGACCTCCGCAAGAGGGGTTTGTGTTTTCGTTGCCGCCAACCGTACTCCCCTAACCATGTTTGCATGGTCAAAGAATTTCATGCTCTGTTCGGCGACGGGGATGGGGACGAACCTTCACCAGAGCTCGAGAACAGGGCTGACGTGCCAGCCGCCGATTTCCCAATGCCACTGGAGGACGACCTCCATTGCTTGGAGCTTCCGTATTTTTCAGTGGGCGGCATCACGGGCCCCCGCACAATGAAGCTCCGCGGGCGACTCCGTAACCGCGACATCGTGCTGATGATCGACAGCGGCGCCAACCACAACTTTATTTCCGAGGGGCTAGCGCGCGAGTTGGCGCTTCCCTTCCGGCCCTCTCCAGCTTTTACAGTGTGTTTGGGCGACGAACGCCGCCGACCGACGCAAGGCCTTTTCCAGGACGTGACGCTTACCCTCGGTACTTGCGCGGTGACGGTGGACTTCTACCTCTTTGGCTTGGGCGGCCTCGACGCCATCTTGGGAGTGGCTTGGCTCCAAACGCTCGGCGACGTCCGGGTCAACTGGGCCTCAATGACGATGCGTTTCCAACAGGGGCCCATGGACCACTGCCTCACGGGTGACTCGACCCTCCTCCGGACGCCGGTGTCATTCTGAGCATTGCAGCGCACCACCGAAATCGAATTTTCAGCTTTGTTATGGCCCCTTTACGGGACCGAGACAGACCCATCCCCTCCACCCAAGGGCCTCCTCCACCTGCTGCAGGAGTTTACCGAGCTCTTTGAGGCCCCGACCGGCCTACCCCCGGCCCTCCACACCGACCACGCCATCGTCCTTCAGCCGAGCACGACCGCGGTATCCGTCCGGCCGTATCGGTACGGGCACGTTCAGAAAGACGAGATTGAACGACTCGTCCGGGAAATGCTTATGGGAGGCCTCATCCGGCCTAGCACGAGCCCTTTTTCCAGCCCGGTACTTCTTGTCCGAAAAAAAGATGGCAGCTGGCGCTTCTGCGTCGATTATAGGGAACTTAACAAGGCAACCGTCCCCGACAAATACCCGATTCCCGTCATTCAAGAGCTTCTGGACGAACTCCATGGCGCCACCTTCTTCACTAAGCTGGACCTGCGGGCCGGCTATCATCAGATTCGGGTCCGGCCGGAAGACGTGCCCAAGACCGCGTTCCGAACTCACGACGACCATTTTGAGTTTCTAGTGATGCCGTTCGGCCTGACCAACGCCCCGACCACCTTTCAAGCTACCATGACCGACATTTTTTGGCCGGTACTCCGTAAACATGTTCTTGTTTTTTTGATGACATCTTGGTGTACAACTCTACTTGGCAGGCGCACCTCCGACATGTCCGAGCCACCCTCCTCACACTCTGCCTTCACCATCTCGTGCTGAACCGCAAGAAATACACCTTCGGCTCGCGGACGGTGAGCTACTTGGGTCATACTATTGCGGCCAATGGGGTGTCCATGTACAAGGACAAGATTCTGACAGTGCTCCGATGGCCCACGCATACCTCAGTTCGCTGCTTCCTGGGCCTCACCGGCTACTACCGGCGGTTCATTCAAGGGTATGGCACGCTGGCCCGACCGCTCACACAGCTTCTCAAATCTTCGGAGCCGCGGCCCTGGCCGCATTCACGGCCCCGCAATCCACCCTCGTACACGGCCCGGTGTTGGCCATGCCCGATTTTCAGCAACCGTTCGTGGTCGAGTGCGACGCCTCGGGCACGGGGGTCGGTGCGGCCCTCATGCAATCCGGCCGCCCCATCGCCTACTACAGCCGCGGGTTTTCTTCCACCATTCGCAGTCGTCCGGCCTACGAAAATGAACTCATGGCTCTCGTACTCGCGGTCCAACACTGGCGGCCATATCTCCTCGGCCGGCCGTTTGTGGTTCGGACGGACCATCATAGCCTCCAGTACCTCCTCCAACAAAAAATCACCATGCCGGCGCAACAACTATGGGTCGCCAAGCTTTTGGGTTACGATTTCTCCATCGAGTTCCGCACCAGCAAGACTAATCGGGCGGCCGACGCCCTTTCCCGACAACCGCATGCGCCCGAGTTAGCGGTCCTTACCCGCCCGGTTTGGGAGGAGGGCGCTGTCATCCAGGAGGGGGTCGAACGAGACCCCGTGCTCGGGCCCATTCGCACGGCCCTCATTACCGACCCCGCCGCGCACCCGTCCTATTCGCTCATTGGCGGTCGGCTGTACTACCGGGGTCGCCTAGCGCTGTCCTCCGCCTCCCCGTGTATTCCAAGACTATTGGAGGAATTCCACGCCCCGCCGACCGGAGGCCATGCCGGCGCATTCCACACTTATCGCCGCCTTGCCGCCTCCTTATTTTGGCCACATATGTTTCGCCAGGTCAAGGACTATGTCGCCGCCTGTCTCCCATGTCAAAAGGCCAAATACGAGTCACTATTTCCGGGGGGCCTGCTGCAGCCTTTACCAGTGCCCGAACGCATCCTGGAAGACATCGCCATGGATTTCATCACCCATCTGCCCTACTCGGCTGGGTTCGACTGCATTTTGGTGGTCGTGGACCGCCTCTCCAAGTACGACCACTTTATTCCCTTACGACACCCCTACACGGCCGCCACTGTGGCAGATTGCTTCATGGCCGAGATCGTTCGTCTCACGGATTTCCGCGCTCTATCGTCAGCAATCGGGACCCTCTCTTCCTAAGCAGTTTTTGGACCGCTCTCTTCCGCCTCCAGGGTACTCGCCTTCGAATGAGCACCGCTTACCACCCCCAAACGGACGGGCAGTCCGAAGTCCTCAATCGGTGCCTGGAAACGTATCTTCGGTGTTTCATCGGTGAGCGGCCGGGCACTTGGGCGAAATGGCTCCATTGGGCGGAATACTCGTACAATACAGCTTACCATTATGCCGCCAACACCTCCCTCTTCGAAGCAGTCTACGGCCGCTCATCTCCCTCAATCATTCGGCACCTTCCGGGCGAGTGCCCCGTGGCCGGCCTTGCAACTCATCTCTAAGATCGAGAGACCATTTTGGACAGTCTGAAACAGCACCTCCGCCGCGCCCAAACCAAAATGGCTTCATTTGCCAACAGGAAATGCCGGGACCTGCAGTTTGCACCCGGCGAGAAGGTCTTCATTAAGCTGCACCCGTATTGACAGCTCACCATCGCCCGCCGTTCCTGCCCCAAGCTCGCCCCACGTTTCTTTGGCCCATTCGAGGTACTCGGTCAGATTGGGGCTATCACCTACCGCCTGCGCCTACCAGAGGCCAGTCAGATTCATCCCGTGTTCCACGTATCTCAGCTTCGCCGGGTCATCGGTTACCATCCCACCCTGGACCACATTCCCTCCAACCTGGATTTTTCGGAGTCGGCACCATTATACCCAGTGGCCATTCTGGATACACGGTCACCCCATTCCGGAACCGGGGTTCCCGAAGAAGTCCGGGTGGCATGGCGACACCGTCCACCGTCAGCAAACACATGGCTCCTCTGCGATGATTTTCGTCGTCAATTTCCTGATTTCTGCCTTGAGGACAAAGAGAATTTCCCAGACGGCGGTATTGTTACCAAATTGCATGACGGCGAGCCACCATGGAGGGTGTATGCGCGATGGCCACGATCGCAGGACAAGGGCGATGTAACGAACACGGGATCGCCCGACAACAACGGCCGCAACAACGATGGCGGAAGTGCTGCAGTGCCGCCCGACGACACCGTCTGCGACATCGGTAGCGGGAGCACACCCGCTGGGTACTCGGCGGCAACATGATTTTCATTTTGGTTAATTTGGGCCTAAGGGAAGTTTGGTGTGTGTGCTTCATTATATAAGAGGACTATTGTGTAACCCTAACACTCATCTTTTGATTAATTAGCAAGTTGGGGGCTGCTCCCTCTTGTCTTCCTCTCCTCTCCTAGTCGGCACCTCTCCTCTCCTAGTCGGCACCTCTCCTCCCGCCGGATTCCCTTCTCTCTCTTTGTAGTGGTAACACCCTCTCTCTTGAGCACACTCTGCTTAGGAAGCCGCGGTCCCGACTCCATAGCATCCTCCTTTGTCATCTCCATCTCAGGGCACTCTCCGGTGAAGTGACCAACGTTCTATGGGTAATCCGAGTATGTAACTTACTTTAAACATAAACATGAATTGAACTTAAGCAAAGTGACAACATCATCTTTGTGATGGGCTGTCTGTGATGATCAAATTCAGTTGGAAGGACAGATTGACTTCGGATTGCTTGTGAAATCCAACCTATATTTCAGGGCAGCTCTTGTATTTTGTTTATATTTGATCTGTTTCACAGGCGTTGATTTTTCTCTCTCAATCACCTTGATATAATATTCTTGATTGTTAACTATTTCTTCACAAGGGATCAGTTTTTGTGCTCAAACTCTCTTGACATCTTAGCATTTTAGCTATAGAAGAGTTGAAGTTACTTGAGAAAATAGGGTTATAATTCATCTCTATCTCCATCTTCTTCATGATTATCAAATGTAGGGCATCACCCCACTTAGCCTACATCAGTGACAATTGCAGACATGGAGGAGGCGATATATACGGTTTTGATCCAATGCAGAAGGATGATGAGCTTGGGTATGCACTACAGGCTATCGTATCATACAATTAGATCATTATTATTCACTCCTCTTTTCCCTAAAACTTATTTCTTCCTTCAGCAGTGTGCATTGAGGGGATTCCGATTAACTTTAAACTTCAGTTCCAGGGCACCAGCTTGGGTTCCCGGTATAGGCTCCACCGTGATTCATTTAAGCATAATCTCTGCCCAATTTTTCTAATAAACCATTTCAAGTGTTATCGATATTAACTCTTGGGGTTTATTAATAGAGTGTCCAGTCATTATCATTTTAACATTTCATGATTTTGTAACCCATCCAAACCAACACAATGCGTATGCCACAAATATACCCCTACTCCAATTGAAGATCAAAACCTGGGACCAAATCCTGCCACATAGCATCATGAACTGGCATAAAATGATAGTACAAAGAAGTTTAAAGGAACTTATGAAATTATAAGGAGAGAGAGGTTGATGTAGCCTTTTTTTAATCTTGCATTATATAATGGTCATTTTTTGGGGTGAATCCATGACCTTCAAGTCACACTAGAGTCAACCTACACATTGCTCCATGCCCAGCTCCTAAAATGTTAGAAATTATGAGAAAGAAAATATGATTGTTTAAATTAGTGACTTTATTATAGTTTTTTTTTTATTTGGTTGATTAATTGGCTTTCAAGTTATCTTCTAGCTGTCTGCTTTTTCAGTTAATGTGGATATAATGGTGCATCTGAATGACTTGTCACCCTCATACATATTTTTCTTTTAAATGTTTCCAGTGCAAAGAAAAATGAGTTATTGTTTTATGCAGGTTCATGAAGGGAGGAATCACGAAGTTCGTGAATTGATAAAAAATGCTGGACTTGAGGTTAGTTAGATGATCTTATGCTATAAAGCACCGGTACTTCATTGAGGGACACGTACCCGTACCGGATACGTATCCGGTACGGGTACGTACCCGATACTCTGCGGATACACTTATTACCCTAGCCTGTAGATACACTTGGACTTGACAGATCGTTCTGCATATGATAGGATTATGCTTTTCTAAAGTAAACAAGAGATTTTTACATGCATTTTAGAAAAGAAAATTGTGACCCATAAATGCAACTAGCGGTGCTTGTTCATTTCTGAAATTGTTGCAGAACTGTTACTGATTAACTGATCTACTCTTAATCATTTCAGAAACTGCTGTTGAACTATTGCTCATAAACAGATTTTGTTAATTTCCTGTTGCTGATATCTTTTATTACTGTTTATTCCCGAAATAGATTTTGTTGTTTATTCCAGATTTTATTGTTTCTCATATTAACTATGGATTTGTATTTCAATTTATGATTAATGCAATTATGCATCATCTTTCACTAGTTTGAGAATTTTTAATTACTTTTATGATATATATATTGTATTTAACACAATGTATCCCGCCATACCGTATCTATAATTTTTAAATTTTGCCGCACTGCCGTACCGGATACGTATCGTACCCGGTATTTGTACCCGTACTGTTGCTTCCTAGTATGCATCCATCCCACATTTCTATGGCTGATATCCAATTATTTTTTTCAGTTCTTTGTGTATTTTTATTTAACTATAACATTTGAATTTATTAGATAACTATGGGAGATCAACCATAGATTTATCTCACTACTCCTTGGTATGGCACGAGTCTTGACCATATTTTCTCAATCCTCTTTGCACCCACCGTCTCCATCTTAAACTCTAATTATTGGCCAAAAGTATATGATTATTATTTCTCTATATGTGGTTGTTATCTACATTTTTTAATAACAAAAGTATTTGTTCAATAATCAGATCAAACCAGTCAATAATCAGATCATGGGATTCAACAGATATCTTGTAATAACAAGATCTAGTTTCAACATAAGCAGATGCTACTACATTATTATTGTTAGAAGAAAGATTTGTAATGGCCCAAACCAAGGCCCATTTAGGGTCCTCTTCCTGCTTATGTTTTAGTCCCACATCTTAGATTGAGATTGTTCTCCTTCTTTCTCTTTATATATTAATGTACAAATACATGTACGTAGACAATTTGGAGAAATTAATAAAAAAAGCATTTATTTCTCTCTATTCTAGTGTTTTTCTACATGGCATCAGATCTTAGATCTTACGGTCGTTTAAAATTTTTTCGGCTCCTACTCCTGCCCTCTGTGCAGTTAAATTTTTGAAAACGCATCTCATTTGTGCTTCTCTGCTCCGTTTGCTTCTCTCCCCTCACATCTGATTTTATAGCTTTTCCTCTCTGGGGCCACTTGACTGTCTCGTCCTATCGTGTTTTTGCCTGACCGCCTGCCCGTCTTCTTCTCGCTTGGTCGCTTGCTCCTCAGGAGATAGACTGCGTGACGACTTAGTTGCCTACTCCTGGTTTATATCCGCTAGCTCAGCTCCTTCCTGAATTGCTTACCACCGCTACTTGCCTTACCACAGCTTTTTGCCGCAGCTTCTGCCTTGTTGCAGATCCTAGCTGCGGCTTTCTGCCTTGCCGCAACTCCTAGCCGCCACTTTCTGCCTCGTCGTAGCTCCTAGCTGCTACTTTCTGCCTTGCCATGGTTCTCTTGCGCCAATCCTTGCCGCAGCTACCCGCATTGCCGCAGTGTTCTTACCGCATTCACCTATCCGTCGGGATCTTCTGACCGTAAGGGCCTGGCCGCTGCTTCTCTCTTGTCGCAGTTACTTGCTTTGTCTAGCCGCAACTACTTGTTTTGTCTAGCCGTAACTACTTGTTTTGTCTAGCAGCAACTACCCGCTGTGTCTAGCTGTAACTACCTGCTTTCTCTAGCCGCAGCAGAGGGCAGTTTAACTGCTCTTCTCTTGTTTTGTCCCTGTGCCTACTCTCCTGCTCGCTGTTGCTTGCCTCCTGATCGCACCTATTTTTTACTTTTTGCCGCAATTTCTCCTGTTCTCCTAGCCGCCCGAGAAAGCTTCATGGCGTCGACTGATGCTTCGTCCCTTCCTGCTCGTGTTGCGACACCTCCTTGAAGTTCGTGATGAGCTTCAGATCACCACAATTTCTCTTAGTGGGAAGAAGAATTTTGTTGAGTGAGTGTACTTAGTCCGTCGTGTTCTTCAGACAAAGGGGCTTTTGCGTCATCTAACTAAGGTCCTGTTTGGTAAAGCGGCAGAACTGCGGCACACCGCTGCAGCACACGAAGCAGCGCCAAACACAAAATTAGGCATCGCGGCGGCGGAACAGTGCGGTATCGCGGCTCGTGAAAACAGCGGCAGGCAAGATTTTCCGCATCTTTCATCTTCCCCGACTTTTCTCCCAAGCCCTAGCTACACCGACGATCTTCTCCGCCATTTTCTCCCAGGCCCTAGCAAGCCGGCGATCTTCTATAGCGGCGGTGCGTGCTTCTTCTCTGGCATCCACGACTGCTCGTAGGCCAACACCGACGATCTTCTCCGCCCAACATCGTTGCTACAACAGCTCGATTTGTCTTCTCTGGACGATCTATGGACGATCTCTCCTCCCAAGTCTTGGATGATTTGTCTATCTCTGGACGATCTCTCCTCTTGAGTCTTCTCGTTCTTCGACAGATCCGGTACCACTCACGCCGCCGATTCCCCGTCATCTTCTCTGGTGGTAACATCCTTTGCCATATTTTTTCATTCTCTTGTGTGCAAGTTCTGATCAACACCTATCTGTAAATTCAGATCTTGTTTTTTTCATTCTCCTGTGAGTTGTTTTGGATGTTTGATGATGCAATGTATTCACCACATTTTTTTTTTAATTCTCATGTTTGAGCTGTTGTAGCTTTATGTTGTACTCGGTTTTCCAAGGATGCAGCCCATGTTAGAGTTGCAAGAGCTATGGAACTGCAAGCATAATGTTAGCATGCTAGCATAGTTTAATTAGGATGTAGACAAGCAAGATTTTCAAATCAATGTGTAATTATTTAATTATTCCATCAGGTTTCCAAAATCAAACTATATTTTTAGTGTTTCACATCTTGTCCAGGTTGGTGAGTGATGGGTAAACCAAAGGATGGGGTTGTTTCAGCACAATGGGAGTCTGCGCACGTACACCTATTTTGCGATCTCTGTATTCAAGAGATTGACCTAGGAAATAGGCCAAACACCCATTTCAGCAGAGATGGATGGATCAACCTGATTAAAAACTTCAAAGACCGTACAACGTTTAATTACACTCGAGCACAATTGAAGAACAAATGGGATCAGTTGAAGCGTGAGTGGAAGCTTTGGCGGGATCTCAAAAGAGGTGAGACTGGTTTGGGGTGGAACCCAACCAAAAGAACGATTGATGCTTCTGATGAATGGTGGGAAGAACGCATCAAAGTTTTACGAAAATTCATAGTTTTAATTAACTCCATAGTAAAAGTTTATGTATATTTCTATTAACAGTTTTCCTCTTTATAGATGTTACCTGCCGCCAAGAAATTTCGATATACAGGCATAGCACCAGAGCTTGAAGAAAAAATGGAGAAGATGTTTAACTTGGTGGTTGCTACTGGAGAGAAATCATGGATCCCATCAATGGGTGAAATGCACCCAATGTTTTCTCAATCAGAGCCTCTTTCCGATGACGATGATCATGTTGTCGAGAGTATTGCAACCCCAACTGCTAAAATAAATGAGAGTGTGCACATACAATGTGATGGCGGCACAAATGAAAGTAAAGGTAACGATGTTGGCTCAACCTCAAAAATGACTTCGGGCATAAAAAGAGCGCGCAAAGGTAACAAAAACATAGCAGGCACAAGGGATGCCTTGATTGCACGATTTGATGGGTTACTAGATGTTACCCGATCAGTAGGGCTTACGGTTGCAGCACCTATTGTTCCTCCAAGTATATTTATGTTGAGTGAGGCAGTACACGAGCTTGAGAAGTTTCCAGCCATATTCGATGATACAGACATGTACGATTTTGCCACATTGTACCTCATAAATCTCAACAATCGCATTGTTTTTATGAATCTACCGGACGATAGGAAGGTCTCATGGTTGCGGAAGCGTTACATGGATTCTCTGAAGTGAATGCCTTCTAGTTATGGTCTCACGAGCTTCTTTTAGATAATCTTGTAATTTGGCCTATTTTGGAATCATGTTTTATATGAAACTCTTGTTATTTGGCCTATTTTGAACTCTTGCACCGCTTTATATTGTTAAATTTTTGATTTGGACTCTAGCATTATTAATTTGGCCTATTTTAAACTCTTGTATGAAACTCTTGTTTATTTGGACTCTATCATTGATGTTTATGTTTACCAATAGGCATCTTGTTATGTATCTCTTCATTTAAATAGTCTTGTTATCAGGTATTTTCACGATGGAAGGTCAACACAATGATGATGATGTTATGTTTAATGACGAACAGATCATGTTAATTCACCAAAAAAACCAGAAACGGAGGTTTATTATTTACCAAAACCTCGTTGCGGTGAGCGCTTTGGTAATAAACGAATACATACTCCAATCTCCTACTAAAACACCTTGCATGACCTCAAAGCAAACTGGGGAGAAATGGATGGCAGAATTATTAACAGGGCATCTAGACAGATTTTTCGATAATTTTCGTATGTCCAAGCAAATCTTTTTGGATTTATTGATTTTACTAGAAGAATCATATGGTTTAAAAGGATCTAGAAGGACTGCAACCAGAGAGGTTCTGGGAATGACACTGTACATTCTTGGTCATCATGAAACTCTACGGAAGACATCAGAACGCTTCCAACATTCAACTGAGACAGTTAGCAGATTTTTCGAGGAAGGTTTGCGTGCACTTACACGACTTTCGATGGATATTATAGCTCCCACCGATCCACAGTTCGAAGGAATTCCGGCGCATATTCAAAATGATGATAGATACATGCCGTTTTTCAAGGACTGCATTGGAGCAATTGATGGGACACATGTGGATGCCTGCATTCCGATACATGAGCAAGTCGCATATATTGGCCGACATGGATCGCCCACTCAAAATGTAATGGCAGTGTGTGATTTCAATATGTGTTTCACATATGTTGTGCCAGGATGGGAAGGTTCAGCTCATGATAGCCGCATTTATCATCGAGTTGTGCGAGATAGAAGGTGTAAATTTCCATATGCGCCTCCAGGTAAATTATAGTTACCATTACTAATCAAAGTTTTTCCCCTTATTACTATTTAAACTTGTGCTTTAACAAATATTTCAATACAGGGAAATATTATCTGGTGGATGCCGGATATCCGTTAGAAACTGGTCTGTTGAAACCATTTCCAGAAACAAGATATCATTTTGCGGATTTCGCTCGAGCCAATCGATATATTGAAGGTCGTCGTGAAATATTTAACCAAGCGCACTCATCACTACGTTCTGTTATTGAACGGAGCTTCGGCGTTTGGAAAAATAAATGGCGCATCCTTAGGAAAATGCCACAATACTCCTTCTCAAAGCAATGTGTAATTGTGGTGGCTACAATGAACCTTCATAATTTCATAAGAAGGCATCCGTCTAGGGTTGACCCAGAGTTCAGAGCATGTGATCTTATGAGACCTTTGTGCATCCGGAGGCATACGAACATAGGGCACAGCGACGAGGAACCGTCAGAGTCACAACTCCGAGCGTAGAGCCGATAATATATGACGGGACAGGTGCACCTGAGATGTCTGCTTTGAGAGAGTTCATTGCAGACCAATTGGAAAATGCTCGCGGGTAAAATTCAATCATATGTAGATTAGCATATACATTATTTAATTTTTATTAAATTCATCTACTCTGGCGTAAATCTCTTTTGCAGATGAGAATTATTCGCATTGGGGAAAAGAGACCATCAGGGCTTTCAATAATATTTACCTAATATTTTGCGTCGAGCAAGTTGTTTAATGCGGAGTTGAACATTAAAAATTATGCGAACTATTTATTTTAATTCATGTTTAATTATTATTGGCGTGAAATTTACATTGCAAATTAATTATGCACAACTGTTTAATTTTTTTGTTTTGTTCTGCACTACTGTTTCACACAGCACTGCAAATACAGTTTTCCAAACAGTTTCATGAATTTTTTCACCACTGCAAAACAACAGATTTCTGCACCACTGTTTCCCACCACTGCTTCCTGCACAGCCACAGCTTTACCAAACAGGCCCTAAGTACACTCCTTCTGCACCCACTGATGACTGGCTTCGAGATGATGATCGTGTCCAGACATGAATCCTCAACTCCCTGGATGGTGAACCCTATCGTATTGCAATGTATCATGAGGCGACCAAGACTATGTGGGAGGAACTGCATTTCCTCTATTCCGACAAGGACAACCTTCAACATCTGTTTGACATCATCACAGATCTTCAATCTCTCGACTCAGGAGGTGCTGACAACTTAACCTCCTTTATTGCGCAATCCAAAACCTTAGTTGAGACCTGGTTCAACATCAACCTCCTACTGATCTTGCTGCGCAGCGTGCACAAAAAGAGGTTGTTAGTATTGTCATGATGATAACCGTGTTCCACCTCATCTCCACAGTGTTCGGGCTCAGATACTCTCCTCCTCCACTATTCTCTCTCTGATGTTTGCTCAATGTTATTGAAGGTGACACTACCCCGAGATGTTCCCGGACCTCCCTCTCCGGCACTCTTCCAGCACTCATTTGTCTCTCACTCCCCTCCATCTACCCGAGGAGGTCACACCGGCTACCGAGGGAGAGGTCGCAATGGCCTCCCTAGATTCAAGTATACTCACTGTGGCAGAGATGGACATCTTGAGATAACTTGTTATCGTAAACATGGTTTGTCTCCTCCGCCTAATGTCTCTGTTACTGCTGACACACCTTCTGCCACTCGCGTTGATATTGACGTCATGCGCCTCCAGCTCCAACATATTCAAAGGTTACTCAATCGTCCGCCTGGCTCCGTTGCCTCTATCTCCAATGAAGGTATCACCTGTCTCTTCCATAGTTTACATTAGATTGTGAACTTTTGTGTCACCCACCATATCATTCTGCAAAAACCACCTTAGTACATGGCTTCTCCGCATCTTAAGTTTATCACAGTGGCCAATGGTGACACCGCTTTTATCTCCGGCTCTGCTAATATGCCTCTCAACCCCTTTATCTCTCTTCGTTCGGTTCTTCACATCCCGGGTTCTTCTTTTGATCTTCTTTATTAGTCGCCTTATTGAAGATCTTAACTGCTCTGTGACCTTTACGTCTTCTTCTTTTGCGGTGCAAGATCGACGGATGCAGAATATCATTGGTAAAGGACGACTGTGCAACATACTATCTTCTGGACGTTTCTCCCACCATTCTCTCATCTGTCACCTCTGTGGATTGGCATCGACATCTTGGACATGCACCTCTTCCAATTCTCAAGAAGGCTCTTCCTGATCTACCTCTTTCTGCCTTTACTTGCGAGTCATGTATCTTTGGCAAATAACATCGTTCTTTTTTTTTTCTCCTCATTGTACTAGAAGCGACGCTCCTTTTGATTTAGTACATTCAGATGTTTTGGCCCCGTATAAAATTGCTAGTATTTCTAGTTATCGTTATTTCATTACTTTTATTAATATTTTTTCTTGTATGACATGGTTATACTTACCCCATGATCGATCAAATCTAACTCGTGTGTTTCGGGCCTTTATTTGTGAGATTTGTACTCAATTTTCCCAAACAATTTAAACTATTCGTACAGACAATACTCATGAGTACACAAGTCATGCGTTTGATGATCTCTGTTCTGAGTTTGTGATCATCCATCATATCTTGTGCTTATACCCCCAACAGAATGGTGTGACTTAGCGCAAGAATAGACATCTTCTTGATGTTGCTCGCTCACTTATGTTTCAAATGCAGGTTCCCAAGGCTTATTGACACTTTACAGTATCTACAACATGCTATCTCATCAATCGCATGCCCTCCTCCATTCTAAACTATGTCACTTTGATGTTGCTCGCTCACTTATGCTTGCTCCTCGGGCTACCAAATATATGTTTGTTGGTTACTCCCGTACTCAGAAAGGATATGTGTGCTACTCTTCCACTGATCGCAAGATTGTTGTGTTTGCTGATGTTACTTTTCTAGAATATTAGTCTTTTTACTCTCCCCATTCCTCGCCTCTTCCACCGCCGTTATTGCCACGCCCTGCCGTCGGGGAGTCACTTGTTTGTCACCTCAAGATATCTATTTATGGTCTCAAACAGTCTCCTCGTGCATGGTTTGTCAAGTTTAGTATGGTTTTCCGTGATGTTGGATTCACTCGGAGCTCGACGGACTTCTCTCTTTTTACGCGTCATCAAACAACAGACACAATGATTCTCTTAGTTTATGTCGATGACATTCTAATTATAGGAGATGATTCCAAAGGAATACAATTGATCATGCAACACTTGAATTTAGTTTTTCCAACTAAAAATTTAGGAAATCTTCGGTATTTTCTTGGCCTAGAGGTTGCAAGACGTCCTGATGGTCTTGTCTTATTTCAATCGAAGTACCGTCTTGATCTACTTCATGACGCTGGCTATTCTGGATGCAAGCCTGCTGATACTCCTATGGATGTCAATCACAAGCTCTGTGCGCATACCTCCGACACCGATCTATTTCTTCAAAATCTAGAGTATTATCGACGTCTTGTAGGAAAGTTGATTTATGTTACAGTTAGAAGACCATATATCTCTTTTATTGTTGGAGTTGTCAGCCGATTCATGCATTCTCCACGGATGTCTCACCTCCAGGCTGTCGAGCGCATTCTAAGATATCTGAAGATTGCCAAGGGCTAGTATACAAACCCTCTTCTCTTCTACTATGTCGTTGATTGTTTATTCCGATGTTGATTATGCTGGCTCCTTGGATGATCGACGATCCACAAGGGGATTATGTGCTTACTTCAGAGGACACCTCATTACATGGCGCAGCAAGAAACAATCTGTAGTTGCTCGCTCTTCGGTCGAAGCCGAGTATCGTTTGATGACGTCTGTTGTATCTGAGCTTACGTGGTTAGAAAGTCTACTAGAAGATTTGGGAGTCAAGCTTTCCTCACCAACTACTTTATTTTGCGACAGTCAAGCGGTCATACACATTGCTAAGAATCATGTTTTCCATGAGCGAACCAAACACATTGAAGTAGACTGCCACGTCATTCAGGAGAAAGTTCAAATGAAGAAGCTAGAATTGAAACATGTTTCGACTGCTGATTAAGTTGCTGATATTCTCACTAAGACCTTACCACGTATATTATATTATCAGTTCTTGTCCAAGCTGAGTGTCTACGATTTGTATGCTCCAGCTTGCGAGGGAGTGTTAATAAAAAGATTTGTAAAAGCCCAAAGCATGGCTCATTTAGGGCCCTCTTCCTCCCTATGTTTTAGTCTCACATCTTAGATTGAGATTGTTTTCCCTGAAAGTGAGAGGATAAGATACTTACTACTCTAGAGGGGGGGTGAATAGAGTATTCAAATTGAATAGATTCTAAACACTTCTCTTAGAGCTATTTGCGGAATATAAAAATAAAAGCTTTAAACCTAAAGCCTAACTGAGTGTAGTGAATAAAGGAGAAGCTCACTGAAGTTTCAGTTGAGCCTTTATCCTAACACAACAATTAGCAACCTAGTTAAAACTATCACAGCCATAGAGCATTGATTAAAATAAACAACCAGACAACACAAGAGCTTTATAGTGGTTCCCCAATTGGGTACATCCACTCTTCTACCACCCTGGTAGGAATCCACTACAGGTTTTTGATCAGGTGCCCTGCCACCAGTAGATCTGCTTCAGGTAGATCTAAAGACCCTTCAGGCTTTTGATCAGGTGCCTAAAAACCAAACAAACAGGTTTTTGATCAGGTGCCCTGCCACCAATAATTCACTTTTGAAGGGAATAATAACCCTTTTACAGAAGGTTAAAAGAGAGAATTAAAGATGTCTTCTCTGTGCTCAGAAAAGCTAGTGGATAGCTCTGAATATATCAAAGCTCCCCCTGACTTAGAGAATGTCCAGGAAGAAGCTTTGCTTCAGGGTGTAGGATCTCCAAATTGCTTGAGATGACTTTCTGATGCAGCCTTAAAGAAGACTGTAGATTTTGAATGAATGTTCTTCTTCAGCAGCTTTTGCAATCTGGGAGAGTTTGCAACAATGAATGTTCAGCAATCTGGGAGGTTCTTCTTCTTGAAGGCTTGAACTCTGAGTATTGATTTTCCTGAAAACAGGATGAACTCAGAAAGAAGAAGAACTTTTCTTTCTCTTGAGATTTCTGGTTTTGTGTCTGCTGTGTATGTATGTGTGTTGTTATCTTCAGCCGACTGCTCTGATAATATAGAAACTTCTCTTCTTTTGAAAAAGCCTCGAGCCCTGCACTTGAAAACTTTCCAAATAATAAAATAAAACAAATAAAGAAATTGCACTTGCAATCTTTTCTGTCATTCCCAAATAGGAATTAAGGATATTAAAAATATCCTTTCAATTTGACTTTACAAATTGGCACAGGAAACAAAGCCCAACGGCTACATTACAGCTGTAGAAAATCACGATTTCCTCTAATAAAACAAACGATTTTATTCTGCCAAATCTCTTAATTAATGCATAAGGAATATTGCAAATAATCAAAAGAATATAAGCATTAAATTGAGCAGACTATTCTGAATAAAATATGTCTTAAATAAGAGGAAATAAAACAATGATCAAATAAAATGAATATTGATAACAGCAGACATAAGTCGTCGACCATAGATCGAAGATCGTCGATCTGAACAAGCAGATCGTCGATCTGAACAAGCAGATCGTCGACCTGAAGAAAAACTGTCTTCACAGAAATCGTCGACCAGGGCACACGATCGTCAATCTGAATAAGCAGATCGTCGATCCCACTTCAGAGTTAATATAACTCTGAGATCGTCGATCAGCAATCGAAGATCGTCGAGCGATATTCGACTATCGTCGAGCACAATTCTACTTAACTAATTTTCATTTCAATCCAATCTCAACTAACCTAACCTAAGGGTAGACTAACCTTTAGTCTAACCATTGATCATAGATAATTCTTGGGTCAATTAAGCCTAATTGAGATGACATGACCCAAATCAAAACTAGGGAACCAACAATCTTTCCCTATTTGGGTGATGTCACTCAAACAAAAACAAATCTAATACAAGCAGACAACAATAGATATATTATCAATCAGATTTGAATAAATTAGATAGTCAAAACAAATATCACAGACATTTATCAACAGAGTCTGAAGGAGGAATAGAAGTAGCAGGAGAGAAAGTGATTTTTCTTCTAGGATCATATGCATACTTCTTTGATAACTTCAAGTCCTGCTCTCCAATAATCTTTAGTTCTCCAGCTTTAGGCAGAACAGCTTCAGGATGTTTTTCCATATACTTTGAAGCATCAAAAACTTCTGAACTGACTTGGAACCTGTCCAATTCTTTCTTTCTGTATTTTGACATAGTAGAAAATCCTGTGATATCTTTACCTTCAGCTTTAGCTTTCCTGATTTGAGCAGCTCACACCAATTCTAGAAGTCTAGCCATTTTGAAGTTAGGATCAAGCTCTTGACTTTCATAAGTATTTTTATCAGCTAGATTCAATGGATTTACAGCCTTAAATTTTACTGATTGAGTTAGAAAACTCTCAGTTTGCTCTTGAGATGGCTTGACATTTGAATCTTTTGGCTCTTGAATCATAAGACTGGATGGAGGAGCATACTCAGCATACTTCTTGCTTGATTTGTCAGAGTATATAACTCTTTTTCCTTTGACATCTACTGGCTTGGTCTGAGCAGGTTTTTCCTTTGAAGGTGACAATTTTGTTTTGGGAGGAGACCTAGGAGCTGGAGGAGGAGAGAAGGTTGGTTGTTGATATACAACTTCCTTTACTTGCTCTCTTGGACTGTCTGAATGCCTAGACTGCCTCGGATTATAAGAACTGCTGGGAGGAGGCTGCCTGCCCTTCCTTTGATAGATATATGATTGATTTGGTCTGGTAGGAGGAGCAGAAGATCTGGGAGCTACATTGCCTGATGCACCAGCAGAGGGAGGGGGAGGAGGACCTCTCTGAATTCCCTTGGGAGGAGGAGAGCTCTTCCTGCTCTTCTTCCTTGCTTTCTGAGCATTTTTAGAATACCACATCCAAACCTCAAAATTTTTAAATTTAGGATCAATCCCTTTCAAAATATAGTAGGGAATATCATGGTCTGGGTTAGGAGGAGCTGGAGCTATGACCTTCCTTTTCTTTTGAGCAATCCTTTTCTTTTTCTTATTACCTTCTAAATCATCAGAATCCTCATCCTCATCCTCAGAATGTGAGGACTGAGGTTGTGCATATAGATCATCAATTTCTTTTAACAAAGCTTCCTCTTTTTCTTTAGCTTTCTGAAGAGCTTTTTCTCTTTCTTCTTCTAGGATATCTTGAGCCAAGAGAGAATCCAAATCTGGACCTGGGGAGTCATCCCAAAGAGTAGAGGGCACAGAAGATACAGCAAATTCAACTTCTGGAACAGTAACTTACACATCTTTATCTGAAGACTCTACTGAATTCCACTTAGCTTCTAAGAAGGAGGTAATAATTCCTTCTAGATATCTGGCAACTACAAGAGTGGAAATCTCCTCAAGACAAAATTTGAAAGCAAAAGCTGCTTCAGCTATTGTTTCAGAAATAATAAAACTATCCAAAATCTGAAGGCTCATTGGTCTATGATAACACACAATGGCCTGAAGGGGATCAAATGTACAAGGGGAGGACTGACAGATATAATGGTCTCCATAGGATGAGAGAGAAGACTCATCATCTGAATCAAGAAATGCATCCAGTTCATCTTCAAGAACTACTGGAGCATCTATATCTACAACTATCCTCTGTACTGAATCTGGAATGACTTCATCTGGAACTGCATCTGAACACGTTTCTATCTCCATTGCTGCTGGAGATTGCACAACCTGACGAGCCCAAGCAGAGCCTGAATCATCTTCATTGAGCATCTCCTTCTGCCTGGGTTCAGTGGGAACTAAACCCAGGCCTCTAGATGAAGAAGGGACTGAGAGGGCAGAAATGGAAGCAACAAGTGATGAGATGGAGAGAGCAAGGCGGGCAATGACTTCAGCTATCATGGTTTTGATGGATGGAGTAATGAGGTCTAGGATATTTGCAATGAATTCTGGTATAATTTGAAATGATGGAGGAATGATGGATGGGGAATCATCAGAATTGATGTTCTTCTGAACTGGGGTTTCATCAATTGGGGAATTATGATGAGATGGATGATCATTAGTGGGTGATTGATGATTTGAAGTGGCTGGGGAATGATGAGGAGGAGTGGCTGGTGAGTGATGAGGAGATGGAGTAAGCAGATTGAACATGAAATCTAAGTTGAAGTTTGGTATCTCAGCTAGATGAGCTGGTGTTGGGGAAGCAGATTGTGATGGATGGTTCACAGGAGAAGAATGAATTTCAATGGAGGTGGATGGCAAGGAGGATGAAGCAGGAATTTCTTCATTAGGGTGGGAAGTGGCTTCAGGAGCCCTTGTGCCCTCAGATGTTGTAGGGTCAGACCCAGCCTTTGATGGTTTCTGAATGGTCCTTTTCCACTTAACAAACAGGGAAGGATCAATTCTCTTGCTGACATTTATTGCTGTAGGAGCAGAGTCTAACGGCTGGGAAGCTTTCTTAGATAGAAAGAACCCAATCAGCCTACCTTGAGTCACCTCTTTCTTGTTATTATTTTTCCTGATCAATTCAAACAACAATCCAGCCCAGTTGATTGCTTTCTTATTCACTATCGTTGACATCAAAGCAAATTGTTGCCTGTTGATGTTGTCGTGGGCTGAATGCTTTCCAAGCAAAACTTTTCCAACCAAGTCAGCCAAGAACTTAAAACCAACAGATAAATTTACTTTCAAGAGCTTATATGGAATGCCTTCTGCATGTCCCATCTCTAACAGCATCCTACCATACTCAACAGTATGTTGCTCATACTCATCTGATCCATTCTTTAACTCAAATATTTCAGTCAGAATTTCGGGAGTAAGAATTACCTCCACGCCGTTGATGGTTCCTGTCATCGCTTTGTCATCGAAAGAAGATGTATAAACCCATTCCTTTATCTCTGATAGGTGGAGTTTGATTTTTGTAGACATAAGCTTCTTGAGTCCTTGGTCGTCGCATAACTGCAACATTTCTCTGAAAACTTGTTCGCAGTCACTGAAGGAATCGAAATCGACACTGAATCCGGCGTCAAACTTCATCACGGAAAGAGTCGCAGATGCAATCGTCATGGAATCGACGAGAAGAATCGCAAGAAGAGAGAGGAGAAAGCGCGGGACGAGAGCTCGAAACAGTCCTGGAAGCAGAATACGAAAAGGCGAGCTCCGCCGACGATCTTAAAACCTAGATAGACGATCGTTTTGGAATAAACTAGGAACGTCGATCTCTGAGTGAAGATCAAGAGAATCAGTCGTCGATCGTCGATCGACGATCGATTTCCGAAGCAGAGTCGTCGATCATCGATCGACGATTTCTGTCTCTAAAAGCAAAGAGCTGTCGTAGACCAAGGGTCGACGATTTAGCTCAACCTGTTCGACTATCTTCGAACACCGTTCGACGATCTCAGAACAGATTTCAACTTAGCAGATTTTTACACTTAGTCGGATCCATTCATCATGCCTAGTTGATTCAAAAAGAATAGATGTTTCTGTTCATCTAAAGGCTTTGTAAATATATCACTTCTCTGAAGATCTGTGGGTATAAACTCGAGATTTATTTTATTCTTGTCAACACAGTCTCTAAGAAAATGGTGTCTAATGTCAATGTGCTTAGTTCTAGAATGGTGCACAGGATTTTGTGCTATGGAAATAGCACTGGTACTGTCACACATAATTTTGGTGTTTTTGTGTGTGTACTCATAATCCAAGAGTTGATTTTGAATCCACAGTATTTGTGAACAGCAACTAGCAGCTGCTATATATTCAGCCTCTGCAGTTGAAGTTGAAACAGAAGCCTGCTTCTTGCAAAACCAAGAGACTAATCTCTCACCTAGGAACTGACAAGTCCCTGAGGTGCTCTTCCTGTCAACTCTACAGCCAGCATAGTCAGCATCTGAGTATCCAATCAACTCAAATTTTGATTCAGCTGGGTACCAAAGTCCTAAATTTGGGCATCCCTTCAAGTATCTTAAGATTCTCTTAAGAAGAGTCAAGTGAGATTCATTGGGGTTGACCTGAAATCTAGCATAGAGGCATGTGACAAACATTATATCAGGCATACTTGCAGTTAGATATAATAGGGAACCAACAATGACCCTATAATTTTTCTGATCAACATGCTTGCCCTTTTTATCAGAATCAATAACTACATTAGTAGTCATAGGAGTGTGCATTGCAGAAGCATCTGTCATCCCAAACTTCTTTACCAATTCCTTGGCATATTTAGATTGGGAGATGAAGATGCCATCAGCATCTTGTTTCACTTGGAGACCAAGGAAATAAGACAGCTCACCCATACTACTCATCTCAAACTTAGAATGCATTAGGTCTGAGAACCTTTTGCATAGTTTGGGATCAGTGGAACCAAATATAATGTCATCCACATATATTTGAACTAACAGGATCTTGTCCTTATGGTGCTTAATAAAAAAGGGTTTTATCAACTATGCCTCTAACAAACTTATGTTCTAATAGGAAACTAGCTAAAGTTTCATACCATGCTCTAGGAACCTGCTTAAGTCCATACAAAGCTTTTTGCAACTTAAAAACATGTGAGGGATAAGTTGAAGAAGTAAAACCAGGAGGTTGTTCAACAAATACCTCTTTCTTTAGCTCTCCATTCAGGAATGCACTCTTTACATCCATTTGGAACACCTTAAACTTCATATAAGCTGCATAGGCTAGAAAGATCCTTATTGCCTCTAGCCTTGCAACAGGAGCAAATGTCTGATCATAATCTATGCCTTCTTCCTGTCTGTAGCCCTGTGCTATAAGCCTTGCTTTATTCCTTATAATAATTCTTTGAGCATCCAACTTGTTTCTAAACACCCATTTAGTTCCTATAACCAGTTGACCTTTTGGTCTTGGAACCAAATTCCAAACTTTACACCTTTCAAACTGATTTAGCTCCTCTTGCATAGCAATGATCCAGTGGGGATCTTGCTCAGCATCTTTTATGGTTAGAGGCTCAATCTGTGAAAGAAAACAAGCAAGCATCACATCTTGACTTAGTTGATGTCTAGTTTGCACACCAGTTGAAATGTCTCCAATCACTTGAGATGTAGGATGATCTCTAAGTGTGACATAATCAGTTGGTGGTATGTGATCTTCAACAGCAGTTGGAATCAATTCTTCAGGTGGAATTAGATTGGCTGTTGGTAGAGTTGCAATCACTTCTGCTTTGTCTTCATCACTGTCTGAATCAACTATCTGAAGAGTTGGTTGAGGTTGAATCTCCTGAGTGAGTTTCAGCTCATTCAAATTCTTGCACAAGTCAGGTACCTACAGGGAGTTACTGGAAGAAGTTTTCTTCTCTCTGTAAAACATGTTAGTTTCATCAAAAGATACATGTACTGACTCTTCAATTTTCAATGTGGATTTATTAAATACCCTATAAGCTTTGCTTACTTGGGAATATCCTAGAAAGATTCTCATTGAAGCCTTTGCTTCAAACTTTCTAATGTAGTCTTTGTTATTGTTGTGAATGTAAACTACATAGCCAAAAATTCTAAAATAATCTATTTTAGGTTTCTTTTCTTTAAGCAATTCATAGGGAGTCTTCCCCTTTAGTTTATGTATCAGACTTCTATTCAGTACATAGTTAGCTGTGCTAACTGCTTCTGCCCAAAAGGATAGAGACATATTAGCATCTGCTAACAATGTTCCTGCAGCTTCAGTCAGGGTTCTGTTTTTTTCTTTCAACTACCCCATTTTGTTGATGAGTTCTAGGAGTAGAGAAGCTATGCCTGATACCTTCTTTCTCACAGAATTCTTGCATAAGAAGAGATTCAAACTTGGTACCATGATCACTTCTGATCAAGGCAACTTGAGTAGAGTACTCAGTCTGTATACAAAGTAAAAAATCTGTAAGAACTTTAAAGTTATCAGATTTAGTTCTCAAGAAGAACACCCAAGTGAACCTAGAGTAATCATCTATAATTACTAGGGTATAGAATTTCCCTCCTAGATTTTGTACAGCTATTGGACCAAAGAAATCCAAGTGCAATAGGTACAGGATTCTATGTGAATCACTTTTATTTACAGCTTTGAAACTATTTTTAGTTTGCTTGCCTAGTTGACAAGCCTTGCATAGACCTTCCTTCTTGTAGGGGCAAGAGGGCAAACCTCTGACAAGGTTGTATTTAGATAACCTAGATATATTCCTAAAGTTAACATGACCTAGCTTTTTATGCCACAAAGTGTTATTACTACTCACCTCATTAAATAAACAAATTTCAGAAGAGATGAATTTAAAATCTACAAGATAAATATTTCCTTACCTAATGCCTACTAATACAACTTTATTATTCAAAGTAATATTGCACAAAGTATTAGAAAACCAAACCTGGTAGCCAGCATCACACAGCTGACTCACAAAAATGAGATTGTGCTTCAGTCCTGTGACATAAGCTACCTTCTTGAAAGTCACTGACCCTATGGTGAATTTACCATATCCTTCAGTCTGACCACAGCTGGAATCACCAAAGACTACCTTTGGTCCCAACTTGGCTTTGAAGCTTGAAAGATTCTCTTTGTTTCCAGTCATATGCTTGGAGCATCCACTATCCAAATACCACTTGTCCTGAGTGATAGGATAGGTCTTCACCTGCAATAAGATAAATTAGACATTGTGGACCCAGGTAACCTTGGGTCCATTTTTCTTCACATAGGAAAAACTAGAAATGAAAGAGTATGCAGGTTGAGGGTGATATCCTAAGGGATGAGATCTCCTAAGTGAGATAATTCAATTAGCAGACCTAGGGTTGCTATTAAACTTATTGTTTCTGTGAGCATTGTTGTGATTCTGGAAATTTAGTTCTGATCGTCGATCGATGTTCGACGATCGGTACCCAGATCGTCGATCTTGGTTCACAGAAAAGGATTCTGGATTCCACGATCGTCGATCTCTGTTCGACGACTCAGGCTGAGATCGTCGATCACTCATTGCTAAGTAGTTATACTCAGCAGGTGAGTTCGGAGATCGTCGATTGTCGTTCGACGATGGGTGCAGCGATCGTCGATAGGCGTTCGACGATTTTTGTATTTCTATGAATTTTTGTTTCCTTTTGTCTCTCTTAATCTTATTTAAGACTTTCTTAACCTTTTGAATAACCTCAGTGTTGTGTATTCCCTTTTCAGAAACAAACTTTACTGGAGTAGAAAGATTGTATTCAAGGAGCAATGTGGGTTCACTAGGGGAGGCACCTAAGCCTAACTTATTGTTGCTTGTCCTAGTGTTGGCAGTGCTTGTGATTTCTAGCAACTTAAGGCTTCTGCCATTAAGTGAATCTTCTAACCTCTTAGCTTTAGCTAGTTCTAATTTAGAAATTTAATTTCTTCAGATGATCTAGTGAGTTCAGATTCTAACCTAATGTTTTCACTAGATAGAGATTCTGATCCAGCTAGTTTATCTCTAAGCAACTTAATCTCCTTTTCTGAGCTAAGTAAATCTAGGCAAAGAGTTTTAAATTCATGCTTAAATTCATCAGAGGTAAACTCATAGGATGCAATTACCTGGTCTTCATCAGATAATTCATCCTCCTCATCTTCAGTCATCTCTGCAGCTGAGTTACTGCTGCAGGCATTGATTGTCATAAGACAAATCTCCTTAGCTTTCTTCTCTTCTTCATCATCTTCACAGACTTCATTAGAGCTGGAGGAAGAGGAGTCTTCCTCAGTATCACTCCAGGTCTTTGCAACAAGACCTTTCTCGTTCTTCTTATATTTGTGAGAAGATGTCTTAGAATAGTGCTTCTCATGTTCCTTATCTTTTCTCATTTCCTTGTGCTTTGTCTCTGGACACTCAGGGAGAATGTGTCCAGGCTTCCTGCATCCATAACAAACAATTTCTTTAGATGGGGTTTTATCATACCTTGGCTTGTCATCATATTTTGATGACTTTCTTCTGTTGTCCTTTCTGCCCATCTTGTAGAACCTCTTGGCAAAGAGTGCCATCAGTTCTTCATTTGATTGAGTCACTTTGGACTCATCATCAGCCTTAAGAGCAAGGGTTTGCTCTTTCCTTGTTGGAGTAGATGCTTTGGCTTCAGCTTCAGCTTCCCTGGTCTTCAGTACTTGCTCAAATGATTTGAGCTTGCCAAGGAGAGCTTCAGTTGAAATCTCTGTTGTACTTCTGGACTCCTTGATTGGCCAGATTCTGAGATCCCATGTGCTGGGGAAGCACATCAGTATTTTATCATTGACTTCTGTCAATGTGATCTCCTTATCAAGTGTCCTCAGCTCATTGATAATGGAGCTGAGCCTTGTGTACATAACTTCTACTGTCTCAGCATCTTCCTTCTTTAAGTTCTCATATTGGGATATGAAGTTGGACCTTCTGTCATTCCTCTCATCAGCTGAACCAACTACAATCTGATTCAGTGAGTCCCATATGGCTTTTGCTGAGGTGCAATCAGCCACTTTCTGGAATGTCTCATCAGACATAGTCTGAGCCAGAATATTCATAGATTTGACATCAGCTATCTTGGTCTTCTTGTAAGTTTCATTATAGTCAGGAGGTGACACTGCACTTAGATTTGCAGTAGCTGCAGCAGGTGGTGTTGGTGGCCCTGTTAAGATAGAAGAAAAAAATATCTTCATCAATAGAGTTCATGTAAAGTCTAATTCTTGCCTTCCAGATGCCAAACTTGGCTAAGTTGCATACTGTAGGTCTGGTGTTAGAGTAATCTTTGTACTGGGCCATGAATCTAATGTGAGTGTATATGGTATCAAAGTATCTTATCACAAGATCTTATGGTTCAGGTGTTAGCCTGTTCAACCAATCAACCTCCCTTTGATACCAATTGAAAGTGAGGGGATAAGATACTTACTACTCTAGAGGGGGGTGAATAGAGTATTCAAATTGAAGAGACTCTAAACACTTCTCTTAGAGCTATTTGCGGAATATAAAAATAAAAGCTTTAAACCTAAAGCCTAACTGAGTGTAGTGAATAAATGAGAAGCTCACTGAAGTTTCAGTTGAGCCTTTATCCTAACACAACAATTAACAACCTAGTTAAAACTATCACAGCCACAGAGCATTGATTAAAATAAACAACCAGACAACACAAGAGCTTTATAGTGGTTCCCCAATTGAGTACATCCACTCTTCTACCACCCTTGTAGGAATCCACTACAGGTTTTTGATCAGGTGCCCTGCCACCAGTAGATCTGCTTCAGGTAGATCTAAAGACCCTTCAGGATTTTGATCAGGTGCCTAAAAACCAAACAAACAGGTTTTTGATCAGGTGCCCTGCCACCAATAGTTCACTTTTGAAGGGAGTAATAACCCTTTTACAGGAGGTTAAAAGAGAGAATTAAAGATGTCTTCTCTGTGTTCAAAGAAGCTAGTGGATAGCTCTGAATATATCAAAGCTCCCCCTGACTTAGAGAATGTCCAGGAAGAAGCTTTGCTTCAGGGTGTAGGATCTCCAAATTGCTTGAGATGACCTTCTGATGCATCCTTGAAGAAGACTCTAGATTTTGAATGAATGTTCTTCTTCAGCAGCTTTTGCAATCTGGGAGAGTTTACAACAATGAATGTTCAACAATCTGGGAGGTTTTTCTTCTTGAAGGCTTGAACTCTGAGTATTGATTTTCCTGAAGACAGGATGAACTCAGGAAGAAGAACTTTCTTTCTCTTGAGATTTCTGGTTCTGTCTGCTGTATATGTATGTGTGTTGTTATCTTCAGCCGTCTGCTCTGATAATATAGAAACTTCTCTTCTTTTGAAAAAGCCTCGAGCCCTGCACTTGAAAACTTTCCAAATAATAAAATAAAACCAATAAAGAAACTGCACTTGCAATCTTTTCTGTCATTCCCAAAAAGGAATTAAGGATATTAAAAATATCCTATCAATTTGACTTTACAAATTGGCACAGGAAACAAAGCCCAACGACTATATTACAGCTGTAGAAAATCACGATTTCCTCTAATAAAACAAACGACTTTATTCTGCCAAATATCTTAATTAATGCATAAGGAATATTGCAAATAATCAAAAGAATATAAGCATTAAATTGAGCAGACTATTCTGAATAAAATATGTCTTAAACAAGAGGAAATAAAACAATGATCAAATGAAATGAATATTGATAACAGCAGACATAAGTCGTCGACCATAGATCGAAGATCGTCGATCTGAACAAGCAGATCGTCGACCTGAAGAAAAACTGTCTTCACAGAAATCGTCGACCAGGGCACACGATCGTCGATCTGAATAAGCAAATCGTCGATCCCACTTTCAGAGTTAATATAACTCTGAGATCGTCGATCAGCAATCGAAGATCGTCGAGCACAATTCTACTTAACCAATTTTCATTTCAATCCAAGCTCAACTAACCTAACCTAAGGGTAGACTAACCTTTAGTCTAACCATTGACCATAGATAATTCTTGGGTCAATTAAGCCTAATTGAGATGACATGACCCAAATCAAAACTAGCGAACCAACAATCCCTCTTTCTCTTCTTATATTAATGTACAAATACACATATGTAGACAATTTGGAGAAATTAATAAAAATTAGCATTTATTTTTCTCCCTATTCTATTATGATGTTTTTCCACAATTACCAATTGTTGTGGGAAATTAGATGAATAAGAGAGCTGAAGAAATAATTATGTTGTCTAACATGACTAATGTGTATTATCTAATGATATGACTAAAGTCATAATTGAAAAACCCAAAATGAATTCTTCCATTTGTTATATGTGGAAAGGCCAAGGAATTAAATTGTTAGCATTCCCCCTCACCTGTAGAGTTTTTGGCCTCTAATACGAGGAATTTTATTTTATTTGGTGACTTGGGACTGCCATTGGGCCTATTAGCCTGCTCTGTTATCATGTTAAAACCTAAGCATCAAACTTAAAGCCAGTTGATTCTACATCAAATTAAATGAATTTCTTGATGTGAGACTAAATTCTCAACTGTATATAGCAAGGATTTACAAGAGTTTTCTTTGTCACCTCATGGGTCTAGTTTTCCCATTTCACCACTTGCAAATTTTGGATTTCCATATACACATACACTGCAACCACAAATGTTGTTTTCTCCTACTTGCATTATAAAATTAAGGAAGCATAAGATTTCTTTAAGTGGAGGATAGTGACTCCAGTCCTTCTTCTCTTCTACTTCTGATGTGTTATTAAAGATTAAGTCATTTTTAAAGAAGGGGTCTAGTCATTTGCTGCTTGCCTTCAAAAATTTGTAATGCTAATTTTTTTCTTTACGTTCTTGATAGCTTCATTCGCTAAAACGTGTGAGGATTGGTGGGTTTCGGCTTCCGTCGAATCTCGGGTAATTCAATTTACTTTTTGTTGGCAATTTTTTGCAGCATATCTTATTAAGGAATAAAATGTACTTTTTTGTGTTAAAGGAAAGTTACTCTATTGAGTTCAAGCGAATTTGAGTTCAAGAGAATTTGAATTTGAACCGAAAATATTGATTCTTGCTCGACTTAGAACCAACCGGATAGAAATTTTATTCCTTGCCAATCCAGAACTAATTATAAGTTTGATTGTAGATTGATTTTTTTTCTTTACTGGCAATATAAACAAAAACTTCCCCTGGAAGTTAGCATAATTGCAAGTTGCACCCCTCTTATTATTGAAATTATAAAAACCTCCCCTGAATGTTACAAAACATGACATTTACCTCCCCCGAAGTTCACATTTCATAACATCCATGCACAAAATACCCCCCTTGAAAATGGATGTACTCTAAAGGGGGTATTTTTGTGCATGGATGTTATGAAATGTGAAATTTAGGCGAGATAAATATTATGTTTTGTAGAATTCAGGGGAGGTTTTTGTAATTTTAATAACAAGAGGGGTGCAATCTGTAATTTTTCAAACTTAGTGGGGAGGTCCTGGTAAACGCCCCTATCATGTATATTATTATTTTAATTTGTGTGCGTAAATATTCATGTTTTGGAATTCCATTTTGAATTAGTTCAAGCCATATTCTGCTGAATGGGCGAAAACACGAGATCTACAGTGACTAATCCCAAATCTCAATCAAAATTTGAATGATTTTGAGCTTCTTTTTGTTTCAGGCTTCCTGCAACTTAAGTCCTGATAATTTGTGTTCTAGTTCTCTCCCATTCCCTATGATAACTACGCCAATCACAACCGTTCAATCCACATCAGCGGTCTGAAATTAAGTTTTCCAAGACCATAATAGTTATAAAATAGGGATTTTTAGGTGACCATTTGTGGGCCAAGTGCACCTAAAATATATATTTTAGAGGTTTTTGAGTTAATTTTCTTCGAAAATGTGGAAAAAAATGCCATTACATTTAGGATTTGTTGAGAAGAATATTAAATTTTTTAGAATTTAACCTTAAATGTTAAGCTCATTTCCTTGATTATTGTAAAACTTATTAGCTTAAATTTAATTTCATCATCATTAAGCTTATAATGATGAATATGCCATCTTCTTAAAGTACAAAAAGTAAATTTTTCATAAAACTATAGTTTCCTGGTGACATTTTGTGTTTCAATGCCTGTTTCAGACTGGGCAAGTACATGGAGCTCAAGGAAGCAGATCTGAAACTGCTGAGTGGCCAGACTAAGGAAAACACTTGAGAAATGAATCTTTGCGTCAGCATTCACATCGAATCTTGATTGATCTTCGATGACGAACACACGCTTGTAACTCGTCCAAATCCTCAGGCGTAAATAGAGAACGGACCCCTGGCTTCCGCAGGCTGGGCTTCTGTTATGGTGAAGCAGGAACATCAGAGTGATCTTCTTATTATAAAGGCAAGCAAAAATGTAATTTCTTTCATAATTTGTGCCTAAGTTGGTAAATCTTGTATTATTTTATATTTATTAAATACGGATATAACACATTTATTTTGGCTGTATGTCGATTGTGTTCCCTGAAACCTCTGCATCCAATGATTGCATGCCTTTCAAATTTTCCGATGTAGACGATGTAATCGCCGTAAAAAAACAAATGATTTTCAATTAAACTGCCACGGACCCCTTTGCCGTGTCAGCCAACCACTTTTCGCCGATAATTTCTTTCTAAATTTTGCTACATATATATATATATATACTATATTACAACAACAGTCAGGCCTTTATCCCACTATAGTGTTGTTGGCTATATGGATTCTTTGTCGCCATTGTGCTCTATTTTTTGTCATAATCTCACTAATGCCTAAGTATATCATGTCTTTTCTTATAGTTTCATTCCAAGTCTTTATTGATCTACCCCTCCTTCATTTAACATGCCTAGTGACTAGACTCTCACAACGTCTAACAGGTGCCTGTAACGGTCTCTTTTGTACGTGTCCAAACCGTCTTAGTCGAGCTTCTCGTATCTTCTCTGCAATTGGTGCTACTCCCGTCTTATCCTTGATATATTCATTCCTAATTTTATCTAGTTTTGTGTGTCCACATCCGCCTAAGCATTCTCATCTCCGTAACTCCCATTTTTGCTCATGTACATAATTCATTGCCCAACACTCAGAACCATAGAGCATCGCTGGTTATCTATACTATATTAAAAGAAAAAAAATTTCCTTTTCGGTGAAACATGCATAATGTGAATGCTATTCTAATTTTTTAATCTACTTTCATCATGTTTATTTATTTATTTCAAAATAATATTAATTATAATGTTCATCTACGCAATTATGCATTCAAAAAAGTAAAGAAAAAAAAATACACCTCGTAATCAAGTTATCAAAGGCAAGTTTTTAAGCTCTTGACTTTGAAAAGAGAGAGAGAGTGGTTTGTCACACGTGAGATTGCGAGCAGTGGGAGTGTCGTCACGCAGTGACATTATAGTGGCTGCATGGGGGACCCCGTGCACTGTGACTCCTGTACATATATACATATAATGTAATGAGGCCAGAAGTTGCTCTTATCCTATTTGAATGAGAGGAGAGAAAAAGAGGGAGAGAGCAGTTATTATCATTTTTAATGGGTTTTAGGTTGTACTAAGCTGGCATCACAGATGACTATTTAGTTTGACAACATGGTTATTAAATTTGACTTGCATTTGGTGAGGCAAGCGGGCGCATGATTTAGTCCCACATTAGATATAGATGGAGCCATGGAGGCAAGTCTTTGTGTTGAAATATTATGTGTTTGTGACACACATTGGTCTCGATTACTTCCATGTGATTGAGCGAGCTGAGTTCGACAACAAATTAACTATGCGCTACCATGATTTTATATTGTCGTGTGTGCGCGTGTACGCACGCCCGTGTACACGCGCGCGTGTATGAATATCTTTAAATTTGTTAGAGAATATTGTCTCATATAGCATTGTGCAATTCATAATATGGTATTAGGGCAGAGCCAGCCCCGTGACTTATTTCACATCTTTCAATTAATTAAAAAGAATTCGTCAATGTGTTAGCGGAAATTAAAAAATAAAGAATCATGCATGTGAGGATGGTCTGTTGAGGGTGTCTTCTAGCCTCAAAACAATTATATAGGCTTCCTTTGGTTTCGGTATTTCGTCGCCTCCGTTTGGAGCAAAAGCCTCCGGACGGCGGGTAAGTAAACGGCCGTCGGCGGTGTTTGGTCCGTTTGCACCCGCAGTAAGGAGGAAACGGCCCCGATCCGCTCCGTTTCGACCCCCACCTCTCCCCCTCCGGTTTCAAAGTGACGTTTCGATCCACCGGATGCACCCGCTACCGCCGAACCAAATATAGCCATAGTCTTGGATACTTAATATAAATCTTTGGCTCATTAACCAACAAACAATTGGTTTTATATTGGATGTGTAGGTTCTTGTAGTATGGTATTAGAGTGCTCTTGCTATGCCTACCAACCCGCTCCACTTTCACGCCACTCAATTAAAAAAAAGAAACGGCCAACATAATATAGGATATAGAAATACTCTACATGTTGCATTGAGAGTTATAGTTAAAGCTCATGTTAAAAAAAACTCATTTAATTTTATGCACTTAATATAGATTAGGATATTCTCCAACATGTAAATTGCACAAACATTTATCCAAGATTGTTGGAATCATGAAAATCGGACAAAGAGGGTCACCAAAGGTTACTAGCTTAGTGGTCTACAAACAAGACTCACGTGTTGCAACGAAGTTTTGCCACACGCCCAGAAGTCTATAAGAACTTATCTTCCTAAAGTCATTGCTGAGCTTGACTCAAGAGATCGAGACGTACACTGAACTCGCCCACCATAGGGGACTGGGGGTGGGGTGAAGGTGTCTTCCACTTGTGCCTTGTGGGTTTGGTCTATGAACAACCCCTCCCACCTTAACCAGAATGTTATTCTCATATCAAGATGGGGGTGTGAGTGCTCTCCTCAAGGCCGCCAAGTACTCACGGGCGGATTTAATTACAGGCCAGGGGGGGCACGTGCCCCCCCTGAAATTTTGTCAAAATTTAATTCAGCTAATATTCCAAAAATCAAAAGGAAAGAAGAAGCGTGGTTTACCGCACGGGCGGATAAACGGATTTAATTACAGGCCCGCCTGGGCGCCTGGCTATCGCGATTCGCGACCCATCAGAGAAAAAAAAACCCTAACCTACCCGCAGCGCCGCAGAGGTCCTTGCCGGCTCGCCGAACGCCGACCTTGCCGACAGCCGACTTGTCGTTCCTGATCACCAGATCCCGCCGCTTTCCTGCTCCAGGCTCCAGATCTGCGAAGCTATGAGCCTGGCCGATTTACAGGGACGGAGCCTGGCCGAACTGCTGTGACAACTGAAGATCGCCCCGATTTCGTGTGCCGGATGATCTCCTTCCTCCTCCGGTATTTTCTCCCAATTTTTTGGTATTTATTGTCAAGTTTCTTCTCAATTTTGTTTTGCAGAGAAAGCAACATGACTTTTTATTACTTTTTAATATGCTGTAGATAGGAGCTTCTTCTCTTCCCATTTTCAGCAATATATTGCAATATGCAGTAATTTCTTATAGGATTTGGATCCGGTTAATTTTTTATAGCAATGTCATGTTATGATCCACTTTTTATAGCACCTAAGTGTTGGTATGGAATAACTGAAATAAAATTGCTCGGGGTGTTGGAGTTTCTTGACAACTTTATTCCTTGCATGCCATCAGCTTGATCCAAAGACTCAGAACTTGTATGCAAAGCTTGATTTTTTTCTTCTGCTACTTTGCTGGGTTCTCCAAAATCCAAAGTCCAAACTGAAAAAACCCTAACCCGTTCCAGCGCCGGTCCTTGCTTGGTTTGATCAATTTCCTTCATGGTTGGAGTATAGCATAGAAAAAGATGCTGCTTTCTGTCTATTTTGTTATCTCTTTAAGCCAGCTATGGGACAACAATCAGGGGGTGATATTTTTGTCACCGAAGGATTTAAAAATTGGAAAGATGCTTTATCAAAATTTAAAGAACACATTGGAGGTTCGAATAGCATTCATAATGAAGCGTCAATGAAATGCAATAATTTAATGAATTCAAGACAACACCTTGAACTCAGTTTTCAAAGACAAACAGATCAAAACAAAAAGGATTATAGAACCCGATTGACAGCATCCATTGATTGTATTTCATTTTTGATTAGACAGGGTTTGGCATTTCGTGGGAATGATGAGTCAGAAAAGTCATCCAATCAAGGAAATTTTCTTGAGCTCTTACGATTTCTTGGTGATCATAATGAAGAAATTAATCATGTAATTTTAGAAAAAGCTCCTGAAAATAATAAGCTTACTGCACCGGATATTCAAAAAGATATTATCAATGCAATGGCTACTGAGACAGTAAATTTGATTATTAGAGATATTGGAGATTCTTTTTTTTCTGTGCTTATTGATGAGTCACGGGATGTCTCGACAAAAGAGCAGATGGCTATTGCAGTACGCTATGTTGATAAACAAGGTGAAGTGATTGAACGCTTTCTTGGTATTGTGCATATTTCAGATACATCATCAGTTTCGTTGAAAGCAGCAATGGAAGGATTTTTCTCTAATCATAATTTATGTATTTCAAAATTGCGTGGACAAGGTTATGATGGTGCTAGTAATATGAGAGGAGAGTTTAATGGTCTCAAAGCACTCATTATGAAGGAGAATTCATCTGCATATTATATTCATTGTTTTGCTCACCAACTTCAGCTTGCACTAGTAGCCGTTGCAAAAAATCATGTTCTAGTTGCTTGGTTTTTTGATTTAACCACCACTGCTACTACTATCATTACTGCTTCATGTAAACGACAAGAACTTTTTCGAGAATCTCAAGCACAGAAAATTTTTGAATGTTTACAAAAAGGAGAGATAATTGGCGGAACAGGTCAACATCAACAAAGAAATCTGACTAGAGCAGGTGATACAAGGTGGGGTTCACATTATAGTTCATTGATTAATATGATTGTGCTATTTTCATCCGTTATTGATGTTCTTGAGTTGGTTGAAAAAGATCAACATACAAGTTCAGAACAGAAAGCAGCTACATTTGCATTATTAAATTCTCTACAAACTTTTGATTATGCTTTCATTTTATATCTACTGAAAGATATTCTGGGAATAACCAATATTTTATCACAAGCTTTGCAACGCAAGGAACAAGATATTGTTAATGCAATAAATTTGGTCAGAATATCAAAACAAAGGCTACAAGATATGCGAGATAATGGATGGGAAAAATTGATTAAAGATGTTTCTTCATTTTGTGATAATTATAAACTTGATATTCCTTCTATGGAAAATATGTATGTGGCACGAGGACGATCACGACGACGAGCTCATGAGATGACAAATTTACATTATTATCGAGCCGAGATTTTTTTATAATGTCATAGATTTGCAACTTCAGGAACTCAACAACAGGTTTACAGAAACGAATACAGAATTACTTCTTTGCATTGCATGTTTGAATCCAAGCAATACATTTGCAAGTTTTGATATTCAAAAGCTGAAACGTCTTGCAGAGTTTTATCCATCCGATTTTTCTATTTTGGCTAATATGGAACTTGATAGCCAATTGGAAACATTTATTATTGATGTAAAATCTGACATTGACTTTGGACAATTAAATGGAATTGGCGACCTTGCAAGGAAAATGGTAGAAAAAAAGAAGGATATTTTATATCCATTGGTATATTTGCTAGTAAAGTTAGCATTGGTTTTACCAGTTGCAACTGCTACAGTCGAAAGAGCATTTTCAGCAATGAACATTGTGAAGAATCGTCTACGCAATCGAATGGGAGATTCTTTAATGAATGACTGTTTGATTACATATATAGAGAGAGATGTATTTGTAAATGTTGAAAAAGAAACAATCATTCAGAGGTTTCAAAAAATGAAAAGCAGAAGAGGACAACTATGAAAATATGGTATGTTTACAAATTATATTGATTTATTTTATAAATAATTTGTTTTTATAAATTCTCAATATATTTAATATTTTTTATAATGTTATGCAGGAAACAACAAGATCGCCAAAATGTCATGTTTTCTTGGAAAAGTATTTGGTGATCTTATGTTTTGAAGTGTTCTTATTGTTTGAAAAGTCGACAATGACAATTATAATGATTGGTATCTTTTTGTACACTTATTATTTTACTGTAATATTTTATGTTTTAAATTGTATTTCTTATTAGGATATCTTTTTACATTTTATTAAAATTTTGTGCCCCCCCTAAAAATTTTTTTTGGCTCCGTCCCTGCAAGTACTCCCGTAGAGTACTCCTGACGGGCACTCTCATGCAGTGTCTTCCTTAGTCATTTTTAATCTCAACGAATTACGGATTATACAAAAATCTTTCTACTATACGATATTCATAATAGTTTAACAAAGTATAAGCAATAGTATTGTTATCAATTGTCCCTCCCTAACTCCTAGAGTGTCTAACCTTCACTCTCACTTCTTCTATAAACATTGATGTCTAGAGGAAGTAAAGTGGTAGAAATATTGAAAGAAGACATACATTAATTATTAAAAAAAAATCATTCTCTAAATAAATTTTCATATACAGTTATATGGAATCAAAACACCACAAAAGCTCACTCAATTACAAAATTTTCTAATGTTGTTGTTCGTCTGCAACATGGATTTCTAGAATTGAAATTGATTTAGAATTTTTTTCTCATGGCTACATGATCGGGCAGCAAAGAAAATTTGAAGTTGAAGTCATGCGTCATTCGGGACGAAATTATTGCAACAAAAAATCATGTGATGGAAGGAATTATTCTTTTACGATCTCTAAAAAAATGTAGAAGTTGACAAAAATAGGAACACAATACTAGAGAAATTAACTTCAAGTAGGGTACCAATAATTAATTATGATCGTGCAATGACGGCGATCGAGATCGGACGGCGAAGATGAAATCGGGAGACGGCGACGAGATTGGTCGACGGCGGCAAGATCGGGCGACGACGACGAGATCGGGGACGTGATAAGGCGGTGGCGGCGAGATCGGGCGGCGGCGGCGGCGGCGTCGATCAACCCCCCTCCACCATCGGCCAATTCTCTGCCATCCGATCATCCCCACACGATCTACACCGTCTGATGTACGGATAAACAACTGCGTAATCACCCATTATCGGTGAGTGCAAAATAATATCTGTCCGCATATAGTAAATTATAAAAATACATGTCGCAAACTATACTAAAATAGGTTGCAAATATCAAATAGAGTGGTTATGGTTTGCGAGTAGTCGTGTAATCACCGTAATCACCCATGGGGGCCTATAAACAGAACCCACGTCTCTCCATTCTCACATTTTTTCCTCCTCGGCTTCTCCTTCTACGTGCCTGAGACCTCCACAGGGAATCCCCTTCGCTCCACGAAGATCTTTATCCGTCTACGTCCACCTTCATCTACCTTCGTGCGCGCCTGAGCGTTCTGCTCGGTGCACACCCCTCCCACCACAACAAGCTGCCCACACACAACACTCTCAGCGCTCAGCACACACTTAAGACAACTGCAATCTCCCACCGCTCCAGACATTGTTGCGAGCAGCGGGAGAGAAGCCGCTCGCACAAAGACATGCAGAACGAGCTACTACAGCTTCCTGGCACAAGCAGAAGACCACCAAATCTCCAGAACGTGGCATTCTCCATCGCAGACAAAGACAAATACTTAGGTTCATGAGCGGTGACCTGTCACCCTCCAAACAAACTTATCTCTCTCTCCTCACAAATTGTAACACCAACGGTCTTGTCGTCCTCGTATTCTCAAAAAGCTCGGTACGACACCGACCTAAAACTAGAATCAATGCTCTATATTCATATATCTGCATGCATGCAGTGTTATTTGACATCTAACTATTTAAAGAGAAAATAATAATTAAAATTTAATTATGGGATCACAAGAAAGTCTACACAACAAACTACCCAATAACGAAAAACCATTTAATATAAATAATATCATACTTATTTACTATATATTTAACGTGAGAATCTTTAAATTAACTAATTCGAAAGGAACTTTATAATTAAATAATTTCCACGAGCAAGTCTGTAAAATAATAAATAATTTTTTTAAAAAAATATTATTTGCGTCCTTGCATGCATTGATTCTTCTTTCTTCCATTAGATAATTATCCATCACATCATCACTATCACGGTCACCATTTTTCTTATATATTTTTAAATGTTTTTTAAAAAAATCTTAAACCCTAAATTAAACTCTAAATCCTAAAACTAGAATAATATTTTTATATAAATTATTAAAAAAAAGTATGCTTCAAAATTGACACATGAGATTATGAGAATGTTGAATTTTTAAAAGTGGCCTAATTTAAAAGTGTATTTACTTACTATTTTCAATAAATTATAGCTTAAGAAATGATTTTGTATACATAACTATTATTATTATAGCAATATTGAACATGAAGTTTTTTTAAAAAATACTTTTAATTTTCATTCATGCGATTGTTAAATATCAAACAAAACTATATATATATTTTAATTTGTAGTGAATATACAAACAATATTAAAAAAGGAATATTAAACATCAATAATTACATGAATTATTACATTCAAAAATAAAATATTAATCTGCATTCGGAGCAATTAACAAATTATCATATAAATAGATAAAAGTTCATAACAGGGTGAGAATCGAACTCATAACCTTCATGTCATTAAGCTTCATAGTTAAATATACTTTACCCTTATAAATATTGCTATTTGATACATTCTTGTAATTTTGCTCCAATATTACTAAATAGTAAATACATTGACTATTCTCTTCTTTATTTTTTTATTTTTTTTATTGTATTATATATATATATATATATATATATATATATATATATATATATATATATATATATATATATATATATATATATATATATATATATATATATATATATGAGATGACATTGGGCACAACTCTGGATAGCCACGTATCACAAACAATGATTGTTATTTTAAATTAATTGAAATCTAATTGATGTATAATTATGGCATTGCATATATATGATTATAAAATCAAAGTATAGGAAATTGCAATTATTCAGCTAATACTTAAACTATTATATATGTCATGTGACAATTTAGATTTTAAGTATTTTTATAAAATCTTGAAGGTGGTGGTTGTTAATGTATATTCGGACATATAACAGGCTCGGAGGCTTAACGGGTCGTTTCGAATACCGAGATATCCGATACTCATATTAAACCTAGGGTTTGTCTATATAAACATAGCTGGGGAAACGGGTAGTGGATTCCATTTTGATCCACACTCGAAATGTTTCGAGCAACATAACAATCTCGAAACATCCCGGGTGGTGGTCAAAATGAAACTATGAAAAAATTGATATGACAAAGACTTCCTATGAAAAAATTGGCCATGCGGTTCAGTCCCATTGAGTCATAAAAATTTTAGGCAAATAGGAATTTTGTGAAAGTTTAAAACCTTTGTTGAAACTGGCAGGCAACGTCGCTTTGACATGCCTGAAGAGGCTATTGATGTGTAACTCATGCATATACACTATGTTTTAATTAAGCTGAGCATGCATGTGCATAATATTTTCTATGTAAATAAATTACATTGTGTTTCCAATTTAAGTACCAAATAAAACAAGTTTTAATTTCCATATAACTTATTAAAAATATTTATAGTTCCGCTGTAAATAGAAATAAATATGTAGACTCAAAAAGAAAGGAAGAAAAAAACATTGGAAATAAAGAACACGGCTATGCCTAAGATATATACAGTAGTTAATTAATTTTGGGGTGTAATTATTTTTAAAAATTTTGTATAATAATAGTTAATTGTGGGCGTACAAAGGAGATCATTAGAAGAACTTGTTAGGTGTTGTGAGAGTTTAGTAAGTACTAGGCATGTTAAACGGGAAAGAGGTAGATCAATAAAGACTTGAAATGAAACTATATATTAGGAAAGACATGATAGATATATATATGATAAAAAAGGAGTAATAAATTGAAAATTTTCGGTGGCCTTTCTATTACAACAATACCCAATATATACAAGAAGAGGAAATCAATCACCGCTCCTCAAAATTCTCCTAGCCAGCCAATCTTCCTAAGATGGCTCCTCCAAAAAAGGAGTAACAGCTCCTGATATTGCTCTTAGCCAACTTGCCTACCTAAAATAACGTTAATCAATTCCTAAAAATCTGCTATAAAATATACAACAAGTTTCCAAATTTCTGTTATGAATATACGGCAAGTTTAATACCCCCCCTCAAGGTGGAGCATGGGGATCCAGAATGCCCAACTTGGAAAGAAGAAATTGAAACTGTTGCCGTCCAAGAGCTTTTGTAAGAATATCGGCCGGTTGTTGGGTTGTGCGAAGATGAAAGAGCCTTATAGCACCAGACTGAATAAGATCCCGCACAAAGTGACAGTCGATTTCAATGTGCTTCGTACGCTCATGGAACACCGGGTTAGAAGCGATGTGAATAGCCGCCTGGCTGTCACAGTGCAGGCGCATGGGTTGAGAGTGAGAGACACCGAGGGACTGCAGAAATGACTTGACCCAAATCAGCTCAGAACATGCGGAGGCCATGGCACGATATTCAGCTTCAGCGGAAGAGCGAGACACCGTATGTTGCTTCTTAGTTTTCCACGAAATGGGTGACGTGCCGAGGCAAGAAAAATAACCAGTAGTGGAGCGGCGTGTGAGAGGGCAAGATGCCCAATCCGCGTCACAGAATGCAGAAATTTGTAAGGAGCTTGTAGCGGAAAGCAACAATCCTTGTCCCGGATGACCTTTAATGTACCGCATGATCCGGAGAGCAGCATGCCAGTGATCCACCCTAGGGTGCTGCATAAACTGAGCAAGAGTGTGAACTGCATACGATAATTCAGGCCGAGTAATTGTAAGATAAATCAGGCGTCCGACCAGCCTCCTATACTGATCGGCAGGGTCATGGAACGGGCTAGTAGAGGTGGCAAGTTGATGGTGTTGCTCCAGAGGAAAGTCGCACGGCTTAGCAGCAAGCAGTCCAGTTTCTTGAAGAATATCCAGTGCATATTTGCGTTGAGAGAGAAAAATTCCGGTAGCCGAACGAGCAACTTCAATTCCAAGGAAATATTTGAGAGATCCCAAGTCTTTCATATGGAAGCATGAGTGAAGGTAAGTTTTGAGGGAGGAGATAGCACCGGAATTATTACCAGCAATAATCATATCGTCAACGTACACCAGAATGTGTAGGCAGATGTTGGACTTGACGAAGGAGAAGAGAGAGTAATCGGCATAGCTCTGCTTGAACCCGAAAGTTTTCAATGCGGATGCAAGTTTAAGAAACCAATTCCGAGGCGCTTGACGAAGACCGTACAATGATTTTTTTAGCAAACATACCGTGTCAGATGAGACAAAATAACCCGGAGGGGGTTTCATATAAATTTCTTCATCTAAATCTCCGTGAAGAAATGCATTGTGAACATCCATTTGATGAAGTTCCCATCCTTTGACCGCAGCGACTGATAAAAATATACGGACGGAAACCATTTTGGCAACCGGGGCAAACGTCTCGTGATAGTCAAGGCCTTCAACTTGCCGATTACCAAGTACCACCAACCGAGCTTTATACCGTTCAATCGAACCATCAGCCTTGTGTTTAATTTTATAAACCCACTTACATCCAAGGGGTTTCTTACCAGGGGGAAGAGCAGAAAGAACCCAAGTGTTATTTTGCAGCAACGCAGATAGTTCTGTAGTCATAGCATCACGCCAGACTCGAAATTTAACCGCATCATGAAATGAGGAAGGCTCATAGTCGGACGTGACAGCCGCTAAAAACCTGCTATGCTTGTCAGAAAATTTAGTGTTGGTAACAACATCCATTATAGGATAACGAATTCTTGAGGGAGCAGCAACTGGAGGGAGTGAGCAATGCGAAATAGGAGCTGCGGGAGTGACCGAGCCACATACGTAGTCCTGAAGCCTGGCTGGGGGCTGACGGAGGCGCGTCCCGTGCCGAGAAGGAGGAGGAAGCTGGTCAGGCTGGTCATTGGTGGTGTTGAGCGTGCTAGGCGGAAGTTGCTGGTCATTGGTGGGGTTGAGCGTGCTAGGCGGAAGTTGCTCGGGAACAATAGTAGGAGGGGGATCATAGGTGGCGGGTGATGGATCAGGAGAAAGAATGGGATCCGGAGTGACAACGGATGTAGATTGTGACTCACGGAATGGAAAGTAAGACTCATAGAAGGTGACATCCCGACTAACAAGATACTCTTTTGTGTGGAGATCAAAGACGCGCCAACCTTTCTTTCCGACAGGATAGCCGACAAAGATGCATTTTCGACTTCGAGATGCAAACTTATCATGAGGTTTGGGGAGTTGAGCGGCGTAACAGAGTGACCCAAAGACACGGATAAGGGAGTAATCATGAGGTTTTGAGTGCAGTTTTTCATAAGGGGTCTTTCCATGGAGGAGTTTAGAGGGTGTGCGATTTATGAGGTAACAGGCTGTCAGCACACTTTCTCCCCAAAAAGAGATAGGAAGACCGGCTTGAAACTGAAGAGCACGAGCAACGTTAAGGACATGACAATGTTTACGTTCGACACACCCATTTTGTTGCGGAGTATATGTGCATGAGGATTCATAGAGAATACCGTGGGCAGCAAAAAAAGGAAGAAGCGGTTTGAATTCAGTCCCGTTATCACTGCGCACGGTACGAATGGATTTTGTGAAATGATTTTTAATCAAGTTAACGAAGTGGATAAATATCTCAGTGGTTTCTGATTTGTGCCGAAGTAAATAGACCCACACATGACGTGAGTAATCATCAACAAGAGTAAGAAAATAAGAGGCACCGGTGGATGAGGGGTGGCTGTAGGGTCCCCAAATATCACAATGTACTAGATCAAAAATTTGACTTGCATTATTAGAGCTTAAAGGAAACACAGACCGAGTTTGTTTGGCCTGGAAACAAACATCACAGGGTTTATGAATAACAGTAGAGTTAGTTAAAGTGGGCAAATGAGACAAAATAGATAGGGAAGGGTGACCAAGGCGACGATGCCATAGATCCACCGACGAAACAACGGACGAGTGGCACGCCATGGAGCTCGGGCGCATCATCCGCAACCAGTAAACATCCCCACGTTGCTCACCCACTCCAATCACCGTCCTCGAACGAACATCCTGCAGAACACACAGCGTGGAAGTTAAAGTAACCACACACTGTAAGAGAGTACTCAACCGTGAGAACGATAATAAATTGCAGGTAAGAGACGGAATAGCCAGCACATGAGGGATACATATTCCACCAATATGTAAAGATCCTGCACGATTAGCTTGAGTAACAGTTCCATTTGGCAGCACTAGAGAGACTCCAGGAATGTTTTAACATCCCTTAAGGCTGAAATGTCACCTGTCATATGGTATGACGCTCCGGTATCCAATATCCAAGGTAAGGACTCACCAGATTTGGGTGCAGCACCCTTGGTATTGATGGACTGAAATAACTTCAGCATGGAGGACCATTGTTCATTTGTTATCCCTGGGCCAAGAGCTGTCCGTTCAGCATCCGATGGTACCACAGCCGCTGCCGCCCCAACAGCTGCGTGTGCGACAGCCTTTGCCTTCCCTCGCCCCTGCATACGCGCTGCCGATTTAGGATCTTTAGATGATCCCTTTTTTTCATAAAACCAATCAGGGAAGCCATGCAATTTAAAACAGGTAGTATCATCATGTCCCGACCGTCCACAGTGAGAACAGACGAGAGATTTTTTTGTCTATGATAGAGCTGCTGCCAGACAGCTTTACAGGGGGGCGGACAGCATATGCCACACCATCGGTACGAGAAGCTTGTTCTTGAGTCACCGTACTCAATCTCTCATCTTGTATTACCAATTGGTAGATTCTGCTCAACGCCGGTAGCGGTTCTTGAGCCATAATATTGGAACGAAGAGTCCCAAATACAGTCCCGTCTAAACCCATCAAAAATTGATGTATTCTTTCTTCATCCCTTGCTTTACTCAGCCGTGAATTCATGCCACAAGTGCAGGTGTTGCAACTACACATTGCTACCGGAACATACGAGGATAGTTCATCCCACAATTTTTTAAGAATGCCATAATAGCTAGCCACCGATTGCCCTTGTTGTCGGCAAAGAGCAATCTCGGTGCGGATCTGAAGAATTCTGGGATCATTCCCCACACTAAATCGTTGTTTAAGGTCCTCCCACAATTCTTTAACAGTAGAGAAATAAGTGATCGATGATCGCAGAGAGGGATCAATCGATTGCATAATCCAGCCAACAAGCATGGAGTTAACAGGAAACCAGTGCTCATATTCGGTTGTTGTCGATGCAGGCTCCAATAGAGAGCCATCAATAAAGCCGATTTTTCGTTTCGCGATCAATGCGTTTCGCATACTGGTCGTCCATTCATTGTAGTTATCACCTTTGAGGGTCATCGGGCAAATAGCGAGACCCGGATGATCCGACGGGTGAAGATAATACGGAGATGACATCGTCAACGCTTCATGCCGCGTTCCTGCGGGGTTTGATCCAGCGTCCTTTGCTGCGACGGAGGATCCATCATCCATTGCAACAGGTTTTAGGTGGAGAAAAAAATGGAAGATAAGAGACGAGACACCGGCCCTAGAGAGTCGGAGGCAGAAACGCTCAAGGATCGTATGGCTCTGATACCATGATAAAAAAGGAGTAATAAATTGAAAATTTTCGGTGGCCTTTCTATTACAACAATACCCAATATATACAAGAAGAGGAAATCAATCACCGCTCCTCAAAATTCTCCTAGCCAGCCAATCTTCCTAAGATGGCTCCTCCAAAAAAGGAGTAACAGCTCCTGATATTGCTCTTAGCCAACTTGCCTACCTAAAATAACGTTAATCAATTTCTAAAAATCTGCTATAAAATATACAACAAGTTTCCAAATTTCTGTTATGAATATACGGCAAGTTTAATAATATACTTAGACATTAGTGAGATTATGACTATAGATATAGGGCACAATGACGACAAAGAATCCATTTAGCCGACCCCCACTATAGTGGGATAAAGAACAAACATTTTTGATATATATATATATATATATATATATATATATATATATATATATATATAGGGCTGGAATCAGGTGCGAACAGGAAATTTGTGCGAATATGTGAAGGAAGCCGCTCGACCGTCCATTATTATGATTCGTGATTTCTTCTTTCTTTCCTATCCAGCCAGCCGCGCATTTTTATTTCCCGCCAGTAGATAGCCCTTCTCCCTCCCGATCGAGCTCTTTCCCCCCGGCGGCAGCCCTCTCCTGGCGACGACGCTCTCTCCCTCCCGGTGGCAGCTATTTCGCGATTTTTTCTTCTAATCCCCATCCCGCCCCTCGATTTCATTTCCCCCTCGACGCTTTCCCCCGGCTACAACCCCTTCCCGGCCATGGCGTCATCTCCCTCCCGTCATTTTTTCCTTCCCGACCGGTGAAAGCCTGCCGCGGCCCTTTCATGACGACGGTCCTCTCTCCCGACGAATCGAACGGATCTTTCCGTCGTGACTCCATCGGCTCTATCCCTCCCGACGGCCCTCTCTCCCTCCCGCAACAGGCAATGCTTCAACCCGATGGATCTGTTGCCCATGAGGTCAGACAATTAGATAATATTTTTCAGTCTCCTTCATTTATTAGCATTTATAATTAGAACAAAGAATAAACTGTGTTATTATTACCTGCAACTCCAAAGTAGGTATGGTAAACATCCACAACATTATCTGGCCTGTCAGAAATTCCTCCATTTTCGCAATCCTACTTATTTCGACATTACAACAATATATTGTTAAAATTAGTAAGAGAAGTTGAATTTTCTTTTCGGAAAAAATGTAAACTCAAACAATTATGAGATCAAACCTGACAGTTTAAGATGAATTTGGTAAGCTTGTTTTTATCAATCCAATGCACCTGACAATCATAATCAAGCTTGAAAGTGCCCACAAAGAATAGCATACCGTATATATATATATGATCCCAATCAAAAAAAAAAAAATTCAGTTCATTGCATTGAAAATTACAAAATATAGTAGAGAAAATGCAACAATGATAGTAGAGACCACCATCCGAGCACTGTCGCCCGCACAGCAGAATTCATTGTTTGAATTTATGCTTTTATCGATATGGTGTAGCGAACCTGTTATCCAAAGGGTGCCCACACAACAGAATTCTTTGTTCTTATTATAAATGCTAATAAATGGTAATAATAACACAGACTTTGATTTCTCCATTTATCAATAAGTATTATTACATTAGTGCTAATATTGTTTGAATTTATGCTAGGGAGTATTCATGGATGAAAGTGGGAGCTTTACTGGTGTAGTAGAGGAGAAATATGGCGAGGTAAGTTATCGCTCCAGTCGATATTCAATACAAGAGTAAAACATTATTTGTATTTTTAAATTTTGTTTGCTTTTATGTAGAGTTATGAAGCTCTAAAACCCCTCAAAGGACAAATATTTGATTCAGCGGAAGAATTTAAAATTTTCTATAAAAACTATGCACATCATGTTGGATTTAGTGTACGCAGTTCAACTGCCACTAAAAATACGAAAAATGAACTACAATATAAGTATTTTGTATGTGCAAAGGAAAGATTTAAGGTTGAGAACAAGACTATACAAGTGGGCAAGGATGCTTGCAGAAAATTATCCAATACAAGAGTCGGATGTAAGGCAAGTGCTAGTGTTAAGAGGACCAATGATGGGAAATATGTGTTGTTCACTTTTCATGAAGAGCATAATCACACACTATGCACCCCAAGAAAAAGGCATTTTTTAAGATCAAATCGAAAAGTAACAGATGTTCAAAAGGATTTGTTCAATACATTAGGTCGGGTAAATATAGGACCTACACAGACATTTCACATAATGAAAGAACAAGTTGGAGGCTATGAAAATATTGGTTTCACCTGCTTAGATGCCAAGAATTATGCCAGAGATCTCAAAGCGTTGATTGCTGATTCTGATGCTCAAATCTTGATACAAAACTTCAAGAAATTACAACAAAAAAACCCATCATTCTTTTATGCTTATGAATTAGATGCTGAAGATCATTTGAAATATGTGTTTTGGTCTGATGAGATTGCTAGAAATAATTATTCTATGTTTGGCGATTTGCTTTCTTTTGATACCACATACAGTACAAATAAGTATGCAATGATTTTTGCGCCATTTACTGGACTAAATCATCACAGATTATCTATAACATTTGGTGCTGCTTTTCTTGCTAATGAGAAAACTGAATCATTTTCCTGGTTATTTGAGAAATTTTTAGAATGTATGGGAGGCAATGAACCTGTACTGATTGTTACTGATCAGGACCCTGCAATGAGAAGTGCTTTAGAAATATCATTTAAAACTGCAAAACACCGATTTTGTATGTGGCATATAATGAAAAAATTGTCTGAAAAAGTTGGCGGTTGTTTAAATGCTAATTCAATCTTCCAAAGGCGTTTCAAGACATGTGTATGGAATTCTGAGAGTCCAAATGAGTTTGAAACAAATTGGAATGCAATAATATCTGATTTTGAATTATCAAAAAATGATTGGCTATCACACATGTTTGAGATTCGCAAAATATGGATTCCAGTATATTTACAGGATATACCTTTATCAGGTTTATTGCGCATAACATCTAGATCAGAAAGTGAAAACTCATTCTTTGGAAACTTTATGAATAACAAATTGGGCTTAATTGAGTTTTATTCAAGGTATGATAATGCAATGGAAGCTCAAAGACAGAGAGAATTGAAGGCTGAGCACGACACATTAAATGGAAAACCATATTTAAAAACACGTTTGGTAATCGAGAAATTTGCAAGTTCATTATATACACACAAGAACTTTTATCTATTCCAAGAAGAATTATGGGCTTCATGTATAGGTTGCGGGGTGAAAAGGGCTCAAGAACTCAGTGATTCATGCATATTCACAATTACCGATAGTTGTAACCCAAATGATATAGAGAAGTTGTTTACAGTTCGTCGAACACAACTTGCAGTTGTAAAATGTTTGAAACACAAGACATTCCATGTCGTCATATATTGCTAGTTTTAAAAGGACAAGAAATTAATGAACTGCCAAGTTATTGCATAACTACTAGATGGACCAAACTGACTACTAGCAATCCGATCTTTCAGATAAATTCGAAATTATTTGCTGAATGTTCTGAAAGTGAGTGTAGAAGAAAATTTATTTCAAGCACATGGACCCAACTATCTCGGTGTATGGAACTTGCAAAATTTAAAGAAGAAACTTTGATTGATTTAAGAAATTGTGCCGTAAATTGGGAGAATCGAATGCGTGCAACTTATGACTGTGATGAAATAGATTCCAATTTTTCTTCATTGAACGGCTCAGAAATCCCAAACCAAATCGAGATTTTTCCGCCACATTGTTCAAAAACAAAGGGTAGCGGTAAAAGAATGAAAAGTGAAAACGAGAAGTCCATTGAAATTAAACAAAAAACGACACGTCTATGCAGAAATTGTGGGGAGCAAGCTTTGCATGATAGCCGTAATTGTCCAAAGAAATCTACGTTATAACATGTAATTAGTCAAATAAATCTTTTTTCCCATATCTAATATATCATTCTATTTAGATTTTACTCATATTGTTTCTTTATTTTTCATTTGTAGAGTATTTGGAATAGCTTATGCTTTCAGCAAGAATTCCGAGACCCCTGATTCCTGTTTTTTGTTTTGGTCATTACCAATAATGCAGGTCACCAATCCCTTTTAGAAAGCCTATCCATGTTGTAGGCAAGCTCATTGAGCTCGAGAAAAATCCAGAGCCATCAACTGAATTAGGTAAAATAAAATCCCTTTTCAATTCTCCTTCTCCATTTTATAGTTCTCGGGCGTTTTTCCATGAACTAATTTAAAAGGCGAGACTTTTTCTTTAGTAGTTAGGGTAGGAGTAAATGTAAGTTGTTGCTGCAGGTAAATGAAGTTCAGGGTCAGTTCATTGCAGAGGGGGAAGATCTCTTTAAAAGATACAATGCTGGATACTCTGACCTCCAACTGAGGGTTTTATGAAGAAATCCCATGAAACTGTTGCAGATAATTAATGGCAGTGCACTAAGCTGAGATCATTATGCTTTTTCCAAGATTTTTTTCTTTAAGTGATTTAGCTGTATCCTCACAATGATGATATTGATGCAAACTATTAGAGTGACTTGTTCTAATTTAGTATTATTCATCTCTAAATCTCTCTCTCTGACCGTTCGATGCCTTAGTTGGTCTCCGCCGGCCACCATTGTGGAACACACCACCTAAAAATGCTGCAGCTGCCTGATCAGAAATCCACAGTCCAGATCCTTTATTCGCATATTTGCACTCAGGATCAACGCCTCTGTGATTCTTCACCGGCGGGAATTTTTTCCTACAACAATGATTTTCTCACTACATAATAGCTATGGTCCTCTGTCATTTCTCACCAGTAGATGGTCATGGAGCTGTGCGTTGAGGTGAGAACGCTGCGGGAGGGAGGCAGCGCGTCTGTGCATGAGAGAGGTATCGTGAGAGGGAGAGAACACCGGGAGAGGGTGAGTGCCGCCGAGAGGGAGAGGTGCCGCCTGATAGAAAGAGATTCAACTCAAAAGAATGGATTTTACCGTTTCTTTTTAACAGGTGTTTGCAGTTTTTTTACCAAGTGAAGGGGACTGAACAATGGCTAAGGGGATATAGCAAAGATAAGATATTTCTTCTCATTCTCATTCTCATTCTTATTCTTATTAACTAGTACGGCATTCTCATTATATATATATATAGCAGCTTAGCATTAATAAAAACAGATAACAGGCGTAATTAAGAGTACAACTTTAATACTAATTAAGTCTTCCATCTTCTTCTCATTTCCCAGGCAAGCTAGGGCAGCGCCGTCTTCAATCTTGGGAAGCAGATTGCTGCTCTGTCTTCGTTCTCGGGAAGCAGATTTCCTGGTTTCAACACCCCCTCTAAATCTGCTCCGTCCCTCACTCCAAGCATTCCTCTGAGCTCCAGGAAGCGATTTCTGTGCATCGATTTCGTAAGTATGTCTGCGATTTGGTCGTGAGAGGAACAAAACTCCGGTTGGATGAGTCTCTTCTCAAGTGCTTCTCTGATAAAGTGAAATTTTATCTCTATATGTTTACTCCTTGCATGATATACTGGATTCTTTGCCAGAGCGATGGCGGAAGTGTTGTCGCACAGCAGCGTTACTGTTGTCGCTTCTTCTTCGTCGTTGCTTTCTCTGATAAAATCCATTAAAAGTCTCTGTAGCCAAATTGCTTCACAGGCCGCTGAATTGAGCGCCATAAACTCTGCTTCAGTTGTGGAGAGAGCTACGGTCGGCTGTTTTCTGGAACTCCAAGAAATAATGTTGTGCCCAAAGAAAAATGCGAATCCTCCTGTACTCTTACGATCGTCAAGGCAGCCAGCCCAGTCGGAGTCGGTGTAGCCTTTGAGTTCTGGTTTTCCTTTGTCTGTGTACAGTAGTCCAAAGCTCCTTGTGCCCTGCAAATATCTCAAGATCTTTTTTCCTGCAGCATAATGGGTTTTAGAAGGGTTACAGGTGAACCTGGAGAGAATATTAACAGCATGCTCAATATTTGGTCTGGTATTTGTGAGGTAGATGAGTGATCCAACTAGACTTCTGTATTCCTCTATGTCTGCTTGTTCTTCTCCATCTCTTCTTGTAGTCAGCTTCTCACTTGGACACATGGGTGTTATGGTTGGATTGCAGTCTTCCATATGGAATTTTTTGATTACTGAACTGGTGTAGATTTCCTGTGATATAAAGATACCGCTTGTGAGGTACTTGATCTGGAGCCCCAGAAAGTATTTTAGGGCCCCTAAATCAGTCATTTCGTATTTCTCTTTAACCTTTCTTCTGAACTCTTCTATTAAGCTTGGGTTTGTCCCTGTTACAATGAGATCATCAACATATATACTAACTATAAGACTTCCTTGTTCTTCATGCTTTATGTAGAGAGTGGGTTCACTGGGACTGCGTGTAAACCCAGTAGACAAGAAGTAGCTGTCAATATTTTGATTCCAGGTCCGGGGCCCCTGTTTTAGTCCATACAAAGCTTTGAGTAACTTGTAAACCTTCTCTTCTTCTCCTTTTATTTCAAATCCTGGTGGCTGAGCTACATATATATCTTCTGTTAGGACCCCATTCAGAAAGGCAGAGATTACATCAAGTTGAATGATTGGGAGGTTGTGATAGGCAGCAATGGCAATAAGTAAACGAATGGTGGTCATCCTGGCCACAGGTGCAAATGTCTCATCATAATCTGATCCTGGCTTTTGTGTAAATCCCTTAGCAACTAACCTTGCCTTGTATCTATGGATGCTCCCATCTTCATTCTGTTTTACTTTGAAAACCCATTTCAGGCCTATTATAGTTTTATTGTCAGGTTTGGTAACAAGGGTCCATGTGTTATTCTTTTCAATAGCTAGTAATTCTTCTCTCATTGCTGTGAGCCATACATGTTGTGTTGTTGCCTCCTTATAGTCAACAGGGGTTGCAATAAACATTGCGCTTTCAGTAGTTTTATAGATGTCCTGGATTGATTTCATTTTTCTTGGTGTTAATGGTTCTTGCTCTTCCCTCTCAGTTTGAACTTCTGTTGGCTGAATTGAATTATCATAAGTTTCTTGGCAGATATCAGATGGAACTGGTGGTACATGCTCTAGTTGAGGTTCAGGTGGGATAGGAATGGCTTCATTGCAATGGATGGAATAAGGGGGAGCCCTAAGTTCAACCGGCAGTGAAGAAGGTCCAACACCAATAGTTGCTTCAGTTGCCCAATCATAGCTCTTGTGTTCATGAAACGTGACATCTCGAGAGATAATGATGCTCTTATTTTTGTGATCATAGAGTCTATATGCTTTACTTTCACTGCTATATCCGGTGAAAACACATTCAATTCCACCTCCTACTAACTTGTCTCTTCCTGGTTTTGTGGTGTGAGCAAAGGCAATGCAACCAAATGTCCTTAAATGTGCAACAGATGGCTTATGGTTGTAAATAAGTTCATAGGGGGTTTCATTATCTAATGCCTTGGTTGGGGATCTGTTCAAGATATGGACAGCAGTAGCGGTGGCTTCTCCCCATAAATTATGTGGGCAATTGGTATGTTCCAACATTGTTCTTGCCATTTCCATCACAGTTCTATTGCACCTCTCTACTACTCCATTCTGCTGAGGTGTATAGGCAGTGGTAAGTTCTCTTTTAATCCCTTCTTCTCGGCAAAACTGGTTGAATTTCTGTGACACAAACTCTCCTCCCCTATCTGTTCTTACTGCTTTTATATTTCTCTCCAACTGTTTCTCTATTTGGGTTTTGAAGTATTTGAAATAGGTGAAGGTTTCAGATTTGTTGGTGAGATGAAAAATCCACATAAATCGACTATGATCATCAACAATGAGTAAGTAGTAGAGTTTTCCACCTAGGGAAGGTGTCTTGGCTGGTCCCCAAAGATCTAGATGAAGAAGATCAAGAGGGGCAATGGCTTTTCTGTAGGCAGAGTGAGGAAAAGGTTGCCTGTGGGATTTGGATTTTGCACAGGAGCAGCAGTCATGGGTTGTTGTTTTAAAAACTGGTAGGCCGTCAACCAAGTGTTCTCTTTGAATTATATTGATTGCAGGAAAATTGAGATGGCCTAGCCGATGATGCCAAAGGAGATCAATGGGTGTGGGGGAAGCATGAGTGCATGAATATGCAAGCATCCTAACTGGCTCTAGACGGATAGAAAAAATGTTGCTAGCATTCATGTGAGCTGAGGCAATGATGGCCCTGCTCTTAATCTCCACAATATCACAAGTGTTAAGCTTGAACTCTACCTTAAAGCCTCTTTTGAGTAACTGTCCTACACTCAAGAGGTTTTGTGTTAGTGTGGGAACAAAGTGCACATCTGATATGACTTTGGTTGAACCATCAGGTGCTTTTACTGCTACATTTCCTTTTCCTTCTATAGTTTTTCTTTTTCCATCTCCCAGTGTTACTTCTGATTTTATGGTTTCATCAAGTGTTACAAAATAATTTCTGTTGTTGGCCATGTGATTGGAGCAGCCACTATCAATAAACCAATCGAATAAGTTATCTGATGTTGAGGATGTGTTACAGGTAAATAAGAACTGATCTGGGTTGATTTCAGTAATATTTGCTTCTTGTTTGGGTTTATGCCAGCATTTTCCAGCAGAGTGGTTGGGAACTTTGCAGTTTTTACATCTCCAGTAGCAATCTTTTGATTCGTGGTTTGTTTTTTTGCAAATGATACACCCTTTATTGCTAGGGAAGTTTTTTTCTGGTCTTTGTGTTGGATTATGATTTCTGTTTTTGTCAAACTTATCATCCTTCTTCTCTCCTCTCATGTTCTGAAATGATAGCTTTGTATGGAATGCCTTTTCTAGGTGTGACTCCTCATGGCTAAGCAAGTCTTCATAGGTTTGCAGTGAGGCCATTAAGTCATTGACAGATAGAGTGTCCAGATCATGGGCTTCCAAGATAGCAGAAACAATGTGTTTATGTGTATAGGGCAGTGATCTTAAGATCTTTTCTACGATTTGTTGTTCCTCTATAATGCCACCAAGAGTTCTAATCTGATTCACTATTGTAATTACTTTGGCAAAAAATGTTTGAACCGTTTCTCCCTCAGTCATACACACTGTATCAAAACTGCGCCTTAATGAGTAGAGTTTGAGTTCAATTACCTTTCGAGACCCTTTGTATTCAGCTTCTAACCTCTGCCATGCTTCTTGTGCTGTTTTTGAGCCCATTATCCTTGGATAGATAGTGGGGGCAATCCCTTGTTGGATGAGGTGAAGTGCCAAGGCATCCTTCTGAAGTTCTTCTTTCTTGTATACTATCTTATCTCCTTCTGCCGCTTTGCCATCAGGTTGTGGTCCTTCACATACAATGATCCAAAGATCTTGTGATTTTAGTAGTGTCTCCATTTTGTCACTCCAAAAATCATAAAGCTCTCCATTAAAGATTGGGATACTGGTTTGGGCATATTGTGGGGTAAAGAAGGTAGATGATGAAGCCATGATTGAGAAGGATGATCAAGAACAGATCTCAGGAAAGGGGGAATGGCTCTGATACCACTGATAGAAAGAGATTCAACTCAAAAGAATGGATTTTACCGTTTCTTTTTAACAGGTGTTTGCAGTTTTTTTACCAAGTGAAGGGGACTGAACAATGGCTAAGGGGATATAGCAAAGATAAGATATTTCTTCTCATTCTCATTCTTATTCTTATTAACTAGTACGGCATTCTCATTATATATATATATAGCAGCTTAGCATTAATAAAAACAGATAACAGGCGTAATTAAGAGTACAACTTTAATACTAATTAAGTCTTCCATCTTCTTCTCATTTCCCAGGCAAGCTAGGGCAGCGCCGTCTTCAATCTTGGGAAGCAGATTGCTGCTCTGTCTTCGTTCTCGGGAAGCAGATTTCCTGGTTTCAACACCGCCATGGCCGGGAAGGGGTTGTAGCCGGGGAAAGCTGTTGGAAACGTGAATGGGTCCCCGCTTCTGCTGCGCCTCTAAAATACTTAGCACAAAATCCACTGAGGTAACCGGCGAGTTCGCCAAACCTAACCGCCTACCCGCGCGAGCTCCCACCTGCGAGACGACCAACGCGAGACCGCCACACCAAAGCCTTCTCGCCAACACTTCTGCGAGATCTCGCCACTACGCGAGCTCCACTCAGCAATCCGGCGAGACCACCACTCGCAACACCTACTCGCCAAACACCACTCGGCAGCGAGACCAAACAACCCGCGCGGCTACGACCCCTAACCGCCGAGACCAACTCGCGCGGCTACACCACCGTCGAGCTCGCGCTCCACAGCTCGCGAGAAACAAACTTGGCGAGATGAGCAGTCCTCTCGGCAAGGTGTCACTCGCCCAAGCCGGCGAGTATACCAACTCGCCCGGTTAGCCTCTCTAACCGCCCGGCGAGAACTCTCTTAGCGCTGCAACGCTCTCTCCCCTCTCTCTAAAGAAGAAGAAAATTGGAGTTTATCTCTCTATATTGCATCAAAGAAGAAGGTTTACAAATGAAACTACAAGCCTATATATAAGAAACAACAACCAATGACAACGCGTCAAATGGCAAAGCAATAAAAGCTATTAAATATTAACCTTACACCTACCATCCTCTCATCTCCCCAATTAATCACATTCACTCCCCCCATAAAATAAAACTCCCCAAAACTTGTAACTCCAAAACTAGTGGGGCCCGGTCAACTTGTCAACTCCGGGAAATCCAACAAAAGCGTCGAGGGGGGGAAATGAAATCGAGGGGCGGGATGGGGATTAGAAGAAGAAATCGCGAAATAGCTGCCACCGGGAGGGAGAGAGCGTCGTCGCCAGGAGAGGGCTGCCGCCGGGGGGAAAGAGCTTGATCGGGAGGGAGAAGGGCTATCTACTGGCGGGAAATAAAAATGCGCGGCTGGCTGGATAGGGGAGAAAGAAGAAATCACGAATCATAATAATGGACGGTCGAGGGGCTTCCTTCGCATATTCGCACAAATTTCCTGTTCGCACCTGATTCCAGCCTATATATATATATATCAAAAATGTTTGTTCTTTATTTTTGGCGATTTAATTCCCCCCCCCCCCCCCAATTTTAACATAAAATTGATAGAGAAGTACTGTAGAATATTATGAGAAGAACATTGAAGGAATTGTGGTTGCATGCATGGTTTGGTGAACTACTAGCTTTAGTTTCTTCAAGGTGATGGTGGATTTTAATGATTGAGGCACCCTCATCTTCTCTCTTAAAGGTAGCTAGCTAGAGGACCAAAGCCCATCTACTTTGAACTATTAATGTTGATTATCATTTCTTTATTAATATACATTTGAAACTAATCAACTCCTAGCTAAATAGTGAGAAAGGGAAATGGAAAGTGGGAAGAGAGGGAGCTTGAGGAGGCTGCATGACCCACCCACACACACACACACACACACATATGTATACATATACATATTCATATATATATATATGTGTGCATGCGAATTATAATTAAGATTAATTATGTATAAAATGATTGTTTTTTAGAGATTTTTGTATAATTTATGACGGAGAGATTTTCTAAGCACGTCTAAACACCTTGGTTCGGACGAATTGATTGTATTTCCCTAGCATACAACATTTCGAGGATCGGACATGTCTAGGGTACTGCCGAAAGCTTTAATGGACTGTGAAAACTAATAACTACATTAAGTATTTAGAAGTGCAATTACCACATATATTAGTATAACGCGATCTAGGTATTTAAATTTGTAGTGTCATTCATGGGATACATAAATAAATTGATTGATGATCCGATATCAATGATTACACACCAAATTAGTATATAGTGGTCAATTACACTAGAGTACACAATAGACACATGAATAGAATTTTAATTATGTAAATTATAATTACAATAAGCACAATCATTAATGGGATTCTTAACTTCATATCCCATTACCACACAAACACCCTAACAAAAGAGTTAGCATCTTATTGTTGGGCAAAATTTTAACATGAAAAGAAGAAACTGAGAATGGAGAAGATGGAAAGGCAATCTTATCATCGACAGTTGCACTTCAGGGCGACGAGAGGACAAGGGTTCCGGCGACGTAAAAGGGCGCATGTGATTCAACTCGACAAAAATGAAGAAATCAAGCAGTGGGAGACAAGAATTGCTCCATGTCTAAAACGAAACCAACAATTTTGTGGAACTCCAATTCCACAGTAATTTCGACGAAGCAAGCACCTGCACAAAAACTATCAATACCCAAAATCAAAACTAGCTTTCTTTTTTGACGAGTCACAATTGTACGTTGTCCTACGACTCATGTCAAACATGTACATTCTATGGCGGTCGCATTTTTGTCGAAACTGAACGGAGCAAAAAAGTCGCGCATTGAAGGTTGAAATATATTTAATTAATTAAATAAATTCTCTGGCAGGTTAGCTAACAGAATCAATAAACTAAACAAACTTCATTTGACCCCAAAAATAGCCCAACATTTATACAATAAAAAGTAAATTATAGATTATATATCTAATCTATAATTTGGGTTTAAATATCAATTGACGCTTAGCTGCATATTACCATTAATTTAATGAGGATTACATTCATTTTTAGATATTATCTTAAATAATAACTCAGTTAATATTTTCTAAAATATACCATTCTTGCTCTTTTCTTCCATTTTTGCCCTTCATATTTTCTTCATTTTACCAAGAGTTGAGCCAAGGAAGTTTCTTGAACACGTGTCAACCACCCAAAATATTCCTCTTCTAATAATTGCACTATCCTTATCCAAGTTTTACATTAAAAATTATAAAACAAATTTAACAACTTTCTTTATTTTTTTATATAAATAAAATCATAACATAATTATTACAATTTAAATTTAAGAATTTTATTTAAAACCAAAAAAATGAAAAGCTAATATCATCCTATTATATTAGCAATAATACTTGATTACCGCTCGTCATTCTCCTGTTAAAATAATTTCACCAAAAAAAGAGAGGCCGAGGCTGTCCATAATATATCGAGCGTTGTTATATTAATATCGTGAGGCTATTGAATCATAATTTTTTCATTATATACTTTTAATACGCATAAATATGACTAAAAATGTCGTTTCCCAAAATAATGAACACCGAGAAAAAAATCATTTTAAAAATAAAAATGAATGAAATTTTTTAGGTGAGGCCAAACATTTAAGAACGGTGATTTATAACCATTGCACTCACGGTCGTCACCGCCATGTCAAACGGAAGCTAAGGCTTCGTTTGGGGGGACTTATTTTCACCGGTCAAGCGGTCACGACCGCATGAACCGGACCGCTTGACCGGTGAAAATAAGTCCCCCCAAACGGAGCCTAAGGCTTTGTATTGCTAGCTCTCTGTTGTCGCATATCGGGCGGCTCGCAATGCACGCGAGTACCTTCCTTTGAGTACTCGCGTGTACCTAAAAATTTTCCGGTGAATACAAGATATTATCCTTCATATTGAAAATTCTAAGGCTGCATGAGAAAAAAATACCAAAAAATCTTCAAAAAAATCTTAGCAACTTCAACAATAATCCCACCCTAAACAAGCAATAGGATTCTTAATCTTATGTAAGTAGGGTTGACCCAATAATGATTTTTTTTCTTAAACATAACCAATCTTTTGACCCAGAAACATGCAAGTACTAGTGAGGTGGTTGAGTTTCATTACTACATGAAATACCATTTCACATTTATCAAACTATGCTTATATATATGATTTTATATATATATATATATATATATATATATATATATATATATATATATATATATATATATATATATATATATATATATATTACTCAAACATCTCCTGTAAATTAACATAATTAGTGAGAGCATCCCTCTTATTTTCGAAATTACAAAAAACTCCCTTTAAGTTTTCATTTCATTACAAAAATTTCTCATCGACTTTTCATTTCATTGCATCCATGAAGAAAAATACGCCCTGGACACTGTACATGAATGTTATCATATCATATATATTCAAATTCGAGTAAATTTATCTTGGCACATACCCGTTAGATCGGACCTCAAACAGAGCCACATTTGTATTTATTTGGCTTGATCCAATCTTAATTTGACCTAAAAAGTCCGAACAAGATGGCATATGCTCCATTTTGTGCGCGGTGGTAGTGGTCGTGAATGCGGTTATTATGAATCATCGTTCGTTAACACTCAATCTCACCTAAGGAATTTCATCCGATCCACTTTTATTTTCAAAGCTAGTTAATTTTCTTTTCTTAAATGTGACGGTCATAACCGTTGAATTGCGAACATACATTCTATGATGGTGTCATTTTTCTCCAAATTCATCACCGGAGTAAAAACGCTGCGCCGAACGAAGCCATAAACTTTCACTCGATTTTAACTCGAATCTAATAACAAAAAGAGCAGCCTGATGCACAAAGCACCCCCGCGTCGCGAGTGTACGGAGAAAGCTCCCATCATAAGGGTGAAATGCAAGCAAATCTTACCTTGCATTTTTGCAAAAGGCTGCTTTCAGGACTCAGACCCGTGATCTCAAAGTCGCACAACAATACCAGCCAAACCTCCCCTTTTTAACTAGAAACTAATGAGAGCTAAAAAAAATTCAACCAAATTTTCGAAGTCGCTGCTAGTATAAATGCATGAAGAGTAGTGCTTAATAGGAAGGGGAATGGGGGTGTAAAGTGCAGAAGCTGTGCTTTGCGGTGCAGTGCAGCCATCCAATGGTTGTGAGTGCATCACATCTCGCGCGGCGATGCGTGCACATCTCAGATCGCGATGTGATGCACTCGCAGCCATTGGATTGTGCACTGCACCGTAAAATATAACACACCCCCGAATCCAATAGGAAGATTCTAGCCGGAGGTAACTGCTCCCAATGGTCACATCAGCCAGCTTATAATGGTGATTAAAATACTATGTATAAATAAAGAAATTACTCTAATTACTTGTTAGAGCAATTTAATGATTGGTGTTAGTAGTATATGTATTATAACCACTGAGAAAATCTCTCGGGAATTGAACGAAATTTTGATGTTGATGTTCTGTTTGGGGTGGTGGTGGCGGTGGGAAGGGCTCTATTCTCACGATTATTATTATTTTTAGGTTGTTTGGATGAAAAGCTCTTTTAAGAAAGGTGTTTTGTTGGGGTTTTTGAGGAGTTGGTCCAATAGGGCTTTCTACAAACTGCTTTCTCTGTTTTCAACATTTTCTCTTTCAATTGAGGGTTTATGAAAGTAGTCGCTCAACCAAGGAAGTAGACACCAAAGTAGTCGCTCAGCCCGCAACCTATCCGCCTAACCGCGGACTTCTACCCGCTTTCCACACAAAGACTTCACTGACAGACCGCCAAAACTAGTCGGCTAGTCGTCCAACACTAGCCGCACAACCTGCAAACACAACTACACGAGTCACTTCTCCTTGTCGTGCAGTTAAAGAAAATCTAACCGCAAGATTAACCCAAGCTACAGTTCTCACACTTCCAGTTAAGAATGACGGGGCCAGAACCAATATTTATAGGTGGGCAGGGGATGCAGTCACCGCCTCAAGTGATAGGGAAACAGCCGGCGGAAAGGGTGGTTAAAAAAACTCTAACCGCACAACAATGCGGACTAACAAAAATCAGGTCGCGCGGTCGGTTAGCAGCACTAGTTCGCATAGTTGTGTGGACTGCCAAACCATTTCGTGCAAACTCAATCAAATCAACAGATCGTTACTGACTCCGCGGTCCATGCGGTATTTGCGGTTTGAGCGGTCTGTACATCCAGACCGCCGACTTCTCACTTCAATTTCAACAACCCCTAGTAGAGTTTGCATTTTTGTTCTCTTTACTCTAAACTTCTCATTTACCATCATGCAATTCATTGTTTTTATTTTTAATCTTCCCATGATTAAAATTGCAGTGCGGATATCAAACCTGTAGGCGATTTCTCCCCAAATGAAGTTCTTCACGATTTGAGATGTGATTTTGACAAGAGCTTTCGCCTCGATCCATTTGAAAAAGTAATCGATCATGACGAGAATAAACTTTTTCTGACCGCTAGCTTGGGGTAAAGGGCCTATCAAATCCATCCCCTAGATGACAAAAGGCCAAGGGAAGGTAATTGAGCGAAGTTGTCGAGCTGGCTGTAATTGAAGAGGTGCGAATAGTTGACACTCTGAACATTTCTTTGAGAAGGCTTCTGCGTCCTTCCGAATGGTCGGCCAGAAGTAGCCATGCCTTAGAATCCTCTGCTCCAGAGTGCGAGTCCCAGAGTGGCTGTCCCACTCTCCTGAATGAATTTCTCCAAACACTCGAGGGATTTCTACTTTCAACATGCATCTGGCTAGGGGGTCCGAGATGGCCTTTCGATATAGTTCTCTTTCATGCAGCAGATAGTAGGCTGCCTTGCACCAAAATTTCCTCTTGTCTCCTTCACTAGAGGGAAGCTAGTCTGTCGTTAAGAACGTAACGAACGAGTCCTTCCAGAAAGCTCTCTGATCGATCTCCATCATCTCCCCTTTCTCGTTGGACGGTCGAAATAGTTCTGTTACAGTTCCTCCGGCCGTGGGGCCGTACTTGGCAAGATAATTCGCCTCCGAGTTCTCTCTGGGCACATGATCGATGAAAAAAGATTGGAAACCTCCCATCAAGCCTTTAATCTTTGCCAAGTATCTCTGCAGGATGGGGTCGCATACCTCGAACTCTCCCCTGATTTGTGAAGCGACCAACATTGAGTCAGTGAAGGCTCTGAGATCTTGGATCCCTAACTCCTTGGCGAGATGCAAACCTACTACAATGGTTTTGTACTCTGCCTGGTTATTATTGCGGGGAAGAGAATCTCGACTGCTTGCTCGATCCTAGTTTCCCAAGGGCTCACCAGTACGACGCCTACTCCTATTGAGTAGTGGCGAGCAATAACAATACTTGCCTAGCAGGATACTTCCGACCAACATCACAGATGATCGCCGACCAATACTCGCCAGTAATTATAGTCAAGCCAGGTCGCTAGACATCAGCTAATGATTGCAGGATTTGGTCTTCTCGCCTAGAGACCCCCTCCCTTTGGATTTGCCTATAAATAGGACCATAGGGGTACACAAATATGGATTTCAGAATCTTTAAAACTATGTTGACCACTTCATTCCATGGACTTTTAGCCGAGCCTTTGGATCATTTCTCCGAAGAGTCAAGTTCTCAGCTAGTGTCTCCCTTGTACCCAGTCTGGCCATCTTTGGTTGTGGAGTGGAAGCTTCTTCTAAGCATTCAAGTACGTAGTGGGACCTCCCTGCCGCATCACATCGAGTCCTTTTTGTTGTCCCTCTTCCTGCGTTCTAACTTGCTAAGCCGTCGAGCCCGACTGCTGTACTAGTAATCTTAGGTTGCATTGATTCGAATTTTGGAGTTAGGATGTTCCTGGCTTCAATACTATCGCTATGGACGGTGACGACACTCCTTTTGCCGCCTATAAATCGGGGTTCCCGGCTCGTCATATATAACGAGAACAGTGAGAATTCTACTTAATTGCGGTTAAATTTTTCTAATCGGACGGCTAAGTGAAGTTAGCTTGTGTTGTGCAGGCTGTGCGGCTAGCACTGGGCGACTAGGCGACTAGTGGGAAGTTCAGTGTGAAACAGTTTGCGGTTTACAGCTTGTGGCATACAGAAAGTCGCGGTTTACACGACTAGAAGTATTCTTCCTCGAGGTCGTGGATAGTTCAAATAAGCAGTTCGCCCGGACTCAACGGGTAGGCTGTTTCTTTGTTCAGCAGTTTTGTTCGCGGTAAGCTTTGCGGTCAGACGACCTCGCAGTCAGGCGGCCAAAAGTAGCGGACAGAGTTGTTTTCTCAACAGTTCAATAACAGATTGTCTGCACTGCTTGGTTGCTGTTTGGCGACTTGGCAGATACAGTAGACAGATTGGCACTTAGCGGCTTGTGTAGACTCTGTTATCAGACCACACAGTTTCTTCTTGTTTGTATTTTTTCTGCTTCCATCGGGTACATTGCGAAATCATGTCTCGCAATGTATGTCTTGCCTTGTAAAGAAGTTGTGATAATTCAAAGTTTTGAGACTCTTATGCTTCTGATGCTGTTGATTTCTACTGCTGCTGATTTCTTCTTGACTTGGTTGTGGTTGAGTGTTCCCGCGACCCCTTTCAGCTTCCACTAGATATTTTTACACTGTTCTTCAAAAGCTACCAATAAATTCTCCTTTATGATATTTTCAATTCCAATTCTAATGGATTTTGACCATTTTCATCTTGCAGTCGAACATCATAATTGGATTTTTTGGAATTGTTAAATTTCAATTCCTCAATTCCAATTCCGTCCAACCACACAGACCCTTTCGAGAGATCTGGCATTCACGAATGACGATTCAGATCATATATTGAACTTTTTGAAGTGAAAATGACAGCCTGGGCGGACTGTCCGCGCGGTCTGTGCGGACAATATTAGAGATTTGGGTCATACCGCACGGTCTGTGCGGACAGAGCTGGTGACTAGCCAAGTCGGCCAGCGTTCTGCTAGTTCTCCAACAGTTCCAAGCGGATTGGCCTTGAATCCGGGAATGGTGCATTCTGGTGGAGTTCGCCATGCTTGGGGACTGGTGTTGGAGTCCGCTTGTTCCAACAGTCTATTGTTGGTTCCAAGTCAAGGCTTGCTCGGTCTTGTGGCGCAGTGCTTGCAGACTTCCCTCCTTGTCCACTGAGTCCGACAGCTGTCACCTTGGTGCCTTGGCTACAGACTCGATGTGCGTTATGCTGTCCTTAGTTTGTGCGGACTGGAGCTATGTCCGCATAGATGTGTGGATTGTGGTGGTATCTGTAGGGTTTGTTGGTTGCGACCTCCCTGGCTTGGGTTTTGGCGACAAGGCGGATAGATTTCTCTATCGGCCCTTGTTGATATTTGGCGATCTATTTGTTGCGGCAGACTGGTTTTATATTTGTGGGGCTTGCAGATACACTTTGTTCTCATCGCGAGCTCAGGTGTGTTCCTATCGTTAGGGCGGTGACAACACTCCTCTCCATGCCTATAAATAGGACCCCCTGACACATCTATAGTAACTGAATGAACAGTAAGTCTACTCGCGATTAGTTGCTGCGGCCTGGATTTTTTATCCGCGCGGGTTGAAGAGGTTAACCGGATTCTACTGTGCAGGTTGTGCGGATAGCATTGAAGATCCAGGGATTTGGTTCTAAGGCAGTACAGACTCTACAGATTGCAATCAGCGGTTTACAGCAGGTCGCTTGCGACTAGACGGTTTATCTTCTGCAACTTTTCCCAGTTCATTAAGTTATCCGCTCTGGAGGCTTGTTCAGTTCGGCAGTAGCAGATCAGCGAACAGAGTTCAGCCTTGGAATAATGGGCAGTCCGCGTGACAAGGTTGCGGTCTAACGACCTGTCGGTTTGAGCAGACTCCATAGCGCCTAGCAACAAAGTCGGCGGCTTCTCTCTTTGTCTGTGCGGCTTGTTTCATCTTGCTTTCTTTTCTTGTTGTCCTCAGGTACATCGACGAAGCATGTCTCGCCATGTATGCCTTTCTTTGTAAAAAAGATTTTTAATATTACAATATTCTTGTTGAAATTTCACAAGCTGATCAGGAGATCGATCTGATACCAAGTAAAACTTTCAAAGCTATCAAGCTGACAACTTGATCAAGTGGAAAGCGGTAACCAGACGCAGAAACACTCCAATCATAAACTGAGCTAAGTAAATCAGAGACAACAGAAGGCAACAACAAGTCTTGTAATATCAACAATCTTCTTTACAAGGCTAGACATACATGACGAGACATAATTTCACCAAATACAAAGGAGAAGCAAACAAGCAAACAAGAAGAAATCAAGCCGGGCGGACTGCCTCATAGATCGCCAAGTCTGCTGAGATCGCCAAGCAGCTGCTGCACCAACTGAACTACGGAGTTCGCGGACAACCCATTATTCTGCCAAACACTGTTCGCTCTCTATAAGCAATCTGACTAGAAGTCGCCTAGCTGCCAGAGTCCGCGAACAAGCCACTGCCGAACTGAAAGAACAGACTTCCTTGACCGCCGAGGCCGGCGGACAGGTTATTGAACTGGAATTGCTGAAGGAGAGAAGACTGGTTGGCCGCAAATATGACCTGCCGCAAACCGCCGATTGTAAACCGCAAGCTTCACTGATTCCTGATCGCAGTCAGAACCAGATTCCTGGCTTCACAGTGCTAGCCGTATAACTGTTCATTCAGTTACCGTTGATGTGACAGGAGGGGTCCTATTTATAGGCGTGGAGAGGAGTGTGGTCACCGGCCTAGTGGATAGAATCACCACCCCAGCTTGCAGCTAGCACAAGGCAGTCTTCCAAGTCCGCAAGGACAAGGCCGGACACAAGCCAATCTGCCAGACACCAAGGTAAGAAGCTAGTCTGCAACCCGGCGGACACCACACCAGTCGGTAGGCTGCACAGCACGCGGACACAGCAAACAACCCACACACTATACCAGTCTGCACACTATAAGCAGAAACAGCAACAACCCGCACACCCCGCGGACACCGCACCAGCCCGCAACACAAGTCCACGACCAACAAACACAAAACGCTCGGTCAATCAGCGGACATTGTGGACTCTGCAAACACCCTGGACTTGTCACAGATTGTGACCAAGTCCAGCAATCAACCAAACTCTGGCGCAAGCTCGGCGGACAAGGACCCAGTCCGCCAGCTCCCAAGACAGTCCACCAATATGCGAACTCTGTGGTTCACTAATCCACTCCACCAGAGCGAGGCCAACAGCCAAAATCGCAAGCTCCAAGAGAAGTCCACATAGAGCGAACTCCGTGGACTCAGAGTAAGTCTGCCCTTCCACGGATACTCCACCTATCCCAAGGTTACACTAGGGAATAGCCAACTGCAAGATCACTAGCCAAACTGACGGACACCATCACCAAGACATAATAACCAGGCCGCCTATACCGCACCACCAGCCTGCAAGACAGTCTGCCCAGGCCGTGCGGTCAGCCTGATCAACCCCCACTTTCACTTCACAATTTTCAACTCTCCCCCTTGAAGTGAGAAGTGGTGACCAAGCCCAGCAGTCCCCGTAACTGAGTAAATGACACCTTCGACAGCAGCTTCGTGAAGATGTCCGTGATGTTGTCCTCACTCTGCACATGCTCCACCATAAGAGATCCCTCCAACACCTTCTCTCGAATGAAGTAGTGCTCAATCTCTATATGCTTGGTCCGTGCGTGACAAACTAGACTATTCACCAGTTTCAGAGCACTTTCATTGTCACCGCACATCAGAGTTGAACCGCACACTTCTTCATAGACGTCCTTTACTAGTCTCTTAAGCCAGATGGCTTCCCAAGCTTCCAAGGTCGAATCCTTGTACTCTGCTTCCGTAGTAGTGATGGACAGCGAGTCTTGCTTCTTGCTACACCAAGAGATACTGGCTGATCCACATATGATGACATAACCGGATGTTGACTTTCGTTCGTCTGAATCTCCCCCATAATCAACATTCGAGTATCCTTGAAGAGTAAAACCTGTGCCTCTCCTATAAAGGAGAGCCATATCAGAAGTGGACTTCACGTACTTTGTTCCTCGCCGCCATCAGATGAGGCTTCCTGGGTTCCACCATATACCGACTTACTCGGCCAACCGCATAAGCAATGTCTGGCCTTGTAATCGTCAAGTAGACAAGTCTCCCAACTAGAGCCCGAAACACCAAAGGATTTGGAAAAATCCTCCCCTCATCCCGCCGAAGTTTGATGCCAGAGTCAAAAGGAGTTGAGCTACTCTTACCCTCCTGCATGTTGAATCGATGAACAATTCGATATGTATAGCCTTCTGGTAAACGAGTATGTCTCTCTCTTTCCTCTCCACCTCGAGTCTAAGAAAGTGGCGGAGCTCACCCAAGTCCTTCATCTCAAACCTTATATCTAGCTCTTCCCTGAGACTAGCTACCTCCTCCTTGGAGTTCCCCATGATGATCATGTCATCCACGTACAACAACACCAAGATCAAAAACTTCCCCTTCTTCTTGATGAACAAGCTCGAGTCTGAATTTGAAGTAAGATAACCGCAGAATTGGAGGTATTCTGCAATCTTCTCATACCAGGCTCGAGGATCCTGCTTCATACCATAGAGGGCTTTCTGAAGCTTGCAAACATTGTCCGGATGTTCTTCAGATACGTATCTTAGTGGCTGATCCATGAAGATGTCTTTATTAATTTCTCCATAAAGAAAGGCATTCTTTACGTCTAGCTGTCACATCTTCCAACCCTGACAAGCCGCCAAGGCCATCACCACCCATACTAAAGTCATCTTCGCCACGGGACTAAACGTCCCCTTATAGTCTTCGTCATACTGTTGTGAAAATTCTCGAGCCACAAGGTGAGCCTTGTACTGCTCGATGCTCCCATCCGCCTTCTTCTTCATCTTATACACCCACTTGCAAGTCACAGAAATAACGTCATCAACCTTGGGCACAAGGTCCTAGGTCTCATTCTTCTTAAGAGAAGTCATCTCCTCATCCATGGTATCTTCTCACTCCTTGACTCCAGTGGCTTCATCAAAGATAGAAGGCTCCCGCTCATCCAGGGGGCCTGCGAAGAAACAAGAGACAAAGCTCACAGTGTTTCCTTCGCAATAACGAGTTGGTGGCTTGATGGTTCTCTTCGATCTCCGAAGAGTATGCTCTTTGCTCACCACCTCCACTGCATCTTCAGAATCATCTCCATTCCCGGGCACACTTGGAGCGTCACTCCCTCTGCTTCCTGAACTAGAAGCCTCTGCCCCAGAGCTTGAAACACCTGGAGCTCCTAGTGACACAGGCAGATCCACCTGAAGAACTTCAGCAGCCTCCTTCTGCCCTTCATCAACCCTTCTCTCCTGCAACTCAATAGAGCCACCTCCATACGATGCCAGTTCATCAAATACAATGTCTCTTGATACAATGAACTTTCTTGTCGCAGGATCTATGCACTTCCATCCCTTCTTCCGTTCATCGTAGCCCACAAAGACAAGATTCCTCGCCTTTGTGTCAAGCTTGGTCCTTAGAGCATCAGGAATGTGTACGTAGCAGGTTGATCCAAACACCCGAAGGTGTTCAACACTGGGCTTCTCCTTGAACATCAACTCATGAGGAGACTTCATGTTAATCGGACTCAGAGGCATCCGATTGATGACATAAGTTGCGCATGTAACACCTCCTCTGTAATTAATGACCGTATAATATGGGCTCGGTCGGGCCCCATAATATACAGATGCTACAGCTTAAGCATTAAAAGATGATATAAGTATACCCAACTCAAAACTCAGCATAAAATAGCGGAATCATACAACCAAAAACTAGAAGTTATCCACCACAAATCAAGAGTATCGAGATGGCCTTAAGGCCTTACACAAAACAAGTCCAAGACTGAACAACAATCCTATCAACGTGCAAAAGCACTCTTAGGCCATCTCGGCCTGCAAGCCGGATTACATCCCATGGATCATAACATAACATCAAAACATAAACGAGTAAAAATCACTTCATGAGGCTTAGACCTTTTTGGCGGCGAGCTTGCTCCTGCTTGCGATCCTTGCCCTGTAAAAATTTGTGGTAACTTGGGTCAGGAAAAGCTGACCTCAACTGTGTAACCAACACATCTCCTTCCGACCGTCCCTAGCAGACCCCAGAGTACACCACCACCCTGTAAGTCAGCACTTCGTATGCAATATACATAAACATGTAAAACTGGAAAACAGGTTTGGATGTCTCATACAACAAACACGTTTTCTATGGTGAACATATAATCTAAAGGGGCCTACAATGCAACATGTATGCAAACTCGGGTTTCACCCAAAGCACCCTAACACATCATCATAACACAGCATCTGGGTACTTCCAATTTCCCCATCGGCGTTCAAGATGCACAAATAAGGTTACATCATTTTCCCCTAACGGCATACAAGCTGCCACACAGAACTCTTGTCAAGGCCCCACCTGCTCGTGGGTCTCAAACCCGGGCTTGCCTGCAAGCTCTGACTTCTCATGTCAGGATTCCGTCTCACACGTAAACCGATTCTAAGAACCCTTACTGGACCCCACCCGCTCGCGGGCTTCATCACCCGGGCTTGTCCTAAGCTTGACGTTCTCGTCAATTTCACAGAAGGGGACTAGTCTCGTCGGGACACTCTACCCACAAGACTTGCACGTCACGGGATAACCAACTGACCACGGAGACAAGACCACGCCTTAGCACATCACAAACAACATCATATCGCAACGAATTTCTACTAAAATCCTTAAGTTCGTCATGCAACATCACCGAGTCAAACTAACGGTCGCGACTACGGCTTTATCCATAATGCCTAATCCACTAGTGGAGTGGATCTCTAATGCAATATCATATCGAGGACGGGCACAATCGACTCGATGATCCCACTTGAACTATGGCAACCTGAACCCCTCTCATTTAAGAGATCTGGTACTTATATGCTTGAAATAAAATCAAGAAAAGGAAAGGATGTCATACACGCATCCTATAACTGAGAGGATAATTGTCGTTACCTTACGACCCCTCTTCCTTGCCATGGAAACCCGATCTTCACAAATGAAAAGATTCGTCTCCACATCCTCTCCACGGATCTGGCCTCGGAACGACGATCGGAGCTTCGAAGCTTCGTCAATGGCCGAAGAAAGCTTTCTTCTTCTTCTTCCGAACTATCTCTCTCTCAAACCCTAAGTCAACTCCAAAATGAGCACAAATGAGGGAGAGAACCGCTCAGCCCTACTAAAACCCGTCGGGCAGAAGATCCTGGGGTCCAGGATCAACTTTGAAAATAAATCAAACGGCTAAGAAATACGCTCTACGAAACCCCGAAATTCGGCAATTTAGTTGAACGGTTCAAGTTTCGTCGATCGGCCTGTGCTCGACGAATAGCCAAGAGTTCGACATTCGTCGAATAGCTCGAGTTCCATTTTCGTCAAACAGCTTGAGTTCGACGAAAAATTGCCGAGCTCGACAAAAAGGCATGAGCTCGACGAACCGCTCAGATTTCGTCAAACGGCCAAGCTCGACGGAACGCCTTGAGCTCGACGAAAACCTTGAGCTCGACGAAAGCCTTGAGCTCGACAAACCACTCAGATTTCGTCAATTGGCCAAGCTCGACGAAACGTCTTGAGCTCGATGAAAACCTTGAGCTCGACGAAAACCTTGAGCTCAACGAACCACTCAGATTTTGTCAAACGGCCAAGCTCGACGAAACGCCTTGAGCTCGACGAAAACCTTGATCTCGACGAAAACCTTGAGCTCGACGAAAACCTTAAGCTCGACGAAAACCTTGAGCTCGACGAAAACCTTAAGCTCGACGAACCGCTCAGATTTCGTCAAACAGCCAAGCTCGACGAAACGCCTTGAGCTCGACGAAAACCTTGAGCTCGACGAAACGGCGCTAAGTTTGATTTTCGTCGAACGGTCTGCTCCTACCACTACAACCCGACAACTAGCTCTGGAAGAAAAGAACCGGGGTGTTACAGCGCAGGCCATTCCTTCCACCCAAAAGGACCTGGGAATGCCCTTTGCATGAAGCCAACACTTGCAGGTTTCTGTCAAATGATGGATCTTCCTCTCCGCCACTTCATTTTGTTGTGGAGTATGAGCACAAGTAAGTTCTCTCTGGATCTCGTGGTTCATGCAGAAGTTAGAGAACTCGGATGAAACAAACTCATCTTTATTGTTCCTTCTAATCTTAATTATCTGCAGGCCAAGCCAGCCCTCCACCAGCTCCTTGAACTCCACAAACAACCGAAAGACATAAGACTTCTCCTTCATGAAATACACCCAAGTGTATCTTGAGTAATCATCAATCAGCACCAGCATGTATCTGCTGCCTCCAAGACTAGCGCTAACAATTGGCCCCATCAGATCACCATGGATACACTCCAATGGTGCCTTGCTCCTTGTTTGTGACTTGTCAAATAGAAGGCGATGAGCCTTTTCGAACTGACACCCTGTGTAAACATGGACATCTCCATAGAATGACAACTTTGGCAAGCCTTTCACAAGACTCCTCATTATCATAGCTTTCAACGTGTCCATCCCTACGTGCCCTAGCCTTTCATACTAGATATCAGTGTTATCGTTGGCCCTCATCCGATCAACATAAGAGCTTGTTGATAAAACAAATAAGTCTCTAACTTTTCTCCCTACATGAGCAACATCAGCCTTTACCGCTGATACGTTGCGGAGAAATTTTACTTCTGTTAGGCCAAAAGAACGTGATAGCCCACATCAACTACATTGGTCACTGAGAAGAGGTTCTTCTTCATGTTAGGTACGTGATACACACTCCTAAACGTGAGTGGATCTCGAGCACTATCCAAAGAAACAACATCCTCCTTCTCTACAGTATGAACAGAATCATCAGCTGTAATAATAGCTTCATTACCTAAGAATGTTTGCAGTGATGAGAACTTCGACTCGTCTCCAGTGAGGTGATGATAACACCCCGAGTCAACTATCCAAATATATTGGTAGTCGACGGTATAAAGAGCCCGAACACACGTGCTCGTCAAGAAGGCTCCTCCCCATCCGGCTTCCTCAGCACTAGAACTAGCTCCCTCCTTATCTACAACATGCCCAGGCTGCAGCTTGACCTTGCAGTCGTGTTTGAAGTGACCTGGCTGATTACACCTGTATCACTTCAACTCCTTTTTTCAGTTCTTCTTAGGAGCAACGCTCCTCTCTTGTTGATAGGAAGTTGAAGGCCCATCCGCAGCAGCAGGCTTCTTCTTATTCTCCCATCTCTTCTTATTCTTATCAATGAAGAGAGCCTCACTACCTCCTTTAGAGATAGTAACCCCGGCCATTTGCCTAGCCAGACTCTCCTGTGATGCCAATAGATTCTTGAGCTCTAACAAGGATGGCTGAATCGCCCATCCTTGAATAGAAGTCACAAAGGCCACATATTCCTTCCGCAACCCACGGACTATGTGCCTCTTCAACTTAGCTTCAGAAATGATCTCATCAGGATCAAAGATGATATTTCAGCGCACAGGTTTTTCATCTTAAGGAAGAACTTTGAGATGGACAGACTTCCTTGAGTTGATTTAGCCAACTCATTCTCTAAGAACTATAGCCGCGCTACATTCTTCCTGCTGAACAGACCATCAATGGTTATCCAAATCTCAACAGCAGACTCACATCCTAAGTTGTGATCAAAGAGCTCAGGTGAGACAGCCCGCTTGAGAGCAATCTTTTCCTTAATATTGGTCTTCCTCCAAGCTCTCACCTGTTCAGCAGTACCAGTTGCAGCAGTCACTTCTTTCTTATCGTCACCACCGACGACTTCCCACAACTCCTCACTCAGAATATAGCTCTTTATACATGACTTCCACTTCTTAAAGTTAGTCACTGTAAGAAGTTCAATACCAAGACCCCATGCGAAAGCTCCTTCCATTGCAACACTGCTGATCTAATAGCTTCCAGAAGCGCCGAGCACAACTGAGGTTGATCACTTCTCAAGCCACTGTTTTCTCTGATACCATGTTGAAATTTCACAAGCTGGTCAGGAGATAGCTCTGATACCAAGTAAAACTTTAAGAGCTATCAAGCTGACAACTTGATCAAGCGGAAAGCGGGAACCAGGAGAAGGAACACTCCAACCATAAACTGAGCTAAGTAATTCAGAGACAAGAAGTCAACAACAAGTCTTGTAATATCAACTATCTTCTTTACAAGACTATGCATACATGGTAAGACATGATTTCGCCAAGTACAAAGGAGAAGCAAACAAGCAAAAAAGAAGAAATCAAGCCGGGCGGACTACCTCAGAGACCGTCGAATCTGCTGAGACCGTCAAGCCGCTGCTGCACCAATTGAACTACGGAGTCCTCGAAATCCGCGGACAACCCGTTATTCTGCCGAACATTGTCCGCTCTTTGCAAGCCTCCTGACTAGAAGTCGCCTAGTTGTCAGAGCCCGTGAATAAGTCGCTGTCGAACTGAAAGAACAGACCGCCTAGACCGCCGAGGCCGGCGGATCGGACAGGTTATTGAACTGGAATTGTTGAAGGAGAGAAGACTGGCTGGCCGCAAATGCGACCTACTACAAACCGCCGATTGTAAACCACAAGCTCCACTGATTCCTCACCGCAGTCAGAACAAGATTCCTGGCTTCACAGTGCTAGCCGCACAACTATTCATTCAGTTACTGTTGATGGGACGGGGGGGGGGGGGTACTATTTATAGGCGTGGAGAGGAGTGTGGTCACCGCCCTAGTGGATAGAATCACCACCCCAGCTCGCAGCTAACACAAGGCAGTCCGCTATGTCCGCAAGGACAAGGCCGGACACAAGCCAATCCGCTAGGCACTAAGGCAAGAAGCCAGTCCGCAACCCGGCGGACACCGCACCAATCCGCACGTTGCACAACACGCGGACACAACAAATAACCCACACACTACACCAGTCCGCACACTATACGTGGACACAGCAACAGCCTGCACACCCCGCAGACACCGCACCAGCCCGCAACACAAGTCGACGACCAACAGGCACAAACCGCCCGATCAACCAGCGGACATTGCGGACTCTGCGATCACCCTTGACTTGTCACAGATTGTGACCAAGTCCAGCAACCAACAAAACTCTGGAGCGAGCTCAGCGGACAAGGACCCAGTCCGCCAGCTTCCAAGACAGTCCGCCAATAGGCGAACTTTGTGGTTCACTAATCCGCTCCACCAGAGCGAGGCCAACAGCCAAAATCGCAAGCTCCAAGACAAGTCCGCATAGAGCGAACTCCGCGGACTCAGAGTGAGTCCGCCCTTCCGCGGATACTCCACCTATCCGCAAGGTTACATCAGGGAACAACCAACTGCAAGACCACTAGCCAAACTGACGGACACCATCACCATGCCATAACAACCAGGCCGCCCAGATCGCACCACCAGCCTGCCATACAGTCCGCCCAGGCCGCGTTGTCTGCCTGATCAACCCCCACTTTCACTTCACAATTTTCAACAATTCTTGCTCTGCTTTATATATGCATTTGATTTATTTGACTCAAAAGAGTTGTGTGTTTCTGCACCTGCTTTTCCGTTTTCCGCAACTATCAATTTTTTTTTCATCATCATAGCACTTTTTTTGTTCATTTTGTTCTCCTTCAGAATGATTATTTATTATGCTCCTGCAAAATGATTCTGAGTTGAAAAATTAAGCTAGATTAATCATCATTGCACTTTTTTAATAAATGTTTTTTTTTAATATTTCTCTAAAGTTCTCACTCAACTACCTACTACTTTCTTGGGGTTGTCTGGTGAACTGCATGCAGGTCTTTGTCATTAAGGACAGTTTGAAATTTTATAAATATAATTTATATAAGAAAAAGAAATTTATTATTTCTTTTTAGTTTTGTGTAATTAATTATTGCACTGATTTTTTTAGGCTCATGAGACATCCACCTTTTTGATTTGCTTGTAATTTTCTCTCTATATCTTTCATGATTTACTCATCTATACTACAAATGTTGGAACCCGCTTTTTCCCATATATGTATTTGGCGATGGACTAGCAACGAACATGCGTGTAGCTCATGCCATCGGTAGTCACTTCTTTCTTCTTTCCAAACCTCGAATATTAGTCTGCACACACGTACATTTAATTTGGGCATATTTCGAGAATTTGTCGAGTGGACAAGCATCTAGGCAATGACAAATTTATACAATGTGCATCACCTAGTACTTGAGATATGGGTTTTATTTTTGTTTACCTCTTTCTAATGTTTAATATGTGAAGATTGAATGTTGTGAGGGTCTGGCCATATCCATATTATATGTCATTTACAAGCAGAATTATATAGCGAGTTTGGATGCACGAGCGTGCTATGGGCCATGCGTTCTCAACTTTTGCTCCTATTCCTTTGCTCATGTCTCATTCTCATCCAATTTGTCTCATCTAGCTCCATTGAGCACAATTTAGCTCATTTTAGCTCCTGATTGCTCTTTTCTTAAGTCATTTAACAAAAAAGTTCAAAAAAAAAAAGTGTAAACACATCTCTAGCTAATTAAACAAAACAAATACAATTTTGATGTTATATAGCGTGAAATGAGGAAAATAAGTGTTACATATTTAATATTATGACAAACTCATCTTAATGAATCTTTCACACAAAAATATTTACTTGATGGCACGCTCCATTGTTAGGTATAAAGCCTAACACATTGCTAAAGGATTTCATCAGTGCCGCCATAGTATTGACTATCAAAAACTTCTAGTCCCATTGTCAAATCTTTTGTCTAGTTTTCATTCATAATTGGCCCCTGAAAAAACTCGATGTTAACAATGCTTTTCTCGAAAGACACTCTTTTGAAGATGTTTTTATAACTCACCCACAAGGATTTGTTTTTAACTACCCCCACTATGTTTGTAATCCTCAAAAAAAAAACGCTCTATGATTTAAAGCAAGCGCCTCATACTTGGTATCATGAATTGCGAATTTTTTTTAACCCTAGATTCAACAATTATCATGTTGATACCTCCTTATTCATTTTCAACAAAAAAAATATTGTCAAGTATTAAGTATATATCTTCTTGTTTATTGATGGTATCAACATAACTTGACATAATAAAGAAGAAATTGATAACTTTATCCAATTCTTACTCAATGCTTTTCTCTCAATTATCTTGGTCTCTTACATTTCTCTCTGGTCTTCTTATCTCAAATTCTTTTGATCATCTCACTATTGCTGGAAAGCTCCAATACTTCTCCCTAAGTTGTAAATTAAAGAGAATATATGGTGGTAGAGAGTACCATATTTTCATAATAGAATATGTAGTGTGACTACCTTCTCTCCATAGTCCAATATGAGCTCTCAAACATGCATTTTACCGGACTTTCGTTAAGGGTGTGACAACCGGACGGGCAAGAGAAGTTGTCACTGGACAAGTGTACCGTGTACGTACATTCATGGCATGTGTGAATGACGAGTATTGTGAAGTTATCGAGACGGTGCTGGAGATATCAGACTTTGATTTTATCTTGGGCATGAGTAGATTGGAGAAGCAGGTGCAGGGTTAGCTGATTGTCAATCGCTAAGCGATTGTTTTGCTACATTTGTGAGACTTTGGATCACAAGATTATCCTCCATCATCACTCCCCTTTATCCCTTCGTGCATTGTCGATCCGACGTAGATTGTGCATGAAACAAAGGGGGATTTTGCATCCACAAGCATATGCATTGTACGTGTATCTTGGTCGCAAATTGATCATTTGGAGCTCCTCCAAAAGCGACAGACTGTGGCTCGTTCATCTTTTGTAGCGAAATATCGCTCTCTAGCCACAATTGTTGCAAAAATCAGACAACTATGCTCTACACAAGTGACTTCCATATTACAATCAAATAACATTTGCTGGCCAGGAAAAATAAAATTTTATGCAACTTGTACATTTGATTTTATGATTTGTAATCTCTAGCTCTCATATAAAAAAATGATATAATTCAAATGGTAAAAGCTGGCATAATAATAATAGTTAATTGATGTAATAAAAAGCTTGTATAAATAATAAATAAGGAGTGCAAAAATCATAAACTTATATTTGGGCAAAAATGTAAATGAGAACTCAATTCCAGAATAATGATGAAGGTTATGCAGCATCTTGAATTATAACTAAAGAATCTTTAATTAATTAAAGCATAATCCTTTAATTAGTGGGTTAGTTGGCATCTTACAGGCTAGGTCTAAACTCTAAACCAGTCAGGATACCATCAATTAAATTAATATTTTTCAATTTTAAAAAAGAGAGCTATATATTTGTGCATTCATTTATCTAATTTGATATTTAAAATAATAATAATAATAATTTAACCTAGGCTATATTTGGCGGGGCGGTGGCGGTTGTGAACACGTGTTGAGTGCGTCACGTGGAATGGACGGTGGTGTCCGAGCATGTGTCGCGACTCGTTAAAAGGGGTGGTTTAGTCTCACACCGCCCGGCGTGCTCCTTGGTCCTGAGTGTATAAGCGGGGTGGCCACTCCTTCCCTAACCGCGTGGTTTTGGGGAGTGACACCACAATGCTTTACATGGTATCAGAGCATGAGGGCCACGTGCCGAGGAAGGGTTTTGAGTGCGCCGCGTGGAAATAGTGGAATAGACGGTGGTGTCCAAGTGTGTGTCGCGGCTCGCTAAAAGGGATGATTTAGTCTCACACCGCCCAACATGCTCCTTGGTCCCGGGTGTATAAGCGGGGTTGCCACTCCTCCCCTAACCGCATGATTTTGAAGAGTGACACGACAATGCTTTACAACACGGAGGTTATGAACTGTTGTTCGTGAACACCCGATTTCACCTAAGGAACTTCATCCACTTCAACTCACCTAAGGAGCAAATAATCCGTGCCAAGGGGTGCCCTAAAAGACTGGATTGGACATTACAAGAAAAACTCCATTTAGCAACGAAAACTAGGAAGGCTAAATAATTTGTTGCTAATTAGCATCGAATTTAGCTAGGTATATGATATTTATTATTACCTACAAAAATAGCAACGAAAAAATTCGTTGCAAAAATAGCAACGAATTATTTTGTTGCAAAATATTTGTTGCTAAATAGAAGCGAAATATTTCCTTTCAAAATTTCTATACTAATTATTTTAGATTAAATATTTATGGAGAGAAAGATTAAATTCCCTCCAAATATTTTTATCTCACTTTTAATAAAAGAAATATATTATAAGTTCTTAAACAAATTAAAAAAGCCCTTTATATCCTCATTCTCATCCTGATACTGTTCCCCTGCCAAGATCATCACTCTCCCGCATGATCTCCCCGCCGAGCATGTGACACTCCCGTGCGATCTCCCCGCCTTGCTCCAACGAGAAATAAATAATATATACATATAAAATATATAAATAAATAAACAAATATAAAATATACAGAAATATATAAATATATATAATATATAGAAATAACGATATATATAAATAATTATATATAATAAACTATAAATAAATAAATATATATATATAAATAAATAAATAACCATATATATAAATAATATAAATTTATAAATTTATATATATATATATATATATATATATATATATATATTTATATATATATTTATATATATATATTACCGCCACCTATAAATGAATTAGATAATTAGGAGGGTTGGTTAGGTAAGAAAATTATTTATGAGAGGTTTCCGGTTCGATTCTCAACAAGTGCATATTAAAAACTATTTTTTTGTATATAAATATTATTTAAATTTAACCAAATAATTATATAAAAGACAAAACATTAGCATCAAAAGAATTCCTTCCTAAAAAATCCTTGCTAATTAGAAAGAAATAAATTCCTTGCTAAATTTAGCTAGGACCATATTAGCTACAAATTTTTTTCGTTTCTAAATTCCTTGCTAATTAAAATTAACAACGAATTTATTTAATTAGCAACGAATTTTGCTTCTTGTTAATCAAGATTTTTCTTGTTGTGGGAATATAATTGCTCTCTAAATTCGAAAAAAAGGTAAAAATAAAAAATTAATCCCTAAATTTTAAAGTAATTTCAATTTACGATTTATGGCATCATTTGAGTACCATTTTTTTAATTATGAAAACTTTTAATGTGGTTGGAAATGAATTTTATTTAAAAATTAAAAAAATCATTTGTCGTTCTAGCACCGATTTTTTTTCAAATAAATAAGTTATTTTAAATAAATTTTATTTATAATCACATAAAAATTATCAAAATTTGAAAAAGTGTTGTGTATCGTGCTACTTTACAAAGTATTTTTTATTAATTAGTAAGTAAATTAACGTTTAGGATTACTTTAAAATAATTTAGAATGTTAAGGATCTTATTTCTCGCAAAACAAATTTAAGATCTTATTTTAAAAGGTTCATAAAATTGAGGGACTTGTTTTATTAAAAAAAAAACAATAATTTTTGATCTGATTGTCTGATCACGACATTCTTGTTGGGATCCGAAGCGGTGCTGAAGTGTAGAATACCTGATGCTGGCACAAATAATAATAATAGAAAACACAAAGGCACAAAAGGAACACCAGAATAACGTGATTCTCGCTGAATGGGTACGTTCACGGGCGGAAATGGCAGTCACAATCTCATTCAACACAAAATACACATTGTTACAAATGAGGTTAAATTACCCCTATACAAAATGAGATAAAAAGTGACTCTCGGATACCTTGCGGCAAAACGGCCAAAGAAAGAGGATGTCCCTCAAGGCCAAGCACGGCGGCAGCCCAAACTCTGACGGCGTCTCTCCGACGACGGCGTCTCCTCCCAAATGGCAGCAGGCAGCCACCCCTTTCCCAATCTAGGCACAGCGGCAGCGGCCAACACTGCGGCAGTGACGTCTTCACACGTCGACGGCGGCGGCCCTTCCTCCACAAACAGCGGCGGCAGCCCTCTCCACAACAGCGGCAGCAGCCCCCCTTTCCCAAATGGCAGCAAGGCCGGCGCACCTCCAGCAAGAGGCGGCGAGAGAGAGAGAGAGGGCGAAGGAGCAGGGAGAGCGGCGAAGGGCGATCGGCCGACGGCTGCTCCAGATGAAACCGAGAGAGAGAGAGAGAGAGAGGCGCAAAGAGAGAGAGGAGTCGGGTGGGAAAAAGATGAACCAGGGGGCTAGGGCTATTTATTTTTCTTTTTATATCAACTAAAAATAACCCCGCCCCCCCCCCCCCCCCCCCCCCCCCAAAAAAAAAAATCGGTCCAGAAAACCTGAAATAAAAAGAGGCAGAAAAAGGAAGGTTGCAACCTGCTTTTCCGAGGTTGCAACCTTTCTGCCAGAATTTAATAATTTCAGAAAATTTGCCCTTTTAATTTCCTTGCGCGCCCGGAGGTTTGGTACGGGCTTGAGGAGTTAATGGAGGCAAAAACCTAACAAACTCCACCTGCCGAAATTACTCCAACCAACCAAGTTGCCACCAAGAACGATGCAAATCGCATCAACTGAATCTGCTCCCGCCAAGGGCAGATAAAGGGAACTCCTCCAATCTGAGTAGTACACAAACTGCACTGACGTGACTACTCCAGAAATGCTCCACCTGAAGCAAAATTCTAACTGCTCCACCTCCAGCGGTGGTCTCCCAAAGCAAAGGAAATATCACAGACTCTAGAAATGATGTGCGCGGGGAGAGAAATGATGAATGAAACACATCAACAATTGAATGCAAACTAAAACTGATCTCAATAGGATAAAGGGAACCCCTATACGAGCTAATCAGGAAATGTTGATTAGACACACACACTAAGCTCATGTAACGAAGGAGTAAAAATGAAAGAGCTTAGGTACTAAGGTTAAACAAAAGCATTCATACAACAGAGTAATGACCAGAATAAATAACCCAAAGATAGGTTATAACAAAGTTAACAGGAATAACATGAACATAATGAGAGGAAAGGAAAGCAAGTAACATAGGGAACAAACGGAACAGGAAGCACGAACATATAAGCGGAAAGTAGAAGAGCAGAGAGAAGGATGACCTAGATGAGGTTATCCCCCACATCCTCAAAGCACAGGGATATGTCAGACTTCCCCTTCCTTGCGCGCCCGGAGGTTTGGTACGGGCTTGAGGAGTTAATGGAGGCAAAAACCTAACAAACTCCACCTGCCGAAATTACTCCAACCAACCAAGTTGCCACCAAGAACGATGCAAATTGCATCAACTGAATCTGCTCCCGCCAAGGGCAGATAAAGTGAACTCCTTCAATCTGAGTAGTATACAAACTGGACTGACGTGACTACTCCAGAAATGCTCCACCTGAAGCAAAGGTCTAACTGCTCCACCTCCAGCGGTGGTCTCCCAAAGCAAAAGAAATATCACAGACTCCAGAAATGATGTGCGCGGGGAGAGAAATGATGAATGAAACACATCAACAATTGAATGCAAGCAAAACTGATCTCAACATGGATAAAGAGAACCCCTATACGAGCTAATCAGGAAATGTTGATTAGACACACACACTAAGCTCATGTGACGAAGGAGTAAAAATGAAAGAGCTTAGGTACTAAGGTTAAACAAAAGCATTCATACAACGGAGTAATGACCAGAATAAATAACCCAAAGATAGGTTATAACAAAGTTAACAGGAATAACATGAACATAATGAGAGGAAAGGAAAGCAAGTAACATAGGGAACAAACGGAACAGGAAGCACGAACATATAAGCGGAAAGTAGAAGAGCAGAGAGAAGGATGACCTAGATGAGGTTATCCCCCACATCCTCAAAGCACAGGGATATGTCAGACTTCCCCTTTTCATCACCAATGCTCTTCCCTTTTTCTTTGTTCTGAAGCTTCCAGCAGTCCTTGATCACGTGACCCTTCTTCTTACAGTATTTGCAGTATAAATCTGAACTGCCCTTTGACTTAGACTTGCCCCCTCTATCAGAACAAGAATGACCCCGAGAGTATAGAACGGAGTCTTCAGTAACACGAGAACCTGAAGACCGCTTCCGGATGTCATCTAAGAGTAGGGCCGCAGTCACCTCTTCCAAGTCCAAGACGTCCTTACTGTAGGTAAGGGTGCTAACCATGCTCTCATAGAGCTTTGGAAGAGAGTTCAAAAGGATCACTGTTTTGTCCTCTTCATCCACCTGAATATCCATGCTGAGACACTCCAATAACAGTTTGTTGAAACTGTTCAGGTGGTCATGAATAGAGGATCCCTCCTTCATGCTAAACTTGTACAGCTGCTGCTTGAGGTAGATCCGGTTGGGGAGAGACTTTGTCATATAGGTACTCTCCAACTTTGCCAAATGTCAGAGGCAGTCGTCTCAGAAAGAACTCCATATACCACGTCATCATGTAAGCAAAGATGTATGGTGGACAACGCTTTGAGATCCAGGTCCTCCCACATACGATCAGAAACCTCAACATCCTTACTGGTCTTGCCCAGTAGGGCACGGTGTAAGCCTTCTTTTATAAGTAGTGCACGAACTTTGACCTGCCATAGACCAAAGTTTTGTTTCCCGTCAAACTTGGCCACAACACCAGGAATAGACGAAGCCATCGAGAACGGAACGCAGAAACTGCACGGAACACAAAACTTGAGTTGGCGACCTCAGCAGTGCACAACCAAGGGGGATAACCAGCGGACCAACGGTCGTAAACTACCGCACCTAGGTGTACACTCGAGATCGGAAACAACTCGTCCTTTAAACAAAGGTGTCAGCCCGGAACCTCCCTCTGATACCACTTTTTGGGATCCGAAGCGGTGCTGAAGTGCAGAATACCTGATGCTGGCACAAGTAATAATAATAGAAAACACAAAGGCACAAAAGGAACACCAGAATAACGTGGTTCTCGCCGAATGGGTACGTCCACGGGCGAAAAAGGCAGTCACAATCTCATTCAACACAAAATACACAGTGTTACAAATGTGGTTAAATTACCCCTATACAAAATGAGATAAAAAGTGACTCCCGGATACCTTGCGGCAAAATGGCCAAAGAAAGAGGATGTCCCTCAAGGCCAAGCACGGCGGCAGCCCAAACTCCGACGGCGTCTCTCCGACGACGGCGTCTCCTCCCAAATGGCAGCAGGCAGCCGCCCCTTTCCCAATCTCGGCACAGCGGCAGCGGCCAACACTGCGGCAGTGGCGTCTTCACACGTCGACGGCGGCGGCCCTTCCTCCACAAACAGCGGCGGCAGCCCTCTCCACAACAGCAGCAGCAGCCCCCCTTTCCCAAACGGCAGCAAGGCCGGCGCACCTCCAGCAAGAGGCGGCGAGAGAGAGAGAGGGCGAAGGAGCAGTGAGAGCGGCGAAGGGCGATCGGCCGACGGCTGCTCCAGATGAAACCGAGAGAGAGAGAGAGAGAGAGAGAGAGAGAGAGAGAGAGAGAGAGAGAGAGAGAGAGAGAGGCGCAAAGAGAGAGAGGAGTCGGGTGGGAAAAAGATGAACCAGGGGGCTAGGGCTATTTATTTTTCTTTTTATATCAACTAAAAATAGCCCCCCCCCCCCCCAAAAAAAAAACCGGTCCAGAAAATCTGAAATAAAAAGAGGCAGAAAAAGGAAAGTTGCAACCTTTTTGCCAGAATTTAATAATTTCAGAAAATTTGTCATTTTAATTTCCTTGCGCGCCCGGAGGTTTGGTACGGGCTTGGAGAGTTAATGGAGGCAAAAACATAACAATTGTTACTATCATAATGATTGACTCGACGATAACTATCCAACGACTTACCGATCCGTGCACAGAAGAGGCCCCCGTGCCCCACACGACAGTACGCTGACCACACTATTGTATATCACAATTTAATGAATAATTTTATCTTTGCATAAATTAAGGTGTAAAAATGAACTTAAAGATTTAGATTACACTAATTTTGAATTAATTTGTATGTAAATAATAGTTTTTGTAATCCAATAAAATATTCTTTATTATAGTTCAGTATAAAATATTCTTTATTATTTCATCAAAATTTATCTTATTAGTATAATATCCAGCCTATTTAACATGCTTAAAATGTCTAGAAATATAAATTTATCTTAAACCAATAATATAGTTATAATATTATTATCTCTTTTAGCAACAAAAAAAATGGGCACAAGGTATCCCTGCACAAATATCCGCCCAGTACAACACGAGAATTACAAAGTAATAGATGTCCTAGTCGAGCAGATCTCCAAATATAGAGACGATGCGTTGTCGAGTCTCCCGCCAACAACCTTTCAGGTCTCGAGCCATACATGTTCAGTCCCTTTCTCCATTGAATGGTTGATCTGGCGAGATTGAGGTTGTCACAATAAACTCGATTTTCAAGCTACTGCGCTATACCAAAATTACTGTGTCTTTTAACAACTTTATTTTATTATTAAATATTTAGCATTATACTAATATCTATAAAAAATTTAAAATGATGAGAGAACTTATTTTTTTGGTCAACATAGGTGGAGACTAGAGCCTACTGATTAATATAAAATAATATGCAAGAGTGGGTTGTACAAAACACTCACTAGTCACTACTAGCTAGCTCTAGCCTCAATATAAAGAGATATGAATGTACTGTCATGCATGTTGTAATACACGTGTATGTATATATATAGTATGACTAGTCATGACCATATTAATTTTGTAAAGTTTTTGAGACCAACCAAGTCAAAGCGCATGTATTTATATACCATTCCTCTACATGTCATCATCATGATTTTTTTAATGACACCAACATTATACTGGTGAGGTTGAAAATGAATTAAGAAAGTAGAAGTTGTTATTGTGCTCGAAGCATTCCGTGTGGCCGTTAAGTTTGGAACGATCTCCACGTTGCCTCCAATAAGAGTATTTATAGGCGTAACCTTATATCCACGACGATGAGTTATTGGATGTATAATGGGATCCAATCGAACCCAATAAAAAATCGTTACCATTATTGCATATACCTCAAAAGAAATTTAGTATATAATCAGCTAAGTGGCATTATGTTGGATACAGGTCAGGTCATATGATATAATAGGTCAAATGAATGACCCACAACTAAAGAGAATACTTGGGTGTTCAGAGTCACGCAGCCTCATTCGTTAACTCAAACTTTAGCCGGGGGAAATTACTCCCCCCCCCCCTAGAAAAGCTATAAAAAGACCTTTATGTTTTCATTTGGCGCACAACTAAAGAGAGAATGAATAGAGAGGTCTGAGGTCTTTCGATGAGGGTTTATCACTTTGTTCTCTCCTACGCTCTGAATTCGCTTTGTTCTCTCCCAAGCCCGCTTCCTTCAAGACTTAGAGAACGCTTCTGCAAGCACAAGGGAAGGCTACAGAGAACGCTCCCACAGACACTTTGAACGACTTGCACTTTTTTCCTTCTCTTTCTATCAAGATTTGTAAATGAACAGGTGGTCTTCCACTCTCTTGAAATCTCAAACTCTTGTAATCGCCAAGAAAATAGTTGAATTTGTTCGGCACTAAATCGACCCTGTGATTTTTTCCCTTTTTGAGTTTTTCCACGTAAAATGCCTCACTGTCATTGTCATTGGTTCTCTTTTGACTATTGGAGCGTTTTGTTGAAAATGATGAAGTGAAAGTGGGTGATTGAGTGATCTGCGTGACCTGTCTGCGTGGTCTATGCGGACAGGACTGGCGGTTAGCCAGGTCGGCAGAGCTGTTGCAGACGGCTTGTTCTTTGATGGCGTGGGCTGTCTGTTCGCGCTGACTGTGCGGACAGAGGCGGCGGCCAGCCAGGCCATCTTATGCTCAGCAGGCAGTTATATCCCAGAATGTAACCGAGCGGATAGTTTCTATATCTGCGGTGTACAACCTCGGGCTCACGGGAGGGAGCCCAGCAGAGAGAAGATTAGAAGAATCCCCAGGAGGAGAAAAGGCCCTAAGCGAGAGGGGCCTAAAGTCGGGTCCACTCGCAACGGGCGAGAGGGGCCTAAAGCGGGGTCCACTCGCAGTAGGCGAGAGGAGCCAAAAGGTGGGTCCGCTCGCGCCAAGCGAGAGGGGCCTAAAGATTGGGTCCACTCGCAATAGGCGAGAGGAGCCCAAAGGTGGTCCTCTCGCCAAGCATCGGGTCGGCAGGAAGAGATAAGGCAGGTTCAGCAATTGGGGGGAGACCGGTTCAGTTGGCAAGCGGTTCATCCCTTTTGGCCTTTTTTACTCTTTTACCCTCGGTGGTCTGCCCATAGTCCTTCAGAACAGCGGAGTTCGGCTGTTGGCAGGCCCAACCCAGAGTATTCAGGTAATTTCACAGGTGCTTGTTTTGGTTATTTGCAGTTCAAATCCTGAAGCCTATAAATAGACCGGTAAGGTGTCTGAGAATAGGGGGTGTGGAACCTTCTTTTTCCTTCTCACTCAGGCACCTAGCTCAGCATTGGCTAGGGAGGGGAAGGATTCTAGTCCTTCCGGGTGAGCGGTGGGACCTCCGAGCTGAAGCTCCCGGTCTGTTCCTTTAGGTGTCTTGTTAGGAGCGTGGTTCAAAGAAAGTAAGCGTGGGTTGCAGCCTTAGATCCGAGCTTTTAGGAGAAACCAGTTCGACTGGTTTCAACATTTTTGGTGCGGTGAGCGTGGATCGCAGCCTGCGTCGAAGAACTTTGGATCATCTCATGGCAGGAGATCTAGGAGGAGGAGATGAGGGCGGAGGAAGTGAGGGCGGGTCCCAGAACCCAGGAGGATATGTTGGGAGGGAAGAATTCATGGCATCCATCGGGGGCATCATGGGGATGTTGCAGCAGATCTCGCAGCGAGGCGAGTGCGTGACCCCTCTACCTCAGGGGCCGGGCCTCTTGCCTCCGGAAGGAGCCGTCTCGGCAAGGGTAGGCGAGGATGCGCCAAGAGGGCGGCCCGGAAAGGAGAAAGTGGTGGAGGGAAGCGGGCGAGACCTGGCGGGAAGGGAGTTGTTTCCCAGCCCGGCGAGCGCCGTCTCGCCAGTAGATCTCGTCGCGCGAGTGGAGACGGCGAGACCCCTGGCGAGAGGGTCCCCCTTTTGCGAGCTGGTTCTTTCGGCTCCCGTCCCGGAGGGGTTCCGCGAGCCTGAGATGGTTTATTATGTGGGGAAGGATGATCCCCTCCAACACTTGCAGTGGTTTGAAGATGCGGTCTCCATCAGGCCGATGACGGATGCATTCAAGTGCCGCCTTTTCGCGATCACCTTGAAGGACAAGGCCCGGGACTGGTTTCATCAACTCCCAGCAGGGTCAATATATGGTTTTGAAGATTTGAGTAGGAGCTTCCAGCTGCGCTTCTCGACCTCGAAGAAGAGGAAGAAAAATCCGGAGTCCATCTTCCTGATCAAGCAAAAGGCAGACGAGTCCTTAGCCCAGTACGTGGATCGCTTCCAAGAGGAAATCCTGGACATTCAGGAGGTGCCGGGGTTTGCTCTCCAGATGGCCTTTACTGTGGGTCTCAGGGAAGGCTTCTTCAAAATGAGCCTCACCAGGAAGGCACCCTTATCATTTGAAGGGTTGATGGAGAAGGCAGCCAAGGAGATAGCGATGGAGGCAGCGAACCCGGCTTTTGCCATGAAATTAGCAAGGCTGACGGAGGTAGAGTCCAGAGAACCAGGAGGGGGGAGGCAGCAGGAAGGGAGGAGAAGGGAGGAGCCAAGGGGGCCGGCACAGCAGGAGTTGAGTTGGAGGCAACCGGAAGGCCCGGTTCAAGGGCAATGGAGAGGTCTTCCCCCGAGGGGAAGGAACTACTACCATGGAGGAGCAGGAAGGTTGCCACAGCTGGGGTGGAGACAGGGACCTAGGCCACTCCCACCCCCGCCTCAGCAGGCTATGGCTATAGGCCGGGGAAGAGGAAGAGGAAGAGAGCGAGGAAGGGGGGGAGCCGGAGCAGGGAGGAGAAGGAATCACCAAGAAGGGAGGCAGGAGGGGGAAGTAGCTATACCATTCTGTGACTTTCACGAGGAGGAAGGCCACGCGACAGCTACATGTCCAGAGTTTCTGGAGCTGAAGGGGAGAAGAGGAACGGGAGAGCAGCAGCCACCGGCGCGGATAGTAGAGATGACCGGAGTGGGGGAGGAGGATAGATGTGTAGATCGGTCAGATGTGGGGGATAGAGGGGGGATCGGGGTGATTCATGGTGGGGTGGGCATCGAGGCTACCCGAAAGGCCAGCCTTCATACAATGTACCGTCGAGGTGTCGCCTCGACGTCGCAAGCCCCGCCCCCGGACGAGAAGATCACCTTCTCCAGGAAGGACTTGCCAGATCACGAAGACCCATTCTGCGATGCGCTGGTGATTCGGACGGCTATCGAGGGTTTCACGGTATCAAGGATCTTGGTGGACAATGGGAGCTCGGTTAATGTCATCTTCAAAAAGGCATTCAATGAGATGAGGGTGGAAGCCAGGAGGGTGTTAGCAGCGGACGGACCGCTGTTCGGATTCTCAGGAGAAAGGAAAGAAGTAGAGGGGGAGTCGGTCTCCAGGTAACCCTGGGAGGGCTGTCCAGGAACTGCCGCTTTGTGATAGTGGACGCTCCCAGCAGTTACAACGCCATCTTCGGGCGCCCCTTGATTAGTGCCTTTAGGTGTGTACCATCATCTTTTCATCAATGTTTGAAACTCAATTCAGGAGGGACCCAGATCAGGGTGAGAGGAGATCCGAAGGCGGCCCGGGAATGTTATGTGACGGCAGTAAACGCTATCTCATGGAGGGGGGATGCGGAAGAGTTAGAGAGAAGACTGGAACGGGAGGAACAAGAGGAGAATAGAGTGGAGGAGCTAGGAGGTGGCATTGCGGAGGAGCCAGTAATGGCAGGGGAGTCAAGGGTCGGAAGAGAAGGGCAAGAGGAGAATAGAGTGGAGGAGCTAGGAGGTGGCATTGCGGAGGAGCCAGTAATGGCAGGGGAGTCAAGGGTCGGAAGAGAAGGGGAAGAGGAGAGTAGAGTGGAGGAGCTAGGAGGTGGCATTGCGGAGGAGCCAGTAATGGCAGGGGAGTCAAGGGTCGGAAGAGAAGGGCAAGAGGAGAATAGAGTGGAGGAGCTAGGAGGTGGCATTGCGGAGGAGCCAGTAATGGCAGGGGAGTCAAGGGTCGGAAGAGAAGGGGAAGAGGAGAGTAGAGTGGAGGAGCTAGGAGGTGGCATTGCGGAGGAGCCAGTAATGGCAGGGGAGTTAAGGGTCGGAGGAGAAGGGAAAGAGGAGAGAGGAAGGAAAAGAAAAATAGGAGAGAGGGAAGAGTCAGTGCTAGGAGGAGGCCCGGTGCGGGTGGAGGAGAGGTTCGTAGAGAAAGTAGACATGGCAGTGGAGAAAAAAGAGGGTGGAGAGCAAGAGCTCGGAAACCAGGAGGAGGGGCTGGCAAAGGAAGAGGAGATTCCGAAAGATCAGGAGGAAGAAGAAGAGCCCTCGAGGCTGAGGGCTGCAGTCGAGCTACAGGAGGTGGACATCCTAACACAAGAAGGAAGAAAAGAGAAGATCAAAATCAGCGGAGAGCTTGGTCTTGAGGACCAGGAGGAGATCCGAAAATGCGTGCAGGAGAACATTGATATCTTTGCTTGGAGCGCGGCCGACATGCCATGGATTGACGCAGATGTGGCATGCCATCGTCTCAACCTTGACCCCAAGGTTCGTCCCATCCAGCAGAAGAAAAGGGCCACCGCCTCCAGGATGGCCAAGCCTATCAGGGAAGAAGTGGAAAAGCTGCTCCAGGCAGGGTTCATATCTGCAAACAAGTATCCCGGGTGGGTGAGCAATGTTGTGATGGTAAAGAAGGGGGAAGGGAAGTGGAGAATGTGTATTGACTTCTCTCTTTTGAATAAAGCATGTCCCAAAGATTGTTACCCTCTGCCTCGAATCGACGCGCTGGTTGATTCAGCCGTCGGTTTTTCACTAATGAGTTTTTTAGATGCCTTTTCAGGATACCATCAAATACGCATGCACCCACCAGACATCAAGGATGTCACCTTTATCACCGAGGATGGATGCTTCAGCTATAACATGATGCCTTTTGGGTTGAAGAATGCGGGGGCGACCTATCAACGGATGATGGATCGGATTTTCCGAGAACAAAAGGGACGGAACCTCGAAGTCTACGTAGACGACTTGATGATCAAGAGCCAAGATCTCAAGTCTCATATTGCGGATCTGGAAGAAACGTTTGCAACGGTAAGGAAGTATAAGATGAGGCTTAATCCGCTGAAGTGCGTATTCGGGGCCAGTAGGGGAAAGTTTTTAGGACATCTCCTCACCCCATCAGGAGTAGAGCCCAACCCGGATAAGGTAAGGGCTATCCTAGAACTAGAGTCTCCAACGAATACCAAAGAGGTCCAGCGTCTTACCGGCAAGTTGGCAGGGCTCAGCAGATTCCTTTCCAGGGCAGGAGAGAGGTGCTCACCTTTCTTTCGGACATTGAGGGGGGAAAGAAATTCGAGTGGACCTCCGAATGCGAGAATGCTTTTCTAGCCTTAAAGCAGCAGCTCACCAAGGCACCGCTACTCCAAGGCCCGAGAGAAGGAGAGATTCTATTCTTGTATCTAGGGGTAGGGGCAGGGGCAGTGAGTTCGGTCCTCGTGCGGGAAGAAGGTAAAAAACAATTCCCGATCTACTATGTAAGTAGAGTCCTCAAGAAGGCAGAGCTAAAGTACCCCATCCTAGAGAAGCTAGCCTTCGCCCTCGTTATCTCAGCTCGAAAGCTCAGGCCCTATTTTCAGGCCCATTCCATCCAGATCGTGACGGACCACCCTCTCCGCCGTATTTTGGAAGGGGTAGAGCACTCAGGGAGGTTAGCTAAATGGTCAATAGAACTCAGTGAGTTTGACCTTTCTTATGTTCCCCGGTTGGCTATCAAGGCACAAGCTGTAGCAGATTTCTTGGTAGATTACACGGTGGAGGTCAGGGAGGCCGAGACGCCTCCCGTAGTAGCTTGGGAGATGCTTGTAGATGGGGCCTCGGGAAAGAATTCTTTTGGAGGAGGGATAGTTTTGGTAAGCCCTGAGGGAACACGGATCGAACAGGCCCTGAAGGTTCATTTCATCCTCACCAACAATCAAGCGGAGTACGAGGCCATCATAGCAGGGCTGAGGTTGGCTCGTGAGCTCGGTATACGAGATATTAAGGTCTCCACGGATTCTATGATAGTGGCAAGGCATATAAAAGGAGAATTTGAGGTAAGAGAGCCCACCCTCCAGTTGTACTTAACAAAGGTAAAGAGAATCATTGGGCAGTTCCGCAGTTTCTCAGTTCAACACGTCCCAAGGGAAGAAAATATTCGGGCAGACCTGCTCGCCAAGCACGGTCCTCGGGCCGGAGGAACCATGACAGAGCTCTTTAGGCCCTCCATCGAAGAGGGAGAACTGATGGAAGTAGATCAGCAGAGATCCTGGATGGATCCATTTACCACCTACTTGACGACGGGACGTCTGCCCGAGGGAGAGCTCGAGAAGAAACAGGTCAGGTACAAGTCAGCATACTACCTGCTAAGAGAAGGGATCTTATACCGTAAGACGTTGTCGGGGCTGTTGGCTCGATGCGTATCCGAGAAGGAGGTTGCGAGGGTGCTGGAAGAAATTCACTCTGGAGAGTGCGGCAGCCATTCCGGGAGTCGGACCTTGGAAGGAAGGGTGTTGAGGCAAGGCTATTTCTGGCCCGCCCTTAGGAAGGATGCCGAGGAATTCGCAAGGAAGTGCAGAAAGTGCCAGGAATTTGCCCCTCTTCAGCTCCTCCCGGCCCAAAGGTTGCGCACGATCACAGCTCCATGGCCCTTCGCCATATGGGGGCTAGATCTGGTGGGTCCATTCCCTCAAGCCAGCGGCCAGAGGAGGTTCCTGCTGGTCATGATAGACTATTTCTCAAAATGGCTGGAGGTGAAGGCATTGGCGAAGGTGACGTCTCAAGTGGTCAAAAGCTTCGTATGGGGGGAAATCATCTGTAGGCATGGGCTCCCCCTGGCCATTGTCACGGATAACGGACCGCAATTCGCCAGCAGAGAGTTCGTAGATTTCTACATACGACTAGGCATAGATCTTCGGTTTGCCTCAGTGCATCATCCTCGAAGCAATGGGCAGGTGGAAGCCGCGAATAAGGTCATCGTGAATCTCTTAAGAAAAAGGTAGAAAACTTGAGGGGAAGCTGGGTGGAGCAGCTCCCCTCCGTCCTCTGGGCCTTGAGGACCACGCCAAGTTCCGCCACAGGGGAGACGCCATTCAAACTTTCCCATGGCTCCGAGGCCGTTATACCTGTTGAGTTCGAGGTTGAGTCACCTAGGGTGACGGCGGCAAGGAGGGGAGATGAGAAGTGGCTGGCAGAAAATGGTGAAGAGCAAAGGCTCTCCCTCGACTTGGTGGAGGAGCTTAGAGAGCTGGCATCTATCCGACAGGAGGAGGTCAAGCGCCGGATGTCAAGATATTTTGATAAGCACGTCAGAGTCAAACAGTTTGAGAAGGGAGACTTGGTCCTCAAGAAAGTGGATGCCGCAGGGAGAGGGGCTTCGGTAGGGAAGCTCAACCCCAACTGGGAAGGTCCTTTTATTGTAAAAGAAGTCTTGAAAACAGGGGGGTATCACCTCCAAGATGTAGACGGGACACCCCTAGACCGCGCCCGAAGTGGCGACGACCTGAAGCGTTTCTATCCTTAATACTTTTGTTCATGTTCATTATCTATTCTGAATGAGATGTAGTTTTCTTTGTTTTTCTCTCTCACTTTCCAATGTTAGCCAAACCGGCAAGGCCTTCTGGTACTGCCATACAGCTTCAAGTAGCTGTCTTCTCAAAGCAGGAAGATTTTGTTTTGGAGAGGAGACCCCGAGAAGACCCGCTGTCCAGGCTACCATCGAGCTGGCAGGACTGTAGGCTCACTCGGTGGTTGGAGTTGGTTTTGGAGAGGAGACCCCGAGAAGACCCGCTGTCTAGGCTACCATTGAGCTGGCAGGTCTGTAGGCTCACTCGGTGGTTGGAGTTGGTTTTGGAGAGGAGACCCCGAGAAGACCCGCTGTCCAGGCTACCATCGAGCTGGCAGGTCTGTAGGCTCACTCGGTGGTTGGAGTTGGTTTTGGAGAGGAGACCCCGAGAAGACCCGCTGTCCAGGCTACCATCGAGCTGGCAGGTCTGTAGGCTCACTCGGTGGTTGGAGTTGGTTTTGGAGAGGAGACCCCGAGAATACCCGCTGTCCAAGCTACCATCGAGCTGGCAGGTCTGTAGGCTCACTCGGTGGTTGGAGTTGGTTTTGGAGAGGAGACCCCGAGAAGACCCGCTGTCCAGGCTACCATCGAGCTGGCAGGTCTGTAGGCTCACTCGGTGGTTGGAGTTGGTTTTGGAGAGGAGACCCCGAGAAGACCCGCTGTCCAGGCTACCATCGAGCTGGCAGGTCTGTAGGCTCACTCGGAGGTTAGGTAAAGGGGCAGCATATGGATAGGAGTTTCATAATTTGATCAAAAGCAAGATCCTTGTCCCAAAGGAAGAAGAGGAGGAAGGAGTCGGTCCCTCAAGATCCTCTCGCGCCAAGGGGCAAGGCGAGTGGAAGGGTACATGGCTATTCGCACCTAGAGTAAGGGGTCTGCTCTTCGGCCAAAGGGCGAGAAGAGGAGTACCTTCGTCTCGCAAACGAAACCAAGCATAATAACGATTCGAGACCCACTCGCGCCTGGGGTGTCCGAGGATAAGGCGAGAGGAAGTGACACGTCCCTGCGCGAGAGCACTGAGAGCCCGCCCACTCGCGCCACAAGTAAAGCTAGCCCCTCCATCGTTAGGCGAGACGAGTCGCGATCTCGTTCCGCAAAGTAAAGAAAGGGTAGGCATGCAGGAGAGAGGAAAAGAAGGGCCTTAAAAATAAAATATATATATGTCATCCACAAAAAGAGGCTGTAATACAAAAATGCCTCAGCAACAAGTATCCAAAAGAGAAAAAGGGGGGGGGAGAAGAGGAATATACAAAAAAAACACTGTAAAATAAATCCTCTATTCTTCCGCGCTGGAGGACGGGCCGTCTCCCTCCTCGCCATAAATCTCTGGTACCAGGTCGCGGGCAGTGACCTCCTCGCAGCCTTCCCTGATAACTTCCATCTCCTTCATCATCTTCACGATTAGTTCGGCGGTCCTGATGTTGGCGTCTTTGCAGAGTCCCACGACCTCGGCATGAGAATAATGAGATGGAGGAGGTTGGGGAATCACCACGCGAGAAGGCGAGAGAGCAGCCTCCTGAAGCCGAGTGATCTCGGACTCCATGCTTTTAACCTCCCCTTCCAGAGTAGCTATGCGCGAGTGCATCCTGTCGGCCGTCTCGGCATCCTGCGAGAGGTTTATTCATTAGGGGAAGTTGAAGGTGAACAAAGAAAGGGAAGGAATTGAGAATGGGGAAGGAATTGAGAATGGGGAAACTCACCACACCACCCCGAGCTTTGGCGAGAAGGTTTTCGGCCACGGCCAACCGTTTCTCAAGATCCGTGGACTTCTCGCGCTCGGCCGCCAGGCTCGCCTCTGAATCCCTCCAGCTCTTATTATTGTAAATCAGACGGCGTGAGACCTGGTGCGATAGCTCTAGCGAGCGCAGCTGGGATTGCGCGGCCCTCAGGATCAAATCCCGCGAGGGAGGCTCAGCGGCAGGTTCTCGCTCTGCGCCACCGTAAAGGCCGAAGCCCAGAGAAAACGCGTGAGCCGTAGGTTGGTCTCGCTCTATCCAGGGAGGAAGGAGGGTAGAGATAGAGACCCGGTTCGCCTCCTTGTCCCATGTCAGGGTTGGCTCACCGGCAGCATCCGGGATCGTTGGGCCCATATTGAAGTTCAGATGAGTGGAGGGAGCCGGGTGGCTGGAAGAGCCCACCTCGCGAGCAGGAGATTTAGAGGGAAGGTTGTCAGCAAGAGAATCAGGTTGACCCGTCCCGCCAATCGGCGAGACGGTCCGCTGACCAAGAAGCCGAGAAGGGGATTGGGGAGATTGGGAACCCAAAGAGATGGGGGATAAGGATCCCGACACATCTACCATCTCGGCAGTAACTTGCTTCGCCTTTCCAGAGGGAAGAGGCGCCCCTTTCTTGACCTTTGCTTTCTTTGAAGGACTCTGGCGAGACGGGGCGGAGCCTTCTGCAGGCCTTTTCTTCAGGGAGAGGGGTAGGTTTTCTCTCGCTGCCTCAGCTGCCATCGTGGCGAGGGCGACATCTTTGGAAGGTTTGATGCTGCTTTTGTAAGGCGGGCGAACGGGAACATTTCTTTCTCCTGGAAACGGCGAGACGATGCGTTTACAAAAACTATTCGTTTAGACCTAGACAAAAATAAAGGGCCCCAGCATTTACCTTCGCCTGGAAGCACAGGAAGGAGGGAGTCGAGGCCCCGCCTCAGGAACTGCACCTCGAAGTTCTTGCCGATAAAGAAGTCACAGAGAAGCTTGTCCGTGCCACTAACCTGGGGAGTGGTATAGAATACCTCGGCTGGCGACACGGGCGCCAGCGGAATGCCACCCATGTTGCCGCGAATAAAGACGAAGCGAGTAAGCCAGTGATGATTCTTGTTAGGCGTCTCGCAGACTTTGAGACCCAGCCCCGTGAAATAGGAAACGCCGTCGGCATTAGCGTGGTAGACAAAAAGCTTGCGGAAGGAGTTTAGGCTGAACTCGATTCGCTCCCGGCGCATGTAGCAGGCGAAGGCAACGAGTACCGAGACAGCGTTTGGGTTTAGTTGCGCAGGAACGGTCCCGAAGTATTTGAGAACCTGTTTCACTTCTGGCCAGAGGGGCAACCTCAGCCCCGCTTCAAAATGCGAGACGGGGAAGGCGAGTTCACCGGGATAAAAAGTGTTGATTGACTCGCCCACCTTTGGAGGGCGTGACTCAAAACCTTCCGGCAAGAAATCGCGAGTAAAGGCGTTGTAGTCCTCCTCGGAAATCCGGCCGGGAGGAAAATCGTGGTCACCAAACCGCCTCCCGCATCGGCTTCGCCCCTCGCCTTCTTCAGCCTTCTTTTTTCCCATTCTGGACAAAGAGAGCGAAAGGGAGGGTGCGAGAAGAACAGGCGAGACGAGACACCAGCAGGATCAGTTCGCGAGAGGAGGGAGAGAGAGGTGAGGTTTAGGGCGCCGAGACAGATCGAGAGCATGATCCGGGCCCCAGGGATAGGGGGGTATTTATAGCCCGTTGGGTAAAGAGCAAAATACGAAGAGGCAAAAAAATATATCGTGTAGAGGAAGGGGAAGAGTCGGCCATCCTTCTCTCTCTCCTAGTTTCGATGGGGGTAACCTAACGAAAGTCCCAGGCCGGGGACGAGGCAGTATCATAAAAATACAATAAAAATAAAAAGAAAAAGTGATGATTTAAGCATAGATGTGACGCGCGAGTCACAATGTGGAAAAGCACGGTACTAGAGGTAAAAATTATCAAAGGAACTACTAAAAGATGTTATTAAGCAGACCCATTCCGTAGATCCAAAGAGTTCGGGCGGTAGCCGCGAGAGGAAAAGAGCGGTACAAAAAATAAAGGCGTAGGGCGGCGCGAGGGATTCAATCCTTATGCCACCGCCAGCGCCCCCCACCGCGAGACCTCGCGCAGGGAGGACGGTGGGGGAGGTGAAAAGCACGAGCCGCATCTACGCCACGGCGCGCGAGACGGAGTTGTTGATCGACCTCGTTCAGAATCGCCTGGGGATCGGTCTCGTCTATCTCAATGTCAGCATCAACTTCAGAGGTCAAGCGGGCAACCTCCACCTCCAGCCAATCGATCTGCCGGTCGGCCGTTTGCTTGTCTTTCTCCAACTCTTGAATCATGATCGCGTGTTTTCGGAACATCTCGGCCACCCTGCGCTTCATCGCCAGCGGATCCATAGGGTCGCCAAGGTAATCTTCTATCTCGTCCATAGGGGGAGGAGGCGAGGAGACCGCTCGCCTCGGGCGCTCCTCAGCAGGCGAGTCGTCGGCAGATGAGTCTACTCGCACATCTGCAAAGGCAAAAACAGAAGGAAAGACATAATAAAAAGTGGGCGGCCGGAGAGGCTAGAACCAAGGGTAGGGGATTCCTAACCAGAGTGGCGAGAGGTCCCAGCGACATGGGAGGGCTCACCATTTTTCCCACCAAGAGTAGAAGGAGGAGTAGAAGGAGGAGGCGAGACGGGGTTTAGATGATGGCTGGCTAGAGGAGTTTGTGTGCTACCAGACTGACCGAGGGGTGCGTGACTTTTCTGAAAACCAACAGCAAAAGGAGCAATGAAAGGTAGATAGCGAACAGGTGAGGTATACAAGGACCTTACCTCTTTTCCCTGGGGAAGCGATGGTGTAGGAGGGATGCGTCTCTCCAGGGGATCCGGTAAGAGTCCTGACGGGGGAACCAGATCAGTTGTTCTCGCCTTCTTCGGGCGAGAAGAAGAGGGCGGGGGTGAGGAAAAAGTGCGAGCGGGAATTAGGTTCAAGGCAGCCGCACTCGCCTTGTTCCGCTGGCGCACCAACGCGATACGATCGCGAAAGCTTTTGCTAAGAGACATGGCAGCAGGGTGAATGTAGCCGTAACAAAGAGAGGAGGCCTGTCGCATTTGGGGAGGATCCCAATATTTATAGACTCATGGGGGGGGAATCTCACCCGAAAAAGATTCCGCTTTAAAGTCGCTGAGATGACGTGAGCCTCGATTGGACTTTTCTTTTCGGGCTTAGACAACCCCGAAAAGAGCGGGGATTGTGTACAACCTCGGGCTCACGGGAGGGAGCCCAGCAGAGAGAAGATTAGAAGAATCCCCAGGAGGAGAAAAGGCCCTAAGCGAGAGGGGCCTAAAGTCGGGTCCACTCGCAACGGGCGAGAGGGGCCTAAAGCGGGGTCCACTCGCAGTAGGCGAGAGGAGCCAAAAGGTGGGTCCGCTCGCGCCAAGCGAGAGGGGCCTAAAGATTGGGTCCACTCACAATAGGCGAGAGGAGCCCAAAGGTGGTCCTCTCGCCAAGCATCGGGTCGGCAGGAAGAGATAAGGCCGGTTCAGCAATTGGGGGGAGACCGGTTCAGTTGGCAAGCGGTTCATCCCTTTTGGCCTTTTTTACTCTTTTACCCTCGGTGGTCTGCCCATAGTCCTTCAGAACAGCGGAGTTCGGCTGTTGGCAGGCCCAACCCAGGGTATTCAGGTAATTTCACAGGTGCTTGTTTTGGTTATTTGCAGTTCAAATCCTGAAGCCTATAAATAGACCGGTAAGGTGTCTGAGAATAAGGGGTGTGGAACCTTCTTTTTCCTTCTCACTCAGGCACCTAGCTCAGCATTGGCTAGGGAGGGGAAGGATTCTAGTCCTTCCGGGTGAGCGGTGGGACCTCCGAGCTGAAGCTCCCGGTCTGTTCCTTTAGGTGTCTTGTTAGGAGCGTGGTTCAAAGAAAGTAAGCGTGGGTTGCAGCCTTAGATCCGAGCTTTTAGGAGAAACCAGTTCGACTGGTTTCAACATGCGGAGTCTGGCAAGATGCGGACTTGGCTAGAGCTCGGCAGACCGACATGACAGATGCCTTGGTCTAGCTCGGGTGGTGCGGCTGGTGGAAGCTGCAGGGATCGCCGGTTAGAGCGAACTGGAGCTGGAGGTCGTCGGGATTGTACAACCTCGGGCTCACGGGAGGGAGCCCAGCAGAGAGAAGATTAGAAGAATCCCCAGGAGGAGAAAAGGCCCTAAGCGAGAGGGGCCTAAAGTCGGGTCCACTCGCAACGGGCGAGAGGGGCCTAAACCGGGGTCCACTCGCAGTAGGCAAGAGGAGCCAAAAGGTGGGTCCGCTCGCGCCAAGCAAGAGGGGCCTAAAGATTGGGTCCACTCGCAATAGGCGAGAGGAGCCCAAAGGTGGTCCTCTCGCCAAGCATCGGGTCGGCAGGAAGAGATAAGGCCGGTTCAGCAATTGGGGGGAGACCGGTTCAGTTGGCAAGCGGTTCATCCCTTTTGGCCTTTTTTACTCTTTTACCCTCGGTGGTCTGCCCATAGTCCTTCAGAACAGCAGAGTTCGGCTGTTGGCAGGCCCAACCCAGGGTATTCAGGTAATTTCACAGGTGCTTGTTTTGGTTATTTGCAGTTCAAATCCTGAAGCCTATAAATAGACCGGTAAGGTGTCTGAGAATAGGGGGTGTGGAACCTTCTTTTTCCTTCTCACTCAGGCACCTAGCTCAGCATTGGCTAGGGAGGGGAAGGATTCTAGTCCTTCCGGGTGAGCGGTGGGACCTCCGAGCTGAAGCTCCCGGTCTGTTCCTTTAGGTGTCTTGTTAGGAGCGTGGTTCAAAGAAAGTAAGCGTGGGTTGCAGCCTTAGATCCGAGCTTTTAGGAGAAACCAGTTCGACTGGTTTCAACATCGCCGTCATTGTTTTCATCTTGTCCATCCTCACGTGCCCCAGTCTTTCATGTCAGATAGTTACACTATCACTGGACTTCAACCGATTAGCATCAGAACTTGTTGACAACTCAACCAAGTCCTTCCCTTTGCTCCCAACATGAGCGATATTCACTGAGTGCAGGATAACCTTACACTCCTTCTTGAGGTGACCAGGCTACTTGCATTTATAGTACCTTGGTCCTTCCTTCCTCTTCCCATCACGCCTAGGAGGAACGCTCCTCTCTTGCTGATCAGAAGTAGATGGACCAACCTCAGCAGCCAACTTCACCTCCTTGTTGAACAATCCATCGAGGGAAGTACAAATCTCCGCAGCTGACCGACATCCGTCGATGTGGTCCAAGAGTTCCGATGAGATAACCTGCTTGAGAATAGACTCTTCTTTCGCGTTTGTCTCCTTCCAAGCTCTCATCACTTCAGTATTTTTAGCAGTAACCACTTGCCTTATGTCTCCGCAAACCACCTCCCAAAGGTCCTCGCCAAGAAGATATCTTTCCATACATGACTTTCACTTTCCAAAGTTAGTCCATGTAAGAAGCTCCATTCCAAGATCCCTTGCAAAAACACCTTCCATTGCATTTAATCCCGGTTCACTTAGACTCATAGAAGCACTGAAGCAAACTGCCGGTTGATCCACTGCTCAAGCCTCTGTTTCCTCTAATACCATGTTAAAATTTTGATATAGCAGAAAATGGTAAACCAGACGCAGGAACACTCAACCTATCCGAGCCCAAATAAACTAGATGCAAACCAGAAGAGCAAGAATCTTGTACTAAACAATCTTTACAAGGCGAGACTTACATGACGAGACATGATTCGCCAAAGTACCCAAAGGGAAAGCATAAACAATTACAAAGCAAACCTAACCGCGTGGACTCAAGGAGTTAGCTGTCGGCTTTACTGCTGCACTACGGAGTCCGCCCAAACCGCCAGGTCGCCAGACCGTAAACCAAGCCGCATGGACTGCCCGTTATTCCAATGCAAGAAGGAAATCTACTCGCTGATCAGCAAGCCGCCTAACCGCAAGGTCGCCTAGCCGCCTGACCACACGATCTACCGCTGCCGAACTGAATAGGCCACCTAAAGCGGATAGCTTATTTAACTGGGAAACTAGTTGCAAAAGAGAGACCTCCTAGCCGCAACCCGCGACCTGTTGTTAACCGCTGGTTGTTATCCGCATAATCCGCACTGTCCCTGACCGCAGTCAGAACCAAGTCTTGGCCTTCCAGCGCTATCCACACAACCTGTACAACACAACCCGATCAATCTTCAAACCGCGCGGATACAAAATCCAGTCCGCAGCAACTATCCGCGAGTTGATCACTTACTGTTCATTCGCTTATAATTGATGTGACAGGGGGTCCTATTTATAGACACGGTGAGGAGTGTGGTCATCGCTTTAGCCGATAGGATAACCTCCCCATCTCGCGATAAGAACCAAGTGTATCCGCAAGCCGCGGATACACAGCCAGTCCGCCGCGACCTGTGCCGGATAGCCAGCCCGCCAAGCGAATCACAAAGGCCGGATAGCAACCTCTATCCGTCTTGTCGCCAAAGGCCAAGCCAGACTTAGACAACCACTCGCAGAACTCTGTAGCAACACCCTGTCCGCCTATCAGCGGACACCGCTCCAGTCTGCGCGCCCTGCGTACACAACACCAGTCCGTACCCCCAAGATAGCAACAAAGGCACATCAGCCAAGCTGCCGAGCTCAGCGGATACTGCACCAGTCCGCAAGCCTTGTGGACTCAACTCCAGTCCGCATCCCCAAGCTCACAACCAAGGCACACGACAATGCTTCCGAGCTTGGCGGACTTAGAAGTAGTCCGCGCTTAACTGCGCGGTCTCGCCGTACTGAGCCAAATATGGACTTGGTTCAGAACCAACCAAGTCCACACCACCGGCCACAAGGGCCAGTCCGTGCTTACTGGCGGACATTGGAAACCGACTGCCAATCCCTGTTGAAACCAGTCAAACTGGTTTCTCCTAAAAGCTCGGATCTAAGGCTGCAACCCACGCTTACTTTCTTTGAACCACGCTCCTAACAAGACACCTAAAGGAACAGACCGGGAGCTTCAGCTCGGAGGTCCCACCGCTCACCCGGAAGGACTAGAATCCTTCCCCTCCCTAGCCAATGCTGAGCTAGGTGCCTGAGTGAGAAGGAAAAAGAAGGTTCCACACCACCTATTCTCAGACACCTTACCGGTCTATTTATAGGCTTCAGGATTTGAACTGCAAATAACCAAAACAAGCACCTGTGAAATTACCTGAATACCCTGGGTTGGGCCTGCCAACAGCCGAACTCCGCTGTTCTGAAGGACTATGGGCAGACCACCGAGGGTAAAAGAGTAAAAAAGGCCAAAAGGGATGAACCGCTTGCCAACTGAACCGGTCTCCCCCCAATTGCTGAACCGGCCTTATCTCTTCCTGCCGACCCGATGCTTGGCGAGAGGACCACCTTTGGGCTCCTCTCGCCTATTGCGAGTGGACCCAATCTTTAGGCCCCTCTCGCTTGGCGCGAGCGGACCCACCTTTTGGCTCCTCTCGCCTACTGCGAGTGGACCCCGCTTTAGGCCCCTCTCGCCCGTTGCGAGTGGACCCGACTTTAGGCCCCTCTCGCTTAGGGCCTTTTCTCCTCCTGGGGATTCTTCTAATCTTCTCTCTGCTGGGCTCCCTCCCGTGAGCCCGAGGTTGTACACAATCCCCGCTCTTTTCGGGGTTGTCTAAGCCCGAAAAGAAAAGTCCAATCGAGGCTCACGTCATCTCAGCGACTTTAAAGCGGAATCTTTTTCGGGTGAGATTCCCCCCCATGAGTCTATAAATATTGGGATCCTCCCCAAATGCGACAGGCCTCCTCTCTTTGTTACGGCTACATTCACCCTGCTGCCATGTCTCTTAGCAAAAGCTTTCGCGATCGTATCGCGTTGGTGCGCCAGCGGAACAAGGCGAGTGCGGCTGCCTTGAACCTAATTCCCGCTCGCACTTTTTCCTCACCCCCGCCCTCTTCTTCTCGCCCGAAGAAGGCGAGAACAACTGATCTGGTTCCCCCGTCAGGACTCTTACCGGATCCCCCGGAGAGACGCATCCCTCCTACACCATCGCTTCCCCAGGGAAAAGAGGTAAGGTCCTTGTATACCTCACCTGTTCGCTATCTACCTTTCATTGCTCCTTTTGCTGTTGGTTTTCAGAAAAGTCACGCACCCCTCGGTCAGTCTGGTAGCACACAAACTCCTCTAGCCAGCCATCATCTAAACCCCGTCTCGCCTCCTCCTTCTACTCCTCCTTCTACTCTTGGTGGGAAAAATGGTGAGCCCTCCCATGTCGCTGGGACCTCTCGCCACTCTGGTTAGGAATCCCCTACCCTTGGTTCTAGCCTCTCCGGCCGCCCACTTTTTATTATGTCTTTCCTTCTGTTTTTGCCTTTGCAGATGTGCGAGTAGACTCATCTGCCGACGACTCGCCTGCTGAGGAGCGCCCGAGGCGAGCGGTCTCCTCGCCTCCTCCCCCTATGGACGAGATAGAAGATTACCTTGGCGACCCTATGGATCCGCTGGCGATGAAGCGCAGGGTGGCCGAGATGTTCCGAAAACACGCGATCATGATTCAAGAGTTGGAGAAAGACAAGCAAACGGCCGACCGACAGATCGATTGGCTGGAGGTGGAGGTTGCCCGCTTGACCTCTGAAGTTGATGCTGACATTGAGATAGACGAGACCGATCCCCAGGCGATTCTGAACGAGGTCGATCAACAACTCCGTCTCGCGCGCCGTGGTGTAGATGCGGCTCGTGCTTTTCACCTCCCCCACCGTCCTCCCTGCGCGAGGTCTCGCGGTGGGGGGCGCTGGCGGTGGCATAAGGATTGAATCCCTCGCGCCGCCCTACGCCTTTATTTTTTGTACCGCTCTTTTCCTCTCGCGGCTACCACCCGAACTCTTTGGATCTACGGAATGGGTCTGCTTAATAACATCTTTTAGTAGTTCCTTTGATAATTTTTACCTCTAGTACCGTGCTTTTCCACATTGTGACTCGCGCGTCACATCTATGCTTAAATCATCACTTTTTCTTTTTATTTTTATTGTATTTTTATGATACTGCCTCGTCCCCGGCCTGGGACTTTCGTTAGGTTACCCCCATCGAAACTAGGAGAGAGAGAAGGATGGCCGACTCTTCCCCTTCCTCTACACGATATATTTTTTTGCCTCTTCGTATTTTGCTCTTTACCCAACGGGCTATAAATACCCCCCTATCCCTGGGGCCCGGATCATGCTCTCGATCTGTCTCGGCGCCCTAAACCTCACCTCTCTCTCCCTCCTCTCGCGAACTGATCCTGCTGGTGTCTCGTCTCGCCTGTTCTTCTCGCACCCTCCCTTTCGCTCTCTTTGTCCAGAATGGGAAAAAAGAAGGCTGAAGAAGGCGAGGGGCGAAGCCGATGCGGGAGGCGGTTTGGTGACCACGATTTTCCTCCCGGCCGGATTTCCGAGGAGGACTACAACGCCTTTACTCGCGATTTCTTGCCGGAAGGTTTTGAGTCACGCCCTCCAAAGGTGGGCGAGTCAATCAACACTTTTTATCCCGGTGAACTCGCCTTCCCCGTCTCGCATTTTGAAGCGGGGCTGAGGTTGCCCCTCTGGCCAGAAGTGAAACAGGTTCTCAAATACTTCGGGACCGTTCCTGCGCAACTAAACCCAAACGCTGTCTCGGTACTCGTTGCCTTCGCCTGCTACATGCGCCGGGAGCGAATCGAGTTCAGCCTAAACTCCTTCCGCAAGCTTTTTGTCTACCACGCCAATGCCGACGGCGTTTCCTATTTCACGGGGCTGGGTCTCAAAGTCTGCGAGACGCCTAACAAGAATCATCACTGGCTTACTCGCTTCGTCTTTATTCGCGGCAACATGGGTGGCATTCCGCTGGCGCCCGTGTCGCCAGCCGAGGTATTCTATACCACTCCCCAGGTTAGTGGCACGGACAAGCTTCTCTGTGACTTCTTTATCGGCAAGAACTTCGAGGTGCAGTTCCTGAGGCGGGGCCTCGACTCCCTCCTTCCTGTGCTTCCAGGCGAAGGTAAATGCTGGGGCCCTTTATTTTTGTCTAGGTCTAAACGAATAGTTTTTGTAAACGCATCGTCTCGCCGTTTCCAGGAGAAAGAAATGTTCCCGTTCGCCCGCCTTACAAAAGCAGCATCAAACCTTCCAAAGATGTCGCCCTCGCCACGATGGCAGCTGAGGCAGCGAGAGAAAACCTACCCCTCTCCCTGAAGAAAAGGCCTGCAGAAGGCTCCGCCCCGTCTCGCCAGAGTCCTTCAAAGAAAGCAAAGGTCAAGAAAGGGGCGCCTCTTCCCTCTGGAAAGGCGAAGCAAGTTACTGCCGAGATGGTAGATGTGTCGGGATCCTTATCCCCCATCTCTTTGGGTTCCCAATCTCCCCAATCCCCTTCTCGGCTTCTTGGTCAGCGGACCGTCTCGCCGATTGGCGGGACGGGTCAACCTGATTCTCTTGCTGACAACCTTCCCTCTAAATCTCCTGCTCGCGAGGTGGGCTCTTCCAGCCACCCGGCTCCCTCCACTCATCTGAACTTCAATATGGGCCCAACGATCCCGGATGCTGCCGGTGAGCCAACCCTGACATGGGACAAGGAGGCGAACCGGGTCTCTATCTCTACCCTCCTTCCTCCCTGGATAGAGCGAGACCAACCTACGGCTCACGCGTTTTCTCTGGGCTTCGGCCTTTACGGTGGCGCAGAGCGAGAACCTGCCGCTGAGCCTCCCTCGCGGGATTTGATCCTGAGGGCCGCGCAATCCCAGCTGCGCTCGCTAGAGCTATCGCACCAGGTCTCACGCCGTCTGATTTACAATAATAAGAGCTGGAGGGATTCAGAGGCGAGCCTGGCGGCCGAGCGCGAGAAGTCCACGGATCTTGAGAAACGGTTGGCCGTGGCCGAAAACCTTCTCGCCAAAGCTCGGGGTGGTGTGGTGAGTTTCCCCATTCTCAATTCCTTCCCCATTCTCAATTCCTTCCCTTTCTTTGTTCACCTTCAACTTCCCCTAATGAATAAACCTCTCGCAGGATGCCGAGACGGCCGACAGGATGCACTCGCGCATAGCTACTCTGGAAGGGGAGGTTAAAAGCATGGAGTCCGAGATCACTCGGCTTCAGGAGGCTGCTCTCTCGCCTTCTCGCGTGGTGATTCCCCAACCTCCTCCATCTCATTATTCTCATGCCGAGGTCGTGGGACTCTGCAAAGACGCCAACATCAGGACCGCCGAACTAATCGTGAAGATGATGAAGGAGATGGAAGTTATCAGGGAAGGCTGCGAGGAGGTCACTGCCCGCGACCTGGTACCAGAGATTTATGGCGAGGAGGGAGACGGCCCGTCCTCCAGCGCGGAAGAATAGAGGATTTATTTTACAGTGTTTTTTTTGTATATTCCTCTTCTCCCCCCCCCCCTTTTTCTCTTTTGGATACTTGTTGCTGAGGCATTTTTGTATTACAGCCTCTTTTTGTGGATGACATATATATATTTTATTTTTAAGGCCCTTCTTTTCCTCTCTCCTGCATGCCTACCCTTTCTTTACTTTGCGGAACGAGATCGCGACTCGTCTCGCCTAACGATGGAGGGGCTAGCTTTACTTGTGGCGCGAGTGGGCGGGCTCTCAGTGCTCTCGCGCAGGGACGTGTCACTTCCTCTCGCCTTATCCTCGGACACCCCAGGCGCGAGTGGGTCTCGAATCGTTATTATGCTTGGTTTCGTTTGCGAGACGAAGGTACTCCTCTTCTCGCCCTTTGGCCGAAGAGCAGACCCCTTACTCTAGGTGCGAATAGCCATGTACCCTTCCACTCGCCTTGCCCCTTGGCGCGAGAGGATCTTGAGGGACCGACTCCTTCCTCCTCTTCTTCCTTTGGGACAAGGATCTTGCTTTTGATCAAATTATGAAACTCCTATCCATATGCTGCCCCTTTACCTAACCTCCGAGTGAGCCTACCGACCTGTCAGCTCGATGATAGCCCGGGCAGCGGGTCTTCTCGGGGGCTTCCTCTCCAGAACCAACTCCAACCACCGAGTGAGCCTACAGACCTGCCAGCTCGATGGTAGCCTGGACAGCGGGTCTTCTCGGGGTCTCCTCTCCAAAACCAACTCCAACCACCGAGTGAGCCTACAGACCTGCCAGCTCGATGGTAGCCTGGACAACAGGTCTTCTCGGGGACTCCTCTCCAAAACCAACTTCAACCACCGAGTGAGCCTACAGACCTGCCAGCTCGATGGTAGCCTGGACAGCGGGTCTTCTCGGGGTCTCCTCTCCAAAACCAACTCCAACCACCGAGTGAGCCTACAGACCTGCCAGCTCGATGGTAGCCTGGACAGCGGGTCTTCTCGGGGTCTCCTCTCCAAAAACAACTCCAACCACCGAGTGAGCCTACAGACCTGCCAGCTCGATGGTAGCCTGGACAGCGGGTCTTCTCGGGGTCTCCTCTCCAAAACCAACTCCAACCGCCGAGTGAGCCTACAGACCTGCCAGCTCGATGGTAGCCTGGACAGCGGGTCTTCTCGGGGTCTCCTCTCCAAAAACAACTCCAACCACCGAGTGAGCCTACAGACCTGCCAGCTCGATGGTAGCCTGGACAGCGGGTCTTCTCGGGGTCTCCTCTCCAAAAACAACTCCAACCACCGAGTGAGCCTACAGACCTGCCAGCTCGATGGTAGCCTGGACAGCGGGTCTTCTCGGGGTCTCCTCTCCAAAACCAACTCCAACCGCCGAGTGAGCCTACAGACCTGCCAGCTCGATGGTAGCCTGGACAGCGGGTCTTCTCGGGGTCTCCTCTCCAAAACCAACTCCAACCACCGAGTGAGCCTACAGACCTGCCAGCTCGATGGTAGCCTGGACAGCGGGTCTTCTCGGGGTCTCCTCTCCGAAATGAAATCTTCCTGCTTTGAGGAGACAGCTTATTTGGAACTGTATGGTAGTACCAGAAGGTCCTGCCAGGTTGGCTAACATTGGAAAGTGAGAGAGAAAAAAAACAAAGAAAACTACCTCTCATTCATAAGGGATAATGAACATGAACAAAAGTTTTAAGGATAGAAACGCTTTAGGTCGTCGCCGCTTCGGGCGCGATCTAAGGGTGTCCCGTCTACATCTTGGAGGTGATACCCTCCTGATTTCAAGACCTCTTTTATAATAAAAGGACCTTCCCAGTTGGGGTTGAGCTTCCCTACCGAAGCCCCTCTCCCTGCTGCATCCACCTTCTTGAGGACCAAGTCTCCCTTCTCAAACTGCTTGACTCTGACGTGCTTATCAAAATATCTTGACATTCGGCGCTTGACCTCCTCCTGTCGGATAGATGCCAGCTCTCTGAGCTCCTCCACCAAGTCGAGGGAGAGCCTTTGCTCTTCACCATTTTCTGCCGGCCACTTCTCATCTCCCCTCCTTGCCGCCGTCACCCTAGGTGACTCGACCTCGAACTCAACAGGTATAACGGCCTCGGAGCCATGGGAAAGTTTGAATGGCGTCTCCCCTGTGGCGGAACTTGGCGTGGTCCTTAAGGCCCAGAGGACGGAGGGGAGCTGCTCCACCCAACTTCCCCTCAAGTTTTCCACCTTTTTCTTTAAGAGATTCACGATGACCTTATTCGCGGCTTCCACCTGCCCATTGCTTCGAGGATGATGCACCGAAGCAAACCGAAGGTCTATACCTAGTCGTATACAGAAATCCACGAACTCTCTGCTGGCAAACTGCGGTCCGTTATCCGTGACAATGGCCAGAGGGAGCCCATGCCTACAGATGATTTCCCCCCATACGAAGCTTTTGACCACTTGAGACGTCACCTTCGTCAATGCCTTCACCTCCAGCCATTTTGAGAAATAGTCTATCATGACCAGCAGGAACCTCCTCTGGCCGCTGGCTTGAGGGAATGGACCCACCAGATCTAGCCCCCATATGGCGAAGGGCCATGGAGCTGTGATCGTGCGCAACCTTTGGGCCGGGAGGAGCTGAAGAGGGGCAAATTCCTGGCACTTTCTGCACTTCCTTGCGAATTCCTCGGCATCCTTCCTAAGGGCGGGCCAGAAATAGCCTTGCCTCAACACCCTTCCTTCCAAGGTCCGACTCCCGGAATGGCTGCCGCACTCTCCAGAGTGAATTTCTTCCAGCACCCTCGCAACCTCCTTCTCGGATACGCATCGAGCCAACAGCCCCGACAACGTCTTACGGTATAAGATCCCTTCTCTTAGCAGGTAGTATGCTGACTTGTACCTGACCTGTTTCTTCTCGAGCTCTCCCTCGGGCAGACGTCCCGTCGTCAAGTAGGTGGTAAATGGATCCATCCAGGATCTCTGCTGATCTACTTCCATCAGTTCTCCCTCTTCGATGGAGGGCCTAAAGAGCTCTGTCATGGTTCCTCCGGCCCGAGGACCGTGCTTGGCGAGCAGGTCTGCCCGAATATTTTCTTCCCTTGGGACGTGTTGAACTGAGAAACTGCGGAACTGCCCAATGATTCTCTTTACCTTTGTTAAGTACAACTGGAGGGTGGGCTCTCTTACCTCAAATTCTCCTTTTATATGCCTTGCCACTATCATAGAATCCGTGGAGACCTTAATATCTCGTATACCGAGCTCACGAGCCAACCTCAGCCCTGCTATGATGGCCTCGTACTCCGCTTGATTATTGGTGAGGATGAAATGAACCTTTAGGGCCTGTTCGATCCGTGTTCCCTCAGGGCTTACCAAAACTATCCCTCCTCCAAAAGAATTCTTTCCCGAGGCCCCATCTACAAGCATCTCCCAAGCTACTACGGGAGGCGTCTCGGCCTCCCTGACCTCCACCGTGTAATCTACCAAGAAATCTGCTACAGCTTGTGCCTTGATAGCCAACCGGGGAACATAAGAAAGGTCAAACTCACTGAGTTCTATTGACCATTTAGCTAACCTCCCTGAGTGCTCTACCCCTTCCAAAATACGGCGGAGAGGGTGGTCCGTCACGATCTGGATGGAATGGGCCTGAAAATAGGGCCTGAGCTTTCGAGCTGAGATAACGAGGGCGAAGGCTAGCTTCTCTAGGATGGGGTACTTTAGCTCTGCCTTCTTGAGGACTCTACTTACATAGTAGATCGGGAATTGTTTTTTACCTTCTTCCCGCACGAGGACCGAACTCACTGCCCCTGCCCCTACCCCTAGATACAAGAATAGAATCTCTCCTTCTCTCGGGCCTTGGAGTAGCGGTGCCTTGGTGAGCTGCTGCTTTAAGGCTAGAAAAGCATTCTCGCATTCGGAGGTCCACTCGAATTTCTTTCCCCCCCTCAATGTCCGAAAGAAAGGTGAGCACCTCTCTCCTGCCCTGGAAAGGAATCTGCTGAGCCCTGCCAACTTGCCGGTAAGACGCTGGACCTCTTTGGTATTCGTTGGAGACTCTAGTTCTAGGATAGCCCTTACCTTATCCGGGTTGGGCTCTACTCCTGATGGGGTGAGGAGATGTCCTAAAAACTTTCCCCTACTGGCCCCGAATACGCACTTCAGCGGATTAAGCCTCATCTTATACTTCCTTACCGTTGCAAACGTTTCTTCCAGATCCGCAATATGAGACTTGAGATCTTGGCTCTTGATCATCAAGTCGTCTACGTAGACTTCGAGGTTCCGTCCCTTTTGTTCTCGGAAAATCCGATCCATCATCCGTTGATAGGTCGCCCCCGCATTCTTCAACCCAAAAGGCATCATGTTATAACTGAAGCATCCATCCTCGGTGATAAAGGTGACATCCTTGATGTCTGGTGGGTGCATGCGTATTTGATGGTATCCTGAAAAGGCATCTAAAAAACTCATTAGTGAAAAACCGACGGCTGAATCAACCAGCGCGTCGATTCGAGGCAGAGGGTAACAATCTTTGGGACATGCTTTATTCAAAAGAGAGAAGTCAATACACATTCTCCACTTCCCTTCCCCCTTCTTTACCATCACAACATTGCTCACCCACCCGGGATACTTGTTTGCAGATATGAACCCTGCCTGGAGCAGCTTTTCCACTTCTTCCCTGATAGGCTTGGCCATCCTGGAGGCGGTGGCCCTTTTCTTCTGCTGGATGGGACGAACCTTGGGGTCAAGGTTGAGACGATGGCATGCCACATCTGCGTCAATCCCTGGCATGTCGGCCGCGCTCCAAGCAAAGATATCAATGTTCTTCTGCACGCATTTTCGGATCTCCTCCTGGTCCTCAAGACCAAGCTCTCCGCTGATTTTGATCTTCTCTTTTCTTCCTTCTTGTGTTAGGATGTCCACCTCCTGTAGCTCGACTGCAGCCCTCAGCCTCGAGGGCTCTTCTTCTTCCTCCTGATCTTTCGGAATCTCCTCTTCCTTTGCCAGCCCCTCCTCCTGGTTTCCGAGCTCTTGCTCTCCACCCTCTTTTTTCTCCACTGCCATGTCTACTTTCTCTACGAACCTCTCCTCCACCCGCACCGGGCCTCCTCCTAGCACTGACTCTTCCCTCTCTCCTATTTTTCTTTTCCTTCCTCTCTCCTCTTTCCCTTCTCCTCCGACCCTTAACTCCCCTTCCATTACTGGCTCCTCCGCAATGCCACCTCCTAGCTCCTCCACTCTACTCTCCTCTTCCCCTTCTCTTCCGACCCTTGACTCCCCTGCCATTACTGGCTCCTCCGCAATGCCACCTCCTAGCTCCTCCACTCTATTCTCCTCTTGCCCTTCTCTTCCGACCCTTGACTCCCTGCCATTACTGGCTCCTCCGCAATGCCACCTCCTAGCTCCTCCACTCTACTCTCCTCTTCCCCTTCTCTTCCGACCCTTGACTCCCCTGCCATTACTGGCTCCTCCGCAATGCCACCTCCTAGCTCCTCCACTCTATTCTCCTCTTGCCCTTCTCTTCCGACCCTTGACTCCCCTGCCATTACTGGCTCCTCCGCAATGCCACCTCCTAGCTCCTCCACTCTATTCTCCTCTTGTTCCTCCCGTTCCAGTCTTCTCTCTAACTCTTCCGCATCCCCCCTCCATGAGATAGCGTTTACTGCCGTCACATAACATTCCCGGGCCGCCTTCGGATCTCCTCTCACCCTGATCTGGGTCCCTCCTGAATTGAGTTTCAAACATTGATGAAAAGATGATGGTACACACCTAAAGGCACTAATCAAGGGGCGCCCGAAGATGGCGTTGTAACTGCTGGGAGCGTCCACTATCACAAAGCGGCAGTTCCTGGACAGCCCTCCCAGGGTTACCTGGAGACCGACTCCCCCCTCTACTTCTTTCCTTTCTCCTGAGAATCCGAACAGCGGTCCGTCCGCTGCTAACACCCTCCTGGCTTCCACCCTCATCTCATTGAATGCCTTTTTGAAGATGACATTAACCGAGCTCCCATTGTCCACCAAGATCCTTGATACCGTGAAACCCTCGATAGCCGTCCGAATCACCAGCGCATCGCAGAATGGGTCTTCGTGATCTGGCAAGTCCTTCCTGGAGAAGGTGATCTTCTCGTCCGGGGGCGGGGCTTGCGACGTCGAGGCGACACCATGACGGTACATTGTATGAAGGCTGGCCTTTCGGGTAGCCTCGATGCCCACCCCACCATGAATCACCCCGATCCCCCCTCTATCCCCCACATCTGACCGATCTACACATCTATCGTCCTCCCCCATTCCGGTCATCTCTACTATCCGCGCCGGTGGCTGCCGCTCTCCCGTTCCTCTTCTCCCCTTCAGCTCCAGAAACTCTGGACATGTAGCTGTCGCGTGGCCTTCCTCCTCGTGAAAGTCACAGAATGGTATAGCTACTTCCCCCTCCTGCCTCCCTTCTTGGTGATTCCTTCTCCTCCCTGCTCCGGCTCCCCCCTTCCTCGCTCTCTTCCTCTTCCTCTTCCCCGGCCTATAGCCATAGCCTGCTGAGGCGGGGTGGGAGTGGCCTAGGTCCCTGTCTCCACCCCAGCTGTGGCAACCTTCCTGCTCCTCCATGGTAGTAGTTCCTTCCCCCCGGGGGAAGACCTCTCCATTGCCCTTGAACCGGGCCTTCCGGTTGCCTCCAACTCAACTCCTGCTGTGCCGGCCCCCTTGGCTCCTCCCTTCTCCTCCCTTCCTGCTGCCTCCCCCCTCCTGGTTCTCTGGACTCTACCTCCGTCAGTCTTGCTAATTTCTTGGCAAAAGCCGGGTTCGCTGCCTCCATCGCTATCTCCTTGGCTGCCTTCTCCATCAACCCTTCAAATGATAAGGGTGCCTTCCTGGTGAGGCTCATTTTGAAGAAGCCTTCCCTGAGACCCACAGTAAAGGCCATCTGGAGAGCAAACCCCGGCACCTCCTGAATGTCCAGGATTTCCTCTTGGAAGCGATCCACGTACTGGGCTAAGGACTCGTCTGCCTTTTGCTTGATCAGGAAGATGGACTCCGGATTTTTCTTCCTCTTCTTCGAGGTCGAGAAGCGCAGCTGGAAGCTCCTACTCAAATCTTCAAAACCATATATTGACCCTGCTGGGAGTTGATGAAACCAGTCCCGGGCCTTGTCCTTCAAGGTGATCGCGAAAAGACGGCACTTGAATGCATCCGTCATCGGCCTGATGGAGACCGCATCTTCAAACCACTGCAAGTGTTGGAGGGGATCATCCTTCCCCACATAATAAACCATCTCAGGCTCGTGAAACCCCTCCGGGACGGGAGCCGAAAGAACCAGCTCGCAAAAGGGGGACCCTCTCGCCAGGGGTCTCGCCGTCTCCACTCGCGCGACGAGATCTACTGGCGAGACGGCGCTCGCCGGGCTGGGAAACAACTCCCTTCCCGCCAGGTCTCGCCCGCTTCCCTCCACCACTTTCTCCTTTCCGGGCCGCCCTCCTGGCGCATCCTCGCCTACCCTTGCCGAGACGGCTCCTTCCGGAGGCAAGAGGCCTGGCCCCTGAGGTAGAGGGGTCACGCACTCGCCTCGCTGCGAGATCTGCTGCAACATCCCCATGATGCCCCCGATGGATGCCATGAATTCTTCCCTCCCAACATATCCTCCTGGGTTCTGGGACCCGCCCTCACTTCCTCCGCCCTCATCTCCTCCTCCTAGATCTCCTGCCATGAGATGATCCAAAGTTCTTCGACGCAGGCTGCGATCCACGCTCACCGCACCAAAAATGTTGAAACCAGTCGAACTGGTTTCTCCTAAAAGCTCGGATCTAAGGCTGCAACCCACGCTTACTTTCTTTGAACCACGCTCCTAACAAGACACCTAAAGGAACAGACCGGGAGCTTCAGCTCGGAGGTCCCACCGCTCACCCGGAAGGACTAGAATCCTTCCCCTCCCTAGCCAATGCTGAGCTAGGTGCCTGAGTGAGAAGGAAAAAGAAGGTTCCACACCCCCTATTCTCAGACACCTTACCGGTCTATTTATAGGCTTCAGGATTTGAACTGCAAATAACCAAAACAAGCACCTGTGAAATTACCTGAATACCCTGGGTTGGGCCTGCCAACAGCCGAACTCCGCTGTTCTGAAGGACTATGGGCAGACCACCGAGGGTAAAAGAGTAAAAAAGGCCAAAAGGGATGAACCGCTTGCCAACTGAACCGGTCTCCCCCCAATTGCTGAACCGGCCTTATCTCTTCCTGCCGACCCGATGCTTGGCGAGAGGACCACCTTTGGGCTCCTCTCGCCTATTGCGAGTGGACCCAATCTTTAGGCCCCTCTCGCTTGGCGCGAGCGGACCCACCTTTTGGCTCCTCTCGCCTACTGCGAGTGGACCCCGCTTTAGGCCCCTCTCGCCCGTTGCGAGTGGACCCGACTTTAGGCCCCTCTCGCTTAGGGCCTTTTCTCCTCCTGGGGATTCTTCTAATCTTCTCTCTGCTGGGCTCCCTCCCGTGAGCCCGAGGTTGTACAGGCGAGAAGCCTCATAAGAGGCTTGCCTAGGATGTCATCCTTCAGCGACGGTCAAGCTTGCGCGGGATGTCAACACGGTGAAGTTTTTTGCTTTATGTTTGATAAGGCGCAGTCCAAGTGTAAGACACCATTAGAGGTTGTCCATAGTGATCTGGTGGGACCGATCGTCACCGCCAGTCTTGGAGGCCGCAAGTACATGCTGATATTGATTGATAACTACTCGAGGTATACTTGGGTGTACTTCATGAAGAAGAAGTCGAACTCGTTCCGTTTGTTTGTGCAGTTCAAGAATCTTGTGGAGGGCCAGCTTGGTCTGCGGATCAAGAAGTTGAAAACGGGCAACGAAGGTGAGTTCGGCTCAACTGTGTTCACTAACTTTTACAAGAAGCATGGAATCCAAAGGGAGCTCTTTTGTGGACATACTCCAAAAAAAGTGGAGTAGCAGATCAGAAGATCCGTCTTTTGATGGAGACCTGCAAGTGTTGGCTTCAGTGCAAAGGCATTCCTAAGGCCTTTTGGGAGGATGGGATGGCTTGCGCGACACATATCATTAATCGGATGCCTCTAAGACCGATCAACTTGAAGACTCCGTATGAGCTGATTTCGGGATAAATCCCAGCGTGAAGCACCTTTAGGTGTTAGGATCTACCTGCTTTGTACACACTCCGGATGCTCTCAAGACGAAGCTAGTCTTCATTGGGTATGATGAGCAGGAGAGGAGATGGAGGTGTATGGATCTTACGACGAAGAAGTTCATCGTATCGAGAGACATTGTATTCGATGAGTTGACATCGTATTGGGGTAGCTCAGATGTTGAGCTAGAGGTGAGCAGGTCAGATGGTGGGCTGAAGGAGCCTGCTGCTAAGGTTCAGATGGAGTTGCCTTTGTCAACAGGAGCTCCATATTATTCTAGCTCCAGGGTAGAGGCGTTTGGGTCAGGAAGCAGGGGGAGCGTTGCTCAAGGTGCTTCTGGCTCAAAGATGGTTGTTTCTGGTTCAGGAAGCAAGGGGAGCGTTCTCCAGATGCTTCTTGTTCAAGTAGCAAGGGGAGCAATGTTCCAAGCAGTTCTTGTTCAAGAGCGGAGGCTTCTGGTTTAGGTAGCAGGGGGAGCATTGCTCTAGGTGCTTTTGGTTCCAGTGCAGTGGCTTCTTGTTTAGGAAGCAAGGGGAGCATTGTTCGGGGTTTGTCCGGGAATGGAGCTGGTTTAGAAGGAGCAGCAGAGGTGGTTAGCCGTGATAAGGTTCTTTGGAGATTGTAGAGGATCACTAACCCACCAACTCGATATTGCGAAGGAAACACGGTGAGCTTGGTCTCATGTTTTCTCGTAGGCTCTCAGATCGAGCGAGTGTCTTTTAGTTGTGATTACACCACTGGTGTTGAAACCAAAAACTTGGTCTCTCGTGGAGTTCGGGGTCCCAAAAGAGGGGTGACCTCACACCTACTATACTTGGGGGAACGTCACAGACCAAAGACTTGGGAAACTAGGAAGAGACCCTCGGCTCTAGCGTGGAGGTCCCACCACACACTCGGAAGGTCACAAGATCACTTCCCCTCCCTCACCAATAGCTGAGCTGGGTACCTTGGAGAGTTCTCTCAACTCAACCAAGAAGAAGAAACCAAGGGAGGAGGAAGCCAAATACTCATCCCTCCAAAGGTACCCAAGGGGGTCTATTTATAGTTTTTCCAAGCCTGGGGACCAAAAGGTCCGAAACACCCCTAAGGAAAATAGGTCCATGAGCCAATAGAAAACCTCAACACTGGGGGGTAAAGAGGTAATTCCACCCCGAGGGCACAACGGTAAAAGGACGGCCCAAAGAGGCCTGGGCGAACTGGCGAGAGCGGCAAGGCGGCGAGCTACGGCCTGGCGACTGGCAAGAGCGTCTAGGCGGCGAGCTGCAGCCTGGCGACTGGCGAGAGCGGCTAGGCGGCGAGCTGCGGCTTGACGACTGGCGAGAGCGATAAGGCGGCGAGCTGCGGCCTGGCGACTGGCGAGAGCGACAAGGCGGCGAAGGGAGATCTCTTGTGGACATACCAGTAATAAGAAGTATCTTTTGTTGGCAAAAGAGGGAAATGGGGATGACCCCCAAAGGTCGGCATGGATCAAATCAAGTGGTTGTAGACTCCTTATATATGAAGCTCTGGGAAAGGGCAATCTATGACTCTTCCCTTCAACACACTTTTCACATAGTTGATTTTCAACAACTATTTCTGGCAGTCCATCTACCATGTGATGTGTTTGAAGTGATTTCAAATCTTGTAAATTTAAATGCCCATATCTCCGATGCCACAAACTTGTTTGTTGCTTCATTTGGGTTGTGTTGGTGAGAGAAATATCAGGTGCAGGAAATAGAGAGATATCAAACACTCTATTTTCTATCATTTCTGTACTTGCTTCAACTGAGCCATATTTATTTACAATGGTGTAGGTTTTTTTTGTTAAAATGAACTTGATACCCTTTTTTCATTAGTTGTCCCACACTTCTGAGATTTGTTGCTAAGGAGGGAACATAACTAACATCATAGATATATCTTACTTGGTTTTGATTAGTTTTTACCTTGATATTGAGAGGTTGGTATATGAAGAACATGATTTCTTTATTCTTCTGTTCTGATGATTTAATTTCAGTTTTTTCTTTAAACCATCAATCTTTTTCTATATGGGTAGGCTTTTTGCATCGTTTACACTTGAAAAAGCAATCACTTGCTTCATGATTTATTCTTTTACACAATGTACATGATAGACCAATCTTTTTATTATTAGGGGGCCTTCCAAGTGAAGAGGATCTACCTCTTCCACGACCTCTAATATTTGTATATTGGGGTCGTTTGTTGACTGTATAGTCTAATTTATATTTATTTGTAGGCCGGATTTTTTGTAGGAATAATGTTTACGTACAAGGCTTGATCCATTGGAGAAGACTGATACTGTAACCTATCTTCATGAGCTTGTAATGATCCTAACAGTTCTGGTATGCTCAAAATATTGAGGTCTTTTGACTCTTCAATTGCTGCCACAATATGATTAAACTGAGGGGTTAAACTTCTAAGTAGTTTAGGGACTATTCATTTGTCCTCTATGGTGTCCCCTAACAATCTTATTTGGTTTATTGTGGCTGTGGCACGTACAATAAAATCTTGGACTTTCTCACTGTCTTTCATAACTACTGTGTCAAATGCCTTCCATGCAGTTTGTAATTGTTGAAATTGGTGAAGTGGAAGTGGGGGTGATCGGCAGTCCGGGCGACCTGGGCGGTCTGACCGCGCGGACTGGCTCTTGTCCGGCGGGTAGCTGGGTGGCGACCTGGGTTGCTAGCTGCGGGCTGGCTTTGCGGACTGCGCGGACTGGTTGAGTCCGGCAGTGGGCCGAGCTCTGCAAGGAAGTGTGCACGGCCCGTGCGGACTGGGCTTGGAGTCCGCGCGTCCTCTTTGAAGGGTGGTAGCCGCGGTCTGGGCTTGGAGCTGGCGGACTGGACTTTGTATCCGCCGAGCTCGCACCTTCTTGTCTTGCTCTTGTGGAGTTGGTTTCCGCAGTTCCGCTGTGACTGCTTGTGCCAGTGGTCGCGGACTACGCGAGATGAATTCGTTTTCCGCAGTATCCGCTGTGACCGGGCGGGTTGCCTGTAGATGCAATCTAGTGCTTGCGGGTTGGCGGGTTGTTTGAGCTTTATCGAGCAGACTCGGCGAGATGGCGTTGTTAGTCGCGACCAAGGGGCGGTGTCTCTATCTCATAGGGTGGTGACCGCACTCCTCACCCGGCCTATAAATAGGACCCCCCGACACCTCATTTGGTAGCAGAGTGAACAGTAAGTTGGGCTTGAGTGTTGGCTGCGGACTCGATTTTTTGTATCCGCGCGGGCTGTTGCTTAACCGGTTTCTGTGTGCAGGTGGCGCGGCTAGCAGTGTCAAACCAGGAGTTTGGTTCTGACCGCTGGAGTTAGCGGGCTGCATTGGCGGTTAACAACATCAGTTTTATCTCAAGTTTCTTCTCTGTCCGCGCGACCTCGCGGTCTCGGCGGATAGGTGGCTTGTTCCTCTGTTCAGCAGCAGTTAGGCGAATAACGGGTTGTCCGCGCGACCTCGCGGTCTAAGCGGACTCCTTGTTATTGTTCGGCTTCAGCAGTTTGGCGATTTGCGGACTCGGCGAGCTCGGCGGTCTCGGCCGACTTGGCGGTCTCAGTGTTCTATCCGCCCGGTCTGTTTTTCTGTTTTTTTCATACTGGCGAAATCATGTCTTGCCACGTATGTCTCGCCTTGTAAAGAAGTTGAATAAAAGTTTGATCTGCTTGTTTCTGTCTGTGTGTTTGGTTATCTAAGTTGCTTCCTACTTTTCGCAGTTCAAGTTGTGATCTGGGTAGTGCCGAAGATATTAATTTGGTGTTTGGGCTACCTTGTTGATCAACTTGAGAAAATTCAACATGGTATCAGAGGAAGGTTCAGTTGCTTGAGCGGTGATCAACAGGCTTTGTTGTTGCTCTGTGTGCTTCTGAAGGATAACCAAGTTAGCGCCATGGACGGTGGTATTGCAAGAGGTCTTGGTATTGAGCTTTTGACGCCGACTAACTTCAAGAAGTGAAAGTCGTGCATGAAGAGCTATCTTCTGGGTGAGGAGTTATGGGAGGTCGTCGGTGGAGATGATCAAGTAGAAATAACTGCTGAGTTTGGTACAGCCGAGCAGGTGAGAGTGTGGAGGAAGACAAATGCCAAGGCTGAGTTTGCTCTCAAGCGGGCGGTGTCACCTGAACTCTTTGATCACATCTTAGGATGTGAGTCTGCTGCTGAGATTTGGACTTCCCTTGATGGGTTGTTCAATAGGAAGAATGTAGCAAGGCTACAGTTCTTAGAGAATGAGTTGGCTAAGGCAACTCAAGGAGATCTTTCTATCTCCAAATTCTTCTTGAAGATGAAGAGCTTGTGTGCTGAGCTCTCTGCTCTTGATCCTGATGAGCCGATCTCCGAGGCTAAGCTGAAGAGGCACATAATCCGCGGTTTGCGGAAGGAGTATGTGGCCTTCGTTACTTCTGTTCAAGGATGGGCTACTCAGCCCTCTCTTCTGGAGCTGGAGAATCTGCTTGTCTCGCAAGAGAGCTTGGCAAGACAGATGGCCGGGGTGACGGTCTCTGAAGGAGCTAGTGATGCTCTCTTCACTGAGAAGAAGAAGAAGAGATGGGAAGGGAAGAAGAAGCAGTCTACGGCTGGAGATGAATCTTCATCTTTTAAACAGCAGGAGGGGAGCCTTGCTCATAAGAAGGATTGGAAGAAGAACCTGAAGTGCTTCAGGTGTCATCAACCAGGCCACTTCAAGCGAGACTGCAAGGTCAAGCTGCAGCCTGGGCATGCTGCAGGCAAGGAGGAAGCCTCCTCAAGCAAGGAGGAAGCTGGCTGGGGTGGAGCGTTCATGACGGGCACTTGTGTCCGTGCTTTGTCCACCAGTGACATGGAGAACGACTGGATCGTTGACTCCGGGTGTGGTCATCACCTCACCGGAGATCTGTCAAAGTTCTCTTCGATGCAGGGATACTCAGGTAACGAAGCTATCATAACTGCTGATAACACTATTCATGCAGTAGAGAAGGAGGGTATAGTAACGGTGGGCAGTGATAAGGGGCCACTCACGTTAAGGAGTGTTTATCACATACCGAGTATGAAGAAAAACCTCTTCTCTGTGACCAATGCGGTTGATGCTGGTTATCACGTTCTGTTTGGGCCAACAGAAGTGAAGTTCCTTCGCAACGTATCAACGGTTAAGGCTGATGTTGCTCATGTAAGAAGGAGAGTAAAGGACTTGTTTGTCTTATCAACAAGCTCCTATGTTGATCGTATGAGGGACAATGATAGCGCTGCTATGTGGCATGAGAGGCTGGGGCATGTCGGGATGGATAAGCTGAAGGCTATGTCAAGTAGAAGCCTGGTGAGAGGCTTGCCTAAGCTATCATCTTTCGGTGAGGGTCATGTTTGTGCTGGATGTCAATATGGGAAGTTTCATCGTCTTCCATTTGATAAGTCGCAAACAAGAAGCAAAGCACCATTGGAGGTTATCCATGGTGATCTGATGGGACCAACCGCGACTGCTAGCCTTGGTAGAAGCAGGTATATGCTAGTCTTGATTGATGACTATTCAAGATACACTTGGGTGTATTTCTTGAAGGAGAAGTCTGAAGCCTTCCGATTGTTTGTGGAGTTCAAGGAGCTGGTGGAGGGAAGGCTTAACCTGAAGATCAAAAAGCTTAGAACTGATAACGGCGGAGAGTTTGTCTCCTCCAAGTTTTCTATCTTTTGCAGGAAGCATGGAATCTAGAGGGAGCTCACTTGTGCTCATACTCCACAACAAAACGGAGTAGCGGAGCGGAAGATCCGTCATCTGACGGAGACTTGCAAATGTTGGCTTCATGCCAAGAGTATCCCAAGGTCCTTCTGGGCGGAGGGAATGTCTTGTGCTGCCTATGTCATCAATCGGATGCCTTTGAGTCCGATCAACATGAAGTCTCCCTTCGAGATGTTGCTGAAGGAGAAGCCTAGTGTGGAACATCTTCGGGTGTTTGGGTCAACTTGCTATGTGCATATCCTTGATGCGCTAAGGACTAAGCTTGATGCAAAAGCAAGGACGCTTGTCTTTGTTGGCTATGATGAGCGGAAGAAGGGATGGAGATGCATGGATCCGGTGACGAAGAAGTTCGTGGTGTCAAGAGACGTTGTCTTTGACGAACTGACGTCATATGGAGGAAGCTCGGTTGAGCTGCCAGATAGCAAGGTTGATGAAGGTCAGGAGGTGGCTGAGGTAGCTGATCAAGTGGAGCTGGCTGTGTCACCAGCAGCTCCAGTTGTTTCAAGTTCTGGAGGAGAAGTTTCTAAGTCAGGAAGCAGGGGGAGCTTTGCTCCAAGCTTGCCAGAGAGCAGAGGTGAACCAGAAGAAGCAGCAGAGGTGATTAGCAAGGAGCAGCCTCTTCGGAGGTCAAAGAGGGTTATCAAGCCTCTAGCTCGCTACTGCGAAGGAAACACTGTGAGCTATGTCTCATGCTTCTTTGCAGGTCCTCTGGATGAGCGAGAGCCTGCTAGCTTCAATGAGGCCACTGGTGTCAAGGAGTGGGAAGATGCCATAAGAGAGGAGATGGACGCTCTCAAGAAGAATGAAACTTGGGATCTTGTTCCCAAAGTTGATGGCATTACTCCGGTGACATGCAAGTGGGTGTTTAAGTTGAAGAAGAAGGCAGATGGGAGCATTGAGAGATTCAAGGCTCGCCTGGTGGCTCGGGGGTTCTCTCAACAGTATGGAGAAGACTATGAGGAGACGTTCAGCTCTGTTGCAAAGATGACTTCAGTTCGGATGGTGATTGCATTGGCTGCATGCCAAGGATGGAGGATGTGGCAGCTTGATGTAAAGAATGCTTTTCTTTATGGAGAGATTGACAAAGACATCTTTATGGATCAGCCACTTGGTTTCGTTTCTGAAGTTCATCCTGATTACGTCTGCAAGCTCAGGAAGGCTCTCTACGGGTTGAAGCAAGCTCCTAGAGCTTGGTATGGGAAGATAGCAGAATATCTGCAATTCTGTGGATACCTTGCTTCAAACTCGGATTCTAGCTTGTTCATCAAGAAGAAGGGGGAGTTTTCTGTCTTGGTCCTGCTGTATGTTGATGATATGATCATCACAGGGAATTCTGAGGAGGAGGTTGCTAGGCTCAAAGCTGAGCTAGCCATTCGCTTCGAGATGAAAGACCTGGGAGAGCTTCATCACTTTCTTGGTCTCGAAGTGGAGAGGAAGGAGAGCGGGATCCTTATCTGCCAGAAGGGATATGCTGAGCGCATTGTGAACCGGTTTGGCTTGATTGGAGGGAAGACTTGCTCTACTCCTATGGATCAAGGGCTGAAGCTTCGACGAGATGAAGGAAGGGTTCTTCCTGATCCTTTGGTGTTCAGTGCCCTTATTGGAAGCTTGATCTACCTGACGATTACTAGACCTGATATAGCTTATGCTGTTGGTCGAGTAAGTCGGTTCATGGCAGAGCCAAGGAAGTCTCATCTTGTAGCGGCAAAGAACATTCTAAAGTATGTCAAGGCAACTTCTGACATGGGACTTCTTTACAGAAGGGATGCGAGTTTCTCTCTGTTAGGTTACACGGATGCTGACTATGGTGGTGATTCGGATGACCGAAGGTCAACTTCTGGTTATGTGTTCACTTGTGGATCAGCGGGCATTTCGTGGTGTAGCAAGAAGCAGGACTCGGTATCTGTCTCTACTACGGAAGCTGAGTACAAGGCATCTGTCTTGGCAGCTCGGGAAGCCATTTGGCTAAGGCGGCTAGTAGATGATGTCCATGAGGAAGTGCAAGGCCCTACTTTGCTCCGAGGGGATAATGAGAGTGCTCTCAAGCTGGTGAACAATCCAGTTTGTCATGCCAGGACTAAGCATATTGAGATCGATCACCACTTCATAAGGGAGAAGGTGTTGGAAGGATATCTTGTGGTTGGTCATGTTCGGGGTGAAGATAACCTTGCTGACATCTTCACCAAGTCGCTGTCGAAGGGGCCTTTTCAGCGGCTTCGAGGTCTGCTTGGGTTGATCACCACTTCTCACTTCAAGGGGGAGTGTTGAAATTGGTGAAGTGGAAGTGGGGGTGATCGGCAGTCCAGGCGACCTGGGCGGTCTGACCGCGCGGACTGGCTCTTATCCGGCGGGTAGCTGGGTGGCGACCTGGGTTGCTAGCTGCGGGCTGGCTTTGCGGACTGCGCGGACTGGTTGAGTCCGGCAGTGGGCCGAGCTCTGCAAGGAAGTGTGCGCGGCCCGTGCGGACTGGGCTTGGAGTCTGCGCGTCCTCTTTGAAGGGTGGTAGCCGCGGTCTGGGCTTGGAGCTGGCGGACTGGACTTTGTATCCGCCGAGCTCGCGCCTTCTTGTCTTGCTCTTGTGGAGTTGGTTTCCGCTGTTCCGCTGTGACTACTTGTGCCAGTGGTCGCGGACTACGCGAGATGAATTCTGTTTCTGCAGTATCCGCTGTGACCGGGCGGGTTGCCTGTAGATGCACTCTAGTGCTTGCGGGTTGACGGGTTGTTTGAGCTTTATCGAGCGGACTCGGCGAGATGGTGTTGCTAGTCGCGACCAAGGGGCGGTGTCTCTATCTCATAGGGTGGTGACCGCACTCCTCACCCGGCCTATAAATAGGACCCCCCGGCACCTCATTTGGTAGCAGAGTGAACAGTAAGTTGGGCTTGAGTGTTGGCTGCGGACTCGATTTTTTGTATCCGCGCGGGCTGTTGCTTAACCGGTTTCTGTGTGCAGGTGGCGCAGCTAGCAGTGTCAAACCAGGAGTTTGGTTCTGACCGCTGGAGTTAGCGGGCTGCATTGGCGGTTATCAACATCAGTTTTATCTCAAGTTTCTTCTCTGTCCGCGCGACCTCGCGGTCTCGGCGGATAGGCGGCTTGTTCCTCTGTTCAGCAGCAGTTAGGCGAATAACGGGTTGTCCGCGCGACCTCGCGGTCTAAGCGGACTCCTTATTATTGTTCGGCTTCAGCAGTTTGGCGATTTGCGGACTCGGCGAGCTCGGCGGTCTCGGCCGACTTGGCGGTCTCAGTGTTCTATCCGCCCGGTCTGTTTTTCTGTTTTTTTTCATACTGGCGAAATCATGTCTCGCCACGTATGTCTCGCCTTGTAAAGAAGTTGAATAAAAGTTTGATCTGTTTGTTTCTGTCTGTGTGTTTGGTTATCTAAGTTGCTTCCTACTTTCCGCGATTCAAGTTGTGATCTGGGTAGTGCCGAAGATATTAATTTGGTGTTTGGGCTACCTTGTTGATCAACTTGAGAAAATTCAACAGTAATTTGATGGAAATTACTTGAGATGGAAATTACTTGAGGAGACCCTTTATATTCTGTTTGTAGCGTTGGCTGTGCCTCTTGTGAAGATGTTGCAGCCATAATCCTTGGAAAAATTGTGTTGGTGACACCTTTTTGAATGTACACAAGAGCTCTTGCATCTTGTTTCTGATTTTCTGCTTGTGTTTTCAATTCCTCTGCTGTGAGTGGTGTTGTAGATGTTGTAGCGATCACTGGAATTCCATTTTGAACTATTTCCCATAATCCTTGCAACATAAATAATGTCTTCATTTGAATAATCCAGTGTTCATAGAGTTCTCTATTGAACACTGGTATGTTTGAAGACAGCATTCCACCTCTTGCCTTAGAACTCATAGCTCTGATACCACTATTAATGTTAAAAGAGAAATGTCATAGGCATCAACACCGGCACAAGAGGTAAAAACGACAATTTTGAGTGACTTAAGCACACACAGTTACAAACAAAAATACCAAAAGCATTCTCTTTTCATTACCGTGCAGAGTATTAAATAGACAAGAGAAAAAACAATAAAATGAATACGCACGGGTTTCATTACACCCCTTCTACTTTAACTTGGCAACCTTTTTGAAGCGTGGCTTTTGTTTTGCAGACGGGTATTTTATCTTATGAAATCCTTTCACAGCTATGCAAGCTTGCTGCACCTCTTCATTATGATCCGCCTTTCTCTTTTTTATCTTTGAGTTGCTGCTTCCTGCTACCATTTCTTTTGAGCTTAAAACTTGTATTTTAATAAACCTAACTCTCATACTAGAATGTGAAAACAGGGCCAAGCAGAGGAGGAACAGCATAATGTATTTTTTTCATTCCTTCTAAAGTGGCTGCAATACATGTATTTATATATATTCCATAAAAGTAAAAGTGAAATACATTTTGCTTTTATATTCTACTAGAGTAGACTCAAGATTAAACATGTATTTACTTTTCCTAAATACATTTTCTTAACAATAATAATAAAACAAAATTATGAAAGGATATATATATATAGTGCGGGCGTACGGGAGTACGGACAAGTGTTAAGGAGGCTTCAAATCGAAAAGTGATCAACATGAAAGTTGCGGATCTCGGCGAGACGAACAACTTTCATGTTGATCACTTTTTTGATTTGGAGCCGTCTTGAACCTCGATTTGGGCCCCAAAATCTTGGGCGGTGGAACTGCTACAGTAAAGCGTACGTCGCCCCAGATTTCGGGGCCCAAATTGAGATCCAAGATGGCTTCAAATCAAAAAGTGATTAACATGAAAGTTGTTCGTCTTGCCGAGATCTACAACTTTCATGTTGATCAATTTTCGATTTGAAGCCATTTTGACCCCAAAAACGACTTATCCGTACGCCCGCATATTAGATTGCCCGCATTTGAGATATATCCATATATATATATACAAGTGACAGGCACGGGCCTTCGGCCCTGGGGCCATTCGGCTGGGGTGCGACAATCGCCGGGGTGCGACAATCGCCGGGGTGCGACATTCGCCGGGGTGCGATATTCGCCGGGGTGCGACATTCGCCAGTGGTGCGACATTTGTCGTGGGGACGACATTTGTTGTGGGAGCGACATTTGTCGTGGACGGCGACATATACATATGAGTACTCAAAATAATTGTAAAAAATATACATAAATATTACATTTTTATTTTGTAAAACAATCTACGTTTTGACCTAAAAATATTAATTTTGACTTTAATAAAGTTAATTGATTTAATGTCATTATCTCGGAAATATCACTGATATGCCTAATGACAACCTTCCTTGAATAGACCGCTGACATGCATAATGATAACCTATCATAATAGGTGTAGGAGCTCTACTAAAAAATTTTTTGAATTTAAATGGATTTTCATTATTACTTCTAATTTTTTGATAGTGTAATTACTTGAATAAACATTATATTTTAATTTCTTTGAAATAGATTATAATATATATCAAATCATTAAAAATATAAAAATACAATCATAATTCATATTTATGAATATTTCACCAAAGATAATTTTTTCGTTATAATAGTGATATATATATATATATATATATATATATATATATATATATATATATATAATCTGAAGTGTCCGGAGCTACCTCACTGGCCATCTATCTCTTTCGCTTACAAGTCTCCCTCAGTAAAAAAAACTGAGGGGGGAGTCAGAGAGGCCAGAGAGCCAGAGAAGCTCTCATTTGACTTCTTTTTAATCAGTCACACGACGCACCACCTGCTCTTTCACTCCCTCTCTCTCTCTCTACCTGTATTAATTGTCCTTAATTTCCCCATATATATATATATATATATATCATCCCATTGCTTTCTGTGTTTCTTCGTCCTAGCTCGTTGACAGCTTCTTCTTCTTCCTTCCTTCTTCTACCTAGGGTTCTTCTGATCATATATCAATAGTACTAAGGATCCATGGGAAGGGCTCCTTGCTGCGATAAGGCTAACGTCAAGAAGGGCCCTTGGTCCTCCGAAGAAGACTCCAAGCTCAAGCTTTTCATTGACAAGTTTGGCACCGGTGGCAATTGGATTGCTCTTCCTCACAAAGCTGGTTATTACTTCTTCCTCTTCTTACACACATAGATATATATAATCTTAATTATGACCGATTCATGTTTATTATATATTAGGGTTGAAGAGGTGTGGGAAAAGCTGCAGGCTGAGATGGCTCAACTATCTCAGACCCAACATCAAGCATGGAGAATTTTCAGAGGCTGAGGACACAACTATCTGCACTCTCTTTGCCAGCATCGGAAGCAGGTTATTCATTAATTTATTTTCCATTTTCTTTCCTTCTTCTTCTCCTCAGGCCTCACATTTTAATTAGATATATCAACAGTGTTATTTAAAAGCTTCCACTTGATCATTCTCCACATGATCAAGTTCCAAACTTTTAGTCCATTTTTAGATAAAAATCGAATTTTTATGTCCTAGAATCTTCTATATTTGACAAATCAGAAAACCACTCCCAAAATAATTGAAGCTCATTTGCTCATCTTCTCTGCTAACTTTAATTTCCATAACACTGAAATCCATCTTCCACTTCATTCTCCGCATGATCAAGTTCCAATCTTTTTTATCCATTTTTAGGTAAAAATCGAATTTTTATGTCCTAGAATCTTCTATATTTGCCCAATCAGAAAACCACTCCCAAAATAAATGAAGCTCATTTGCTCATCTTCTCTGCTAACTTTCCGTAACACAGAAATCCATCTTCCACTTCATTCTCTACATGATCACGTTCCAAAATTTCTATCCTTTTTTAGATAAAAATATAATTTTTATGTCGTAGAATCTTCATTATTTGCCAAATCTGACAACCACTCCCAAAATAGATGAAGCTCATTTGCTCATCTTCTCTGCTAACTTTCCATAACACTGAAATCGATCTTGGCACTGTTTGTTTCTGCGGTGGGAATGCATGGGCCGAAGTCTCTAAAAAAAGCTACTTAATTTTTCTTCATTGAAAAACACACTTTCAGGTGGTCCATCATAGCTTCACAGCTGCCGGGGAGGACTGATAACGATATAAAGAACTACTGGAACACCAAACTGAAGAAGAAGCTCCTCGGCATCTCCTCCTCGCACAAGATGAATATCAAAAGCTCCCTACTTCTTTCTCAGCAGCCTCAAAGCCAGCAATTCCTCTTCTCCTCCCCATTATTACCCTCAGCCTCGGCGCTTTCCAATAATAATCCATGTAATTTCATCATGAATAATGCTTCTTCTCCCTTTCAAAAACCCTCAATATTCCAGCTTTCTGCAGGCTTCGGCACCACCACTCATCAAGCTTTGGTTCCTCCTCATGAAGCCTTTAGTTCTTCTTCAACTTCTTCCTCCTCCTCCCCTCTCTTCCAATTCAATTCTCAGCACCAATTCATCAAGGATGAGGCAGCCGGCTCCGGCTCCGGCTCCGGCTCTAGTTTCTTGGTGTTCGGCGGCGGCGATCATCATCAGGGAATAAATTGCACGCAGATCAGCCAAAATGTAAGCTTTAATAACTTCCTTCTTCACGGGAATGCTGGCTCCCAGGATTATTTCAGTGGACTGCATAGTGCGGCGCCATTAGAGGAGTGCTCGAGCTATGAATTTGATGAGATTAAACAGATGCTCGTGACCAGCAACAACAACAACAACCCAGAGTTCTTCTTCTTTGAGGATCAATCCGTGTTGGGCACTTTCTGAATCGTGTGTTTAATTGCAATTGTGAGGAAAAACTATGATATTTTATTATTCAGTACTACTGAGTTTAGCTCATAAATCTTTTTCACATTGGGTTCAAAATATGTTTTTTTTGTATTAATATGTATTGATATGCATGAATACAGCATCAATACAGAATAATACAAATAAATATACTAATCTGATGCATAAAAGAAGTTATGAGCTGTAGTTTGTTCAAACAATATGACTAAAATTGTACCTTTTTTTATTTTTCATAAATGATTATGATTAATTAAAAGCAACTATTTGTTTAATTATAACTTTTTCAGCCACAAACAGTTAATTAAAATAGTACTGTGGGCCTGTGGCTATAAGAGTTTGAAAAAGTTGCTTTTTTGGGCATAAATTATTGAAAAATATAAAAGCAAAAAAATGAAAACTTTTGGGCATATTTAAAAAAATGGAATATGATTTTATGTGAATTTAATAGTAATGCTGTGGTGTAGCAGCAGCTATATCTACTAGGAAGGAAGTGACTTTCGTCTGTTCTTCTTCTTCTTGCTAGCTCCTATGATAATAATAATAATATCGTGTTGTGATTGGGTGAACAGAGACCGTTGATTTTTGTGAATTAGCCTTCTTATTAATTAATTATTTGATTAATTAATTATATCTCTGTAAACCGTACACTATCCATCTCTCCTATATCTGCTACTGTTTTGATGTTTTCAAAACAAAAAGGTCTTGTCTTTCTTTGGGAGCAGCACTCTGCTGCAAGTCTATGTGCAGAAATAGGGGCGGATCTAGAGGGGGGCCCGAGGGACACTGACACCCCCATTATTTTTCAAAATGGTTAGTGTATTTGGATTCCTCTTGTCGAGGCAATGAATTTTGACAACTTATACGTCAGAAACGGTGGCCAGATGAGGGAGAAACAACTCTGATAAGATTGAAACGTTTAATTTTTTTTTGAAGGAAGTTGATGTCTGACCTCCCATGTTATAATTTATAGAATCCAGTGACGCATTCAAAAAAAAAATTTGTGCATCCCTATTATCAAATTGTGCACCCCCATTATTATTTTTCTGGATCCGCCATTGTGTGCAGTAAACGTCTTTCAAAAATATTGCTAATTCTCGTACACTATAGTTTTTATGTCTAATCTATAACTTATTTTTTTGGACCAATCTATTGGTTTTATTTATTAATTACAGTTTCAGTAATAAGAATGGTTTTAGGTTCAGCAGAGGGAAGACATTGTGGGGAGTATTTTAAATATCTAGGATCCATAGTTTCAAAAGAGGGAGGCATATAGATTTAAGGGGTCTTATGTGATCGTAAAGTATCATTAAAACTTAAGGACGAGTTAATATCGTACTGCAATTAGACTAGCGGTGCTCTATGATTCTGAGTGTTGGGCAGTGAATTGTGTACATGATAATCAAAAATTGAGAGTTGTGGAGTGAGAGTCCAGTCACTCGGCAAGTTAAACGAGTGAATGGTAGACCAATTAATAAAGACAATAGATAGGGCACCATAGTGAGATTATGAAAAAAGGTAGGACACAATGAATGACGAAGTACAAAGCAACCATATAGCAGACTCTACTATAGTGACATAAAATGTGTATGTAGAGAGTAGTAGTAGATGGAAAATGAAAACATTTTGAACAGCAGCAATTGTAGAACAGGGCAAGGCGGCCGCGTTGAGAGAATCAAAGACAAACACTTTTTATGACAACAGCGATGACGACAGCCACATTAATTACGACAACCTAGGCGTAGGAAAGCAGTGTTTCTCTTTAAAAGTGGTGTATTAATTAATAATGATTGGGCTGGGAAAGAGAAGAGAAGCTGTGTCGGGTGTCAGATGTGCGAGTCCCTGCGCGCGCGCGGCTAATTAGGGTTTTAGGGATTTAATTAATTAAAAAGAACAGAGGTTTAGGGTTTCAAAGTGAGATTAGAATACGGGGGAGATTGTCAGAAGCATCACAGCCGGACGCTGCCCGCTCTGGAGATGGAAAATATGTTGCGTGGAAATGGGGATGGGAGATACGGCCATGCCCACGCTCTAGGCTCTGCTTCTGCCCTGCCTTTCTCTGTCCTCCATAGCTGGCCGTCTCTCTCTCTCTCTCTCTAGATCTCTCTCTCTCTGTCTAGATCGGAGAGAGAGAGAGAGAGAGAGATCCCTGCCTGCAGCGTCTTTTCTTTTCACAAGGTCCATGTTACTTCACACCTCCCCTGTTTTTCTCTGTACTTTTTTTGCCCAGTTCTCCACGGTCTATCAGTCTATCGCATATAATAATTCACAGTCAGGATCTTTCAGTCGTTCTTCAGTGACTTCACCGAAAAAGAGGCTGTAAAGAAATAATTTTGGTGATTGTTATTAGCACTACAGTTTTGATTTGTCGCACAACGTTTTTTTCATGGTTTTTCGCGCTTTTTGAAAATACTTATTGTACATATATTTTTAGGAAAAATGTTCAACACGAAAGTTTTAGTTCTGGACCAGATCTACAACTTTTGTGTTGAACACTTTTCCTAAAAATGCATGTACAGTGCGTACTTTGAAAAATGCACCTAGATTTTGCGTGTTTTAGAAATACATCTTGTGCATGCATTTTTAGGAAAATTGTTCAACACAAAAGTTGTAGACGAGATCTACAACTTTAGTGTTGAATATTTTTCCTAAAAATGCATGTACAAAGCATATTTCCAAAAGATGTGGAAAATTAGGAAAAATTGTTGTGCGACTAGCCAAAACTGTAGTGCTAATAACAATCACCATAATTTTTGGGACCGCTACTCGTTTATAGAGAAAGGAGTGTGGGTAGCGATCTTACTGTTTAATTGGGATTCAAAAATTGTGTTTTATTTTGTTATTTTTTTTATTTCGGCGTGATCGCCGACGTTGGATATGCGAGATCAACGACTTAAATTTCACCTGCTCTCAGAGGAAGGTGCGCTACCCGTACCGCCGTACGCAATTATTATTCGTGATAAAGTGCGCTGATCCGATGACAATCCGTGTGAATCAGTGCAATGCACTTTGAGATGTGTTCACTTTAAAATGCGTGCTCTAATTCATACGTGTCATGAGATTAATTAGTGCATTTTACGGTAAAAATATAAAAATGCACTTTACCGCCACCTTATCCGTCTTAACTCATGTCCCTAGACAGGGGTGCAACTCGAATCGGTTCGATTCCACTCAAAATCAAGAACCGACCCATGTATTCTCGGTTCCAAGTTTTTAGAACCTGAACCGACCCACGGTTCCAAAATATAGAACCGGATCCGAACCGAATTGTTCGGTTTGGTTCTCGGTTCTACTCGTCTTCAAAAAAATATTGAACCATAAATGTTTATATGTGTAAAATAAAGACGAATTAATGCCTACTTTAGAGACTTCCTTGTTTAATAAAGTTATAATAAAATATGAATTAAAATATGGGGCATAGACTGAAATGTGATTAACATAACTTGCTTCAAACAAATTAGGATTCAAGACATCTCTACATGTGTCTTAGAGTTCAATAATGGCATACCAGATAATTCTCTTGGAGTTACAGCTCTGATACACATGGGTCTGCTAGAGAAATAAACTCCATTCATCTCAGTCATGGTAATCATTTTCTCACTAGTTTCTTACAGCCAAATGCCCTAATGGCCTATCATATATTAACTTACATAGATATTAACAAATAGAAATAAATGGTCTATCATATATTAACTTACACAGATATAAACTTAGTTGATGCAATAAACTCCATTAGTTTTAGATTATTCAAATTTCAAACAATAAATAGAAACCAATAAACAAAAATTAAAGATCAAACTTGATATAAATCCATGCACCAATCCAAGAAGAACTGAAGAAGAAGATGAAGAAGGGTCGCCGGCCGCCGGGTGTGTGAAATCAGAGAAGGGCCAGAACTCAAAAGAAGAAGTCGGGTGTAAACTCTGTGAAGAGGAAGAAGAAGTGCAGTGTACCACCGGGTCACGGATGAAGCCGTGAAGGAGCAGGCGAGCAGCGGCGGGAATGCGGGATAGCCGGATAGGGAGCAGGGCAGGGAGCTACGGCGGGCCGGCTGCTAGGTTAGCGCAGGGAGCAGCCGAGGGAAATTAAAATGGCGAAATCCTTATTCCTATTCCCCGATAAATGGTAAAATTACTATTCGGCTATTCTTATTCCCCGATAAATCAGGGGGGGCACGTGCCCCCCATGGACCTATACTAGCTATGCCCATGCATGTGGTCTGCCTTTTGGTCTAGCGGTTTGGTCTAACGGTCTGCTTTTCTCACAATTATAATAAATGTTTTGATGTTGAGGAAATCAAATACATAGGATCTTGAAAATAATTTGAACTTATTTTTGGTTGGTGAAGTACATGAGTAAAGTTGCATTTTTAAAAGCATGTATATTATTAGAGCGAGTAAAATCCTAACCCCAAAAGTTCAGGCTAAAGGGCAGCCTGAGATCATCGGGTTTATTGCCTGGTTCAATGAGATAAGATGGCAAGAACACGATGAAGCTGAGAATTGTTTATAAGCACACTCTAAGTGCTTCAACAAGAAGGTCCCACCACGTACCTGGAAGTTTGAGAAAACTTCTTCTCTAATACCCAAAGTAGACTGAGCAGGATACGAGGAAAGCACAAAAGAGGTTGAGAGATGATCAGCAAGGAGGGTAGAACATGGGATGATGAAGCTATGATGGGTCGCGACGGTGGTGTGAACAGGGGAGAAAACTGTGGCCCGTTGACGGGTCCACACGGTTTTCCAAACGGGGCTGGGCTCGATGGAACGAGTTGTGGATGGCTCGAGAAGAAACGATAGGTGTGCCGAGGGAAGATAGTCAGGGTATTGAAAAGGCCGCTCTTCCCTATGTAGTCAATAAGGACGACACACACGGGTGAATGAACGGATTCGATCAGCATGGATTTTGTGAGGAGAGAGCAGGTGTCGCTGGTAGGGCGTTGAAAGGGGGGATTGATGGAGGCTTCACCTGGTTGGAGACGACAGGACGAAACAGAACGACGAGCGTTGCTACTTCCCCTTGACAACTGTCGTTTACCAAATTGATATTTTTGTCAATACAATAAATTGCACTTTTAGTAAGGACCAAAATCGTTACAAGAAGTACCTAAACTCGTTACATAAACTATTTGGTAACGAGAAAAGCTTTAGGTGATGACCGTCCTCTAAAGACCAACACAAATACTTCTCGTAACGAATGTACGTGAGTCGTTACAAATATTTATTGTAACAAACATTACTTTCTTACTATAAGATAAGTTATTATAAAGAATAATTCGTGACAATTATTCAATTTCTTGCTTACTAAAAATAAATTGATTTATATATCAGATTTATTAATATTAATTTGTCGATACAAATAACTTTTTTGTAACAAGCATTATTTCATTACAATATAATATCCAATTGCTAAAAAAGATCATTAGTACAAAAACTCACGAAGAACCGTGTGTCCGTGAATTTGTCTGTTTGCGTGTCTGTCTCTAAGTGTGTATCTATGTGTGTTTGTGTGTTTGTGTGTATTTGTGTGTATGTGTTTATGTATAGGAAGCGCATGTGCCTTGCACGACAATATCCCTGTCTAGATAGTGTCCCAACGAGACAACGCTCCTGCAGCTCGCAAACACCCACACGCAAAAATACCCATGCCACAATAGTACTACATGTCTGCGACAATCACACGCAGGGGTTTGCGAGTTGTAGGAGCGTCGTCACGTCGAGGCACTATTGAGGCGGGGTACTGTCGCACGAGGAACAAGGTCTTTGTGTGCACTGTCAGTTGATTGACCCCGGCGAACCCTTCGGGGGTAGCCCGGCGACGCTCCGGCCCGGCAACTGCCAGTGGTTGCCCTGCCATATAATAAAATTATAGAATTTATTTTTTTTAGAAATTTTAAAGGAAATAATTTTATTATAAATGTGTTTATTCTTAATCAGTTTTTTTGTGCCACCTAAGCATGTTAAATTGAACTTTTTCTATTGAGGATTAAAACAATAAAGATAATAAAACTTACCCCAAAATGAAACGTTGAGAGACTCAAATCTTAAAGTAGATGGATCTTAGAAACCGAAACGAGGCTTTTACCTTTTAGGCTCCGTTTGGCACGATAGTGGCGGTTGTAAATGCACGGGTTAAACCGTCATTCGTTAAGGATCGCCTAATAAACATCATCCGTTTGAAAATAAAAGTGGATGAAGTTTCTTAGGTAGGTCGTTAACAAATGATATTTTAACCCACATGTTCATGACTGCCACCACTGTGCCAAACGGAGCCTTAATTAGTATAGATATTAGAAAGCATTCTTACAATTATAAAAAAAATGTAATGTTTAAATAGACATGACTGTGAATGTTATTTTTTAAAATAACATTTTATGTCAAAAATAAAATGTCATTTTAAAAAATTATATTGCAAAATTATATCAGGAGAAAGTTTGACAACACCACATAAATTGATGATGTTAGATATACAAATTAAATATAATAAATTTAGAACAAGAACAAAAATATTGAAAGAAATTCGGTGGTGAAACTTAAAGATGGAAAATCAGGTTGCTTTCAAAAAGACAGTTATGGAACAACTAGTTGATGACGCTCATGTTGATCCTAATGTCTTATGGGAAGTTATGTCTTCACATTTAAGGATAAGTGGAAAGAGCGTAATTGAAGTATCAAAAGGTCGTGTGTCCCCAAATAAAGAATCTTGGTGGTGGAAAGGGGATGTGCAAGACAAAGCGAGGGCAAAGAGGGTCAGCTATAAATCACTCTACGTTTGTTGGAATGATGAAAACTTAGTCAGGCATAAAGTCGTCAAAAAAGAAACTAAACATGCAGTAAGTAAAACAAGAAGTCAAGCTTATGAAGAATTTTGTAAGCGACTAGATACTAAAGATGGAGAACATGACATATATAAAATTGCTCGAGTTAGAGAAAGAAAGACAAGAGATTTAAGTCAAATAATGTACATAAAGGATGAGACAAATACAGTTTTGACGGTTGTTGAGGATATTAAAGAACGATGAAAAAGATACTTTTATAAACTCGATCTATAATGAAAAAAGGATAATGAATTGAGCTTGAAAAGGTTAAGTAAATCAGAAAAGTATAAGAACATAACGTTTTATCGTAAAATTCAATTATCAGAGGTAAAAGATGATCTAAATAAGATTAAAAATGAAAAGGCGGTTGAGACAAATGATATACCTATCGAAGTATGAAAATGTCTCAGAAATGAAAGAATTTTGTGGCTTACATGTTTTTTCAATAAGATGCTGAAGTCGAAGAGAATGTCAGACCAATGGAAAGAAAGTATCTTGATACATTTGTATAAGAATAAAGAGAATATACAAAATTGTGTTAATTACAGAAGAATTAAATTTATGAGTCATACCATGAAACTATGAGAACGAGTAATAGAAAGAAGTTTAATACAAGAGACTAACATCTCAAAGAATCAATTTGGATTCATACCAGGGAGGTCGACTATGAAAGCTATACATTTCTTGAGAAGACTCATTGACAACTATCGAGAAAGAAAACAAGATTTGTATATGTTGTTTATTGATCTTGAGAAGGCTTATGATAGAGTTCTAACAGAGATCTTAATGAGAGTTTTAGAAAAAGAAAAGTGTAAATATATCATATATTGACACAATCAAAGATATGTATACAAATTCAGTGACAAGGGTGAGGACTTCTGAAGGATTAACACATGAATTCCGTATCACTGTTGGCTTACATCAAGGTTCAGCTTTAAGCCCTTATCTCTTTACCTTTATCTAAGATGAGCTCACTAGATATATCCAACAAGCAATACCTTGGTGTTTATTGTTTGCGGATGATATCGTTTTAGGTGATGAGATGCGCGAGGGTGTAAATGCAAACTTGAATCTTGACAATATACTTTAGAAAAGAAGGGTTTTATGTTGAGCAGGGCAAAAACGGAGTATATGGAGTTTAAATTTAGCAGTACAAGAAGGACAGATGACTTTGTCATTAAGTTGAGTGATCAAGATATTTTCCGTGGTGAGTGTTTTAAATATCTTGGATCGATAGTTCAAAAGGACAGAGGTATTGATAAAGATGTGACACATAGAATCCAAGCGGGTTGGTTGAAGCGGAGAGGCTTGTCATGGATCTTATGTGATCGTAAAGTACCACTAAAACTTAAGGGCAAGTTTTATCGTACTGCAATTAGACCCGCGATGCTCTATGGTTCTGAGTGTTGGGCAGTGAATTGTGTACATGAGCAAAAAATGGGAGTTGCGGAGGTGAGAATGCTTAGGTGGATGTGTGGACACACGAGATTGGATAAAATTAAGAATGAAAGTATCATGAATAAGACAGGAGTAGCACCAATTGCAGAGAGGATGCGAGAAGGTCGACTAAGATGGTTTGGACACGTACAAAGGATACTACTAGAGGCACCTCTTAGGCGTTGTGAGAGTCTAGTCACTAGGCATGTTAAACAAGGGAGTGGTAGACCAAAAAAGACTTGGAATGAAACTGTAAGGAAAGACATGAAGTACTTGGGCATTAGTGAGATTGTGACAAAAGATAGGACACAATGACAATAAAGGATCCATATAGCTGACCCCACTATAGTTGGATAAATGTTTGAGTGTTGTTGTTGACATTTTATGTCAAAACACCACCACAATAACGCCAGTGTGACCTAACATGTGGGTGTAAACGAGTCGAGATCGAGTCGAGCTTGGGAAAATTCTCAAGTTCGAGCTCGAGCCAAACATTTTGAGCTCGAGCTCGACGAGCTTATTTTGCATGGCTCGAGTCGAGCTTGAGTTCGAGACCAATATATTGAGCTCAAGCTCGAGCTTTCGAGCTCCAGAGCTAGAGTCGAGCTCGTGCTGGTCATGAGCTTTTCAACTCATTAACATTTATATATATTTAAAAAAAAGTAAAAAAGAAAGCTCGCGAGCCGACTCACGAGCTCATGAACAAGAGTAGGCGAGGTCGAGCTCGCAATCAAGCTCGCGCTCAACTGGCTCGAGTCGAGCTTTTTTTCGAACCGATTCATCGAGCTCACCAGCCGCCTCAACTCAAATTGCACCCCTAATCTAGCATTAACGTGGACACCAGCATAAAATGATAAAAAGGATTAGCAAAACTAAATAATTGTAAGGAAAACAAAAAAGAAATAATAAAAACTATTCCAATATGTATACCAAACCATTAATACCCGACAAAAGGAATGCACCACGAACCCTTTTAAATGCTCCAATAATCTAGGGGTTGAGGAATTACTTCAAAATGTCACTATTAATGTAATTGGGGTGCAAAGTGTCAAATTTAAATATTTAGGGTGCAAAATGTCAAAATAATGTATTTTGATCCTTTAACTTTTACTCTATTCAAATTAGTCCTACACTTGCAACTTTATTTCGAATGAGTACTTATTCATTTCCATTAATTCATTAATGAAAGTCTTTTTCCATTGCTACATGTGGGTTGAGCTTCTTCCCAGTGCATGAATGTCGGGCTTAGCTTCTTACTAAGCAAATATAGTTGTATGCGGGAGCAAATATAGACGTATGATCCGTGATATGAACGGTGTAAATTATTTGCGAAAATATGCCCGTATTTGTGTAACAGTCGTATTGAAAAGTCATCATATTTTACATCAATCATGTGCAAAAATTCATGCTGGAGGAAATATATTGTGGGATCGAGAGTTACGCACGGTGATATAAGGTGCGGTACTCGCACCAAATTTTTTTTCCTTTGGCGACGGGGAAGAGGCGCCACACTATTAAAAAACAAACGGAATATAGGATAGGGTATTTGAAACATAAATTGTAGTTAAGGGACTTATTTGAATCAAGTCAAACTTAAATGAGTAATTCAAATTGGGTTTGCTTTTAACAATTCCCTTTAAAATAAACCCTAAACCTAAGGGGCTGCCAATTACATATATATTTTTAAAATATAGTATTATCATACTTAAACATGGGAATAACCCGCCCTTTAAGTTTGCACAACATTAATGATAAATGCGCCAAGACTAACGGGAGCAAAGTATGAACGGCATAATTGATCTTGTTACCGCTTGTTAGAGAATATGAACCAAATGGTGACTAAAGTTGCGCCAAATACAATATCGACCGAATTCATATTCCATCCAAATACTTCATTAAGCTCAAGAGCAAGTAAATATATTTTTCAATATTAATATAAGGTGGTGTTTCTCCATTGTAACTTGAACTCTATTTATTTGGTTGTTTTTTTTCGGTTGCAATTTTCAAAAAGCATAAGCACTATTTTTTATCTGTTTGAATAAGCAAACACTACTTATTAAAGTTCTATATTTTTCATAAAAAAGACTTTTATTTTCATCTCCAACCACTGTAACCATCCACCCAAACAAGCCCTTAAAGTTCTTTATTCCATATCAACTGCACATATATTGCCCACCTTACTTTGTACCCGCAATGACTGCATCTCCATGCCTGCAGTTGACTCAAAGCTCATATTTGGATCTATTGTTTTGCCGAACCCATTGGTTTGCCAAGTAGAAACTAATAAGAGATCGAAGCCTCTCAGCGTGTTTGCTCGTTTTCTTCTCCTTGAGCTTTTGTGACTTAAACTTTTACACCTTCAACAACCTTGACAACAAATGAAAGGCCAAGTTTGTCATTTTTTCCCCGTAGTTTCAGTGTGCGCAGAAGAGAGATCGAAGACCACTGTTTTACCTTATTCACTGCACACTTACATCAACAACTGAGATTAGAAATATGGATTGGGTAAGGGATGAATTACATAATCAACCAGCTCATACTGTGAAACAAAGTGATTTTATAATAATATAGGACCTCCCCTTGAAGTTTGTGTATTTACAGCTGCATCCCTCTAACTTTTCAAATTACAATTACTTCCCTCAATGTTTACATTTCATAACATCCATACACAAAAAAGGCCTCCCTGAGCACCTGAAGATTTACTCCAAGGGAGTTCTTTTGTGCATGGATGTTATGAAATGTAAACATTGAAGGGAGGTTTCAATGTCACATAGGCTTGGAAATCATGAAATAATGTTTACAGATTACTGTATTTTAAATACAAAAGCTTGGCTTATAACTTACAAAATAACAAGAATAATAAGAATAATAATAATGCTGGATCCTATTATTGCATAGGACTTCCACAGCAACTAACAAAATGTACAGATTCAGGTTCTGACTTCATTGCTCAAGCGCAAATCCATCCTCACATTCATGGAAGCCAATTCAGCAGCCAAGTATCTGAAAACATAGGGCATCGCAACAGTCTCCATTCCTTTACTAGACTTGCATGAGCCGCAGGTTACCTTGCTCGAAGATCTTGTGGGGGGTAGGCTGCTTTTCGCGTCCGTCACTAGCCTCTTTCGTGCATTGACGAAGGTCGCGGTGAGAAGACTCCCGCATTTGGAGCAGACGTCCGCAATGTGATAGTCCGAGCACGAATGGAGGCGGTCATGCAAGAGATAAGAAGCTCCGTGAGCGAGAATGGAATCACGCTCCATCTCTCCGAAACGGATTCCGCCGCCCCGCTTCCTCCCGCCAATAGGCTGCCTTGTGATCTGATCCACCGGACCGGTTGATCGCACCTGCAACACGAACTGCGTCATTTTCGATGTTTATAAAATGTACTCATAGTGAACTCAATTAATGTTTGTTTGGCTATAGAAGTTTTCCCTTTAAAACACATTCAAATTAATTATTCAATAGTTGTGTATTATTGTAAAGATGGGTAAACATTCAACCTCATCATCAATATTATTTTACTATTAATAAAAGTAAATAGAAAAAGTGACATTTTAGTGAACTCTTCGACCCGCTTTACATAACATTGGAACTCACTTCTGCGAGCGAGAAGCCCAATCTTTAAGTTGTACAAAATATTGACAACATATTATAAAAATAATTAACACCAACTTTAAAGAAAAAATTATGGAATTCAAATGCCTATGGTGAACTTCCTGAGGTGATCCAGTGCTACCAAAGAGAACCTAGATTTTATCATCTCCCAAATGATCAAATTTCAAACAAGCTAGAGGGGACACTATCAAGTGACCTAAAATATATGGCGCGCTCTCACACACAAATATATGTTGTTTATAGATTTAGCTAGCACGCACAGGGTCTCCTGTGCACAGCGTGCCATGACAAATGACAATAATACTCCTTCATCGCTTGAGTGATGGTCGGGTACTGTCATAGTTGCACACTGCACAAAAAGGACCTGTACACCGTGTAACATCCGATTTTATTTTGACGCGGAATTTATTTAAAATTGTAGGGTCCAGTCGCGACGAATTATGACCGAGGCAGCGCGTCGTCGAGGTATGAGATAAGTTTGGCCAATGTACCGCATTCTTTAAAATGGGATTTAGGTTAATCATAATTAGTAAGACGCATTTTTAATTTTAGTACAAAATGCGCGAAAAGAACCGTATATAAAAAAAAAGGGGTGTTAGTGTAGTGTAAAATATCATTTTGGGGTGCCAATAGCAGGTATCACCCCTCTCCTCATGCGGTTACCATCCAAACCGCATACCCGCAACTTTATTAAACCCGTAAACTCATTTCACGGAAGAAAACCCGCAGCCCGTTCCGTCTCCTTCCGCCTCCCGCTAGCAGCGCAACCGACGAACCTTCCAGCCGGGCTTCCGCAAGCCCTAGCCGGCGGCCTCCCTCCCTCCAGAAGTCTACTCCGGCTTCTCCTCCTTCCTCTACGAGCATTGGTGGGTATTCCTTTTCCTTCTTTGGCCTTGGAAGATCCGGGTTTAACCCTAACCAAAGTTTTGGTGTTGTTTTGGTTCCGGTGAGTAGTTTCCTCCCTTACCTCGATTTCCTCTTGAAGATCCCTCGTTGTAGAGGATAGACTAAACAATAATTTTGTTCCTGTTGCCCTACTCTAGGTTTTGGTGGTCGTGATCCTCCGCGGGTTTTGTGAGGGACGCTTTGAGAGCCCCAATCTCTCCGCAAATAGGTAATATGCACAGCTAGCACTTATATTTTTGCAACCTAAGGTGATTTGGATTTTTTCCACCGGAAACCCTTAGGGGAAAATAATGAAATTAGGGTTGACCTATCTTGCAGGACTTCGGTGGGGTCGGGGCAGCACTTTGAAGGTCCCCAGCAGTGGATTTACCTTCGAAATAGAAGATGTCGCCGCGCCGAGTCTACGAGCGCCGTAGCACCGCTGTAAGGAAATTTAATACCTGTTAGTTAGACATAACAAAAGTGATATTTTGTATACGCATATGTAGGTTTTCGTACAAGCAACATAACCATGCATAGTAAAGTGTGGCGGTAGGAAAATGGTCGCGGAAAACGTGTAGGATGACGCCCTTTTCCATGACCCAGTTAGTCAAGTTATGAATAATTATTTTAAGTACGAATTTTACCCGCGTATGTAAGCTTGGAATTTGTCCAACCAAGGGCGTGAGTGTCCCTTCAAGTCGACCACAAGAAAGTCAAGGGTCGCTTAGGAGTACACCAGAAAAGATATCCTTTGCAGAGTAGCGTCAGACCACAAAGGTCAGCCAGCACACAGAGTTTCTTCCGTGCTAGGTAGAGGCGCACTACCTTTCTCATAAGGCACATGAAACCTTATGAGTAGTACAGACTTGGGAAGTGTCTTCCCTTGAGCCAGTTAGTGGATTCGAGACCGTGTCCGCGTGACACTAGAACAATTGGGTTCGTAAGATGGTCTCGAGTCGTCAGTTTCAGTTGCGCGTTAGGAGCTACTCTGCCTAGAGCCTTCCTAGTAGATGAGCAGGTTAGAAGCCACCTAGAACTCAAGTATAGACCTGACATGAGACATTACACTAGTTAGTGAACGCCAGGACTTGAGTTAGTAAAATAACAGTCACGTGCTTAGTACGAGTAGATGTGTGACCAGAGAATAGTGCGAAGGCATGCATAACACATAGCATAAAAGTTTTAAATGCATAAAATTATTTTCAAAGACATACATGCATTTATATGTTAAACTGGCTTTTAGTGTCACTAGGAGGGGTTATTTTTCCTTACTCTGACCCTTCGTGGGCACTGTTTTTCAGGTGACCCAGGTGGGAAGTTACGTCTAGGATGAGCATGTGGTGGCGTCAGTTTGTACTATTTATCTTCTTCAGTTTACTCTATTTCAGCATGTACCTGTAGATGAGAACATTGTATCAGATTAATGTTTTATCTAATTTATTTCAGACTATTTATGGTTAATCAGATTTTCAGTTAATTCAGTTTTACTTCCTGTTTAGTGGCTCTGTGAATCCAGATATCAGGTATGTGGTTACCCTTAGTTTACTTTATTCAAACTTCCGCTGTAAGTCTTAAATTGCTTAGTATAGATTTTATTACCTGCTGCTACTAGTTTTAATACTGTTTCCTAGTTTTCTTTATATCGCTGACCCGGCCGGACGGCTGATTTCTGAAATACTGGGAAGGGGTGTTACAAATTGGTATCAGAGCAGGTTTAGGATCCCTGGACCCTAGAAAGAATTCACAGAGCCATAGGAGCGTTTAAGAGTAAACTTTTGTCAGTAAAGTACTTTAAGTTGCGATTAAGCCTTAGTGTTCGCTAGAGTACAAAATAAGTTGCTAGATCAGATTTCTTAGATGCTTGATAAATAATCAGATTTCTTTTTTTATTCTATCAGGCACCTCGAGTTAGTGAACCAGGTGAATCTTCACGCCAGAACCCGACTCCTAATGCAACCATGGGAGACGCTGCCATGCCACAGGTACCGCCAGATCCAGCAGCTCCAGAGGGCACTGACATAGCGTCTCAGATTGCCAGGGCGGTTACTGTTGCCTTGATGGAGTTTCAGAGAGGACTGGCTGCAGGGTTTCCAGCTCCAGTACAAGTACCAGTCCCTGCACCAGCTCCTGCAGCAGCACCTGTGGAGATGACCCTGGAGCGCTATTTGAGAAATTTCAGAGAACTTCAGCCTTCGAACTACAGTGGGGATGAGACCCCGATGGATACTGATGATTGGATAGCTAACACCAGAGACCTGCTGAATGTGTTGGAGTGCCCGGAGAATAAGAAAGTTCCTCTGGCAGCTTTCCTCCTCCGAGGAGAGGCAAAAGTCTGGTGGGACAAATACCGGACAGATGATCCTGCAGGTAAAACGTTATGATCAATTCCTTTATTTTAGGAAGTAATGTGTTAATTTTAATATGGTATGATCGTATTTTCTTGTTTGGCCAGGCCGTACCCCAGACATGTTCACTTGGGGCGAGTTCTCTAGAGCTCTTGCTAGTTGGTTCGTGCCTCCTTCCGCACGACGAGGTCTCCAAGAGAAGTATCTGAGGCTTTTCCAGGGGGACAGGACAGTTACTGAGTACGAGCGAGAGCTGACTCATCTGGCTAGATATGCGGGCGTGATGCAGGGAGATCAGACTGAGAAGTGCAGTCGTTTCGTGGATGGCTTGCGTGACTCGTTGAGGCAGCCGCTGATGACTATGGTCAACGCTGATTACAGGAGCTTAGTGGATACAGCTCGCAGACTGGAGGCTGACCAGCAGAAGGTTCAGAAGCGAAGTAGTTTCCGTGCGAAGCGATCTCAGGATTCGCATCAGCCGCAGCAGAACAAGAATGACCAAGGTAAGAACTGGAACAAGAAGCCGAAGCCTGATGCTAAGAAGAATGGTCAATCTGGTGACCGAAGCAAGGACTATCCCACGTGTCCCAAGTGTCAGCGTCGTCATTCAGGAGAGTGTTTGGCCAGTGCAGGCGTATGCTATAAGTGCCGACAGCCTGGACACATAGCTCGCTTCTGTCAGGAAGCTGGGCCAAATCAGGTAATCAAGGTCCTTTTTGTATTGATTACACTTATTGTAATTTCGATAGATTTGTAATGAAATTTATTTTCCTGCAGTCGAAGTTCGAGGTTGGTGGCCCTAGCAGGGTAGATAAGGGCAAAGCGTTGATGATTACTGATGGGAGACCACAGCAGGGTCGAGACTTAGTGCAGCCCAGAGCTTATGGGCTGGGTCAGCAGGAGGCGAAGGATCAGGAGGATGTTGTGACAGGTAAGTGTTGTTTGCTTAACAAGTTGGTTTTAAATCCTCCGTAGTGACACGTTAAATTTTTCATCCTTCATAAATCATTCATGTAGGCATCCTTATGATTCGTAACTTACCCTCTAAAATTCTGTTTGATACGGGTGCCTCGCACTCGTTTATCGCGGAATCTTTAGTGCGTAAGTTGGATTTAGAAGTCTTCCCCGAGTCAGTACCGCTGGAAGTCATGATGCCGAATGGATCCCTTCTGCAGACCAGAGACAAGTGCAGGGTGCCAGTGCAGTTTGGTGACACTGAGATTATCGTGGAGGCTTTGCTGCTACCTATAGCAGGGTTTGACTTGATTTTTGGAATGGACTGGCTTTCAGCAGTCAACGCCAGGATTGACTGTAGGGCGAAGCAGATTCAGTTCGATGGCCCCAACCAGACATCTTTTTCTTTTCAGGGATTGAAGGGAGTAGTGAAAATGATCATGTCTGCAGTCCAAGCGAGAAAGTGTATTAGTCAGGGTTGTGAAACCTTCGTAGTACTGATGAGCGCGGAGTCTAAGGTTGATTTGGCAGAGGTACCAGTGGTGCAGGAGTTTCCAGATGTTTTCCCGGAAGAGCTCCCTGGTGCCCCTCCAGATAGAGAGATTGAGTTCCCGATAGACTTGCAGCATGGGGCTACACCGGTAGCCAAATCTCCCTATCGGATGGCTCCAAGGGAACTAGCAGAATTGAAGAGTCAGTTGCAGGAGCTGCTTGATTTGGGTTTTATACGCCCTAGTACTTCGCCTTGGAGTGCTCCAGTGCTTTTTGTGAAGAAGAAGGATGGTAGTCTGAGATTGTGCATAGACTACCGCGAATTGAATAAGCTGACCGTAAAGAACAAGTACCCGATTCCTAGGATTGATGATTTGTTCGACCAGTTGGTGGGAGCGAGCACCTTCTCCAAGTTAGATCTGAGGTCGGGCTATCACCAGCTGAGGATTCGTGACGTGGATATACAGAAGACTGCTTTCAGTACCAGATATGGACACTTCGAGTTCGTGGTCATGCCGTTCGGGCTGACCAATGCCCCTTCAGTATTTATGGACCTGATGAACAGGGTATTTCGGGAGTATTTAGATCGTTTTGTCATCGTCTTCATAGATGATATTTTGGTGTTCTCTAAGAGTGCAGAAGATCATGCAGCTCACCTCAGGATTGTTTTGAGCACACTCAGAAAGAATCAGTTGTATGCAAAATTTTCAAAGTGTGAGTTTTGGCTTTCAGAGATTGCATTCTTAGGCCACATCATCAGTCAGAAAGGGGTTAGCGTTGATCCAAAGAAGATAGAGGCCATTAAGAGTTGGCCAAGGCCGACGACAGTTTCAGAGGTTCGCAGCTTTTTGGGTCTTGCTGGATACTACAGGAGATTCATCAGGGATTTCTCGAAGATAGCATTACCACTGACTTCCCTCACTAGGAAGGGAAAGAGCTTGGATTGGACAGTTGAGTGTGAGTTGGCTTTTGAGGACCTCAAGGACAGATTGATGACCGCACCGATTTTGAGTTTACCTTCAGGACCAGACGGATTTCAGATCTATAGTGATGCTTCAGGTCAGGGTTTGGGTTGTGTTCTCATGCAGCATGGAAAGGTTGTAGCCTATGCCTCGAGACAGTTAAAGGTTCATGAGAGGAACTATCCCGTGCATGACTTGGAGCTTGCAGCAGTCATTCATGCTCTGAAGATATGGAGACACTACCTTTATGGAGTGCGTTGTGAGATCTTCACTGATCATAAGAGCCTTAAGTATATCTTTGATCAGCGAGAGCTCAATTTGAGGCAGCGTAGATGGTTGGAGTTTCTTTCAGACTATGATGTAGACATTCAGTACCACCCAGGAAAGGCGAACGTGGTAGCTGATGCTCTTAGCAGGAGAGGCTCGTGTTTCTATCTTCTCACTCAGCAGGAGGAGTTAGTACGAGAGCTGGAGAGACTGGACATCGTCGTTGTGCCCCGTGGCAGTTTTGGTTCAGCTTGGTTGAGTTGGATGGAGATTTCGTGCGATATTAGAGATAGGATCAGGACAGCTATATCGTTGGATCCAAAGATGGCAGAGATTTGGATCTCAGTGCAGTCAGGTCAAAAAGAGAGGTTCTCTATTCAGGATGAGTTATTATTGCATGATGGCAGAGTGTGCATCCCAGATGTTAGTCACCTTCGGGAGGACATTCTTTTCGAGGCACACAATTCCAGGTATTCTATACATCCCGGTAGCACGAAGATGTATGCAGATCTTAAGAAGACAGTCTGGTGGCCAGGTTTGAAGAGTGATGTTGCAAATTATGTAGGGAAGTGTGAGACATGCAAGTTGGTTAAGGCCGAGTGTCAGAGGCCTGGAGGCAAGTTGCAGCCACTTCCCATTCCCGAGTGGACATTTGAGGATATATCTATGGACTTCATTCATGGTTTGCCGAGATCGCAGAGTGGGAATGATTCCTTGTGGGTTGTAGTAGATCGACTTTCTAAGGTCGCCCATTTCATTCCTCTTAGGAAGACAGATCAAGGTCCGAAGCTAGCCCAGTTATATTTAGATGAGATAGTTCGACTTCACGGTGTTCCCAAGACTATAGTTTCAGACCGAGATGGCAGATTTACCTCCAGGGAGTGGCGATACGTTCAGGAGCGGTTGGGTACCAGGTTACATTTCAGCACCGCTTTCCATCCTCAGACCGATGGACAGACTGAGCGCACAAATAGGACTTTGGAGGATCTGCTACGGATGTGCATTCTAGATTTTGGAGGGAAGTGGGAGAAGTATGTTACTCTTGTGGAGTTCTCCTACAACAACAGTTTTCAGGCGAGTATTGGGATGGCACCGTTCGAGGCCCTCTATGGTAGACGTTGTCGGACACCGTTATGTTGGGCAGAGAGTGAGGAGAGATCTTCTATCAGAGAGTCATGGATTGATAAGACCACTGATAGGATCAAGCTTATTCAGGAGCGTATGAAGACAGCTCAGGATCGCCAGGCCAAGTATCATGATCAGAAGCACAGGTCAGTAGAGTTCAGTGTTGGAGACTACGTTTATCTGAAGGTCAGACCAGTTAGAGGAGTCTCTAGAATAAAGCGAATGAAGAAGCTGAGTCCCAGATTCGTTGGTCCTTTCGAGGTACTGGAAAGAGTTGGTGAGGTTGCATATAGGTTGGCCTTACCTGAAGAAATGAGTGGTGTACATGATGTATTCCACGTCTCCTACCTTAGGAGAGCAGTCAGAGATTCCAGTCAGATTATCAGTACCGAAGAAGCACCAATCGAGACAGATCTTAGTATTGGAGTTAGACCAGTCAAGATAGTGGACTCAAGGATTCAGAAGCTCAGAAATAGAGAGATTCGCATGGTCAAAGTCCTTTGGATGAACTGTGGCCGTCCAGAGTATACTTGGGAGCGAGAGGATGAGCTAAAGAGCATTACAGACTATTCTTTTCTCTTCGATTCAGGTATGATTTCAATTTTCGAGGACGAAAATTTTTATTAGGAGGGGAGATTTGTAACATCCGATTTTATTTTGACGCGGAATTTATTTAAAATTGTAGGGTCCAGTCGCGACGAATTATGACCGAGGCAGCGCGTCGTCGAGGTATGAGATAAGTTTGGCCAATGTACCGCATTCTTTAAAATGGGATTTAGGTTAATCATAATTAGTAAGACGCATTTTTAATTTTAGTACAAAATGCGCGAAAAGAACCGTATATAAAAAAAAAGGGGTGTTAGTGTAGTGTAAAATATCATTTTGGGGTGCCAATAGCAGGTATCACCCCTCTCCTCATGCGGTTACCATCCAAACCGCATACCCGCAACTTTATTAAACCCGTAAACTCATTTCACGGAAGAAAACCCGCAGCCCGTTCCGTCTCCTTCCGCCTCCCGCTAGCAGCGCAACCGACGAACCTTCCAGCCGGGCTTCCGCAAGCCCTAGCCGGCGGCCTCCCTCCCTCCAGAAGTCTACTCCGGCTTCTCCTCCTTCCTCTACGAGCATTGGTGGGTATTCCTTTTCCTTCTTTGGCCTTGGAAGATCCGGGTTTAACCCTAACCAAAGTTTTGGTGTTGTTTTGGTTCCGGTGAGTAGTTTCCTCCCTTACCTCGATTTCCTCTTGAAGATCCCTCGTTGTAGAGGATAGACTAAACAATAATTTTGTTCCTGTTGCCCTACTCTAGGTTTTGGTGGTCGTGATCCTCCGCGGGTTTTGTGAGGGACGCTTTGAGAGCCCCAATCTCTCCGCAAATAGGTAATATGCACAGCTAGCACTTATATTTTTGCAACCTAAGGTGATTTGGATTTTTTCCACCGGAAACCCTTAGGGGAAAATAATGAAATTAGGGTTGACCTATCTTGCAGGACTTCGGTGGGGTCGGGGCAGCACTTTGAAGGTCCCCAGCAGTGGATTTACCTTCGAAATAGAAGATGTCGCCGCGCCGAGTCTACGAGCGCCGTAGCACCGCTGTAAGGAAATTTAATACCTGTTAGTTAGACATAACAAAAGTGATATTTTGTATACGCATATGTAGGTTTTCGTACAAGCAACATAACCATGCATAGTAAAGTGTGGCGGTAGGAAAATGGTCGCGGAAAACGTGTAGGATGACGCCCTTTTCCATGACCCAGTTAGTCAAGTTATGAATAATTATTTTAAGTACGAATTTTACCCGCGTATGTAAGCTTGGAATTTGTCCAACCAAGGGCGTGAGTGTCCCTTCAAGTCGACCACAAGAAAGTCAAGGGTCGCTTAGTAGTACACCAGAAAAGATATCCTTTGCAGAGTAGCGTCAGACCACAAAGGTCAGCCAGCACACAGAGTTTCTTCCGTGCTAGGTAGAGGCGCACTACCTTTCTCATAAGGCACATGAAACCTTATGAGTAGTACAGACTTGGGAAGTGTCTTCCCTTGAGCCAGTTAGTGGATTCGAGACCGTGTCCGCGTGACACTAGAACAATTGGGTTCGTAAGATGGTCTCGAGTCGTCAGTTTCAGTTGCGCGTTAGGAGCTACTCTGCCTAGAGCCTTCCTAGTAGATGAGCAGGTTAGAAGCCACCTAGAACTCAAGTATAGACCTGACATGAGACATTACACTAGTTAGTGAACGCCAGGACTTGAGTTAGTAAAATAACAGTCACGTGCTTAGTACGAGTAGATGTGTGACCAGAGAATAGTGCGAAGGCATGCATAACACATAGCATAAAAGTTTTAAATGCATAAAATTATTTTCAAAGACATACATGCATTTATATGTTAAACTGGCTTTTAGTGTCACTAGGAGGGGTTATTTTTCCTTACTCTGACCCTTCGTGGGCACTGTTTTTCAGGTGACCCAGGTGGGAAGTTACGTCTAGGATGAGCATGTGGTGGCGTCAGTTTGTACTATTTATCTTCTTCAGTTTACTCTATTTCAGCATGTACCTGTAGATGAGAACATTGTATCAGATTAATGTTTTATCTAATTTATTTCAGACTATTTATGGTTAATCAGATTTTCAGTTAATTCAGTTTTACTTCCTGTTTAGTGGCTCTGTGAATCCAGATATCAGGTATGTGGTTACCCTTAGTTTACTTTATTCAAACTTCCGCTGTAAGTCTTAAATTGCTTAGTATAGATTTTATTACCTGCTGCTACTAGTTTTAATACTGTTTCCTAGTTTTCTTTATATCGCTGACCCGGCCGGACGGCTGATTTCTGAAATACTGGGAAGGGGTGTTACACACCGCGGCTAGTTTGTACAAAAGTATCTCCACTAATAAACAAGAGATGACTGTTGAGCTAATACTTAACAAAAAAAGAGACAAGTACTGACCTGAAACTTATCAGATACCATGTGCCGAAGCCTTTGGTAGTAAACAGGGCCCATAAAGATTTCACAAGTCATTTCAGTACCAAGAACACCACTGTAGAGTACCTCTACTCCATGATAGTTGAATCCATGGGAGGCTAACACAGGACCCAGTTCATCAACCAAAGAGATTCTTCCTGATGATTTCTCTGAATTATTTTCCGGAGTCGGGTTAGAAAAAGGTGTTGCATCCACATATTTACCATGCAGGCTCCCGCCCTGCGGAAGATAAAATATAACAGAAAACTACAATTACCGGTATTTAAATATAACAGAAAACTACAATTAACTGTTTCTAGATAATCAAATCTCTGTTCGTCGAATAAATCATTTGAATTTTTCATGAAAGAAGATAAATTAGCAGCGAGGAGATGAGGCATCTCCAGACCACCGAGTAGTTGTCTCCAGAACTAGAGCTCTTTTCAAAGTGAAAAGAGAGCCAAATAACTTGATCTTTAAGGGTTATTTGTATAGGGGCTGATCTTTAAGGGTTATTTTTATAGGGGCTCCTACTTATGCATCCCTAAGACTTCCTATCACCATTACTTGTTTAAGGAAATGCATGCGGATAGCACCATCAGTCATTTCAGTAGAGGGATAAAACTATAGCCCTGGTCAAGGACTGTTTCAAATGGGTAAGCCTGAACAAGGATGTGGCTTGTATTATCTGAGATTGTCGTACCTGCCAGGCGATCATGGGGGAAAAGCAGAACATAGGATTGTATACCCCTCTGCCTGTGGGGCAAAGCAGAACATAGGATTGTAAAACTATATCCCACATTAGCCTTGTGACGATATTAGGATGAACTTCATGCTTGGACTACCAAGCACTTTGAGGAAACACAAATCTATCGGTGTTATCGATCGATTTTCGAAGATGACCCACTATATAGCAGGTAGCAAGACGGCACGCGTCCCATGGCGCGTCACTATTCGTGAGGGATGTCTTCAGGTTACATGGTCTACCCAAAGACCATAGTATCCGACAGGGACCTGAGGTTCATTAGTTATTTCTGGAGGACGTTGTGGCATAAGATGGGCACAATCCTAAAATTTTCATCAGCCTATCAACCTCAAACTAATAGAACATCGAGGTAGTCAAGGAGAGTTTACGGAATCTGCTTAGATGCTAAGTGGGTGAGCATGCTCTAGTTGGGATTCGATCCTCCCATCTGCAAAGTTTGCAAATAATAGTATAGTTAACAAGTTTACTGGGTTGAGACTGTTTTAAATATTCCTAAGTTATGAACCCAAGAAACCTATTAACTTTATTTTCGTTCCCCCAAGAGTCTCGTCTAATTGAGACAACTAAGTCTTTTTCAAATTATTCGCATGGGATGCACGAGTCATAGGAAAGAGCAGATATTGCATGAAAGAAAGTATGTGATGGATAGAATTGGCGATGAGAGGCTCCCTCGGAGACCTGCTAAAAATTGAGCACCAAGAGAATGAGTCCCTATATGGTCAAGAGGAGGATCGGAAAAATTGAGCTTAATATTGCAAAAAGTATGAGTATATATCTTGCATTCAATATTGAGGACTTGATGTCGTATTATAAGCCTTACAAGTATGTGACCCGTATTGGGAACCCCTTCTAAGCCCACACAACCACATCCACAATCCTCCACTCATCCCACTCCTGAGCCCAGCTCGCCTTTGAGTCAGACACCAAAGGTATCACCGTCTGAACTAATGATCGCATCAAGACCACCACCATGTGAGTTGAGTACTGATAGTATCACAGAGGTAGTATCACATCACAAATCAACACTTCAGACGACCCTTTGTGGCGATACTTGGTATACTAGAGAGCTCAAACAATACATGGATGGCACCCACAGAGCTCGAACGCCCCACTCCTAGGCTTTGACTATAGTATGTCTATCTCCATTCATGTCGGGGAGATCATGGGGATCATCCGACAGTTGGTTCGTTACACGATGGGACCCACGTTCATCTACTCCCACCTGAGAACTTGACTGGATTGATGATAAGACTACACAAACATGCCTAGATTTCTGTTTACATGTTTTTTCATATACGATATTGTTATATTTATTTAATATTTAGTGAGACCGAGCCCCTTACATTAACGATCAATCACCGTGAGGCGTTGATGTAAAATTGCTCTAATGGGTTTTATTATAAATAAGAATAGGGGAAGATATCATGGGGCATTGGAGAACTTTGGAGAGCTTTCTTCCCAAATTCTGGCTATCATCACACGGTGATATGACTCTGTGAGATCCTAAGTGCTGACTCATAGGTATTATCCCCTCTCCTTATCTTTCCACCTCTCGTATCCTCCTATTTTGCATTCCTCCACCATCCATATAGCTGCAACATCCCTGCAGCTGCCAAACATCAACTCCACAGTTTCCCTCCCGTCAACAGCGGAATCTGCTATCTCCCTCCCTAGTCCCTACCACACCACCCCACAGCTACCCCGAGGCTCGCCGACCCTTCCTCCATCACAGGACCGACCCACCTATCGCCACCCTCACTCCTTCCCTCCTCTACGTCGGCTATCCTCCTAGTCCCCAAAAACAATTACCGCCTAACTACCACCTAACTATCGTGGTCCCACCCCAGCCACAAGATCTTCCCCCAACCCCCTCCTTTACTCTGGGCAGCCAACAACGCCTCTATGGTCATCAAATCTCAATGGTTCACCCATGGACATTATTTTGTGAGTGTCACTTACCGTATGGGTTTTGTTATCATTATTGTTTTACGGATTATTGAACTCATACAACTTTGGATCGTAATTTTGTGGTTGTTTGCTTTGGAATACATTGAGATATGTAAGATATATCTGCTATCACACACTTTTTTAGGTCCTCCACAAGAAGGAAAGCCTAAATGGCTTGTATCAAAATAATTTGCACTGCTTAGATTAATCGCCTAAGATTTAATTATTTATTAACTGTTTGTGATATTTCCACCAGGTATGTGTGTATATTGCATGCAACATCCTAGGTTAGTAGTTATTTCCCGAGCAAGACAACTAGAGGATTGCATATTAGAGTTCACACACACCTACCCTACCCTACATCACCCTCTGGTAGCAAGCAAGTATCCCACATCCACCCTAGTCTTCTTTTCATTCTCTCATGTTTTGATTTGCTATTCATATTTCTCGTTGCTGTTTGGAATTAGTTTGTGTGCTGTTTTTATGGTTTCAGCACAAATTTTATAAACATTTTTAAAATTTAGGATCTTTATTTTTTAAAATTTTATAGAGCTTGGTTCTCTCATGTTTTAATTTTCTATTCATTCTCTGAAGCTTTATTGTTATACTGTAATTATGATGATATTATTAATTGCCTGGGGGGCAAAAGATTGGAATTTAAGGATAGCTTTTGTGCAAGGTTTCTTTATCTTAACAAACCGAGATTTTTCAAGATCCTTCTCTTAGATTGAGCCAACCTCAATACCTAGAAAGTAACATAGTAATCCAAGATATTTAATATCAAATCCAGAATTCATAAACTTTATCATAATAAGTATCTTACATCATCTACATAGACCGCATGCACAATAAAGATTGAAAGATCATAAGCATTTCTAGTAAAACCAAATTGCACCAATTTTCAAGCACGTATGTGTTGACCGGTTAAGACCAAAAATAGCCTTGTTAAGCCAAAGAACATTCAAACATGTGCTTTAATGGGAACTTTTGCAACATCCCATATGAACGGGGCTTTACAACTTACATTTCATATTCCATGGTAGCCTTCCATTTTGACTTGATCACATCTTCAAAAAATAAATTTGTTACATATAAGGATATAATAAGAGACTAACATCTCAAAAAATCAATTTGGATTCATGTCAGGGGGGTCGACCATGGAAGCTATACAACTCTTGAGGAGACTCATTGAGAGCTATAGAGAAAGAAAACAAGATTTGCATATGTTGTTTATCGATCTTGAGAAGGTTTATGATAGAGTTCCAAGAGAGATCTTATGGAGAGTCTTAGAAAAGAAAAGTGTAAATGTATCATACATTGACATAATCAAAGATATGTATACAAATTCAGTGACAAGGGTGAGAACATCTGGAGGATCAACACAGGAATTCTCAATCATTGTTGGCTTACATCAAGGTTCAACTTTAAACCCTTATCACTTTACCCTTATCTTAGATGAGCTCACTGTACATATACAACAAGCAATACCTTGGTGTTTATTGTTTGTGGATGATATCGTTTTGGTCGATAAAATGTGTGATGGTGTAAACGCAAAACTTGAATCTTGGTGAGACACTTTAGATAAGAAGGGTTTTAGGTTAAGCAGGGCAAAGATGAAGTATATGGAGTGTTACGGAGGAAAAATTATCATTCTATTTAGAAAAAGAGGGGTCCTCCTCTATATATAGAGGAGGATTACATAACACGCTACAATAACATATCGTAACACTCCCCCTCAAGTTGGACGTGAGATATTAATCATGCCCAACTTGATTACAATCCTATCAAAGTTACTTCCATGCAAACCCTTTGTGAGAATATCCGCAAGTTGCCTTTCTGAGGGAACAAAAGGAGTACACACGACACCTTTTTCGATGTTTTCTTTGATGAAATGACGGTCCACCTCAATGTGCTTGGTCCGGTCATGTTGAACTGGATTGTGGGCAATGCTAATAGCGGCTTTATTGTCACAATATAGCCGGATTGGTGTCTCGTCCACAAGGCCTAAGTCACTCATCAAGGAACGTAACCAAAGGCCTTCACATACGCCGTGTGCCATAGCTCGGAATTCAGCTTCGGCACTTGAACGAGCCACTACCTGCTGTTTTTTACTTCTCCAAGTGACTAGATTCCCACCAATTAGGGAACAATACCCGGAAGTTGATCTCCGATCATCAATGGACCCAGCCCAATCTGCATCAGTGTAAACCTCAATATCCAGGCAAGAGTTAGGAGAGAAAAGGATCCCACTCCCCGGAGAAGATTTAAGATAACGAAGGATCCGATGGGCAGCATCAACATGGTTGGTCTTTGGAGCATGCATGAACTGGCTGATAACACCAACTGCGTAGGAAATGTCAGGGCGAGTATGTGAGAGGTAAATCAGTCTTCCAACTAGTCTCTGAAATGCTGGAACATCATCAATGGACTTTCCATCTTTCCCCAATTTGTGATTAGCTTCAATCGGGGTGTTGACAGGCTTACAACCACTCATCCCTGTTTTTTCAAGGAGGTCCAAGGTATACTTTCTCTGCGAAATAAAGATCCCGTGATTAGACCTGGCCACCTCAATTCCCAAGAAGTATCTAAGTTTTCCCAGGTCCTTGACCTCAAACTCACTTGCCAATTTTTGTTTCAGGATCTTGATTTTTTCCACATCATTGCCAGTGATCACGATGTCATCAACATAGACAATGAGAATCGTGAGTTGGGTGGCCCTCTTCTTGATGAACAAGGTATGATCCGCATTACTCTGGTGATATCCAAATGAGACCATAGCTTTGTGGAATCTTCCAAACCAAGCACGGGGAGACTGTTTCAGGCCATATAGGGCCTTCTTTAATTTGCACACCTTCCCTTCAGAGCCGCTAGATATAAGACCTGGGGGAAGGGTCATATACACTTCCTCATCAAGGTTCCCATGGAGAAATGCATTTTTAACATCAAGTTGACAAAGGTCCCACCCTTTGCAGGCAGTGCAGGATAATAGCACCCTGATAGTGTTCATCTTAGCTACTGGGGCAAAGGTTTCCTGGTAATCCACCCCGAAGGTCTGAGTATAGCCACGTGCCACCAACCGTGCTTTACATCTTTCAATCACTCCCTGAGGATTCTGTTTAACCGTGAACACCCATTTGCACCCAACGGTCTTTTTCCCAAAAGGAAGCTGCACCAAATCCCAGGTGTGGTTCTTCTCAAGGGCCATCATTTCCTCAAGCATTGCCCCTTTCCACTCAGGGATCCCAATAGCTTCCTGCCAGGACGAGGGTATAGTGACGGAAGCCAGGGAAGATATAAAGGTCTTGTGGGCAGTGGAGAATGAGTCATAAGACACATAATTTGAGAGAGGATGCTTAGTGCAAGATCTGATACCTTTTCGGAGAGCAATGGGAGCATCAGATGAACCCGATTCCGGATCCAATGATTGATCTGGTCGAATGGCGTGGTCTTGTGTGCTTGGCCCTTTGGACCGCCGAGAGTACACCTGCAAGGAAGGCACACCCGGGCAGATGGGTGGAGGAGGCACATAGGAGCTCACTTCCCGAGGTAAAGACTCCCCCTGAAGTGAGGGATAATAAGGTGGAGGAACCGGTAAGGGAGTAGTAGGAGAAGGAGCAGAGGTGGTGTCAGCTGTAGGGGCATAATATGACTCATACTCATGGAAAGTAACATCCATGGAAACAAATACCTTCCGGGTAGGAGGGTGAAAGCATTTGTAGCCCTTTTGCGTCGCAGAATAACCAATGAAGACACAATGGAGGGCCCGCTGGTCAAGTTTAGAAGGGCGAGGATGATGAATATGAACAAAGCAGACACACCCAAACACCTTAGGAGGAAGTGTCGAGGGTGTGAGGTGTAGAGCACCCAGAGGGGTATCATTCCCAAGGACGGGCGTGGGCATGCGATTAATAAGGTAGGCCGCGGTAAGGACAGCATCACCCCAGTAGTATTTAGGAAGATGCATGGTGGATAAAAGACAACGGGCAACCTCCAATAGATGTCGGTTTTTTCGCTCGGCAACACCGTTCTGAGCGGGAGAATAGGGACAAGTAGTTTGGTGGAGAATACCGTGATCGGCAAGGTAGTGAGAAAAGTGGGAATCGATATATTCCCGACCGTTGTCACTACGGAGAATTTGGATGTTTGTGTGAAATTGAGTGGAGACCATTTTGTGAAATCGTTGAAAAGTAGGAAAAACATCATTTTTGTTCTTGAGCAGATACAACCAGGTGGTACGAGAAAAACAATCAATAAATGAAACAAACCAAGCACAGCCAGAAATAGATTGAACAGGAGAAGGTCCCCAAACATCAGTATAAATAACAGAAAAAGGAACAGAACTAGGTAAAGAAACATGACTGAAAGCATGACGCTTATGTTTACTAGTAGCACATACATCGCATAAAAAGGAATTAAGAACAGTAGTAGAAACATGCGGAAACAACAATTGCATCACAGAAATAGAGGGGTGGCCCAGCCGACAATGCTGAGAATAGAGCGGATGAGAAGAAGCAGATAGAAGAGCCCGAGGTGGTGTCGCCGTTCCAGAGTCAAGTACATAAAGACCATTGACCAAGCTACCAGAGACAATCACCTTCCCCGTCGTCAGGTCCTGAAAAACACAAGAGGAAGGAAGAAATGTGACCGAGCAATTCATAGAGTTTGTTAAATGACTAATGGACAGTAAATTGCGGGTAAAACTGGGCACATGAAGGACCGAAGACAAGAGGAGGGAGGAACATGAGATGGAACCCTTGCCGGCAATGGAGGAGAGGGAACCATCAGCAATACTCACCTTATCCCGGCCAGACAGGGGAGTATAAGAAACAAAACCTGAAGCGGAGCCGGTCATGTGATCAGTTGCCCCAGAATCAATAATCCACTGCGGAGAGGTCAAGGACTCAGCAGAGTGCGCACCGGGAGTTCCAGTGTGAGCATAAGTAGAGGAGGATAAGGCAGCCGGCTCGGTCGTGAGACCCTGCATCATACGACGGAGAGCAAGCATTTCTTCCGCCGAGAAGGAGCCAGTAACAGCATAGGGATCAGGTCCAGAGGAGACGTCCACAGAAGCATCAGTGAGATGAGCCGAGCGAGGAGAGGTATGGCGACTGGAAGTCCTGCCAGAACCTCGGCCGCCACGAGTGGCACCACCCCTTGGTGGCGGGAAACCATGGAGCCGAAAGCAAGTGCCTCTGGTATGACGATTCTTCCCACAGTAATCACAGACCAGGTGATCTTTGTCAGGACCTCTCATCTTAGCATCACGGGGCGGACAAACACCAAGTATGGAAGAACCAGCAACAAGAGCAGAACTCTCCGGAAGGGAGTCAGGAACCAAAGACTGTCGACGATCAAACTCCTGCTGCACAAGACTGTAGACCTCAGGAAGGGATGGAAGCAAAGTACGACCCAAAATCTGAACACTGATCTGGTCAAAGTCCCGATGAAGCCCATGAAGACACTCAAAAATCCGATTGCGCTCCTCCCGGGCACGAACCATGGCTTCATCAACCGGACTGGTGAAAACGAGCGGATCAAAGTGATCGTACTCCTGGTATAACTGAGTAAACTCCAAGTAGTATACAGACGGAGGGCGGTCACTTTGGCGAAGTAAGGAGATCCGGCGGCGCAGCTGAAAGATCTGAGCAGCATTGCCCCGCCGAGAGTAAGTAGCCTCAGCACGTCTCCAAATATCAGCAGCGGTGTCAAGAAACAAGTAGTTGCGAGCAAGAGCCTCCTGCATAGAGTTGGTAAGCCATGACATAACAAGAGAGTTTTCCGAATCCCAAGTAATCCATTCAGGAGACGATGTCGCTGGAGCCGGAATCTGACCAGTGACATAACCGAAGAGACGGCGGCTCTTGAGTGCCAAAGTAATGGACCGAGACCAAGACAGATAATTGGAGTCATCCAAACGAATAGAGGTGATTTGAGGCGTATTTTGATCATGGCCACCACGGAGAGGGGCCGGCAGAACGGGTACCGCGGCGACGGGAGGAGTGGCCGAATCTGAGATGTCAGACATCGTGGCTCGAGAATAGAAATCTGGAGACCATTAGGGGATCCGCAAAAAGCTGTCTAGGAGGGGCATACCCGCATCAAACCGAGGAGGGGAATAGAAATCCACCCCATAAATCTCTGGAGGATGAAACGGCACCGGAGAAGGGCAGAAAAAAGGCAATCAATGCATTGAAGACCGGTGCCGGAAGTAATCACTGGAAGCAGCGCAGAGGGGACGCCGGAACGCGCGACGCGCAGAGGAGGTCGTTGGAACTCGCGACCTGGAACGCCGGAGGCGCTGGAGCGCGGGATGCGCGACGCGCGGAGCGGAGGCGCAGCGGAGGAGCAGCGGCGTGCGGTCGAGCGTGAGCGGCGGCGTGCGGTCGAGCGTGAGCGGCGGCATGCGGTCGAGCGTGCGCGAGCGAGCGGAGAAACAGCGGAGGAGTAGCGGTCGGTGTGCGGAGAGGACGAGCGCCGACACGAGCGGCTAGGGCATCGGGCGAGCCTCTGATACCATGTTACGGAGGAAAAATTATCATTCTATTTAGAAAAAGTGGGGTCCTCCTCTATATATAGAGGAGGATTACATAACACGCTACAATAACATATCGTAACAACACGCTACAATAACATATCGTAACATGGAGCTTAAATTTAGTAGTGCAAAAGGGACGGATGACTTCGTTATTAAGTTGGGTGATCAAGATATTTCTCGTGGTGATTGTTTTAAATATCTTGGATCGATAGTTCAAAAAGATGGAGGTATTGATAAAGATGTGACACAGAATCCAAGCAAGTTGGTTGAAGTGGAGAGACGCATCAGGGATCTTATGTGATCGTAAAGTACCATTAAAACTTAGAGGTAAGTTTTATCGTACTCAATTAGACCAGCGATGCTCTATGGTTCTGAGTGTTGGGCAGTGAATTGTGTACATGAGCAAAAAATGAGAGTTGCGGAGATGAGAATGCTTAGGTGGATGTGTGGACACATGAGACTGGATAAAATTAGAGATGAATGTATCAGGGATAAGACAAGAGTAGCACCAATTGCAAAGAAGATGCGAGAAGTTGGACTAAGATGGTTTAGACACATACAAAGGAGACCATTAGAGACACCTGTTAGACGTTGTGAGGGTCTAGTGACTAGGCATGTTAAATGAGGGAGGGGTACACAAATAAAGACTTGGAATGAAACTATAAGGAAATACATGATGTACTTAGGCACTAGTGAGATTATGACTAAAGATAGGGCACATTGGCGACAAAGGATCCATATAGCCGACCCCACTATAGTAGAAGAAAGACAATGAGTGTTGTTGTATAAGGATATAATACAACAATAAAATACAGACACCTGAGGAATAACGTTCTCAACTTGCCAAGTTGGGAGAGGAAACTCCATAATGGGGGAAGAGGGATAAAAATTACTGGGACCAATATGGCTTTTTAGTAAGAAAAATGTTCCTACCTTGAGCATAGTAGAAGGAAATTTCTTTGAAAGAAGTGATAACCTAACAAGTCAACATTTTCATTTAAAAATATTTTTCATGGTAACAAAGAAGGTGGGCTCTAGCCACACCTTCCAAGTTGGCCTCCTGTTCATAGTCCACAGCAGCTGGTTCTCCAGTAGGGACAATGTAAGAAGACTATCACATGAACCATTTTCCTCTGCTCGCTTTTTCAAATCACAAAAGTCGTCACCTTTTGGTAGCATCTTCTCAGATCAAAGGACTTGTCCCCCACAACTTACCTGACTATGATTATATTCTGCAACTTCCTTTCTCAATTGCAATTGTTTCCTCAGAGTTCATATACTCCCTCAACGATGTATTCAACTCGAAACAGATGCACCTTCACTTTGCAAACTCCTTGAAACATACCTCACCTTCAATCTCAATCATCTTTCATCTTTCACAGAGCAATCTTCCATATTAGCCGTCTTCTGGAAATGATGTCTTCAACGAAGACGACGAGAATTGAATTTTTTTCACATAGTTAATCATTGTTCTTCAAAAACTGTTCATACAATCCACTCCACTTCAGTCTAGATCGCAGAAGCAATTTTCTACAGTCTCCCATAACTCAACCTTATGCAAACAACCAAACAACAAGATTATGCTTGAGTGCTTCTCTATGCAAAGCGATTTGCACAAACCGCTAGAGTCCAATGATGAATCGTAGTCATTTTATGCATATTAACTCAACAAGAGCTTCAACAATTCCTCTATTGTCCGCGGGGACAGTAAAAAATTGTCGCGGTCACCCTTTCCTTCTGTCAATATATATTGTCTACATGGAAATTGGAAGTTGTTGATGCAGTTGTCATCTCCTTTAGTTGAGTGTTGTTGGCGTATTCCAGTCGTAGAGTGCATTTTGTCCGCAACCCTTCGGCAATAGTCATTCACTGATGAGTCTTAAGCATCTACAAGAGAAGTCATTGTCATCCTTTGACAGTATCCCTAATAACTAGTGCTGAGTTTATAGAGTTATGTGCCTTTCAATCCTCCGTCCGGACATCCGGTTTGTTATCACACACCTACTACCTTCATTGTTAGTGTTTTTATTACCACTTCATCAGCTACACGTTGGGTTATTGACTCTGATGCTATTATTGAGCACAAAACATGGGTACTCAGTCCTCATTGCTCTTTTACATCTTTTCTAAATTCTAATACCCGTATTTGTATGGCAGAAGATTCTTCAACTTCAATTATGGGTCAAGGAGTTGAAATTCAAGTCGCATTATTAGTTCATTTCTGTTATACCCTTAAGGGTAATTATGTAATCTGTATTTATTTCCCCTCTACTCTATATATATGAGTAGTGGGAGCATTTTAATAGACGATTATTGTGTTCAACTTGGTATCAGAGGTTGAACCCGGCGGAAACCCTAACCCGCAGCCCGCGCTCGTCTTCCGCGCTCGTCTTCCGCAGCCCGCGCTCGTCTTCCGCGCTCGTCTTCCGCGCTCGCCTTCCGCCTTCCGCCTTCCTGCAGTTTTGGCTCGCCGGCGATGAACCCCCGCGGCTCCTCCGCTGATGGCGCGGTGCGCTGAAGGAGTCGCCGCCCTCCGTATGTAGCGCCTCCATCGTCGTCCGCCTCTTCTTCCAACGCCGACAGCAAGATCGGCGCCTGTCTTCTCTTCCAACGCCGGCAGCTAGCTCGGCGCCTATTCCAACCCCTTCCAGCGCCGGCAACCCCTGTTCCGGCCTCCTCTTCCTGCGCCGGCAACCCCTTCCAGCGCCGGCAGTCAACCCCGGTCCCTGATTTCAGCGCCGCCTGCTCCTGTTTTTTCTGCGGATCCTTCCAGCCATGCTTCAGATGCCTCCTCCGCTGAACATTGGTGACTGAAGTTGTTTGTTTTTTTTCTTTCGTATTCATGGAGGACTCCTCTGCTGCTGTCGACTCTACTTCCCCGCCTGTTATGGCCCCCTCCATGCGTGAAAGCCAGCGGCCCTCAGGACACGCAGGGTCCTTGAAGATTACCACTGTTCCGTTGGATGGAACTAACTACCTGGAATGGTCTCGGGCTGCGCAACATGTTATTCGGAGTCACCAGCTGTTCGGATACATCGATGGGACAAAAGTGGCACCACCCGTGGCTGACCCTACCTGGCAGCGTTGGGATTCCGAGAATTCTCTGGTGGTCTCCTGGCTCCTCCATTCGATGTCTCCGACGGTGTACCGCAGCTATATGTTGATGGATTCTGCCTACGAGATCTGGACTCGTGCTCGTGAGACTTACTCCCAGATCGGCAATTCCACCCAGGTCTATGAACTGACGCGCCGCTTGCTGGAGCTGCGACAGGGTTCTCTGACGGTCTCTTCTTATTACTCCGAGTTCGAGCGCCTCTCACAGGAGTTAGACTACTTCGATCAGTTCACTCCAGCTTGTACTGCCGATGCAGTCCTGTTGCAGAGAAAGGAAGAACGGTTTCGCTTACACGTCTTTCTGATGGGCTTGAATATGGAGCTTGATATGGTCCGGACAAATATTCTTCATCGGAGCCCTCTTCCCTCGATACGCGAGGCCTTCAGTATGGTTCTTGGAGACGAAGATCGTCGCAGATCCCTCAGCATGACTGCCCCTGCTGCTGATCGCTCTGCCTTTGCTAGTGTTGGCCGTGGTGGTTCTAGTAATACCAGCACTATTCCTACGTGCGATCACTGCGGTCGTCGGGGACATTCTCGTGACGTTTGCTTCAAGCTTCACCCTCACCTCATCCCACCAGGATCCGGACGTGGTCGTGGGCGTGGGCGTGGCCCAGGTCGTGGTGGATACCGTCCGACTGGGACTCGTTTTCAGGATGCTGCCTACTCTACCGAGGTTCAGGAGGATCATCCGGGCCAGCTCCCGAGCCATTTTACCACTTCTGAATTGGATGCTATTCGTCGCTTGCTGCACTCCCAGTCTGACACTTCTACTTCATTTGCTACTGCTACGATGCCTGCTGCCCATGCTGTCGCGACTCCACCGTCTGAGTGGATCATTGATTCAGGAGCTACTGATCACATGACCGGGTCCTCCACAGGTTTTTCTTCCTACACTCCCTTGTCCGGTAAGGATAAAGTTGTCTCCGCTAATGGCACTTTATCTCCTATTGCTGGAAAGGGGAACATCTCTTGTTCCCCTTCTCTTCCTCTTTCATCTGTTTTGCATGTCCCATCTTTTCCCCGCAGCCTCCTTTCTATTAGCAACATTACTTCCTCTCTTAACTGTTCTGTAACCTTTTTTCCTGGCTCTTGTGTTTTTCAGGAACTGGGTACGAGGCGGATCATTGGCAGTGGTAGGAATCACGGTGGGCTGTACTATCTGGACGCTACACGCCCATCCCTTGCTCTCTCTTCTTCTGCTCCAGCTAGTGTGGTCGAGGCTAGACGCTGGCACTTACGCCTTGGCCATCCCTCCCCTGTTTATCTGTCCAAACTATTTCCTGCTTTATCTCCTTTTGTTAAGCATTTAAATTGTGACGTATGTGTTATGTCAAAACATGTCCGTCACTCTTTTTCTCATTTATCTTCTCCTTGTAGTATGCCTTTTGCTATTATACATTCAGATGTTTGGGGACCATCCCCTGTCGTTTCTTTATCCGGCTATCGGTGGTTTGTCACTTTTATTGATTGTTTTTCCCGCACTACTTGGGTCTATCTTTTAAAGAAAAAAGGTGAAGTTTTTTCTGTCTTTCAAACCTTTCATAAGATGGTACAAACTCAGTTTGGTAGTACCATTCGTATCCTCCGTAGTGACAATGGGGGGGAATATGATGACCGTGGGGCGTTCGGCGTCTACCTCTCTACTCATGGCATTATTCATCAAACCACCTGTGTCTATACCTCAACCCAAAATGGTGTGGCCGAGCGGAAGAATCGACATCTTCTTGATGTCGCTCGTTGCCTTCTTACCAGCATGCACCTTCCAAAGTATTATTGGGGTGATGCCATTTTGACGGCCACTCACCTTATCAACCGTCTTCCTAGCCGAGTCCTTGACTACACGACTCCTCTGGCTCGTCTCTCCACTACGCCTGCTATTCCTCCTTCCTCTCTACCACCCCGTATCTTTGGGTGTGTTTGTTTTGTTCATGTCCATCAGCCTCTTCGGGATAAGCTTGATCCTCGAGCTCTCCGATGTGTGTTCCTTGGATATTCCAACACCACAAAAGGATATCGATGTTACCACCCTCCTACAAGACGTTTTTTTTGTACCATGGACGTCACGTTTCGGGAAGAGGAACCTTATTACCTTGAGTCGACTCCTACTTGTCGTCAGGGGGAGCGCGATGTCCTTGATACCTTACCTGTTTCTCCTGTTCCTCTTCCTCTAATTCCAGCCATAGCTACTCCCTCCATACCTCCTGTACCCACTCCATCATCCACTACGGCTACTTCCCATACACCCACACCGACACCTACATATTTTCCCACATATCATCACCCATCTCTCCTCACTCCTCTACCTCATGTCTATCACCGCCGAAAATCAGATAAACAGTCCACTGTTGCTCCACCAATGCCAATGCCGTCATTGGACTCAGATTCCGATGCTGACCTGCATGTTCCCATTGCTCTGCTAAGAGGTAAGGCTGCCTGTACGGAACATCCTATTTCTAACCACGTTGCTTATGATCATCTCTCTAAGCCCCACCAGGTGTTTATATCTTCTCTATCCGAAATCTCCATTCCTAAGACATGGCAGGAAGCGACTGGTATTCCGGCATGGGTCCAAGCAATGAAGGAAGAAATGTCCGCTTTGGAAAAAAACCACACATGGGATATCACTCCTCTTCCTCCAGGCAAGAAACCCGTTGGCTGCAAATGGGTTTTCTCAGTAAAGCAAAATCAGGATGGGAATGTTGAGCGATACAAAGCTAGATTGGTTGCTCGTGGTTACACACAGACTCAGGGGGTTGATTACCAGGAAACCTTTGCCCCGGTGGCAAAGATGGACTCTATCCGTGTTATCATATCTTGCGCGGTGATCTTAGATTGGGAACTTTACCAACTGGACATTAAGAACGCGTTCTTACATGGTAACCTCAAGGAAGAAGTATACATGACTTTACCCCCAGGTTTTATGAAAAAGGGACAAGAGCATCTCGTTTGCCGTTTATGGAGATCTTTGTATGGGCTAAAGCAATCTGCAAGGGAGTGGTTTGGTAGATTCTACAATGCCATGATCAAGTTTGGTTATAAGCAGGGACACTCAGATCATACTTTATTTATCTGGAGGAATGAAGGGAAAATCGTCATAGTCATTGTCTATGTTGACGATATTGTGATCACTGGAAATGACTCGGATGAAATTGCAAAGCTGAAAAAGCGTCTATCAGCTGAGTTTGAGGTAAAGGACCTGGGAAGACTACGCTACTTCCTCGGGATTGAAGTCATCCGTTCTGACAAGGGCATCTTCATCTCACAACGTAAGTATGTGTTGGATTTGCTAAAGGAGACTGGCATGCTCGGGTGTACCCCTGCTAATACCCCTATGGAGGAAAACCATAGGATTGATGAGGATAGTGATGGTGATCGCACTGATGCCTCCAGTTATCAGAGATTGGTAGGAAAACTTCTATACCTCTCACATACTCGCCCAGACATCACTTACGCTGTTGGGATCTTGAGTAGGTATATGCATGCCCCAAGGGTAAAGCACCAGGAGGCTGCCTACCGTGTCCTTCGGTATTTGAAGAAGGCACCTGGACGGGGGCTAATGTTCTCCAAAAATGATCATTTAAAGATTGATGTCTACACCGATGCTGACTGGGCTGGTAGCCATGACGACCGAAAATCTACAACGGGTTACTGCACCTTCATCGGAGGAAACCTGGTGACGTGGCGCAGCAAGAAACAAAATGTAGTGGCACGGTCCAGCGCAGAAGCAGAGTATCGGGCAATGTCACAGGGTCTCTGTGAAGGTCTTTGGTTGCGTACCTTATTGCAAGACCTTGGACTTCAGAAGGACACACCTATCTCTTTGTACTGTGACAACAAAGCGGCTATCAGCATAGCTCATAATCCAGTCCAGCATGACAGGACCAAACATATTGAGGTGGATCGTCATTTCATCAAAGATCACCTTGACAAAGGAAACTTAGTTACCCCCTTCGTCCATTCCAGAGACCAGCTGGCCGATGTCTTCACGAAGAGTTTGGCATCCGATGTCTTCATCGACGATATCTACAAGCTTGGGATGACCGACATATTTCGTTCGACTTGAGGGGGAGAGTTGAAATTCAAGTCGCATTATTAGTTCATTTCTGTTATACCCTTAAGGGTAATTATGTAATCTGTATTTATTTCCCCTCTACTCTATATATATGAGTAGTGGGAGCATTTTAATAGACGATTATTGTGTTCAACTCAAGGTTCTCTGCCTCTATCCCCTGAGATTGCTTTGAATATTATTCTGCTTGCTCATAAATTGTCAACAATCATATTGTCATGAACAGCAAGTAATATTATTCCAACGTGGTAAATAATTTCTCACACTATGTTCGGGTGACTATTTAAGTCCATATAATAGTTCTTTCAGTTTACAAATCTCTGAGTTTCCCCATGTATATTTTTTCTACAAGATCTCCAAAAAAATGCATTAGTTATGTCGAGCTGAGTTAATGACCAATAATTCATGGGGGCTAGAGATATAATCACTTGAATGCATGTCACTTAGCCATCGGAGAGCAATTCTTCTGATAATTTATCTCATAAATTTCATTGCAGCATTTAGAAACCAATCAAACCTCAAACCAAGAAATAGAGCCATTGTATTTGTTAGAGAAATAGGATATAATGTAAAGACCCATTAATTTGGCTCATTTTATTCTCTCTTGCTTTAGTCCCACATCTCTTGTATAGGACTCTTCTCCTCTCTCCTCTCCTATATATATGTTCTCATACTTGTTTTTGATATATGAAAAAGCACTCATAAGGTTTGGGACCATTTCTCTACATGGTATCAGAGGGAACGGTCCGACCTCTCGATTTTCAAACCGCTTGTCCGTCCGGCTTACCGCGCGGCCTCCTCTCCTGCCTTAGCCGCGATCTCGTGTGGCCTGCTTCTTTCTTCCCGCGCGGTCTTGGTCTCTCTACTCGCTTCCTCTGCTCCGTCTCTCTAATGGCATCCACCTTTCCTCCTCCTCCTCCCTTTTATAACCTTTCTCATCAGTGGGGACCACACCTACTTTTTCCCAGCTCGCGCAGCCTTCCTTTTCTATCCGCGCGGTCTCCCTCTCGCTTCCCACCTCAGCTCTTTCCGACCTCGGTCCTGGCGGTCTCTCTTGTGGTCCCTGCGGCCTGCTGGTTCCAAGGCGCTCTTCCTATCCGCTGCGGGCTCCCTCTTCTATCCGTTGCGGTCTCTTCTACTTGTTCGTGGCGTCTCTTACCGTTGGTGCTTTGTCGCCGTGACCGCTGCCGAGTTCTCCTGTTTGCTCCGCAGTCTCCTACCATTACGGACCTCCTCTGTCCGCTTGGCTTATCCCCTATCCGCTGCGGTTTCTTCGCGCGACTTGTCTCTTCGCGCTGCTTGTCTCTATCCGCTTGGCTTGTCCCCTATTCGTTGTGGTCTTTCCCCTTCACCTACTTGCACGGTTTCGTCTCTGGTCATGGCCTAATTCTTGCCGCTGGTGTTTTATCACCGTGACTGAGCGACCTCTTTTCTCCTCGCCTCTACCGACTTTGCTTTCTCTTTGTCGGCCTTCTCTCCTTGGCCGTCTGGCTTATCTATTGTCTTTTTGCCGCCCGACTTCTTCTTATCGTCGCGACTTGGGTTCTCTGCCCTGTACCTGCCGTGTATTGGTATCCGCTGCTAGCCGCTGCAGATTGGTCCTTCTCGTTGCGGCCTGGTTCTCGTTGCGGCCTGGTTTTCGCTGCGGCCTGGTTCTCACTGCGACCTAGTTCTCGCTGCGGGCTCTGCTTCTCGCTGCGGCCTCGGCTTCTCGCCTAGATCTTCTCGCCGCTGCCCGGTTGTTCTCGCGGCGGGCTTGTTTTTCTCGCAGCGGCCTGGTCTTTGTTGCGGCCTGGTTCTTGTCGTTGGTCCCTGTTGCGGCCCGGTCCTTGTTGCGGCCATCTGCTTGGTGCTCCTGCTGCGGCATCTGCGGCCTTGTTCTTCTCGCTCGTTGCGGCCTGGTCTTTGCTCGACCCCTCTCTAAAGATGTGTGCCTCTTTAGCGCTGATCGCCACACCACTGGGCTCTGTGGTGTCTATCTCTGATGGCGGGAGTTCATGTCTTGTACACAGTTCCTCATGAATTTTGGACTCCGGAACGACACACTACATTACCCCACTACAGCCTTCGCACTACTTGGCATCTGTGCATCCTAAGTTCATCACTGTCGCAAATAGGGATACCACTCCCGTCTCTGGATCCGCCGACATCCTTCTTACTCCCTCTATTACTCTTCGATATGTGCTTCATGTTCCTGGCTCTCCTTTTAATCTTCTCTCTATTATTCGTCTCATTCACGACCTTAACTGCGAAATAACCTTCTCTTCAACCTCTTGTGTTGTGCAGGATCGCAAGACGCGGAACATCCTCGGTACTGGGCGGTTGTCCAATGGGCTATACATTTTCGTTTCCTCTTCTCCCACCGCTCTCTCCACCATCTCTTCTGTTGACTGGCATCGTCGTCTTGAGCATGCTCCTCTTCCAATTCTCCAAAAAGCTCTTCCTGATGTTTCCCTTTCTGAGTTTCGGTGTGAATCTTGCATTTATGGCAAACAACATCGTGTCTCGTTTACCTCTCCTAGTACTCGGTGTGATGCCCCCTTCTCCTTAGTTCATTCTGATATTTGGAGGCCATATAAGCTCCCTAGTGTTTTTGGCTATCGGTATTTTGTCACATTTATCGATGACTACTCACGTGTTACCTGGTTGTATTTACTTTGGGATCGTACTGAACTCCCCTCGACTTTCCGTGCCTTTCTGGTGGAGACTCGTACTCAGTTTTCTACTTGCGTAAAAATTCTCCGTACCGATAATGCGCGTGAGTATACGGGCCGCACCTTCTCTAATATCTGCACAGAGTTTGGTATTGTTCATCAGACCTCGTGTGCATATACTCCTCAACAGAACGGTGTCGCCGAGCGGAAGAATCGGCATCTTCTCGAGGTCGCCCGATCTATCATGATTCAGATGCATGTTCCTCCTCTCTATTGGAACTTTGCCGTCTCTACTGCTTGTCATCTCATCAACCGCATGCCCTCATCCACCTTAAACTTCGTGGCTCCTGCCACTCTCTTCTTTCTTTCCAAGGCTCTGTTCTCTCTCACGCCCAGAGTCTTTGGATGCACATGTTATGTTCATAACCTGGCTCCGCCCACTGACAAATTCGCTTTACGAGCAACGAAGGTGATGTTTGTTGGCTACTCCCGCACCCAAAAAGGATATGTTTGATATTCTCCTGCCGACGGTAAACTAATCATCTCTGCTGATGTCACCTTTTGGGAAGATCAACCCTTTCATACCATCTCTACAGATCCTTTTCTTCCTCCTCCTATAATTCGGCCTGTGGTCCCCGTCACGTCTCCTCCCCCCCCTCTCCTTCCAACACCTAACCCCCCGCTAATCCTCCCTCTCCTTCCAACACTTAACCCCCCACCAATCCGCCCGACGCCGCCTATCATTCAGGTGTACTCCCGTCGCCCTCCCAGTTCTAATGCCCTGATGCGGCCTCCCTCTACCGATGTGATTTCGCGGCTTGTTGATCCGATATCTACCTCCATAGCTCATCCTATGACAAATTATGTCTCGCTACATCGCCTGTCCCCAACCCTTCACACCTTTGCTACTTCATTATCCTATATTTCTATTTCTGTGCAGGAGGCTTTGCAACATCCGGGTTGGCGCGCTGTCATGGATGAAGAAATGTGCGCCCTTTGGGCTAATCAGACATGGGTTATGGTCCCTCTACCACCTGGCCAGACTACAGTTAGTTGCAAATGGGTCTTTGTCATCAAGCATGCTTCTGATGGGACAGTTGACTGTCTTAAGACACGACTAGTAGCTCGTGGCTTTACTCAACAACACGGTCTCGACTATGAGGAGACCTTCTCTCCGGTCTCCAAGCTCAACACGGTTCGTGTCCTTCTCTCTGTCGCTGTGCATCGTCGGTGGCCCTTGAACCAACTCGATATCAAGAATGCGTTTCTCAATGGAGACCTACAAGAAACAGTCTATATGCAACAACCTCCCGGGTTTGAGATCACGGGGGAGTCCAGAGTTTGTCATCTTAAGAAATCTATCTATGGTCTCAAACAATCCCCTCGGGCATGGTTCGATAAGTTCAGTAAAGCTGTCCAGGCAGTTGGTTTTAATCGGAGTTCGGCAGACTTCTCTATGTTCACTCGACAAAGAACAACAAACACGATTCTCCTTTTGGTATATGTTGACGACATCCTAATCACAGGCGATGACTTAAAAGGAATACTAGAGGTCAAACAACACCTTAGTTCTGTTTTCCAAACAAAAGATCTGGGAAAACTTCGATACTTCCTTGACCTTGAAATCGCAAGACGTCCCGATGGATTTGTCCTATCCCAACGAAAGTACTGCCTTGACCTTCTCCGTGATGTTGGCTACTCCGGGTGTAAACCTGTGGAAACACCGATGGATGCTAATCACAAGCTATGTGCCCATGAGTCTGACTCTGATGGTCTGCTTTCAAACCCTGAGTATTATCGACGTCTTGTAGGAAAACTGATATATCTGACAGTTACAAGACCTGATATCTCATTTGTTGTCGGAGTAGTCAGTCGACATATGCAAGCTCCTCGAGGCTCTCATTTACAAGCAGTGGAACAAATCCTCAGATATTTGAAGACTGCACCAGGACAAGGGTTGGTATATAAACCATCCTCTTCTCTATCTCTTGTTGCATATTCTGATGTGGACTATGCGGGCTCCCTGGATGATCGACGCTCTACTACGGGTTTTTGTACCTACTTTGGAGGGTATCTTATTACTTGGCGCAGCAAGAAACAATCTGTTGTTGCTCGCTCTTCTGCTGAAGCTGAGTATCGTGCAATGGCCGCCGTTGTTTCTGAACTCACCTGGCTGGAGGCTCTTCTTGGAGATCTAGGAGTCAATTTATCCTCGTCAACAGTTCTGCTTTGTGATAGTAAGGCCGCAATCCATATTGCGAAGAACCCAGTTTTTCATGAACGGACCAAACACATTGAAATCGATTGTCACTTCATCCGTGAAAAGGTTCAGTTAAAGAAGTTAGAGCTAGAGCATGTTCCCGCTTCTAAGCAAGTTGTTGACATTCTCACCAAGGCATTGCCCCGACATTTGTACCATCAGTTCTTATCCAAGCTTGGTGCCTACGACTTGTATGTTCCAGCTTGCGGGCGAGTGTTAGAGAAATAGGATATAATGTAAAGGCCCATTAATTTGGCCCATTTTATTCTCTCTTGCTTTAGTCCCACATCTCTTGTATAAGACTCTTCTCCTCTCTCCTCTCCTATATATATATGTTCTCATACTTGTTTTTGATATATGAAAAAGCACTCATAAGGTTTGGGACCATTTCTCTACAGTATTCATCATGACTTCATACACATCTACACCTGATCTCCCTCCCTGGTTGGATATTTCATTCTCTAATGATTAAATGAAATATAAAATTTCTCGTATTGTTAACCATTAGATATTCTTCATGGTGCGATATGGTGGCAGAAGTTGATAAGCAAGGACTTCAAAAAAATGCTTTCGACTTATTATGTTCTATGGCAGTAATTGCAAGCCCATAGAACTGGCAAATGGTATGACAGATTCTAACTGGTTCGGCCAATCAACACATTGAAAGAGCAAACATGGAAATATGAGCCGCATAAATAAGATAAAATGAAAATATAGAAATTAATTTTGTATCATGTTCCCAAATTATTACTCATTATTATATTTGTATGTTGACTAGCTTATTTTACTGTTCAGTTACTATTTCTGTATATTATGCTTTAATCATATTGTGCCAGAGATGACTAAAGGGACTCGCCAATCTACCAAAATTTTGTTGACTTAACTACTTGTTGTATTTATCATTTAGATGTAAGAAGAAAAATGATGTAAAAACCTTTTGTGCAAATAATAAGAGTACTTTTTTGAGGTTCTAGTAAAAAAAGTTTCAGATGCGGGGACAAAGAAGTAAAAGAGACATAATCAATAATACAATATTGGGCACATGATCAATGATCTTCAAAAAGGGCTATAAAAAGCTCAAGACTGGGAGCCTGGCAACTGGGATTTAGATGTGGAGTCACTAACTGAGGGTGAAGGTCTGTCACTCTTCTTTTAGCTAATCTATCATATCATATATTCGAGTCTCATGTCACTCAAGTTAGAACAAGCCAAACATTATATAATAATAATAATTTAACTTATAATACGTTCTATTTATTGATAATTATTCCCGATCATGTGAATATTTTTTACTTAAATCGTGTGATGTGAATCTAGCCATGCTCAAGATATTTCATGCAATGGCAAAGAGTTAGTATGAAACAACTATCAAAATAACTCGCAGCAATAATGAAAAAGTATCTTGCATCTCAGTATCAAATGTGTTGTTCTACCAAACACTACGAAGCACGGATACTTAAAAATGGTCTACGTATCGACTCGAACACGTACCGGATACGGGAAACGCCCGGAAACGCGTTTCCGAAACTCCAGGAAACGCATTTTTAAAAATATATATTTTTTATTTTCGGAAACGCGTTTCCGAAACTCCAGGAAACGCGTTTCCGAAACTCCAGGAAACGAAGCCGACCCCTTCGCTTCAAACTATTGCATTGAAGTTATTAGTACAACCATCATCTTCTTCATGCGCCGAGAGAAATTGGAGTACTTACTCATTTATTCATTCAATGAAAAGGAATAGAATGACACCGCAACATGCAAAAGATTTAATCAATATCCATAGCAATCTTCGTCTTCTTTCTAGAAGAGATCAAAAATACAATGAAGGAGAGTCTACATTGTGGGATATTGCGGGCGATGACCTCGAGTCATTCGAAGATGTAGGTACACTTGAGATAGCTAATTTATCGCTAGATGAACCAAGGTTGGAGCTCTCGATTATTGAAGAAGATGATGAAGTTGATACTATTGGAGAGAATGTTTAATTTTTATACTTAATATTTTGCATGTGAATGTAACAAAACAATGCTCTCAATTGATGTAATGATGTATTGATGTGAACATGTGATAGATTGTTCTTTATGGTGCTTGTTTTCTTGAATGTTATTTGTAGAGAGAAGTCAAAACTTGTATGTATTGATTGTGTAACTAAATACAAGGAGAGAATACAATTATATAGGAGATGAGAAGAGAGGAAAAAATCCTATACAAGATGTGGGACTAAAGAAGAGAGAGTACAATGGGCCTATTTTGGGCCTTTATACATGGGCTTTTCCAACACTCCCCCGCAAGCTGGAGCATACAAATCGTATGCGCCAAGCTTGGACAGACATTGATAGAAGAGGGTACTAGACAAGGCCTTTGTGAGGACATCCGCAACTTGTTCAGTACCCGGAACATGTCTGAGGTCGATCTTCTTTAGTTGAACCTTTTCCCGGATAAAATGACAGTCGACTTCAATATGTTTAGTTCTCTCGTGAAAGACTGGGTTCTTGGCGATGTGTATAGCAGCTTGACTGTCACAGAGGAGAAGAGCTGGTGAAGGAAGCTTTACACCCAGATCGGTGAGAAGACTTTCAAGCCACGTTAGTTCCGACACCACTGATGCCATAGCCCGGTATTCTGCCTCGGCTGATGATCGAGCAACGACCGCTTGTTTCTTGCTCCGCCAGGTGATCAGATGTCCTCCAAAATACGTGCAGAAGCCACTGGTGGACCTTCGATCATCGAGGGACCCAGCATAGTCAGCATCCGAGTAGGCTACCAGAGTCGGAGTAGAAGAAGATACTTTGTACACCAGTCCTTGTCCAGGAGCCTTTTTGAGGTATCTGAGAATGCGTTCAACCGCCTGAAGATGAGAGCTCCTGGGGGAATGCATATATCGACTGACGATACCAACAGCGAAGGAGATATCTGGTCTGGTTACTGTGAGGTATATCAATTTCCCAACTAGGCGACGGTAATACTCTGGATTATCTAGTAGGGTATCGGAGTCAGAGGCCTGCGCGCATAACTTGTGATTGACATCCATTGGGGTGTCAATTGGCTTACATCCTGAGTAACCCGCGTCATGAAGAAGGTCAGTGCAGTACTTTCGCTGAGAGAGGATCAACCCATCTGACCGTCTGGCGACTTCTAGGCCCAAGAAGTATCGAAGGGGACCCAGATCTTTCGTTTGAAAAACTGTGCTCAGATGAAGTTTGACCGCCAGTATCCCATTCGAGTCGTTCCCAGTAATAATGATGTCGTCCACATAGACGAGTAGAAGGACGGTCCCTGTAGATCGGTGGCGAGTGAAGAGCGAGAAGTCGGCGGAGCTTCGAGTAAAACCAATCTCCCGGAGGGCCTTACTGAACTTGTCAAACCATGCCCGGGGAGACTGTTTGAGACCATAAAGAGCCTTTCGAAGATGGCAGACTTGAGACTCCCCCGTGGTCTCAAACCCGGGAGGTTGTTGCATATAGACGGTTTCCTGGAGATCACCGTTCAGAAACACATTCTTGACATCCAGTTGGAGTAAGGGCCACTGGCGGTGTACCGCAACAGAGAGGAGAACCCGGACTGTGTTGAGTTTGGCCACCGGGGAAAAAGTCTCCTCGTAGTCGAGGCCTTGCTGCTGGGTAAAGCCACGAGCCACAAGGCGGGCCTTTAGGCGGTCAATAGTGCCGTCAGCAGCATGTTTAATAACAAACACCCATTTACACCCAACGGGTTTCTGACCGGGAGGGAGAGGGACGAGAGTCCAGGTCCGGTTAGTCCAGAGAGCAGCCATTTCCTCCTCCATGGCAGCCCGCCAGCCAGGATGTTGGAGCGCCTCCTGCACAGAATTAGGAACAGAAACCGAGGAAAGAGAAGTAGCAAAAGTGTGAAGAGGGGGAGAGAGGCGATGGAGAGAAACATAATGAGCCAGAGGATGAGCGGTGGATGTCTGTACCTGATCGTCCGGGCGCGGAGTGACCGTGGTGGAGGCGGACTGCAGTGGGGCCATAGAGCAAGGGGGGCGACGAGTATAGACCCGGATGATGGGAGGTGCGGGTGGTACAGGAGGTAGAGCTGGTGGAACCGGTAGCAACGGCGTCGTAACGGGGAGAACTGGTCGTGGGATGGAGGGAGGGGAAGGAGCCGAAGGGAAAGGAGTAGGGAGAGAATCCGAAAAAAAAGGTTGAGTCTCGCGGAAAGTGACATCCGCAGAGACAGAGAGCTTTCGAGTAGCAGGAGAATAACAGAGATACCCCTTCTGAGTACGAGAATAGCCCACAAAGATGTGTTTAGCCGCCCGGGGATCCAGTTTGTCCGAGGGCGGGCCCAGATGGTGGACGTAACAAGTGCTACCAAAGATACGGGGTGGTAGAGGGAAGGGCGGAGTTGAAGGAAACAACAGGCTGAACGGAGTAGCATAGTGGAGAACGGAGGAAGGGAGACGGTTGATGAGAAAACAAGCCGTGGAGACCGCAAAGTTCCAGTAATGCTTGGGCACATGCATTTGAAGCATAAGGGAGCGAGCTACATCAAGTAAGTGACGGTTTTTACGTTCGGCAACGCCGTTTTGTTGAGGCGTGTAGGCACAAGATGTTTGGTGGAGAATCCCGAATTCAGAGCATAAAGTAGTGAAGTCGTGGCCAACGTACTCACGAGCATTATCCGTACGCACAGTTTTGATAGTGGTTTGAAATTGGGTACGAGTTTCAACGATAAATGCACGAAAAATGCGAGGAATCTCGGAGCGATCACGAAGTAAGTATAGCCACGTCAGGCGAGAATAATCATCAATGAAAGTAATAAAGTACCGGAAACCAGATATACTTGTATGTTTATAGGGTCCCCATACATCAGAATGCAACAAATCAAACGGAGCAGAGCTCCGGGTACAATGAGCAGGATAAGATGAACGCGGCTGCTTGCCGAGGATACAAGACTCACACTGAAACGGATGGAGAGATATATCAGGGAGAGCCCGCTGGAGAACTGGTAGAGGAGCGTGGCCAAGACGGCGATGCCACTCGGTGGAGGAGACGGAGGAGAGTATGGTAGGAGGCGTGTCAAGAAGGTAGAGCCCGTTCCGCAATCCGCCTTTACCAATGGTAGTCTGCGTCCGGCGATCCTGTATGACAAAAGAAGACGAAGTGAATGTCACGGAGCAATCCAGATCAGCAGTAAGGCGACCAACAGAAAGTAAATTGAAGGGGGAACTCGGAACATGAAGAGCCGAGCGGAGAGGAAACGACGGGCTGAGAGAGATGTCCGTCGATCCGGAGACGGGAATAAGAGCGCCATTTGCCACGGTGATAGACCGCGGGTGAGGAGAGTCCAAGTATGTGGCAGGCTGCTTGGACGTAATGTGATGAGTGGCACCGGAGTCCATGATCCAGGACGAACCGGTGGAGAGACAAGCCATACCTGCTTGGGAGACGAAGGTGGAGGCCAGGGAAGCAGGAGGCGGGTTGAGCAGGCCCGGGAGGTGCTGGAGCTGGAGCCGGACGGCTTCAAGGTCCGGAGAGGCGAGAGAGAAGCCGCGAGTAGAATATCAGGAGCGGCAAGAGGAAACAAGCCGCAAGAACCTGAGACCGCGCGGATAGGAGGAGAAGCCGCGAGTAGATTAACTCGAGCGGCGAGAAGGAGCAAATCGCAAGGAAAAGACACCGAGCGGATAGGAGGAGAAGCCGCGAGTAGACTAACTCGAGCGGCGAGAAGGAGCAAACCGCACGAACAGGCGCCGAGCGGGTAGGAGGAGAAGCCGCGAGTTGACGAACTCGAGCGGCGAGAAGGAGCCCGCAAGTAGAAGATGTCAAGCGGATAGGAGGGGAATTCGCGCGGGCAGAACGAGAGACCGCGCGAGGAGGATGGAGGGTGGGGTCCACGAGAGAAGGGAGGGAAACTATAAAACGGGGTGGTAGGAGGAGAAAAGAGAGAACCTGGAGCCAAGGGGAGAGACAGCGGACTGTCCGTCGAGCCTGCGGACAGCGAGCGAGTAGCCGCGGGTAGACACAAAGGGAGACCGCTGGAGAGCCCGCTGGAGACCGGAGACAATCCGCGAAGAGGCCGCCAGAAGGCGGCGGGTAGAAGAGGTTAAGACCAACCTGGCTCTGATACCATGTAGAGAGAAGTCAAAACTTGTATGTATTGATTGTGTAACTAAATACAAGGAGAGAATACAATTATATAGGAGATGAGAAGAGAGGAAAAAATCCTATACAAGATGTGGGACTAAAGAAGAGAGAGTACAATGGGCCTATTTTGGGCCTTTATACATGGGCTTTTCCAACATTATTTATAACATTATATGAAATGTCAATGATATATAATATAGTCTTATTAATTTTTTTCGTTACAATTCAAGATATGTACAAATAGTTTGCTAGCTGTCTTATTCTTATATTAATTAATACTTATACTAAAATAATTAAAAACGTTTCCCGTATCCAAATTTTTTTAAAAATCACGTTTCCCATATCCGTTTCGTATCGTATCCCGTATCCCGTTTCCGTCCCCGTGCTACATAGACCAAACATTAAGAGCAATTGAGAGTGGCAGTTATTCTAATTTCAAGATGCTGATTCTCAAATACCTAGTAAATCAAAGGGATCCCTAACCTTGAAAAAGAAAAGAAAGATTACTATAATGAGCTAATAAGGAATTCAACATTGTTCATTAAAAAAAGAGTAAACAATCAAAATTCTCATTAAAAAAAATCTGTACCTTTGCTGCAATAGACTCTAGAAGCATCCCAATTGTCATTCGCGAAGGAAATGCATGAGGATTAATTATGAGATCTGGCCGCATTCCCGTGACTGAAGAAAATGGCATGTCTACATCTGACCATAACTGCGAGCAAACCCCTTTTTGTCCATGTCTGCTGCTAAATTTGTCACCAATCATTGGATTTCTAACACGACGGCTACGAATATTTACCTACGACATGAACTAATTAAAAGATATACAAAATGCACCTAAAAATGCAAAGAGATATAATGGATAACCTTAATGCCAAAAATTCAAAATAAAAAATACAAGTAAAATTATTCACTCAATTCAATGATATAGGGTTACAAAGGCCAAGAGAAATACTTATAAAAAACAAGGCATAAGGAATAAGCCAGAAAAAGTCAAAAGTAATAAATTCAAATAAATGCAAAATGACTCAATGAATTACGTGTATCCAAATATGGGTAGAAATAAAACATAATTAAATGAAAAGGTATCTGATTCAATATTGTATTTCAATTCGCACACATGAATGCATTCAATGTGCTACACCAAAATTACTTCTTACATCATTTAACTCAAATCTATCTTACATCCAAATTTATACAATATTGTGCAAGGGTACATCGCATAGTGACCAACATTTCAAAATTCATATGTTAATATACATGTACTACATCTTCAAGCTTTTGGAACTTTTTATGCCAGCACATCCAAATCAATTTGTGAAGTATTCTTCCTTTCTAAGAGATCATTTATTTGGATTTAACTTTATTCTTTTGCTTGATCTTTATTGTTCTTGTTAATCATAAATCAATGTTCTTGTTTACGAAATATTGTTGTTTCTTGTGTTAAAATTGCATACCATGAAGACAACAACATTGAACTTAAAAAGCTCACTACTTTACAAGAAATAGTTGAATTATAACCTATTTTATGATTTAAATAACCCATTGTTAAGGCCTACAAAAAAGACCCTTTTTTCCTCCTTGTATTTAGTCTCACACCTCTAATCTTGTTTTAGGATCTCCTCCTCCTCCATGCATATATAGAGGAGCATTATAATAGAGATTTTTTAGATTCGGGAAATAATATCTTTTTCATCTCTCAACTATCTATCCGCATTTTTTGAGCCATGTATTTTTTTTCGCGGCCATTTGTCTCGCCGGGGAGAGAAATTCCGTGATGTGACTTCCTTTGAGACATTCAGCTGAGAAATCTGTTGGCGAGTGACGAGTCTTGAGCGAACTGCAAATTCTTCCTTGTCTTCATCTGTTCGCTAAAGTGGGTTCTTTTGACTTTATTTCTCAAATATATCTATAAATCACACCTAACATTTAAAGGAGAAAATGATGTTTTAGTGGGTGCAAATTAGTTTTGACTTTAGAATTTTATACTTGCACATGGTGTACGAAAGTTAAATGGGAAGTATTGAATGGTGAGTCTTTTAAATTTAACATTTTTTGGTTTTTTATTTGGTTGAAATGATTTCAGCATTTGAGATCCTTTGTCGCTGAAATTCCGTATTTTAATTGGCTTATAATTATCAGGATTCTTGATTTTAGTTGGTTGACTTAGCTCACTGATTTTAGATTTTTGAAGAATTTGGGACTGGAATTTTCAATTATTTTCGACTTTCAGATTTCCTAAGAAGATTAAAGTTATAAAATGTATGTGCATACGAATTAATGCATCGATGGATACTAACAGGTTAGGAGTTAATACAGGAGGGGGAGGGTGTGAATTACTCACTAACAAGAAGATTTAAATTCAGGTGTCCAAATTGGGACTACATGCTAGCCGGCTAGCCCTGGATTTGAAAACATGTGTTTATGCAAAATCCACTAAAAGTTCGTGAATGAGCTAGAAGCCTAGTAACTGTAGCACAAGCCAGGCCATAAAAGAAAAGAAAAGGAATATTGTACACTTAACTTGTCAGACGGTATGAAAGCATAAACACTAAATGTTACAAAAGAAAATGAAGAATGTATACGAAAATTATTTGAGAACATGAATATATTAAAATTTTACTTATACACTATGGTAATGCTCGAATCAAGATCAATGAAGACGGTGTTCCTGTATCTTATGGTTTTTCCTTGTTTAAAACTATTAATAATTGTTTTTTATGATGCTCTTGTTACGAAGAAAGTTTATTTAGGGTCACTGCAGATTTTACTTTTCAAATTCGATATGTATGCATGTTATTACTTTCTTTTGTTTTGTATGTAGGCACTTAAAGATATAATATTCACTTATTGGTTAATTTCAACTATTATTAGGGAAAGGGCATGGGTGTTGAGGAGGTTACTACTAAAATCTCCAGGGAAGGGAAAATAATGACTTAAGCAAAAATACCTGTGTGAGTTTGTCATATATCTAGAAATATAGTGACATGCAGCTATGTGGAATCTTTGTGTATCATAACGGATTAATAGGACTATGTAACACTGTATATATAATATGTTGGACATGTTTATATATGAATACGCCAGCATGTTTTACTCTACATGTCTGTTTTTAATTATTCTTTGGGTACTCGGTTTATTAAGATATTTTATTTTCGCTGTGATGATGATGATGATGATAAAAAAGAAAAACTAAGTTTCTGATGTATGGATAGAAATTTTAAATTTGTAGCGGTCTGCTTTGCTGTGGACACCTAGAAAGTATTTCGTTGACTTTAAAAGATCTTTACATCAGTTACTTGACCCGATATTTGGCATGCGGTCAACATTATGAGCCAATTTACTTCTAATGCTGACATAAAACACTAGGAGTCTAGGATGCAGTAATTAGGAAATTGAGATACTTAAAAAGTGCTCTACTAAGGGAATTTTGTATTTAAATAGTGGAAATGGACCTATAGTAAGTTTCCAAAGGCAGAATGAGAAGGATCACCACAAGGTACTGCGTGTTTGTATTAGAAAATTTGGTTCCTGAAAAAGTAAGCAGTAAAAAATCGTATTTAGGTATCAGAGTACCATGTCAAGGCCAATATCATTGTGGATAATTTTGATCAAACAACTTCTAGCAGAATTAAACTATTAATGGTTTTATGAGGTTGCATTGTCATAATAAAAAATCCATACACACACACACACGAGCGACAGACACAGGGCTCGCGCCTATGGCCAACCGCGACAGTACCCCGACTGTAATAGGCACAAGACTCTGCTCTTATCAATTACAATTAATTAATGCAGCTTAAAATAAACACGCTATTAATTAATTAATCCGAAAAGCAGTTTTTTTTTTGGAAAAAAAAAATCATCTTTATGAATATACCATGTTAAATCAACTTTAATAAAATTGATTAGTTTAATGGTAGCTCCTTGAAAATATCACTAACATGCCTAATAACAGTCTTCCTTGAAAAGACCGTTAACATGCCTATGATAGCCTACCATAGTAGATATAGGAGCTCTACTAAAAACTTTACTGATTTTATGAATTTTCATCATTACTTTAAATTTAGGAATATGGTGTAATTACTTGAATGAGCAGTGCATTTAAATTTTTTTCAAATATATTATAATATATGTTAAATCATTAGATTAAAACAAAAAGTATATATTTGACCATTTTGAATGTTTCACCAAAAGCAACATTTCCCTTTTAATATTGTAAAGATATGTAAATATATATTGTTTCAAATCTAATTTTTCTTAGGAAACTGATGCGGAGGAGAGACGAGGACGAGCTTTGGGCTCATTCGGGGTTGATTTGGCGACTTACATATATGGTGTGCCCGGATCGACGATCCGACTCTGTGGATACGTCTGGATTCGCAAATTTATATATAGCTTTGTACTTTTCGGGTTTTATTTCATGTAGTTTTGGCCCCGAGACCAACAGTCGATCATATTCGTTGATTCCGGGTGCCCTAATTTTATTTCTTATAAATAGGATGTTTAGGGCTGCTGTCATTCTCATTGCTGAATGAGTGGAAATTTTCTTCCTTCATTTCGGTGATCTCCTCCCCTCCAGTTCCCCAGCCGCATACCAGCAAGCCGCTGCCCTCCTACAGCCCAGCCGAGGCCCACCCGCAACCTCCCAGCCCTGTCCAGCGGGTCGTCGCCCCATTCAGGCCGCCGAACCAAATCCCCTCCAGAACCCATATAAAAGCCCCTCCCTCCCTATCCAGCCCTGTCGCCATCTCCCCCACAGCTCCCGTGGCTATTTTCTTCCCAAAACATTCTGGATCTGGACCTTGCCAATCAGATCCAGCAACTCCGCATTTCCCCTTGGCCGCCATCACCTCTATCCCATGGATCCACCTCAAAACAGCCACCCAACACCAAATCTGCCCGGATCTGGGTATTTTAGCCCGATTCCAGCCATCCCCCCGCCCATATCCAACCCTCCTAATCCCCAACTAGCCCTCCCCTTACCTGATCCGGTCCATCAAACCGTAATTCATCTTGAGCCCTCCAACGTTCAGGTTTAGGGTCATCAACCCTAAATCCCTCCAGAACCCATATAAAAGCCCCTACCTCCCTATCCAACCTTGTCGCCATCTCCCCACAGCTCTCGTGGCTATTTTTTCCCCAAAACAGTCAGGATCTGGACCTTTCCAATCAGATCCATCCACCCCACCTTTCCCCTTGGCTGCCATCACCTCTATCCCGCGGATCCACCTCAAAACAGCCACCAACACAAAATCTGCCCAGATCTGGGTATTTTAGACCGGTTCCATCCATCCCCCACCCTGATCCAACCTTCGTAATCCCTAACCAGCCCTCCCCTTACCCGATTCGGTCCATCAACCACCGTAATTCCTATTTGAGCCATCCAACGTTCAGGTTTATGTTATTTACAACAGCCCTAACATTCGTACGGTGTTTTGTATTGGCTTTTGGTTGTAAACATTATCATGGCTTGGATATTATGTGTTTGCGTGAGATTATAATTTTTATGTTATTTGCTCTTTGATAAATCTCTAACTACGGGAATGAATTATTTGTCGCGCGCTCATGCTTTGGCCCTCCACGCGGAGGAAAGCCTAAGCTTGACTCGCTTAAATAAATTATTTTGTCTTATCTTGAATTATTTGTGTGGGATGATATTATTTATTATTCAATATGTGATTTAATCCGTCAGGCTTTGCATAGCATGTAGGGGTGAGGCCACCGATTTTCCGTCGTCTATAGATTCATCTTGCGTCAATTGGTATCAGAGGGAGGTTGCACGCAACCCAGGTTTCGTGGGATTTTTGATACGCAGTTGTGGAATCTATAGGTTTGTCTGTCATGTCTAGGTATCACCACTTTTCCTCACCTTACTTTAGAGGTCTCGAGTTCACTTGTACACGCTCTCACAAAGCCCCGTTAGGAAGACCCTCACGTTACTACGATGATTATTCTCGATAACGGCACACCACTTTTAGAGATCGTGTTAACCCATCAACACGACCCCACCACACTAGAGACGATCGGTATGATGATTGTCGTCGTTCATATCCCTGCACGCGAGCGGATCGTGTTGATCATCCTCTCCCGTCGTCACCCATTCATAGGGATTACGTCCACCCACGAGCACGATCTGGTTATGTTAGGAATGACTGTCTAGATAACCCTCAAGAGCCCTATAGAAATCACCATCGCCAAGATTACATCACATGTCAAGACCCTCATAATGTTCCACAACCTAAGATACATGAGGCCAAATTTTTGAGGTTAGTTTCTGACCAACTTGATCGCTTGGATGCTCGTTTTGATCACATGAGATCTACCTTAAGAAGAATCAAGGAATAAGCCTAGGGATTTAAGCCAAGGCACTGATGTGTTTAGTAGTGCTCCTACCAACATGAGAGACCAAGCACTTGATTGTGATTCATCTCGTCGGAAGGAGACTCGGTTCCCACTTGACCTTGAAGTCAAGTTTGATCATGAACATTTCATACAGGTGGAGAGTGATATTAGTATGACTAGTGAGAGTGGTCACGAGAGTGGAGAAGAGCGACCCAGTGACATTGTAGTGATATATCCACCCTCTACACCTCATTTAGACTTTGTTTCCTCTTCGGCTAGAAAGCCAGGACTCGACATTATACCAAGTGGCCCACTAGTGAGTATGGAATTTTCCCACTCCACCCTTATCAGTGTCCTGAGCCACATCACGACCAAGACCTGATGTTGATCTCGTAGTGGCTATGTCACTCATTCACGGGGGCACTACCCCTCACGATGGTACTCATTTGGAGGATCGTGACCTTAGTGACAAGTTCTATGACGAGCCCCCAGTTAAACCTCTGGATGATCCACCACGTCCTGGTGAGGATGAAATTCAGGCGAGCCCCACATCTATGAGTATCGATTTACGGACTTCTCTTCCATTATCGTCCCTAACCCCGCCCCAGAGGATGGATATTGTGAGGAACATCCAATATTTAGGGAATCACATGCTGACACATTGCACTCTCGTTAAGTTTTGGAATGCACCACCTGCTGACCCACCAGACGAGTTCTTTATTTTGGGGGATGATCACCACACATAGTCACGTCTTATAGCTCACCCAGGTGGTCGTCTCATTTGCGAGGACTTTTTGTCTGCACCTCCTAGTGAGCCCTCTAATGTGTCGTGTTCCCTGAGAGACACTTGGATCTTCACGAGCTCGTATTGGAGTATAGGTGTCTCATGCGATCATCTGAACACTCGTCACACACGGGATGAGTTTTTCTACACTCCCCCGAGAGAGCCTCCTGACGGGCCTCCTCCTTTGATAGATTTCCAGGGTATTATTAGATTTTTCCATTGAGAACATGTTGGGTCGGTCATTTACATCATTTACATGAGTCTATTGAATCGTTTCATCATCATTTGCAAGAGCATATTGTGTTGTCTATTTATCGTTTGCATGTATGTCATGTATCAGTACGACAAATAATCCATATTGGTAATAAATCTTGTAAATCACATGCAGATGTTCATTGACAAATGCAAATACTTCATGAAGACGAGCAGGTGATGATGAGAATCCGCGTCGTGAGACTCCATGCGAGGCTTGCTAAAAGTTTGAGCGTTCGGAGAATAGGTCCCTACTCAGTCCTGAGATGCATCGAGACAAATGCTTATTAGTTAGATATTCCCGCGAGCATGGGTACCCATACTGTGTTCAATGTCGAGGCCCTGATGCCATATTTTGCACCTCATAAGTATTCGGGCCCACAACTTGGCGGCCTTCCCGAGCTTTTACCACAATTTCTACCACCCACCACTTAGTCTACCCACGAGCCCTACCACCACATTTATTGCCTCATGCTCCCATTTCTGACCCCCACTTACCCGGGATCCTATCCCCAACAGTTTCACAATTGGCACCTCGGATCCCACCAGATCCTTCTACAAGAGATGAGCTTATCACTGGGATCATTACACATGAGTCTGCACCCTATACAAACAGTCTTGTGTGTCACCACCTGATTAGCTGGCACAGATGCCTCTTCACTGACGACACTTGGATGCTACCAGTGGAGCTTGATCGACTCGCCCATGGACTTCGACTTTAGTACGACCGTCTCCATTCATCAGAGATGGGAGCTTTCAGTCCGGAGGAGTTGATTTGCGAAGACACTTTTCCAACGATGACATTTGGACGATCTCTAGTGGGCCTCTTTGAGTTTTACCTGACATACATCGAGAGAATTCTGATCTCTATTCATCGGTAGATGAATTCTTTCAAGTCAGGAAGATTGATGCAGAGCAAAGACGAGGACGAGCTTTGGGCCCATTCGGGGCTGATTTGGCGACTTACTATATATGGCGTGCCCGGATCGACGATCTGACTCCATGGATGCGTATGAATTAGCGTTGTGAATCAATTTCATATATAGCTTTGTACTTTTCAGGTTTTATTTCATGTTATTTTTGCTCTGAGACCAACGACCAATCATAACTGTTAATTTTGAATGCCCTAATTTTATTTCTTATAAATAGGATGTTTAGGGGTGCCGTCATTCTCATTGTTGAATGAGTGGAGAGCTTCTTCCTTCATTTTGGTGATCTCCGCGGTGCCGACTCCGTGGAGCCCCCTTGGTGACGACTCCTTGGGAAAGGTTTTGTATCTTTGTATTTTCCTCCTTCCCCCATCTTTCCATTTTGGTGTTGTCCAGCCCCTGCAAACAGCCGTCGGCCTCCCTGTTATCTCCCTCCAGCAACCCGTCGACCACCAATCCAGCCCCCTCTAGTTCCCCAACCGCATACCAGCAGGCTGTCGCCCTCCTACTGCCCAACCGAGCCCCACCCGCAACCTCCCAGCCATGTCCATCGGGTCTCCGCCTCTCCACCTTCAGACCGCCGGCCCTAAATCCCCTCCAAAACCCATATAAAAGCCCCTCCCTCCCTATCTAGCCCTGTCTCCATCTCCCCCATAGCTCTCGTGGCTGTTTTCTTCCCAAAACAGTCCGGATCTTGACCTTTCCAATCAGATCCAGCCACCCGCCTTTTCCCCTTGGCCGCCATCACCTCTATATCGTGGATCCACCTCAAAACAGCCACCAACACAAAATCTGCCTGGATATGGGTATTTTAGCCCGGTTCCAGCAATCCCCTGCCCCGATCCAACCCTCCTAATCTCCAACCGCCCTCCCCTTACCCGATCCGGTCCATCAACCACCGGAATTCCTCTTTGAGTCCCCCAACGTTCAGGTTTATGTTATTTACAACAGCTCTAACATTCGTATGGTGTTAGATAATTCCGCTATGTAAGCCAACACTGATGTTATTTACAACAGCTCTAACATTCATATGTTATTTACACAAGCTCTTGTAACACTGTATATCAGTGTTGGCAATAAACACCAAAGTATTGCTTTTGGTTATAAACATTATCATGGCTTGGATATTATGTGATTGTGTGGGATTATAGTTTTTATGTTGTTTGCTCTTTGATAAATTTCTAACTGCAGGAAGAAATTATTCGTCGTGCGCTCGTGCTTTGGCCCTCCACGTGGAGTAAAACCTAAGCTTGCCTCGTTTAAATAAATTATTATCTTGTCTTGAATTATTTGCATTGGATGATATTATTTATTATTCAATCTGTGATTTAATCTGTCGAGCTTTGCATAGCATGTAGGGGTTAGGTCGCCGATTTTCCGCCGCCTATAGATTCGTCCTGCGTCAGAAACCAAAGCACATTGACATTGAAAGTGACCTAGTTTGAAAAAATAGTTGGTTCATGAGACAATTCTTAAGGGATTCAAACTAGATATATTAAATTCATCAATCGGTTATGAGATTTATATACAAAGCCTCTTGGGAAAACTTAGGTGCATTTATCTGAAACAAACTCGGTATGTATGAAAACTGGGATTCATTAGCTTGCTTTATTAATTATTCTTATTATCTTTACACTTGCATTTAAGTTACATGAATTTTACATTTATTAAGCTTATTCAAAACCTTGCATTACTAAATTTCATATAGTGAGTCACACTTTTACATGAACTTATTTAAATATATTTTTACCTAAAACACCCTAATTCACAGACATTGCCTCTTTGATGCAAACATGAGCAAATAATTTACCCAACATTGCCAAACCTTACACCACTCAATACCGCACAAAAGAACTATAACAACTTACTAGAAGCTGAAAAATAACCAACAAAAAGTTTGAATTGTGAATTTGGATAATATGAACAATAGCGTTTACCTTTCTGATGCCGCCCTTCGAACCAGAACCATCAACAGCAACATAATCAACAATCATGGATTCAGATCCCCTTAGTAAGGTAGCTTTTGACTGACTTGATACATTATTAAAAGTGCAATACTTCATCTGATTTGGATGGATCATCTACCAACACGAAATATGTCAAAACTCACCACAAGTAAACCATTTGAAAAAATAGCAATTTAGGAACATTTTAAAAATAAAGAACTACTAGTCCCATATTTTCATACTACTAAGCTTTGAATTAAACCTGTCCAATGAATGGAAGCCCATCCGAGTCTACAAAAGATTTATAAGCATCCTTTCGTCTGGAAAATATCTCGGCAGATTTTTCTGACATAATCTTATTACATTCCAGGTCAATATTTTCTGTCTGCAAGAAAAGAGAATGAAAAAATTGTAAATCAGAGGTTAGATCTAATCAAGATGGACTAATTCCAGGTCAATAATTTTTGCATGCTAGAGAAGGTGGACTCTACTACCTTCAAGATGATAACCTCTGTGAGGAAGCGTGCTTTGACAATTAAAAAAATTGAAAACCAGAGGCTAGATCTAATGAAGAGCCACATGAACCCACTCAATTAGAGGATCTCATAATGATGCTGCAAGACAAATTTGGTTTCCATATATCTCTCAGAAAGGGAACAAGGTGATTCACTATACCTGCTATTTCAATGTTTGTCTCTTACGAAAGGTTATCCCTCATTTCTTTTGATTCTTTACACCTTGGTGTCGAAGACAATAGTATCAAAGAACATAAAAGCACTTTTCATTTTGGAGTGGTAGAAGGTGGTTCTTAAAGAAACACATGTAATGGGAAAATGGCATTTAAGAGTAGAGTTGGTGTTGGGCCGAGTTCTCAAAGTGGGCTTGATAAAATAATATCAGGATCAAAATTGGATTGAGCTCAAGACAGTTCTAAATCAAAAAAATTCAGCCCTATTTTTTTTCAAAACAACCATTTTTAAGAATCTAGAAATGATTAATGAAATAACACAGGTCTACAACTAAGGCACCGTTTGGGAGGACTTATTTTCACCAGTCAAGCGGTTACGACCGCATGAACTGGACCTTAATTATCCTCTCAAACGGAGCCTAAATTTTGGATACAAATATACATTTACTTTTTTATTTCAGGCATCTGAATAATTTGCAATCAAAATTCTAGAAACAATAATAGGACTACTTTAGGATCTCCAGTCCATAAAATGAAGAAAAGGAAGAAGACGTTTATCAATTAGTTTCAGTCAAAGCCAGAACCATGCATGCCGAAACATATCAGCGTGCGAAAAAAACTCAAATGACTTCAAACCGTACTGAGTAAAAATATAGATAGTTCACAGATTGAACTTTAAAAATTTAGTATGCTTTGTGTAAATGTAGTCAAAACCATTAAATTATCATCATATTCACAATGATGTACCCACCAGGGTAGTTTAGTAAAAATGGTGTTATGGGCTTCGAGCCGAGTTATATTATTGTGCATGAGTCAATCGAGTCTTGTTGTATGTTATCTTTCTACCTTATTCGTGTTATTATATTCCGTATAAGTTAAATATATCGTGCACGTTTGGAGTCGGTCAAAGTATCTCGTATTCTCTTATTTAAAGGGCCCTGGAGCTAGTGAAATGTTATGCATGAATTATAGGCTTCTTCTTATTGAAAGAGATTATGGAAGCTCTCTCCACATCCTGCTTGGCTGTTGAGGTTCCGGCTCCGCAGTATCCTCCACTGTCGTCTCAACCTCCGACCACCTCTCTAGTGACACCACCAACGTTCTACGGGCATGCTCGTACGACCTTGATATTAGAGCCAGGTTCTCACTCTCCAACCGCCACCATTGATGTTGTCTCACTCTCCAACAACTGATGGTCACAGATCCAACACTCTACAACCCATTGGGACATCGTCGACTGCACATGAGACCATCCTCAAGTTCAGGGGCCATCGACTCCTCATGTTAGGCGTTGTTGTTCATGTAGCTCAATTCCTATAAAGGTGGTCATGCTCGTTATTCTGTGTCGATATAGTCGAGCCAATCAGAGTCGTCGAGTAGAGATTCCAGTGAGTGACTTCTCAAAATCAAAACCACCAAACAACGCAACCCTCTTTCAGTGTCTCTGGCATTATCTCTATCCTTATATCTGACGCCTCCATCACTTCCTTCATCATCTAGATCATTGTCGACACTGCAAGCGCCTTCTCATTTCCAACAAGGCATTCTCGTCCTCGCATAGCGCTTGTTCAAGCCCCATGCATCTAGTGTCCATCAAGTCGTCTCCACATCGTCATCCATACACTGACATCCTCCAGCTCAATGTTTGCGCCCCCCTGCCAGCGCCTGCTCTGCACTGCACTTCCATCGAGTCCATGCTTCCAGCACTTCTTTTTCCTTATTTTCCACCAGCCCACAAACTGTAAGAGCCACTTGCTTTTCAATAACAAATGTCTTCTTTCCGTGGATGAAGATCCTCTCCATTTGGGATCAAATTAAGGTTCCTTTTCACGATCTAGATTGAATCTTACGTATCTAAGAATGCAAAATATTTTGATTTCATAGAAAATAAAAAAAGGACAAAATTACTTAACCCGCCGAATGAAGGAAGAAATAAAATCGATAGTATCCATTTGTCTCCAAATGGAAAGGATCTTTTTCCCTTTCCTTCGGGGAACACTGTTTGAGCCTTGTTCCCTTCTATCGCCAGCAAGGCAAATCTCGCATCTTGCCGAGAAAAAATGTTAAGACATCATTGCTTCCCCTCTATTAATTCATAACTAAATTGATTAATTGGACTATTAACTGGCGCCATCATAGGAAAGGGTCACAGATCTCGTGGCACTCAGAGCACGCCATGGCCATCCAGTTTCTGGGACTCGAGCCGGCCCATAACCCGCTCTTTTTCTCATTTCTCTCATAACATGGAGAAATCCATAAGACAAATGAATCAGCTTATTGCCTACATTTGTGTCAATGCTGAAAAACAACACCAAAAAGTTGTTGGATCTGGTGGCCAACCTTACGGGTGGGGGGATAAGGTTTTTAAGTAAATTCAGAATTAAAATAAATTTCACCAAGGACGGCCTGGTCTGGAAGTTACCGCGGGATGGTAGACTGCTACCGAGCGGCGGTAGGTCACAGTACCACTTTTCCCTTGTGAAAATTCATTTTCTGATTTTCCACAACTCTCAAAACCCTAGCAACATACAACCACGAATTTGAGATGAAATAAGAGAAATATAATTTTATTCACAATTAAGCGCAAGGGTTACAACAAAACAACTTGATCTCCGTGACGCCTGAGATCGGAGGCGATGAAACTAATAATTTTCTTATAGGTTTCTATACCGACCCTCAACCAGGACCGGTTGGCTCTCTCTCTTCTTCCCAAGAAGATTGATGAGCCGATTCTTCACCTTTCTCCCAGGAAGGGTCTGTTACGGCACCTACCGAGCCCGAGGGGCGTTGGGGACACACGTATCGGCGTCGCCTACCCGCAACGGCGGAAGAAAAACTTTAATTCCCGCTTTCATTTTTGGAACCTATGTTTTTATTCGTATGCGAACGTTTATTTGAACCCACATGTCTAAGCCCAAGTGGGGGGCCGGTTTGTGTTTGGCAACGGGCTTATTAACCGGTTGGACTTTTGTTTTGGTAAGCAGGAATTAAAAATCTCCTTTCCTCTCTCTCTCTAATCTGCACTCTCTCTCTCTACCCCTCTCACTCGCCCGCTAGGGTTGGCGCAACCCATCGTCGCCCCTTTCCCCCTCCGGCGTCCCTCTCTCGGTCCAGCAGGCCTCTCCCTCTCCTCCTCTATCTCTCTCTCCCTCTCTCTCGCTGCTCCCTCCGGGGGAGGTTCTCCCGCTCCGCTCATAGAACCGAACGAGCGGCCATCCGCTCCGCCGGATCTACGGGCAAACCCTCTTTCGAAGGTCCTATCACTCGATCTCGGGCGGGAGGTCGTATCAACTTGGTATCAGAGCCACACGTCGGTGTTCTTCACTCCGGCTCCTACCGCGTTTCCGCCCTCACCGTCCCTCTGCAGCGCCACCGAGCCTTGCCGCGGGGCTCCTTCCGCCCCCCCCCCCCCCCCCCCGCACCTGCTCTCCGACTGCCGCCGCCTCCTGCTGCTTGTCCTCCCGTCTCGATGGGCGAAGGTTCTCCTTCCCTCAATCAGATCATGGAACTATTTCAGCAAATGCTAGCCGACAAGATGGATGTCATCACGGCCCGTCTTGACACTCTCCAAGGTACACCGCCTCTGCATCTTCCAACCAACTCTTCCACCTCCAGTCGGACGGATCCACCCGCTTTCCACAACGACCCACCGCCTTTTCACCGTTCCGTGCACATGGATTTTCCAATTTTCGAGGGCCGGGAAGACCCCTTACCGTGGCTACAACGTTGTGTGTTCTATTTCAATAATCAACACGTTGCCGTAGAGGACAAAGTGGGTTTGGCATCTTTCCATCTCCTCGGGGCTGCCCAATTGTGGGTCACTCAACTTCTTCGGGAACGCCCGGATGCCACTTTGGAGGAGTTTCGGGCGTCGTGCACGCTGCATTTCGGGCCGGCTATGTCGCGCAACCCTCTCGGGGATCTGACCGCCCTCAAGTACACGGGCTCGATGGACACCTACTTGGAACAGTTCCAGTTGCTCTTATCGCGCGCGACCTCTGTTCTACCGTCGCAGCAGGTTCCCCTCTTTACTGTCGGCCTTCCCGATCGACTCCGCTGGGACGTGGAGTTCCAAAAACCGGCCGATCTTCTGCAGGCCATGAGCTTGGCTCGGGCCTTTGACTATCGCTCCTCCATCGACCGTCCCCCGCCACCTCGTCGGGAGTTCCCGGGCCCCCGTTCATCCAGCGTTCTCCCCTCGCCACCGCCAGGCCACGCTGAACCGACCCGGGCCCCGTACCGCCGCAGACTTACACGACCGAAGATGGACGCGCGCCGCTCCAAGGGCCTCTGTTTCAACTGCGACGAGCAGTTTACGCCGTCACATCGGTGCAAACGTCTCTTCTGGTTAGAGGTCGACGACCCTCTGGACGACGAGGAAGCCGACAGTGAGGATTTGGGCACTCCCCAGCTGTCCCTGCACGCCTTGGCCGGGCCACGAGAGGGCTCTACCATCCAGCTATACATTACTATTGGGGGCCACCCCCTCCTTGCTCTTTTGGATACGGGAAGCACGCACAGCTTCCTCGACCGGGATAAGGCGAGCCAGCTTCGCCTTCCCTACGTCGTTCGCGACAACGTCAAGGTGGCCGTGGCCAACGGTCAACATATGATTTGTCCGGGCGTATGCCGCCGGGTGGAGTTCATGGTGGAGGATTACCCGTTCCACACGAACCAATTTGTCGTCGACTTGCGGGGCTTCGACGTGGTCTTGGGGGTCCGCTGGCTGCGGACTTTAGGCCCCATTACGTGGGATTTCGATCGGCTGACGATCTCTTGGCAGGCGGGCACCCATTCTGTTCGGTGGCAAGGTACGACCCCAACGTCTTCTCCGGCATCCTACTTGGTGTCACCAGTTCTGCTACCACAGCCCGAGGTCGGTCACTCCGAATTGGCCGCGGTTCTACAGGCTTTTCCGGACATCTTTACGGACCAGTTGGCTTTTCCCCCGCGCCGACAACAGGACCACCGCATTTGTCTCCTTCCGGGTGCGGCCCCGGTCGTGGTGCATCCTTATCGGTACCCGTACCTCCATAAGGACGAAATTGAGCGTCAATGCGACCTCCTCCTGCAGCATGGCCTCATCCGGCGGAGCGTCTCACCGTTTTCCTCACCAGTGTTGTTGGTCCACAAAAAAGACAACTCTTGGCGCATGTGCGTGGATTACCGGGCGCTCAACGCCATCACCGTCAAGGATAAGTTCCCGATACCGGTGGTCGAGGAACTCTTGGACGAGCTCTATGGTGCTTGCTTCTTCACCAAGCCGGATCTCTCGTCTGGCTACCATCAGGTACGGATGGCCGAAGGTGATGTGGAAAAGACGGCGTTCCGCACTCATCACGGGCACTTTGAGTTTTTGGTCATGCCTTTCGGCCTCACCAACGCCCCCTCCACCTTCCAGGCGCTCATGAATGAGGTATTCCATTCACTCCTCCGCAAATTTGTACTTGTGTTCTTTGACGATATCCTCGTGTATAGTCGCTCTTGGGAGGAGCATCTTGTTCACCTGCAGACGGTTCTTAGCTTGGTGCACTCTCACCATTTGATCCTCAAGTCGTCCAAGTGCTCTTTTGGGCAACGCTCCATGGCATATTTGGGCCACATCGTGGACAACGTCGGCGTTTCGGCCGACCCGGCCAAACTACAAGGGGTGGCCGAGTGGACGCTACCCACATCCACCACCGAGCTCCGGGGATTTTTGGGCCTTACGGGCTATTATCGCCGTTTCATCCGCGATTACAGCACTATCGCCGCCCCCTTGATGGCTCTTCTTCGCAAGGATGCGTTTGTTTGGTCGGACGCCGCAACTCAAGCTTTCCGTTCACTCCAAGCCGCCCTGCAGTCCGCCCCGGTGCTCAGCCTTCCGGACTTCACGGACCCCTTTTTGATAGAGTGTGATGCCTCGGGCATAGGCTATGGGGCTGTTTTACATCAAGGCGGGCATCCAGTCGCTTATTTCAGCCGCCCAACCGCTTCCCACCATCGCAAGCTACCGGCATACGAACAGGAGCTCATTGGCCTCGCCAAGGCCGTGCAGCATTGGCGGTCGTACCTGTGGGGCCGGCCATTCATCATTCGGACGGATCACTATAGCCTCAAGTATTTGTTGGAACAACGCCTCACGACCGTACCACAACAACGGTGGGTTAGCAAGCTCCTTGGCTTCGACTTCCAGGTAGAACATAAGGCCGGTACGCTCAACCGGGCCGCCGATGCGCTCTCCCGCCGGGATACACCGTCGGACGGTACCCTTCTCGCCATCTCTTTTCCAACCGCTCAACTCTTGCCCGCGCTCCGCGCCGAAATTGCAACTTCAATGGAGCTATCTGAGCTTTTGCGCCGGGCCGGTCAAGGCGTGGCGGGCCCGCATTGGACGGCCTCTAACGGGTTGCTCTACTATCGCACCCGGTTGTATGTGGACGCCGCCTCGCCGCTTCGCTCGGCTATCCTCGCAGATGTGCATGCACGGAGCCATGAAGGCGTGCAACACACACTTAAGCGCCTCCGCTCCGAATTCTTTTGGAAGGGGATGCGGCGCCATGTCCATGAATTCATTGCTAACTGCGTCGTCTTCCAACAAAACAAGGCGGATCTTGGGCCCATGCCCACTCAGATATGGGCGGACCTCTCCATGGATTTCGTCGAGGGCTGCCCTCCGTTCGCGGGAAGTCTATATTAATGGTCGTGGTGGACCGTTTTTCCAAGGGGGCGCACTTCATCGCTTTGACTCGACCGCTCGTGGCGGAGACGGTCGCTCAGATTTTTTTTCAGGAAATCTTTCGGCTCCACGGGATGCCAGAGACGCTTGTCTCGGATAGAGATAGGGTGTTCACCAGTGCTTTCTGGAAGGAGTTGTTCACCCTTAGCGGCACTAAGCTCGCATTCTCCTCAGCTTACCATCCCCAGTCCGACGGACAAACGGAGGTCGTCAACCGGACCTTGGGCATGTATTTGTGATGCATCACGGGTGACCCGCCCCGCGATTGGCCGCGTTGGCTTCCATGGACGGAATATTGCTATAATACGGCGTACCATTCAGCCTTGCAGACCACTCCCTTCCGTCTCACTTATGGTCGCGACCCTCCCCGTTTGCTCTCCTACACGGGGGGTTCGGCCAACTTGGCTGCCGTGGATGCCAAGCTCCAAGAACGTGATGAATTTCTACTCCTTGCCCGGCACCGGCTACTACAGGCTCAGCAACGGATGGAAACGGCTTACAACAAGGGTCATCGCGAGCTCACACTTGCCGTGGGTGATTGGGTGTGGCTGCGCCGTCGCCCTTTCCGCCAAGTGTCCGCCGTCCGCCCGCCCTCCAACAAGCTTGGGCCAAAGTTTTTTGGCCCCTTCCAGATTACCGCCCGTATTGGCGAAGTGGCGTACCGGCTTGCGCTTCCTCCTGAAGCCCGCATACACGACGTCTTTCATGTCTCGCAGCTGAAGTTATTTGTGGGACAACCGCCGGCCACACCTCTTGTCGACATTCCGCCCCAGCTTGTGGACAAGCTATCTTTGGACGAGGAAGGTGATGTTACGGCACCTACCGAGCCCGAGGGGCGTTGGGGACACACGTATCGGCGTCGCCTACCCGCAACGGCGGAAGAACAACTTTAATTCCCGCTTTCATTTTTGGAACTTATGTTTTTATTCGTATGCGAACGTTTATTTGAACCCACATGTCTAAGCCCAAGTGGGGGGCCGGTTTGTGTTTGGCACCGGGCTTATTAACCGGTTGGACTCTTGTTTTGGTAAGCAGGAATTAAAAATATCCTTTCCTCTCTCTCTCTAATCTGCTCTCTCTCTCCACCCCTCTCACTCGCCCGCTAGGGTTGGCGCAACCCATCGTCGCCCCTTTCCCCCTCCGGCGTCCCTCTCTCGGTCAAGCAGGCCTCTCCCTCTCCTCTATCTCTCTCTCCCTCTCTCTCGCTGCTCCCTCCGGGAGGTTCTCCCGCTCCGCAATCATAGAACCGAACGAGCGGCCATCCGCTCCGCCGGATCTATGGGCAAACCCCTCTTTCGAAGGTCCTATCACTCGGTCTCGGTCGGTAGGTCGTATCAGGGTCTTAGAGCCCACTAGATCTCCTAGATCTGGACGCTCTCCCAGAACGATTTCCCACAAATTTCTCCCAGAAATTCGACGTCCTCCTAGACCGATTTCTCACGAACTCCTCCCAGGAACTCGACGTCCACACCGGACGATTTCTCCGCACAAAATACAGCAAGGTTAAAGATAATACAAGAAAATAAAATAGTTTGAAATTGTTGCTTGCTCAAATAAGAAATCTTTTGTAGAACGGTGCACGATCAAGGCTTTTGAATGTCGTTCTTCTTGCACTCGATCAACGGTTGATGGTCGTTGGAGACTTCGCTCTTCGGAGTTCTTCGATCACGAACGGGAGTGAGAAATTTCATTTCTCCTTTCTTGGAGACGGTGGTTCACACCGACAGAGGCGGCAGCCAAATCCTAGACGTGAAATACTTCTACTTCTTGTCTCCACAGAAAAAAAACGCGTGCTTTTATACTCTTCTTTAAAAATCTACCGCCCAGCGATAGGTCTTCTCGCGCGGTGTCGTCAGCTGTCCATTAAATTAGGAAAAATATCCTTAAAATATTTGCGCCACTTTTAGATATCGCGGCTCGGTAAGGCTAGCGCTCGGCGGTAGTGGTTCCTCCTTGATACAATTGATTTGACGGGATAACGCCGGGTGGTAGGGTCAGCGCCTGGCGGTAGGGCTAGCACCTGGTGGTAGCGATGCAGTCGAATTGGCTAATGCCCGATGGTAGCGGCTTCTACTCGATGCAGTCGAATTGGCTAGCAACAGGCAATAGGTCACATAGAAGACTATTTGGGCGCTCAACATTAAGTTAATTAACGCGCGCTAAAAGACATCTCTAAACTCCTGTAGAGATTCAGAAATATTCTAAGTTAATTAACGTCGTGTCAAATATGTTGACGTCATCCTTAATTCAAATCGACGTAAATCGCGCGCTAAAAGACAGAGATCGTCGTATTGATCGGACATGCTATCCTAGGATATATCAACAATTAAAGTCGGTCATGCCGCTTACGAGTCTATCCAAGGCAAGGGATAGCAGTCCTTAGGGCAAGCCTTGTTGAGACGTGCGAAGTCTACACATATTCTACACTTTTTGTTGGACTTTCGGAGCATCACCACATTGGAGATCCAGTCTTGATACAGAACTTCCCTAACAAATCCTGCTTCCAGCAACTTAGTGGCCTCTTTGTGAACGGGACCTGTTAGGGTAGAAGTTACTGCTCGCTTCTTCTGATTAACCGACCTGAAGTTTGGGTCGATGTTGAGATAATGACATGTGACATCTAGGCTAATACGAGGCATATCATAGGCCGACTATGCGAAGATATTGAGGTTGTCAAGCAAACACTGTACGAGAAGTGTTTTATCTTCTCTTTCTAATTCGACATTAACAAACACAGTCTTGTTTATATCTCCTCCTTTGGTGGGTATCTCCTGAACCTCCTGCGTGATTTCAAGATACACCCCACCCTAACAAGCCACAAAATGGGACTGAGCATCCGCGCCGATCTCATAGTCTTCAAGGAGTGCCTGCTCGCCTAGAAGTGGTCCCTTGCCCTAAGGACCACTCGCCCCTTGCCGCTCCTCGACACCATTAGCCACCACGTCGGCTACAACCGCAAAGCACGACGCCCAACTCCCGGCGAGTCAGCGCCACGAAGCAACCGTCATGGCCGGTACCTTTGTTTCTTCTTCTCTGTTGTAAAACCTATAAAAAGGGATATGCTTTGTATTTTCATTTTTGGTGTTGATTGATGTTAATGAATATTGTGAAGGATTACTGCCTTGCTTTTGCTTGATTCCCGTTGAGTTGTCTACTGCTATTGCTTCCTGTAGAGTTTAGGTTGTTGATGAAAAATTGAAGTTGCTTGCGTTTGATTTCCTGTTTATGAGTGTGAAATTATGGATTTCTTCCCTTTGATGCTGCCGTGAGATTGTGAGAAAAGGGGAATATTTGTATTCCATTGTCGATTGATGTTGTGAGACTATCGACTTTGTTTCCCGTTAGAGAGGAAGATGAACAGTAGAAAATGTGATAACTGTGCAATTTCTTTCTTATGATTCAAGTCCAGTAGGTGAATTTAGGGAGATGTTCGGATAGTAGCTTTGCTTCTTTGTGAGAAAATTAACTTCTCTTGATGTGTTGATTGAGATTTCGTGGATCCACCGTGTGAGAGTAAGTGAAATTTAGGTTGTTAGGTTTGTGGCTTCTCTAGAGTGAGTATCTCCGTAGAGCCACCTTCGACTGAGAGTAAGATTCTCTGTGGTGCCCGCGTGCGATAGAGGCCGACCTCGGGTTAGGAGATCGAAGGTGACGAGGAATACCTCACGCGATCGTTGTCGACTTCGGATACGAAAAGATGTCACTTTCCGTGGGTAACTTGTTCTCTTCCCTCCTTTGTGTGCATCTACTTTTTCTCTTTAGGACAAATAGACTCATTGCTAGGTTTTTTGGCCGAGTTTTGTCTGCAAACGCTACGTCGAAAACTTCAAACGGTAACGTATTTGGAGTTCACGATTTCCGTTGTGCTGCGACAAAGGGAACGGAACGAAAGTTACGAGCTTCCTTCCTGAATTTAAAATTGAACTATTTTATTTAAGAAAATTCATTTTAAAAGAAAGTAGCGATTTTGTGTGTTACAAAAAATTTAATTGCTTCATTCTTATGTTCGTGCAAATTTCGCTCAAAACTTTGCAAAATTAAGTTAAACATTGCATGCATTTAGGATTTCCTAGAAAAAGCCGACAGGCGCGCAAACCTTACATGTCTTCCTGCATCAGGTACGCTGCCTTCGGGGAAGTATCCGTGCTTCATAGCATATTATATAGTCAGAGACAATGAAAGGAAAAATAATTTGCTTGCAAAAATAAAGAGATAAAAGGGGAACAAAAAAAAAGAGATAAAAGGAGAACAATAAATATAAAGCAAGTCAACCTGTTTTTGCATTTGCCTTCATAAGTACTGGAGAATTAATATGAGAGAAAACTAACCTGGTATATATGCCCACGGAAAAGTCCACGCTCAACAGCGGATTTATTCAAGATCATGGCATCCTCCATATCATAGCTGGAAAATAAATAAAAAACTATATATAAAAACAGCAAAAGATAATTTAACAAATTACATTATTACAGGTGAAGAATCTACCCCGTGTATGCTAGAACTGCAACGATTGCATTTGTCCCAACAGGAAATTCATCTAAAAAGAATTTATTGTATGAAGCAGTCCGTACGATTGGTGATTGCGGTGTCTGTAGAGTGATGAGAAGTTATAGGTGATGAAATAATCATGAAAAATTAATAAATATTTTTTTTCAAATTTGACTGGTTATAATTACAGAGATAAGATAATTGAAATGATCCCCAAACTATTGATGGTGCATTTTTTATGAGAATTGGACTTCTATTTCCCACCAGTTTGGCCCTTCAACTTATCAAAGGGTGACTCCCTAGTCAGTAAGTGGCTCACTTGTGGAGGAGGAAAGAACAGCATAGAATTCAATGATAAAGATTACGATATACACAGTTTGGCTTATTGCTGAAATCAAATAATTTGGGGATGCTGTTAGTGAAAAGAGAAGACACTAAATAATTACAGTTATAGATAAGATAAAAAATAGGTGAAATGATCCCCAAACTATTCCCGATGGCCGGTGCATTCAACAATTCGGCCTCGAATATGAGCAAACTCCTTGATTTCGACTTCTATGGTTTCCGACGCCCCTCTCTTTCAGAAACCATCTTGATTTTGGTTCCCTTCATACCAGGCTTCAGAATAACCAATCTCCTAGGCCGTGACTCTTCCTGTAGTGAGAGCTATTAGCTCAACATTTTTTTACTTTTGAGATATCGGTTGATCACATTTGTATTTCATGTATCATATTCAGCTGTGTCGTCCTATTCACAGTTTGTGGACTGGAGAACAGAAGTAGCCTAATAAAGTATTTGAGAAACGTTGCCTCAAATTGTGAATAATGACTATAGCAGGAATCATCAATAACATTGCCTGTAATTAAGTTATATCCAATGTTTAATGTTATGAGTATTTCAGAATAGTTTATAGCTCAATGATTACAGTCCTTATATGGGGACTTACTGATCCTTATAAGGATTGGTTCTGATGTTACTTACTTGTCAATGATAAGTTCAATAGAGAGACCAAATGGCTAAGAAATATTACATGTGATTCTGACCCGGACTGCTAGCACGAATGATAGGATCCAATTGCAAGCATCTCACCTCCTCCAACTAGATGAACATTGTGGGAAGTTTTCCAATTTTTTGCACGCTTAAATAATGTATTTGGATACACTTCAAACGTGTCTATTTATTACAGGAACTAATCTATGACTGACAAATGCCGCATAAAGTGCACGCGATCTTGAATTTTAAAAATTTTGTAATGTCTATTTAAATTTTGATTGGAGAAGACAAACATAAAAATGCACTCCACATTTTTGAACTGGTTTGAACGGATAAAATTTCACTTATGGCCAAATCCGAATAACAACGCCCTAATTTATCTCTGAAAAAAGCATTCTTCTTTTACATATTTGTTCGAATCACAGCCCAGACATTGTAATCCATTCATTTCATGACTTTCTGCAAAGTCACATTTTAGTGTTGTTGTTTTGGCATGCATTATTTTTTATCTTTCTGCCATTTGTAATTAGTTGCCATTCCGACAAAATCAGGAAAATAGTTTTTTCATTTAGATATGCATGTCATTGTCTAGACTCTAGAGGCTAATAGGATCAGATTGACCATGATATAATCATGAATAATATATGTAATAAGCTGTAGCTGATAAATGTCTGACTATTTGAGCTATGACATTTCCTCTACCATTGTCTTACCTCTTTAGCCAATTGCGGACATTTTTGTCACTTTGATGGGAATCCTGGAATTGACACAGATTGATTTATTTCTCTACCTCATGCATCCATCAACTTGAAAAATTATTTTTTTTATTCTTTCCAAGCCCCTTTTACAGTTTCCCTCTTCTTCAACTCCCCTTCTATGTTGGAATTTTTTTAGAACAAACCAAGGGATATCGCTTCTGTTGCCTGCAAATCATAGTTGAGATAGCTACACCATGTTCCATGGGCATAGAAAAGGGCGGCCCGGTGCACAAAGCATCCCCGCGTAGTGAGGGCCCGGGGAAGGGTCCCACTATAAGGGTAAAATGTAGGCAAACCTTACCCTGCATTAGGCAAACCATCTTTCATGGGCATAATTTTTAAAAATAGTGGAAAACATGGAAATATGTTCTATGTGAAAAGCATGAGCGAGTATTCCCAATCAAGCTTCACCAGCAGAATCATTCTCTCTATGATTCAGTTAACAAATTTCTGAAATATTACTTGGTTTCTCATATCCCAATCAACAGAAAATTGCTTCTCACCTGTAAGATGTGGTTTCTCTAATTCTGCTTCTAAGTATGTTGCTATGATAAGGATCGTGGCACACATCGACCTATGCGATGATCAGAGACATCCATTTTATGCGGATCGACAATCCGAGAATTTCAGTTATTTTTTTAGTATTTTGTGATTTTACTTTCATGTATTTAAAGGGGCCGTCGTGATTGGAGAATCATGACTGACCATGATGACCCGCAGTGTCTATATATTGAGGGTGAGGGCTCTCATTTAGGGAATTGAAGATTGGAGCATAAGAGTCTAATATTTGGTAATTTCGGTGCCAAATCCGAGCCCGAGCATGAATCCTTGGGCCTTGTTCCCCCTCCAATCCCTCCTTATCATGAAGCCTTGGTCCCTATCCCATCCCTCCTTGTCATGAGCCCATCTCCCCCTCCTCCCAACTTCCTTGGCCGGCTACAACAACCCCATTTCCTCCTCCCATTCACCCACCTACAGCAGCATCATTTCCTCCTCCCATTCACCCACGAATGGCAGCCCACAATTCCCCTCTCTCCTTGTCGTGGATCCACTTTTCCAACAGCCCTTCCACTAAATCCCCAAAACAGCCCCAATTCCCCCCTCAAATCCCCATGAATTTGACTCCGGTGATCACCGGGATCATCCTCCGGTCACCTCCGTTGATCCCCCGTCATCCCCTAACAATTTCCTCCAATTTTAAGTTGTCTGGCGATCACTGAAAAACACATTTGGATGTCACCATCTCCTGAGATCCTCACCGGAAATCACCTCCGGAAGTCGCCACCTCCCCATTACCCCACAACCACCCCATAACTACCTTCCAACTTTCTCCACTACCCCATTTCCACCTCCCTAAATTTTAGGATCTATTCCTAAAATATAGCCTACACCTCCTCCCTACTCACTCCATAAACAGCCGGCCCCTCTATCCCCTTCCCATTCCCCACGTAGAGCCACATATCCCCCTCCTCTCCCAAGACATAACCCGACTCCCACTATTCATGCAGCTCATCTTTGATTCCCCTCCCAATCGACCACATCATGTTGCAGGAATCCCCTGTACTCACTTTTCAGCAAGCCCCCCTGCATCCTGAATGCTTATCCGAACCTCCCAGCTCCCTGTTGAGCCCTCCTAACAGCTGGTTTCTGAATTTCAGACCCCTCCAGATGCAGGCAGCCCATTGCGCAAACTTCCACGAATATGGATCACATGCCACAAAAGTTCGGCGAGGCTCTATTACACCCCTAGGGTCTTCGAACACCCGAAGCCAGAACCACCGTCTATGCCTCCTGCAAGGCACCACACCCGTGGTTTTCAGAATTTACAGTTACCCCTTCCTCAAAAAGGATGAAATTGAGAGCCAGTGTAGCACTATGCTCCAACAGGGAATCATCCGCCATAAAGTGTCTGTTTTTCCATCCCCAGTCCTCTTGGTGCACAAGAAGAACAAGTTTCCCATATCGGTGCTGGAAGAGCTCCTCGAAGAACTGCATGGAGCTCGTTTCTTCTCCAAGTTGGACATTTATTCGTGGTACTAGAAGTGCACATGGTATCGTCTAACGTGGAGAAGATTGCATCTCAGACTTAACACAAACACTTCAAGTTCCTAGAAATACCTTTTGGGCTCACCAATGCCACATCCACTTTTCAGGAATTGATGAATGAGGTACTCCAAGACTTGGGTTTTTTTATAATATTTTGGTGTACAAGACTTTGGTGGAGCGCCTCGCACATCTACACATCATTTTTCATCTCATCGTCCAGCATCAGGTGTTCCTAAGAACAAGAAATGCTCCTTTTGCATAAACAGGGTGGTCTACTTAGGGCATGTAGTGTACAACACAGGTTTCAACGGGTCCAAAAAATATTAAGGATGAGATCATGTTACCATTATAGCAACCGTCGTAAGAGCTCCACGGACTTTTAGGACTCACCGGAGGCTACAATACAATAGTAGAGCCACCAGTAGCCTTGTTGAAGAAGAACGTATTTTCTTGGGGAGACACGACCATATTCGCTTTCTGGGATCTCCAAAAAGCCATGATCTCCACACATGTGCAGCCTGCTTATGAGAAGGAGATGATCGGGCCTGGCCAACATAGTGCAGCATTGGATACCTTACCACTAGGGACATTTCCTAATATGAACAGATAACATCATCTTGAAGTTCCTTCTCGAACAGTGAGTCAGCACCGCACCACAGCAGCGCTGGGTGAGCAAGCATGTAGGCTTTGACTTTCGCATAGAGTATAAGGTAGTAGTCTTGAATCGCATAGCAGAAGCACTGCCTTGGAGGAGGAGGCACTATTTTCTCTTTCACATCTTGCGTTGGAGTTGCTCCCTAACCTTCGATGGAAAATACAAGACTTGTTCATGCCCTCAAAAGTGTAACAACACCATCGATGGAGAATGCCCACCTATTAGATTAATATGGATGGTCTCATATTGTATAAGGGTTGACAATATGATGGAGATCGCTCGCGTGATATTGAAAGAGCAGTCTAGGACAGACAATTTTTTTATCGTCATATGGCTTAACCTAATTCCCCCCCCCCCCCCCCGTTTTATATACCATCTAGCTAGGGAAACAAGGTATTGAGCGTTTTATGCAATCAGAATAAATAGTGAGAGAAAAGCAAACTGTAAATATTTAAATCAATGCATAAAATAAAATTTACATAATATCTTATCAATTAATGAGGATAATTCCAAAAAGGTAAACTTAAATACTATTATCAACTATAGTTTCTTTAAGTAAAGCATACATGACATAAAAGCGGACCAAAAATAGAACAAAACGTGTTCTCTCTAACGGTCTCAATCAGCACAACTAAACTAAATCCCTTGTCTTCAATCCCTGTTTGCAGGGCGTCGTCGACCTCGACAAGTAGTCCAAAGCTTTTCCTGTGATATCTGATCGTTCATCCTTCTCGATACCATTACCTGAGATGTGATAGCGAAAGACCCTCATCAACCTCAACAACTCATATGGTGCCCCTATGAACTCCTTTAGCGCCTGAGCATTCAGATGTGACTTCCCTCTAATCCCAAAGCTCAGTCACTCGATCCAATGACTTTGCCATGTTTTCCTTCTTACCTGATGTAACTTGACCTAGTGTGGATTTCTTTGTTTCTGCAGCCAGTATTTTTCTTGGGTAATATTTCTCCTCCTTCGTCACACTCCTAATTAATAGGATAAATTGTTGTTATTTATTCTCCTTCGTAACACTCCCTCATGATCTTTAATTGTTGTTATTTATCATAAAGTATTGAATGTCATTGAAGCATGTGAAATATTGAGTCTTGTTGCAATTTCATTCACGAACGTTAAGAAAACCACTCTCGGGTTACAATTGTTTAAGATCATGTTTGACCTATTTATTTTGGCTTTGAATGCACTACGAAATCATTTTACATCACCCTTCATCTTGACCGACGGAAGCTTCAGCTTCTCCCCTCTCCTGTCTTTCCTCCGACAAGCTTCCGTCTTTGTGGCCTTCACCATAGGACCACCCGGATCTAGGAAGAGGAACTTCAATCTTATCCAAAATTTCTAACTCGCCTGCCCGCAAGGTCTCAATATGAAGCCCATATAAATATTATCATAATGAGTAATAATTTGGAAGACATTAGTAACTAAAGAAACCTTCACAAGAGACTTCATAACAAAATCTTGATCAATTGATGATCCACAGTCTATTACATTATTATGTGACATTGCGAAGAAGAAATTATCCATGTGGCTGGAAGCAATGCAAAAGTTGAATTCAAGGCGCTCTTGGCATTTATGAGTTGATATCCCTAAGAAGATCTTTGAAGAGATAAGATCATCCCTTTACATTTTATTACACTATCAAAATAATAAACTAGCTAAAGAATGGCAAATACCTCTATCATCTCCATAGAGCAAACCATGTGGAGGTAAGCCGTATGTTATCAAAGAAAACTTAAACTTGGGATTCAGTATGTATAGCCTATGTCCAAGAAAATAATGCATGCACATTTTCTAATAAAAAGGGTAGAAAATCATATCTAAGACAAGTTACTTATAGGTGTATCTTTATTATCAATGTGCTGCATTTGGATGTCATTTTATGGGTTGTTATTTTCTTCATGTACATAGAGGTAAAATATTTAGTTTATTTCCTAAATGGCCATCATGTAACCTGATATAGATTGCTTGGTAAAAGAAGTATTGCTTTGAATTGATACGATGCGGCCTGCCACATGCCGATATTAGTCTATGTCGTCCACAAGGCATCATTGCACTTTGTATTTTCCCCACTTGCCTATATATAGAAGTGGTAGTATCCGTTATATGAGCACTTTTTGGAGTCTTAGATTTTGATTCTCTTGGAGAGTGGAGTGTCAAAGAGGACTCATCCTCCGGATGTTTGGCGAGAATTTGTTCTCGATTGTATCTTTTGTTGTTTAATGCAATGCAATTTCATTTCTTCAACCTTGATACGGACGTAGTGTATCAACTGATCCGACCTGCCCTCGATTAGGGTTCTACCGAACCCTAATACCACTGTATGCCTCCATCTGTTCCGCCAGTGTCGCTTCCGCCGCTACGGATTCCGCGATCCAGCCCGCTGTCTTCCACCTTTAAGGATTGCGCAATCCATTCTGTGCCGCCTCCAGCAGCGCTTTTCTGCTCGATCCGCCTGAGCCGCCACATCGCATGTCCCGCATGACCGCATCGCCAGTTCTGCACGCACCGACTACTCTGTCTGTGTCATTCGTTCACCTCTTCCTGCACGTCGCTATTCCGCATCTCCTGGTCTGTTGTTCCGCATCGTTAGCTCCACATCGTCTGGTTTGACTGGCCCTGATCTTCATCTCGGCCGACTGCTCCAGCCATTCCAACACCGCCTACGACTTCCAGTAGTGCTTCCGCCGAGTCAAGTGTCGGCAACCTCCTTCCGGATCCTTCTCCACCCTGCTACGCCTCCAGCCTGCTCCTTCCAACAATTCCGGGCATTTACATCGGCCTTCCAGTGGCTGATACTTCTCGCTGCCTTCCGTTGTGTCGGCATGCCCTCCTGGCTCCTACAGCTATTGCAGCGTTCTGACGCTCCTCACCGCTACACCTAGCCGTTGTTTCATGCCAACAACTTGGGCAATGACCCTCCACGCCGACGAGAACACCTCCACAACTGTCATCTCGTACTCTCAACGCATGGATCACATCGAAGCCCAGTTGGCGGATCTCACGCTCCACCTTTCGAGGACTTATTGCGACAGTTAATCGCCCCCCGGTCCCTCCTCCACCGCCACCAATTCCAACTATTCTCGGCCACATGGGTTTTTTGCACACCGCGTCGAACAGTGCCCGATCCCATCTCCGTCGGATTGAGATTTCTGTGTTCGATGACACCGACCCTCTCAGGTGGATCACCCGCGGAGAGAAGTTCTTCGACCTGTAGTCCACCCCTGCCAACCAGAAGGTCCCCTCACCACTATCTGTATGGAAGGTTCGGTGCTCCATTGGGTGTGTTGGACGCACCATGTACCTGACATTCTCTAGCCCATATTGAAGGATAAACTCCTCTGACACTACGACAGCTGTCAGGCGGGTAATGCCTTTAAGCGCCACAGCTCAATCTTGCCAGTCTGCCTTTGTGTCCACCTACATCGACGAATTCATCGCAGCTGCTACGCATGTTCCCAGCTTGGCCCCCAACCACTACTTGGGCTATTTCCCGGCGGATTATGCACCCTCACCTCTGTGCACCCCTTCGGGTCCACAACCCGACTCCTCTTTCCCGCGCAATGGAGCAGGCTAGGTATCTCGATGAGGAAGTCTACCATCTCCACCGTCCTCCTCGACCCGGCCACCCCAACTGTCACGGCCATTGCCACCACCGCTTCCGCACGTGGACCCTCTGCCCCAACCTGAGCCCTGCCTACTGATTACGCCTCCTCCGCTGCCAACACCACGTCCACAGGCCCTCCAACGGCCCCATCAACTGTCTTACCAACAACAAGTCGAGCTTTGTTGCAAGGGTCTCTGCTTTCGCTGCGAGCAATCCTTCTCGCCCACCCATGTCTGCCCTCTCAGAAATCTATGTGTGTTGCTAGGATCTGAAGATACTGATTCGGGCCCCGGGGAATTGGACCCGCTGACGCTTTTTGACGACCTTTTTGGCCATCTACCTTGAAGCAAAAGTTGTTTTTTCAGGCGGGCGTGTTGATACAATGCGGCCACCAAACGCTGATATTAGTCTATGCCGTCCACAGGCATTATTGCACTTTGTATTTTCCCCACTTGCCTATATATAGGAATGGTAGTATCCTTAGATGAGCACTTTTTGGAGTCTTAGGTTTTGGAGTCGAGTGTCAAGGAGGACCCAGCCTCCGGATGCTTAGCGAGAACTTGTTCTCGATTGTATCTTTTGTTTTTTAATGCAATGCATTTCATTTCTTCAATCTTGATACGACCGTTGTGTTTCATGAATGTATTCTAATTTGGCTATTTAATATCGAACTTGATCCCATTACTTAGTATGATCGTTTACCAGATCATACCTGTAGATGATATGTCTTATTATCTGCACGGAACTGTATAGCTTGGCCAGAAAATCCCATCGTCTGCTTTGCCATCTGTGATGAGATAGAAACATTTGGTATGAGCCAACAGCATAAAGAGAAAATACATGAAAATTGTATGTGATATATGTGCAAATATAACAAAGAACCTGGCATTGGTACATATTACGAGGACTTTGATTATGATCAGACCAGGGAGTAAGATTTGCAACAACACTAAGTATTCCAGTTGGGTGGATCTCTTCATGAGTTGCAGGGAAAAGGTCTCTTCTTCCCCCATTTCCACCATCAGGGCAACTAATTTCCATGAAAGCCTAATAATTGGAACAACAAATTGTATAAATATTTCATACACTTCAAACATTACAATTCTTTAGCATACCTTAATAATAACTGAACTTAACCTGCTCAAATGGGCCAATAAACTCAATATTTGAATTTTCATCAGTGGAAAAAGAAATATTTTTAACTGGCCGGATCAGTCTAGATGGAGAAGTAAAAAGATATAATCCAGGGTAGGCTCCGCCCTCACTCACAGGTATATATCCCACCTCCAAATCATCGGGTATCTATAAAATATACAAATGAATAAGATTGAATTTTTTTTAAAAAAATGCATTGAACATTAAAACTACATACCCCAGAAGAGGAGACAAGTTTCATATTCCGTAAATGCAATACTGCTTTCTCAACTTTAGCATAAGCAATGGACCCAACAACACAACCATCTAACAAAACATGAAGAACTTCAGGAGGACCAGCATGCTCAAGCCACTGCTTTAAAGAAGTCATTCCCAGCCCAATCAAGAGAGATAGAATGGACTTTCTAACTTTCAGGAAATCTTTTATTTGTCCATTAAGGTCATAGAAAGATGCAACTCCTGAAACATAAATTCCAAAGAATATAATTTTTTTGCTTTAGAATAATTAACAGCATCTCTTTTGGCAATCCCAACTGAAAAGGTTAGGCTACAAACTAAAACCCTGGAGTACTTAAAAGGTAATAAAACTTTTGTGTATTTCGCTGTCAATTTCGCGTGCACGTGCCAAGGTTGTCAGGATCGAGATCCTAGATGAGATCGTTTCGAGGTAGGATCGGATCTGATAGTAGGGTCGGATCGAGGATCGCTTTACAAAATCAGGATCGATTTACAAAATCAGGATCGATTTATAAAATCTGGATCGTAAGATCCTATGATCTGGATCGCGATCCTGACAACCTTGGCGCGTGCGCGGAGTGCGTGTGCGCGTGTGCGCGCGCGTGTGTGTGTGCTTGTGTGTGTGTAGATAAGACAGATATATATAGTCATAGTTATTAAAGGATCAAGGCGCAAAGTGATCCTCGAGCTTAGACGCAAGCGTGCTTGACGAGGGCAAGGGACAAGCACATCCATTTAAAATAATAAGCACCAAACATTCAGTTCATCTTCTTGATCAGATTCTTCATTCATTTCTGCTCATTAATCATTCATTACTATCACTTATAACTCTTAAAAAATCAATGTGGTCACTTGCACCATATTTGTTTCAATGCTTGATTATGTTCCACGAAACAATAAATCATGAAAAAAATATTGAGTTCTTACATTATTTCTATTTTTTTTTTGAAAAAAATGTACAACGAACTTCACCAGTTACCAAGTCGTGTCTTCTTTGCTCCAAAGGAGAAAAAAAGGTGCACGAAGGTGCAAAGCTCTAAACCCAATGAGCCTCGAGCCTTAGGGGCACCTTTAATAAAATATATATACAAATCTTTTTTATATAACTATACAACCACACACACACACACACTAACACAATCTTTTTTGGCTACATATGTGTGTGCACGCGTGTGTGTAGAGAGAGAGTCATTTACCAAGACCTCCCCTATAAGTTTACAAAATTACAAGTTGCACCCCTCTGTTTTTGGTACATGCATGTTATGAAATGTAAACTCATATGGGAGGTTTTTGTAATTTGAAAAGATAGAGGGGTGCAACATGTAATTATGCTAGCTCCCAGTGGAGGTGTGTATCTATATATATACATATATACACACACTAATATATAAAGATATTCCCCTTATGGTGTAATGGTTTGCACCATTTGTTACATTTGGGCCGTCTGTTTTAAAGCAAAATCGATTCTCTTCAGGGAAAAAGTTAATCTTGGTCATGGATTTAAAATAAAATTTACTAGCGCTCTTATTTTCCCCCAGGTCACAACAGTACCACCACTCGCACGGTTGTGTAATGGTGTACACGGGCAGAGGTAGACGTGGTCAGGGTACTGTCGCAGTTGCACCGGAGGAGGGAGGGGGCGTGCATTGTCACTCGATTACATATCTAGTGTTTTGCCTTAAGCACCTCAAATTTTGTATTAAAACTTTTAACTTTTACCGCTTTAAGGGAGTATAAATAGGATATTATGTCCTTGTAAGTTCTATCCAAGTTGAGTTCAACAGAGGGCTGAGGTGCCCTGACGCAGGGAGAATCTATAGGCGGCGGATAAACTGCGACCTAACCCTACATACTATGCATATCTGACAGTTAGATCACAAATTAGATAATAAATACTATCATGAGAATTTTGATGCATAGCATGTACGGTTGTCGCCAACAAAGATAGAATATCCATGTAGTATTTATTATCATGGTGGACCTTAAGGTTGTCATGATCTATCAAGAAAATTCTGAGGATAGTATTTAAGATTAGGAATTTATGTGACGTCGGATCTGCACAGCAAGTCGGATAAACTGCGACCTAACCCTACATGTTATCCAGATCCGACGGTTAGATCATAAATTTTGTTTTTTACTTTTCCAAGAAATAAGGTTGCACCCAACAAAGATAGAATATCCACTTATAGATCTTCTGTCCAGGGAAGAACCCGCCCAACCAGCATTACAGTATCTGTGGATCTTACGGTGACCATGATCTTGATAGATAATGTCTTTCCCGGGGTCTTTTCCAAGTATTTAAGAATCAACTGGATTGCTTGATAGTGATGAACTTTAGGACTGTACATGAATTGACTGACTAAGCCAACAACAAAGGAACTCCGGTAATCATCGAGGTTCCCTCCAACAAAGGAACTCCGGTAATCATCGAGGTTCCCTCCAACACGAACTCCGTTGTCATTGTTCAACTGATCTCCCATTGTGATTGGATTGATAGCAGCGGCACGCCTTTGCGCACGAAGAGTTCGCTCGATCTCAGGATCGTAAGTAACGAGATCTCTTGCAGCACGTCCCTGCATCCACTGAAGCAACAAAACAAAGAAACAAAAATCAAAAAGCACTAACTCTTATACCAATACTTCCAGAAATCATAATCGTTCAACAGTTGCATTCCCCGGCAACGACGCCAAAAACTTGATGCGCGTAAAATACGGCAAGCGTACCGGTCGCACAAGTAATAAAGTTGGGAATAAATCCCCGGATGTCGGTCTCTTGAGGAATGCAATTAGCGTCGAACGATTTAGACTCTAAAACTATTGTTATGAGAGTTAATTGGAATAAACAGAAAAGAAGGGGCTTTGGTTGGTGGTCTTACGACCGATTACACTAATGTAAACTATGCGGGTCGCAATCACCGCTTCTCAAGGCGAGATGGATGTAGCGGCCGCGATGCCGTACTTCGGTTGGTGAGTGGACGGAAGTCTAGCGAGTGAGGTGATTAGTGCAGAGTGAAATTGAGTGAAACGAACGTTCAACAGTTGCATTCCCCGGCAACGGCGCCAAAAATAGTTGTATTCCCCGGTAATCAACAGTGGTCGTGCGCAGTCATACCCATTTTACAAAAAATGGGTGAGCATTTCCAAGTATTTAAGAATCAACAGGATTGCTTGATAGTGATGAACTTTAGGACTGTACATGAATTGACTGACTAAGCCAACAACAAAGGAGATATCAGGTCTGATAATGGTCAGATAAATCAACTTTCCAACAATACGCTGAAATTCTGACTTCCTCTCAAGATCAGGAGATTTCTCCTTATGAATGTCATAATTCGGGTCCACAAAACTATCCACGGGTTTGACTCCCAAATATCCAACGTCACTGAAGAGGTCCAAGACATATTTACGTTGAGAGATCACAATCTTTCTGGCAGATCAAACGATCTCAATTCCGAGGAAGTACTGAAGGAGACCTAAATCCATTATTTCAAAGACAAAAGTCAACTCATTTTTGACCAAGTAATGTGGCGTTCATTAGTTCCGGTGATAATGATATCATCCAGATAGACTATGAGAATTTTGGTATATTTTTCATTTCTGTAGACAAAGACTGAGAGAATCTTAGGTGCACAAATTTGTCGATCAACTTGGTAAATCAAGTACGAGTAGAGCTGTCACTTAAAACCGAAAACCGCAAACCGAACCGGAACCGAACCGGAACCGCAAAGAACCTGACCGAACCGTTTGCAAATTATTCGGGTTTTGGTTTGAATTTTGGAACCGTGAATAACATTGGTCCGGGTGCGGTTCTTACATTTTATTATCCGGACCGGAACCGGAACCGGAACCGCAACATACAAGTCTCAGGCGGTTTCAAGATTTTTAGACCCGATCCGAACCGGACCGAGATAGAACCGAACCGCAACCCGTTTATTATTTTTATTATTATATTGTTATTATTTTATAATTTATCTATAATATTTATACTTACTATCACGAGTGAATCTGGTGCAGTTTGAACTCAAACCGCAATCGCAATAAAGAGGACGATTTTGGACCGAACAAAACTTCTCTGCATAAAAATCGTATGGTATGATTTGACATTGGTGCGGTTTGGAGTCAATTTTTGCCGTGCATTTTTTATTTTTATACAGTTATATAATATATTTTTTATTTTACTAACATATTTTTTTTGAAATATTTTATTTAAAAAATAAAGAAAATATAAAACTACTATTTATTAGTAATCATGAAGACAACTAATTGTAGGCGGTTGTTACGGTTGAGCATGTCGATGAGACGTTCGCAAGCCAACTAGAATTCGTGACAAGTCTACACGCGTAGGAAGGAAATTGATACTATGCCACCAATCGCGGAAAAGGCCGCCGAGAAGCGCGCAACATAATTATTTTTATTTTGATATTGTTTTGAGTTTTTACTATTTGCAGCCCGCTTTTATTTCATTCCGTCAAGCTTGATTTTGATTTTAGTTGAAACCGCATGGAACCGGACCGAACCGCATGGAACCGGACCGAACCGATAGTGACCAGTTTGATTTTGGTTCTTGTTGAACCGTAACCGGAACCGTTGACACAACGGTTCCAAAAATTAAGCTGGAACCAGAACCAGAACCGGAACCGGTCAAACGAAATAAGGTTTTGGTTCTAATTTGAAGAACCGTTACCTTAATGATTCGGTTCATGGTTTTAGTAGAACCGGAACCGAACCGGAACCGTGACAGCTATAAGTACGAGATGACAGTTTGAGACCATGCAAGGCTTTCTTAAGGACGACATCCATGTCCTTAAGGAACATCCATATCAGGAGGAATCATATAGATTTCTCCTCCAATTCACCATGGAGGAAGAGATTTTTTACATCAAGCTGGATGCAAAGTCCAAGACTTTTGAGCAGCAATAGACAATAAGATTCTGACTGAGTTCAGTTTACCGACCACAAGCAAATGTCTCTTGGAAGTCAACTCCATCAACCTAAGTGAAGCCTTTAGCAACCAATCTCGCTTTATATTTATCAAGAGTTCTATCTTGAAGAAATTTAGTAGTATATATCCATTTGCATCCGACTGAGTGACGCACATGTGAGATAGGGACAATTTCCCAAGTCTTTTGACGTTGGAGAGCATCCATCTCCGCCTCCATAGCCTTTATCCAGTGAGGATTCAAGCTAGCGTATAAAAAACTGTTATGAATAGAAATAAAGGAAGCAGATGCAAGATATGCTTGTAATGAGTGAGAGATAGAGTGATACCCAACATACTTATCAATAGGATATCTAGCACGACCACTATGAATTTGAAGCGCAGAAGTGGTCTCTTGAGTGGTGTTGTTGCTTGGATCTGGCGGAGTGGTGGTGGGTGGTGGAGCATGAGTGTGACATTCTTGTCCAATATTTCTGGTTTGTCTTCCCTAGTAGACTTGAAGATCCTTCTTCCTTCTGTACACACGAAGGTCATTGGTTGGAGCTTCCTTTTTAACATAAATGCCAGCACTTCCCGGAGCAAGCACATCAACCTAGAACAGGTAGGGGTGGAAACGTGTCATTCTCATCATTGTTTTCCTCCTGAAATGTGATAATTTTGCCCTCATCGGAGCAATATGGAGTGTTTTCAAAAAAGGAAACATATTTTGATATCAGCAGCCGCTCCGGATAGCAACTGGAACCAAACAAGACGGGAAGAAAACACTGGAGAAAATACAAGAGGGAACAATATCAGCAGTCGCTCCGATAAGGATCTCCAGACGGTATAGTAAACAGAATCTCCGGGAAGAGGAGACAATGGACAACAACCGAAGAGGGGGAAAGACAGCGCAGCACCCCAAGAAGAAGAAGCGCACCAGACAAGCCCGACGGAGGAGTGACAGACTAGGCGATCGACGGAGGGTGACGGACAGGCCCCACAAACCTTGAGTGCGACAGAGGAGAACACTGTCGAGCCTTCAGGTCGACACGGAACTCATCGCCTCTGATACCATGTCGAGAGAGAGAGAGAGCGGAAGGTGAGAACGAACCTTAGTGTTTCTATCTCGATTCTTCCATCCGGTCGAACCCCCTTGAACATAATCAGCCACTTAATTGGATATGGTCACCGTCCAGTGAGCATATGTTAGCTTGCCTCTTAACAATATCTTCCTATGTTCTTGATCATCTTAATGAGAGAACAAAATTAGGATATCTGTCAAGCGATATTACAAAGTATGTAGGATCAAGCGCATACCCAACTGTTCCAAAAAGCCCGGACCGTTGGAAAGGGCGCTACTTAATTTCTTAAATAAGTAGCAGAGCGCCACGGGTAGATGGTCCTTTAGAGGTCACAGAAGTAGAATGAACATGAGCAGTCGTACCTGCCAAGTCACCAGTAAGAGATCGTCCAGCAGCATTAGCTTTCAGAGCCTTGAGTTCTCTAGTCAAACTCTCGTTTTCAGCCAGAAGATACTCAGTATTCTCAAGATTGACATACATAGCGGTTTGAGGTCTCGCATATTTCCCATTAGAACAACGAAATCCAACCTAGAGGGATCAAGTGAGGATGAAGATCCAAACATTTCTCTTTCCCATGACCTTTCTTCCCGCAGTGAGGGCACTTCATTTTACTCTTGTCTCATATTTCTTGGTTGTCATTTCTTATGCTCAGCAGCAAGGAAAGATTTCTCATGACCAACATGATTATCTGACCGAAGGGAGTTTATACAGCTTGCCTCCCCTCGAATATATTGAGCCACTGTCTCTAGATCAGGCACAGAATCTCTTCCCAACATCTGAACTCTCTGGAATTCAAATTCAGGTGGAAGACCAGAAACCATTTCAAATACCCTTTGTTGTATAAGTTCAGTCTTGTAGTCTTTTATAGTCAGAATAGCGGAATACATATCAATTTCAGCTCACTTATGAGTCAATTTATTGTAATATTCCTCGAAATTCCCCATCCATGTCATGTGAATATGCTCAGTTTGGAGTTGATATATTCTAGCCAAAGTCCTTTTTTGAGTAATTTCGTTCGATCAGCTCCCACATTTCTTTCGCAGTTTGACAGAATAGAAAGTGACTTGCAATCTTGGGTTCCATAGAGTTGACAAGCCAATTGATCACAGTAAAATTCTCACATTCCCATTCCTCATATATGGGATCAAGTCTTGCTTAGTGCCGGCTTAGATCCGGTGAGAAAACCAAGTCTTCGACGGCTCCCAATGAAAATCCTGCATAGGCTAAGCCCATAGGAGGTAATTTCTCTCATTAAGTTTGATGTGAGAAACAACTTGATTGAAGTCCATGTAAGAACTTACTCCACCATAGGATTTAGGTTGATCAACTACCCCTTCAGAGGCAGTAATACACTTCAAATTGTCCTCCATAGGAACATTCAACAAGGAGAAGAGGAAAGGAGGATGAAGCAAGGCAACAACCGGCAACAGGCCCTCCAGATAGCAACTGGAACCAAACAAGACGGGAAGAAAACACTGGAGAAAATACAAGAGGGAACAATATCAGCAGCCGCTCCGATAAGGATCTCCAGACGGTACAGCAAACAGAATCTCCGGGAGAGGAGACAATGGCAACAACCGGAGAGGGGGAAGACAGCGCAGCACCCCAAGAAGAAGAAGCGCACCAGACAAGCCCGACAGAGGAGTGACAGACTAGGCGATCGATGGAGGGTGACGGACAGGCCCCGCAAACCTTGAGTGCGACAGAGGAGAACACTGTCGAGCCTTCAGGTCGACACGGAACTCACCGCCTCTGATACCATGTCGAGAGAAGAGAGAGAGCGGAAGGTGAGAACGAACCTTAGTGTTTCTATCTCGATCCTTCCATCTGGTCGAACCCCCTTGAACATAATCAGCCACTTAATTGGATATGGTCACCGTCCGGTGAGCATATGTTAGCTTGCCTCTTAACAATATCTTCCTATGTTCTTGATCATCTTAATGAGAGAACAAAATTAGGATATCTGTCAAGCGATATTACAAAGTATGTAGGATCAAGCGCATACCCAACTGTTCCAAAATCCCGGACCATTGGAAAGGGCGCTACTTAATTTCTTAAATAAGTAGCAGAGCGTCACGGGCCAAGTGAGGGAACGCCGGACCCAACAATCCCCCCCCCCCCGAAGTCCAGCACAACCCGTCGGCCCAGAGGTGGGGTTACCACATGGCTGAGAGGTGGGGTTACCACATGTCCACGGTTTGCCTGACCCGTCGGACCCACACAGGTAGAAGAGAAAAATTCGGGATTTAATAGCCCCCCCCCCCCGGTCTTGAACCTGTGACCTCCTCTGATACCAAATGTAGGATCAAACGCATACCCAAACTGTTCCAAAAGCTCGGACCGTTGGAAAGGTCGCTACTTAATTTCTTAAATAAGTAACAGAGCGTCACGGGATCAAGTGAGGGAACGCCGGACCCAACAATGTATCCCAATGTAAAAGGGATCATTATCCTTTTAGTTTATGTCGATAACATAATTACTAAGGTTGATCGAAACAAGGATTATATCTTCCTATGTTCTTGATCATCTTAATGAGACAATGAAATTAGGATATCTGTTGAGCAATATTACAATGTATCCCAATATTAAAATGTCCTCATTCACAGGTGATGCCCTCCTTTTCAGATCCTACACAATATAGTCAAGTAGTTAAAAAGCTTAAAACCTTATTCTCATAAGAGTTGACACATGGCACATCGCATTCAGTTGGAATTACAAATATTGGCCGAAATATAGGTTTTGAGCGCAACGACATTCTTTTGCCAAAAAAAGGTTTGTTGTTCAGTAAATTATACGCTAACATATCGAGTTTTTTTGATATATCGTCGAGCACGACTTTCCAAAATATTGTCCGATATTTTTCTTTAGGCTGTGGATACATCATGGGGCGCAGGGCGACAAGGCCACTTGACAAGGCCCAAGCAAATATTTTAGCTTCTGAATGATTTTAAAAAGGAGATGTCAAGTTTTACCTCTATCATGCTCACTTGCTCATATTTTCTCCTCCTGACTCCTCAAGAGGAAGAGCTCATCTCTTCATCTCCCCTTAGCATCCCTTATTGCTAACATTGGTGGCCATCAGGGTAATCTTAGAACTTTTCCTGGGCACGCAACAAATTGGTATCGGAGCCACTCACAAGTGACTTCATCCATTAGTAGGGCACACATATTGGTATCTGTGGAGAAAACCGCAAACTTGTATATACTTTCTCAAGAATCAAATACAAGGTATGAATACACATTTATAGGAGGGAGAAAGAGAGAAGAGATCCCTATACATGATGTGGGACTAAAGAGGAGAAAAAAAAGAAAACTAAATAAATGGGCACCAAACATGGGCCTCTTTACATGGGCTTTTCCAACACTCCCCCGCAAGCTGGAGCGTACAAGTCGTGGGCACCTAGCTTGGACAGCAACTGATAAAATAGGGTACTTGGTAGGGCCTTTGTGAGGATATCAGCAACTTGTTCAGTCCCCGGAACATGCTTCAATTCTATCTTCTTCATTTGGACTTTCTCCCAGATAAAGTGACAATCTACTTCAATATGTTTTGCTCTTTCATGGAAGATCGGATTCTTTGCTATGTGTATAGTTGCTTGGCTATCACATAATAGGATGGCAGGTGAGGAAAGTTTGACTCCTAGATCGGTAAGGAGACTTTCAAGCCATGTAAGCTCAGAGCCAACTGATGTCATCGATCGGTATTCTGCTTCAGCTGAGGATCGAGCAACCACGACTTGTTTCTTACTCCGCCAGGTAACATGATGACCTCCAAAATAGGTACAAAAACCACTGGTTGACCGCCGATCATCCAAAGAACCAGCATAATCTGCATCAGAATACGTAACCAGCGTTGGAGTAGAGAACAAGGTTTTGTATACCAGCCCTTGACCCGGAGCTGTTTTAAGGTATCTTAGAATGCGCTCAATGGCTCGAAGGTGAGATATTCGGAGTGCATGCATAAACCGGCTGACCACCGCAACAACAAAGGAAATATCCGGTCTCGTGGCCGTTAGGTAGATCAATTTTCCAACCAGTCGTCGATAGTATTCTGGATTTTGGAGAAGAAGATCTGTATCGAAAGCATGTGCACACAGCTTATGATTTGCATTCATTGGAGTAGTAGTGGGCTTGCATCCAGAGTAGCCAGCATCTTGAAGGAGATCCAGGTAGTACTTCTGTTGGGAGAGGACAAGTCCATTCGGACGTCTCGCGATCTCAAGACCAAGGAAATATCGAAGATGCTCCAGATCTTTTGTTTGAAAGATGGAGCTAAGGTGTTGTTTGACTGCTTGGATTCTCTTTGAATCATCTCCAGTGATTAAGATATCATCAACATATACTAACAGAAGAACCGTTCATGTTGCGTGATGACGAGTGAACAGAGAGAAGTCTGATGAGCTCCGAGTAAAGCCGACTTCCTGGACTGCCTTACTAAACTTGTTGAACAATGCCCGAGGGGATTGTTTGAGACCATAGATGGACTTCTTAAGATGACAAACTGGGGACTCCCCCGTGGTCTCAAACCCGGGAGGTTGCTGCATGTATACTGTTTCCTGGAGGTCGCCGTTCAGAAACGCATTTTTATATCCAGCTGATGTAAGGGTCATTGGCGATGCACAGCCACGGAGAGGACATGAACGGTGTTGAGCTCTGCAACTGGAGAGAATGTTTCCTCATAATCAAGACCGTGTTGTTGGGTGAAGCCACGAGCCACCGGGCGGGCCTTCAGACAGTCAATTGTCCCATCAGGAGCATGTTTGATGACAAAGACCCATTTACACCCAACAGGTGTTTGACCGGTGGGTAGAGGTACCAGGTTCCAGGTCTGGTTAGCCCAGAGAGCAGTCATTTCTTCTTTCATGACCGCCCACCAACCAGGATGTTGGAGAGTCTCCTGCACAGAGATAGGTACTGAAATCGAAGATAATGAATTAGCAAAAGTTTGAAGTCGTGGGGATAGGCGATGTAATGATACATAATTCGCCATGAGATGAGCGGTATATTCTGGTTCAGCAGGACGCGGAGCACCAGAGGTCGAAGCCGACTGCATTGGGACAACGGAGCCAGGATGGCGAATAAACACGTATAACAGTTAGCTTGGATAGGGGGAGCCTGGAAAGGATTTTTGGTGGTGGAGTAGCGGGAAAAAGGGCGTGACGGGTTGAAGGTGTTGGATCTTGAGCAGAGAAGAAAGGAAGATTCTCCCGAAAGGTAACATCAGGAAACAGACCTTTAGGCGGAGATGTACGTGGCCTTTCTGAGTCCGTGAAGAGCGGACAAAGATATGTTTGGCCGCCCGGGGATAACTTGTTCATGGATGCCAAGAATATGAACGAGCAATGCACCCAAAGAGCGGGGTATGAGAGAGAATGTCGGATCGAGGGGAACATGAGGCTAAACGGAGTGTGTTGATGCGGAAATGCGACGCCGACCAGTTAACGGGTGTTCGATCAGCTAAGGATGAAGGAGGGTTGCAGGGATGGAGGAGAAGCGCTTGAGCAGAGGAGAAGCTTGCTCGAGCAGAGAGGGAGCTTGATCGGGTACTGTCGAGGCAGCCATGAATGGTTACTGCAGGTTGATGCCGAGAGAGGAGAGAAGAAGAGAGGAGGCCGCTAGCAGGGCAACACAACTTCGCCCGTCGCGCTTGAGCCACTCTTGCACGGGCTTTTCCTTTATCAAGAAGGTTACAACTTACTATTGCACCATTACATATAAGAGAGTAGAGGGTACAATGGGGGAAGCTGGCGGCTGAGGAAGGAGATGCCGAAACTATAAAAGGAGCTGCAGAGACTGGAGAACTGAAGCTGCAGATGCTGCCAAAGCTGTCTGCCGAGGGCAGAAAAAAACTAAGTCCACAACCCTTGAGCCTGGAAACTGGAATCGGAGGCTGCGGAGGCTGCGCAAGCTGCCTGCTGTGACAGAAAAAGTGGTCCACAGCCCTTGACGACCTGGGCGGACTGGAGATTTGAGGGGACCTTGCTTGATAACTCCAGACCTGGAAAACTGAGTCCGCAGGCTTTGACAAGGTGGTAGTTCTCCTCTCACGGTGCAGAATGAGAGGTCTTGGAGGTATTTATAGGCCCGGGGAGAATCTTTAGAAGCGGGGCCCAGGACGTCACCTTGACGACCTCGGCGGACTGAGAAAAGAGGTTGACGATCTCGGCGGACTCAGCGGACTGACCTTTTCTCTGCTGGGGCAGACTCGGTTGGCAGCTAGAAGAGGGAGGCAGGCTGAGGACCTGAGGAGCAAGCAGGCGGAACAGCCTGAGCAGGCAGACTGAGCGGAGGCCGCCCCCTAGCGGGCGGCCTGGGCGGACTCCGGGGGAGTCCGCCCGGCAGTGAGGCCGCCCCCAGCGGGCGGCCTGGGCGGACTCCAGGGGGAGTCCGCCCAGCCGGGGAGGCCGCCCCCTAGAGGCGGCCTGGGCGGACTCCGGGGGAGTCCGCCCGGCAAGCGGAGGCCGCCCCCTAGCGGGCGGCCTGGGCGGACTCCAGGGGGATCCGCCCGGCCGGGGAGGCCGCCCCCTAGCGGGCGGCCTGGGCGGACTCCGGGGGAGTCCGCCCGGCAAGCTGAGGCCGCCCCCTAGCGGGCGGCCTGGGCGTCCAGGGGGAGTCCGCCCAGCCGGGGAGCGCCCCCTAGCGGGCGGCCTGGGCGGACGGGGGAGTCCGCCCGGCAGGCTGAGGCCGATAGCGGGCGGCCTGGGCGGTCCAGGGGGAGTCCGCCCAGCCGGGGGAGGCCGCCCCCTAGCGGGCGGCTGAACGCCCGGGGGATCCGCCCGGCAGGCTGAGGCTGCCCCCTAGCGGGCGGCCTGGGCGGACTCCATGGGGAGTCCGCCCGGCCGGGGAGGCCGCCCCCAGCGGGCGGCCTGGGCGGATCCGGGGGATCCGCCCGGCAGCTGAGGCCGCCCCCTAGCGGGCGGCCTGGGCGGATCCAGGGGGAGTCCGCCCAGCCGGGGAGGCCGCCCCCTAGCGGGCGGCCTGGGCGGACTCCGGGGGAGTCCGCCCGGCAAGCGGAGGCCGCCCCCAGCGGGCGGCCTGGGCGGACTCCAGGGGGAGTCCGCCCGGAGGCGGGCCGCCTCCTGGCGGGCGGCCTGGGCGGACTCCAAGGGGGTCCGCCCAGCAGGCGGAGGCCGCCCCTTAGCGGGCGGCTAGCGGAGACCCGTCCTTGAGCGACTTTGGCTCGGAGTCCGCCTTGCGCGACAGGGGACATCAGGGGTAGCTTGCTCCTTGCGGATGGGAACCTGTAAGAGAAGAGCAGAAACAATAGGCACCTGGAAGGATTGCCGATTTTGGGGTTAACAGAGTGACATTGTGGAGTATGGGGAAGGGAGATGGTTAATCAGATAGCAAGCCGTCGAAAGGGAAAAGTTCCAATAAGCTCTAGGAACCTGTGTTTGAAGCATGAGAGAGCGAGCCACATCGAGAAGATGTCGATTCTTACGTTCAGCGACTCCATTTTGTTGGGGGTTATAGGCACACGATGTTTGGTGAATGACCCCAAATTCAGAACACAGGATCGCAAATTCGTGGCTAGTGTATTTGCGAGCATTATCAGCGCGAATAGTTTTGACATTCGTGGAGAATTGTGTGCGGGTCTCAAGGAGGAAAGCCCGAAAGATACGGGGAAGCTCGAAGCGATAACGAAGTAAATATAGCAACGTCATTCGAGAATAATCATCAATAAAAGTTAGAAAATAGCGATATCAAGAAATGTTAGTGATTTTGTACGGTCCCCAAATATCGGAGTGTACTAAAATAAAAGGAGCGGAGCTCCGAGTATAATGAGATGGAAAAGATGAACGAGGCTGCTTGCCGAAAATACAAATTCGCACTGAAAAGGAGGAAAGATACATCTGGTAGAGCCTTCTGGAGGACTCGTAAAGGGGCATGCCCAAGACGCCGATGCCAATCGACGGAGGAGACGGAAGAGAGTATAGTAGGAGTGTCATCAAGAAGGTAGAGCCTGTTCTGCAGTCGTCCCTTACCAATGATATTTTGCGTCTGTTGATCCTGTATCAGAAAAAAAATGTAAAGGTTACAGAGCAATTTAAATCAGCACTAAGTCGATCAACAGAAAGTAAATTAAACGGAGAGCCCGGAACATGAAGAATTGAGCGTAGAGAGAGAGAAGTGAGAGGAATACCAGCAGAGCCGGAAACCAGAAAAGTGCCCCCATTGGCCACTGTGATACACTTAGAATGAGGAGAATCCAGGTACTGATGTGGCCGCGGGGAGGTGATGTGATGAGTGGCACCTGAATCCACTATCCAGCACGGACAAGTGGAGAGACAAGCGATACCTTCATGTGAGATGGAGGCAGCAGAGGCAACGGAGGCAGGTGGGCGACTGAGCAGACCATGAAGTTGTTGGAGCTGAACTGACCTCTTCAAGGTCAGTACGAGGACAATGAGTCGTTGGCAGCAACAGCGGCCTGTGGACGAGGAGGAAGCCCATCTGGTAGCAAGTGGCATCAAGGTGGTCGTCTGCCGCAGAAGGAACACTTTGGTCGTGGTCGGCCTCCCGGACTCGGCCCCGAGAGCCTGAACGCCCCCCACGAGAAGGAGGAGGGAGAGGCAGTAAGGGCGCAGAAGTCTGCTAAAGGAGAGCCGGTGACGGAGGTCCAGAACAATCAGGAGGTGGTGAGACCTTGAGCAACATGGAACACACATCTGATAGTGATGGATTAGCAGCAGAGGAGAGAATTTAAGCCCGAACGCTCTGAAGATGAGGTGGTACACAAGCCATCAGCAAGGCAACGCCGACGACTTCTTTTTGAGCACGTTGTGCATTAAGATCCATCGTAGGAGGTTGATGTTGAATTCAGGCTTCAACCAGAGTCTTGGCCCGAACAACAAAAAAGGTGAGGTCGGTGGACCCACCAACATCAAGAGTCTGAAGATCAGTTATGTGTCGTATAGGTGTTGGAGACTATCTTTGTCGGAATATAGAGAGTGGAGCTCATCCCACATCGTTTTGGCCGTTTCGTGGTACATGGTCATGCGATAAGGTTCGCCATCAAGGGAGTTGAGGAGCCACGTCTGAACTCGACCATCGTTGCGCAACCAGTCTTCGGTAGGGGTAGCGGGAACAACTTGGCTCAAGTTATTTAGAAAGCCTTTAGACTGAAGAACGCGGCGAACGGAGTGCACCCACTCCACAAAGTTCTTCTTCCCGACTAAAGAAATAGTAGTGATCTGCAGTCTAGGAAGCACCGGTACAGGTACGGGTACCGGGTACGATAATCCGGTACGGCGGGCCAAAATTTAAAAAACAAGGATACGGGTACGACATGAGTTATAACAAATATAATTTATATAAATTACAAGTGCAATAAAAAGTTCTCAAAACAGAAACATCAAACATAAACTAAGAAGTACACGTCCACAAATCAATGCTAAAAACATGAAGTTTTCAAATATTAAGCATTCATAAATATTACAAAATTTAACATCTTAATGTTTAACCAAAAGAGATAAAATTAAACTTAAGTATACACATCAGTCTTTTTTTTCTTCTTCTTTATTGTTGGAGATCAACTTCATTATTGGGATCAACATCTTCAACCTCTGGTTAGTCTAGAGACAAGTTAGCCGTTCTGTTAATAACTTTGTTTCAACAGTTCAATACACGTACTTGTAACAAAAGCATACCAGTACCAGAACATACTTGGAAGACACACTACTTAATTGGACGTACCAATACTTCCTAGCATAGAGCCAACTTTTGTTTACTATAGAAAAAAGACTCCTATCACAATATGCAAAATGATGTGCTAAGTCCAGTGTGTCCACATAGGTGTATCCGTTGAGTATCGGATACGTACCGGTACCGGATACGTATCCGGTACGGGTACGCTGCCTTCAGGGAAGTATCTGTGCTTCATAGACTGCAGTTCATCTCGAAGTTCAAGGGCAAGGGTCGGGCGGTCTGCAAAAGAGGAAGCCGCATGTCCGGTAGAATCAAGAGACGACCTAATGTCCAAGCGGTCTGGAGAGTAGATCGTCAGGTAGAGAGGAGACCACGAAGAGAGAGGAGACCGTACGGATAGAGAGGAGACCGTGCGAGTAGATCAGAAAGCGGGATCAGCGAGCAGAAAGAGGTTGCACGATAACCGCGTGAGAAGACCGCTCGGTCTTGGTGATAGCACACCAGCGGCAAGGGAAGAAGAGGCCGCGACCAAAAAACCAGAGCGGTTAGAGAGGGAACACCGTCTTGACTAGAGAGCAAAAAGAAGTCGCACGTTCTTAGTGACAACACACCAGCGGCAAGAGGTGACGACCAAGATGTGGAGCCCGCGACGGAAAGGACAAGTGCTAAGAGGGAGAAACCGCGCGAGAAGGCCGCAGTCACGATGATACCTGGCATGAACAGATGTCGCGACCAAGATGCAGAGCTCGCAGCGGTTAGGGAAGCCGCTAAGCAAAGAAGAAGTCGCACGAGAAGTCCGCTCGGTTACGGTGAGTACACCAGCGGCAAGAACAGATGCCGTGACCAAGATGCGGAGCTCGCAGCGGTTAGGGAAGCCGCAACGACTAAGGGAAGAAGGAGCCACGCGAGAAGCCGTGAAGAAGCCGCGCGAGAAACCGCGAGAGAAGTCGCGCGAAGAAGTCGCGCGAGAAGTCCGCGCGGGTAGCAGGGTAGAAGGGAAGAGGGGGGGAAGGCCCCACCTGACAGAGAGAGAGAGTTATAAAAGGGAGAAGGGAGAAGAAGAGGTGGAAGCCACGAGAGAGAGTGAGAGAGAGAGAGCAGGAGAAGCGGTTAAAAAAGCTTAACCGTGCGGGAAGCCGCGGTTAGGCAGGGAGATAACCGCACGGGAAGCCGCAGTTAGAAAAGCTTAACCGCACGAGAAGACGCGGTTAAAAAGGACTAAACCGCGAAGAGGACCGGTTATGCTCTGATGCCATGTGGAGAAAACCGCAAAATTGTATATACTTTCCCAATAATCAAATACAAGGTATGAATACACATTTATAGGAGGGAGAAAGAGGAGAAAAGATCTCTATACATGATGGGGGACTAAAGAGGAGAAAAGAAGAAAACTAAATAAATGGGCTATAGTCAGTCTCTCTTCTCATCACCGGCACTATTAATGGTCCAAGAAAGACGGCTTGCATATGTTTTGTGTGGACGTTCAGGCACTGAATGACTGCATGGTGAAGTATAAATTCCTTATTCTGCTGGTGGATGAGTTGTTGGATAAGGTACATCGAGCCAAGGTGTTCTTCAAACTTGGATCTTCGAACAAACTACAATCAAGTTCACATGGCACTAGAGGACGAAGAGAAGACGATCCTTCAAAACATATCATAGGCACTTCGAGTTCCTAGTCATTCCATTTGGGCTAAGTAATGCCCCCTCCACATTTTAGACAATGTTGTAAACATCGGATGTCGGTGACACATCGAATTGAATTTTCAATGTCAAATATCAGGAGCTGAAAATATGTAGAAAATATTATAAAATATCAAAATTTCATATATTTCAAATAAAAAAACATTTTATGTTCTGAAAGTTAAAAAATCAATATAAGTAAATGAAAAATTAGTCATGTTTATTCTTGGAGAATATTCAAAATAAAACATTATTAACAAATACATATCGATACATTATAAAACATATTTAATATTTATATTAATTTATTCTGATAGAATAAAGTTTTATAGCAAATAAAGAATATTTAAAAGCTAAATATCATTGATTGATTATAAGTCTTCCAAGCTTAATAAATTTATGTTAAAAGCATAAAATAATTAACTATTAGATTTGTTGACACTTTTTGTAATATTAAATAAGAAAAATATAGCGTGAAATAATTATATAAAATTGATTGTAAGAATAACACATTAAAAAGAATGAAAAAATAAGTCTAATTGACTTAATCGTACATAATAATAATGTGTATAGGTGATTTAAACATATAACTCTAGTCTGCAAACACAATATAAAATAAAAATAGCAAACAATATGTTAAAAATCGTGCTGGTCCATATATCGGAAATATCCAGATGTGTCGGCGAATGTGTCGGCGGACGTGTTGGTGGAAATTAAAGACAATGATTTCAGACCATCATGAATGGCATCTTTGCGCCTTATCTCTGGAAGTGTGTGGGATTTTTTTTGATTATATATTTATCTACAACAAATCACGGGTGGATCACAATCAGCATGTTCGGGTAATGTTTGTTATGATACAACACCAAAAATTTGCAATGAAATATGAGAACTTTGCATTTGGTACTGTCTGAGTGTACTACCTCGGTCACATTGTTCGTGGGAGCGGAGTGTCGGTGGATTCGAGAAAAAATCATCCGCAGGTTCCTGGGGATTACAGGATACTATCGACAAGGTTGTAAATATTGATTGTCGGTGACGTGTCAGGTTGAGTTTTTAGATCTTAGATATCAGAAGTCAGATACATGTCAGGGATATTTTAAAATATCAGGTTTTCATATCTCCTAGGTAAAAAAATATTTCTATGTATTTTAATTATAATTGTATGATAAAAAATTAAAGACTAATAATAGCAAGTTTACAAACTATAAGCCATTATATCCCAAAATATATTCAAAAAATATATCAAAAATAAAATATCAGTAGTACAATATGTCTACTATTAACAAATGCAAGCAAATACTTTGTAAAATATATTAAATATTATACAATAATTTTATTTAGATAGCACTAAATTTTATAGCAAATAATATGTTTTCAAACCTAAATATTTTTGAACAAAAATGCAAGTACTTTCATGCTTAATAAACTTATGTTAAAATATTAAAAACAACTAATAAAAGTGTCTTTATAATGTGAAATAAGAAAAAAAAAATACAACGAGATAATTAAATTTTTGATTATAAGAATAACACATAGTAAAGACAATGAAACAATAAGTCATATCGATTTAAGCATATACAATATAATATATATAAATGAAACATATATTGCTTATATAATATAAAATAAAAAACCGACAAAATTTTCAAAAGTCGTGTCGGCCAATATACCAAAAATATCGGATATAATGGTTTATATTTTGCAAAAAAAGACAATCTATTTTTTAGAAATAAAAACATCATTTTGCTCTCAAAAAAGGCAGGTCAGACATGTTCGAAGACATTTAAAACAAAATGAAAAACCTTTCAGTGGATAGAGGAAGCTGGCACATATTTCTTGAGTTATAAGCCACATAATCAAAAATACTAATGTTGCAACTATCTCACTTCACCAAGAAGTTCCAAGTAGATAAGTAGATTGCAACTCCTCAGGATCAGGCATCGAAGTAGTTCTCCATCAGTATGGGAACCCCATTGAATATTTCAATCGTTGATTAGCTCAACATCATCACAAACTGCCAACCTACAAGAAGGAGCTAATGGGGCTAGCCAAGGCAGTTCAATATTGGTGTCCTTATCTGTGGGGGAGTCAGTTCAAGACAAATACCGACCATTTTTGTTTAAAATACTGCACCGCAACAACATTGAATGAGCAAGCTTTTGGGACATGATTTATATATTGAGTACTGAGCAGGCATAATCAACAAGGCGGCAGACGCTTTGTCACAGCGAGATGAAGACGTAGAATGCTTATCTGCAATATCCTCCTCTACAACAAGACTATTTGAGATCAAAAACGTCAAAATCTCCACTCTCACGTCTCTACGGGATAGTATCATGTAGAAGGAAATCGTCGAACATTGTGACTTACAAGAGGGGTCTTAATCTTTACAAGCATCGCTCATACCAAGAGAAACATCACCACAAGAAGTAGAAGTCTTCTAGCTCATTCATTCACTCACCCACATAGGTGAGCATAAAACACTTCAAATGTTGTGAAAGAAGTTTTATCGGAAGGAAATGTGATGGACAGTACAAAAGTCAGAACACCATCACACAATGATGCATATGTCAACAAAACAGGGTTGAACACCTACACCACCAGGATTATTACAGTCGTTATCCGCTCCTACATAAATTTGGGTCAACATATAAATGGATTTCATCGAAGGATTAATAGGGCCCACAACCACTCCGCAGAGGGGGGCCCACATGGGCAGGGGGTAGGGTCCCGCGTCCACCCAGTGGGTGCCACTATCAGGCCTGCAGACCGTACACCCCAACCCCACTCGGCACCTGTTCTCAGTGTCGCGGGTTGTTGAGGCCGGGATTCGAACCCGGAACCTCCTTGATAAGAAACCTTGATTACCGCCCTCAGTTGGTGATGAGGGCAGCAATCAGGGTTTCTTATCAAGGAGGTTCCGGGTTCGAATCACGACCTCAACAACCCGCGTCACTGAGAACAGGTGCCGAGATGGGTTGGAGTGTACGGTCTGCAGGCCTGATAGTGTAACCCACTGGGTGGACGCGGGACCCTGCCCCCTGCCCATGTGGGGCTCCCTCTGCGGAGGGGTGGTGGGCCCGATCAGGGATTGCCTAAGTTACGTGTGAAGCCTCAACCATACACCGCTGTGAGTGTCGCTCAGACCTTCTTCAATCAAATCTTTCGTATGCATGGTCTGCCATAGTCCATTGTATTTGATAGGGATAAAGTGTTGACCATCCAGATTTGTAGAGTTATTTCAACTCAGTCACACCACATTGGCTACATTGTACGCACACCATCCCTAGTTGGACGACCAGATAGAAGTAGCAAAAGGCATATTGGAGAAGCACCTGCAAAGTTTTTCGAATAGAAACCTAGGAGTGGGTGGAATTCCTTGGATAAAATATTGTTGCAAAGCATCCTATCATACTCAGAGACCCCAAAATTTCTCTTAAATTAAAACAACTATAAAAGTCTCCTAAGTGCAATTCAATGATATAGAAGAAATATGTATGTAAAAACGAAGGATAATGAAATCAATGTATTAATCCATAAAAACACTTGGAGCTATTAGCAATTTTTAAACAATATGAAAAGTAATACACGAGAACCGGGAATAGATGGCGAAGATATTTAAATGAGAAAAAGATTTCCAAACATTTTAATAGAGAAAAGGTGTTGCTTTAATCACAAATGACAAACTAATCAAATAATGAAACAATGCAATATGTAAATGTGGTAGCTCCCTCAACTTATCCCCAGAGCACAGGTTGAACATTGACATAAGTGAACCAGACTAGAAATGGATGCAGATAAAAGGGAGCAATGATATATATGCAACGAGCATAACGGCCAAAACACACTATAACCTTCAAGGAAATATGGAACAAGCCAGCGAGAGAGAGAGAGAGATCATGCAGAAAGGCGAGAAAGTTCTAGAGTAATAAGTTTTGGACATCACATAGGGTAGAGAATGAATGAATAAAATTAAGCTAATATAAAGAAAATAAACTTACTGCATGTTGCTGTCATGTGATTCAACAAACCACAAGGCGTCCCATCCGGTGTGTGAACTGGGCAAAGGAAACCCCATGACCTAAACAAAACAAGAAAATAAAAATTAAAACTTTGAGGTAGGCAGAAAATAGCCAATTATGTCACAAAAATAAGATAAAAGGAAGTATATACTCTGGTAGCAACTTGCGGACGGTTGTTATTCTGAGTTTTGCAAAAGAAGAGCCCCTGTGAACAGAACGAAAGTGCGAAATGAAACGGAGATAGTTGAGCCTCTCTGCTTCAATAGTAAATCCTTCCCTCTATAAAAAAAGCAGCCAACAGATCAATTTACACATCTAGAATGATAAGGTCGTGATAAAATTAATATTAAGACTTAGTGAACAAACAAATTAGAGATAAACTGTTAATAGATGCTAATAATGATGAAACTTTCACCTGGTGATCAACCATTAAAACGCAAGGAAAACAGTATATAATAAATAGCATAAGAGTCATATCAGTATCATAATCTTTAACTTCAAAAAAGATAAGATAGACCTAAAAAGAATATTTCGTTATAACCCACAAAATTTTTCTAGATTATGGCACAAAGAAATATTAAAACAAAGTATACAAACATTGTGAAGAGGGAAACTCTAAATGTTCTTGAAGTAAAACATTTGTGAAGAGGGCAGCGATAGATGTTTCAGTTGAATTAAATCATTTGCAACATATTATAAAAAGCCCACTATAAAGTCTCATTTATTTCTATTTTTGTTTGGGTTCACTCCCTTTGTGCATATATAGGGGGGCATTCCATTGTAATAAGATACATAATTCCATTTTTCTTTCTAACTTGGTATCAGAGAACCACTCTAGAGTTGCAGCCTCAGCAGTGTCCTCGTATAAGTCCACCAACCCTGCTTGTGTGGTCTCCTCGTGTGAACAGCGTGAGCTTGCTGCTTCCCATTGCAGCTCGAGTGTCTCACTGAACCGTCGCCACCTTTCGTGCAAACTCCAGCTCTTGAGCGAACTCCTCTTTCTGCTCGGACTTACCAGCTTGTGCAGTCTCAAGCTGTGCAGACTATCCAGCTTGTGCGGACTCCTCGTTCTTCTTGTCGACTCTCCAAATGTGCGAACTCTCAAGCTTGTGTGGTTCTCCCAGCAGTGCAGTCTTTCTTGCCATGCAGCCTCTCCTAGCGGTCCACCCCTTCCACAAGCTCTACGGTTTCTACTTTATTCGCTCTTCTTTTTTGCGGCTTTCATCATCATGGCTAAGTCCTCAGACTCAAGAGTTCAGACTCTTTCCTCAATTATCCCTCCATCAGGAAGTGATTTCTCACAGTCTCATGGTTCCTCTGGTTCCTTTCGGGCCATCATTGTTCCATTGGATGGAACGAATTATCTCGACTGGTCTCGCGCGACACAACATGCTATCTGCAAGCACCAGCTAGCTTTATGGGTACATCAATGAGACGATGATCAGCCTTCCCGGTACTGATCCGGGTTGGAGAAAGTGGGACACCAACAATTCCCTTGCCATCTCGTGGCTGCTTCACTTCATGTCCCCCTTGGTCAATTGTAATTATATGTTTACGGGCTCGGCCTTTGATATCTGAACTTTGGCTCGTGAAACTTATTCCCAAATTGGTAGTTCTACGCGGGTATACGAGCTCACTCGACATCTCCGTGAACTCAAGCAAAGCACTTCTTTCATAGTTGTTTACTTCTCCGAGTACGAACAGCTCTGCCAAGAGTTGGACTACATTAAGTGCTTCACTCTCGTTTTCACTACTGATGCTCAGGATTTAAAAAACAAGGAAGACCGTTATTGGCACCATGTCTTTCTCATAGGCCTTAATATGGAGTTTGATGCGGTGTGCACTAATGTTTTGAACCGACAGCTCCTTCCCTCTCTTCTAGAAGCCTTCAGTATGGTCTTAAGGGACGAAGATCGTTGCTATTCTCTCAACTTTGATCGCAGATCTGATCGTTTCGCCCTTGCTGGAATTCTTCGAGCTTCTCCATCCTCTTCGTCTATCAAGATGTGTGATTACTGTGGCAAACAGGGCCATGCCAGGGACTCATGTTCCTATCTCCATCCTTATCTTGCTCCTAATTACAAAACCTCGCACAAAGGCTCTCGTGGTCATGATCGTGGTGGCTCTTGCCATCCCAATCCTCCATTTGTTGCTTACACTACCAAAACTGCACTTGGTCGGCTTCCATCTAACAGTCTTTCCTCGAAGGAACTGGATGTTTTGCGTTGTATCATGCGCACTCAGGTTTCTTCCCCAATTGATGCATTTGTAACCGCTGGTCCACCCAGCACCCAGTCTGCCTCCACTAGTTCCTCTGAGTTGATTATTGACTCTAGGATGACAGATCACATGACAGGAACATCGTCAGGTTTTACCGCTTACACCCCTCTCTCAGGGTGTGATAAGGTTGTCACCGTCAATGGCTCACTCTCAACGATTGTTGGCAAGGTGACCATCATCTGTTCCTCTGCCACTCCCTTCATATCGGTGTTGAATATTCCTGCTTTTCCTCAAAGTTTGTTGCCTATTAGTCATCTGACTAAATCCTTAAGTCGTTCTGTCACTTTTTCTCATGATGATGGTGTTTTTCAGGATTTGGCAACGAAGCAGTGTATTGGGAGTCATAGGAACTGTGGGGGGTTGTACATCTTGGACCATCCACCAGCTCAAGCTCTCTCCAGTACCACTCCATCTCTCTCCATTCCTCCTTGTCCCTCTTTTGTGAATGTGTGTCGATGGCATTAACGTCTTAGAAACCCCTCCGTCAGCTATCTTCTCAAGTTATTTTCTATGTTTTCGAGCTCTTTGAGCCGATTTGTATAATGAATATGAACTTTCTAAACATGTACAACACAGTCTGAATCATTTTTTCTCCTAATATGGTTCTTTTTGATGATATTCATATTGATGTTTGGGGACCATCCCCTGTTATTTTTCTCTCAGGTTACCAATGGTTTGTGATCTTTATTAATTGATTCTCTCACTCTACTTGGGTGTAATTATTAAAACAAAAAATTGAAGTCTTCGATTGCTTTCGTGCTTTTCACAAAATGGTGACAATTCAATTTTGTAGTACTATTTGCGAGCTAGGTACTGATAACAGGGATGAATACAACAATTATGGTGCCTTTGGCAATTACCTTGTTGATCATGAGATTCTTCATCAAACATGTGTCAACACCTACACTCAGAATGGTGTGATTAAATGTAAGAACATGCACCATCTTGAGGTCACTAGATGTCCTCTTCTAAAAATGAATTTTCTCAAGTCCTATTGGGGTGAAGCGGTTCTCACCATCATTTACCTTAACAATCGTATGCTAGTACCTTACAATATGTCTCTCATCTTTTACATTTGTCCAACAAATGCATTGTTCACACTTCTCATCTACCCCCGCTTGTGTTTGGGTGTATCTGCTTCGTTCATGGTCATCAGAACCATTGTGATAAATTGAATGTGCATTCCCATTGATGAGTCTTTGTTTGTTACTTTGTTACTACGAAAGGGTAACGTTGTTATCATCCTCCCTGTCGATGACTCTACTGCACCATAAATGTGATGTTTCATGATGAGGAACATTATTTCGGTTCTCGTTAGGGGGAGAGTGGCGCTGTTGTCGACGCTTCCAATCTTTCTCTTCGTATTTTGGCCTCACAACCACCACCCGTGATTGCCTCAGACATAACTCATGTGAATCCACCTACAGTGTCCGTTCCACCTTCTACGCTCGGGAGCCTTATTCCTCCGCTTCCTCTGGTCTATCACAGACACAACATCGGTGTTGCGTTGTTACAACCCCCGGACATTCCACCACCGCATGTATGCTCTTCTGACATAGGTTTTGATGACGAGCTTCATCGCCCACTTAAGCATCTAAAGCGTAAGTCGGCCTCTGCTAAAAACCCACTAACCAATTATATCACTTATCATAATCTGACAAGCACACAAGGCCTTCATCTCCTCCTTGGATTTTGTTCACATTCCTAATACTTAGCAGGAAGCAATAGAGATACTTGTGTGACGCAAGGCAATGGAAGAAGAGATGCTGACATTGGAGAAGAACCAGACTTGTACGCTCACCCATCTTCTCGCCGAGAAGAAATATGTTGGTTCCAAATGGGTAATCTCCGTTAAACAAAGCGAGGCTAATTGCTCAAGGATATACTTAAACTACGGGTGTAGACTATCATGAAACATTTGCACATGTTATCAAGATGGAGTCCACCCATGTCATTTTATCATGTGTTGCATGTTTGGGATGGGGGATGCAACAACTTGATTTCAAAAGCACATTTTACATGGTGATCTTGAAACGGAAATCTATATGAAGGTTCCACTAGGTTTCGTAAAGACAGTATCTGAATGAAAGGTGTATTAGCTTAAAAAATCTCTCTACGTCCTAAGGCAATCCCCTGGGGCTTAGTTTGGGAAGTTCTAGAACAACATGACTTTATTAAGATACAAACAGTGTCACTCTGATCATACCCTCTTCGTGAAAAGGACAGTAGAGAAAGTGTTTATTCTCATTGTCTATGTTGACGACATAATCATCATGAGAAATGATATTGCAAAAATCACATGGCTTAAGGCGCTCATGTGTAAAGAGTTTGAAGTTAAAGATTTAGGAAAGTTGAAATATTTTCTATGAATAAAAATTGCACGTTCTGACAGCAGAATCTTCATTTCTTAAAGGAAATGTCCTAAATATACTAGAAGAAACAAGGATCCTTGGTTTTGCTCATGATACTCCCATGAAAGTAAACTATGAGATTGATGAAAACAAGGATGGCGAGAAGATGAACTTCTCAAACTACGAAAAACTGGTGGGAAGGCTGATCTATTTCTCACATACTCTCCCGATATCACACATTATGTTAGAATTCTTAGAATATACATGCATTCTCTCAGATTGCAACATCATGAAGTTGTCATGTGTGTGCTACGGTATTTAAAGAACTCACCTGGAAGTAGAGTTCTATTCTCCATAAATGGAATGGGAGACAAACAAATTGTTAATAAAGTTCTAAATGGAGATAAAGTGGTAAACGACCTTCACTGCATTTACTACCGCATAAAGCTATCACTTAAAATCGAAACCGTAAACCGAACTGGAATGGAACCGGAACCGCAAAGAACCGTACCGAACCGTTCGCGAATTATTCGGGTTCCGGTTAGAATCTTAGAACCGTGAACAACATTGGTCCGGATATGGTTCTTACATTACTCACGGAAAAACAGTCTGAATCGAAGCACCTTTCGCTTTTTATTATCCGGAACCAGAACCGTAACCGCAACATACAAGTCTCTAGCAGTTTGAGAATTTTTAGACCCAAACAGAACCGAAGCAGAACCGAACCATAATCAGATTATTAGTATTTTTAAATATTATAATTATATTGTTATTTTTTACAATCCATCTATAATATATATACTTACTATTAAGGGTAAAACTGGTGGGGTGTGGTGTAGTTTGAACTCAAACCGCAATCGCACCAAAGGGTTTTGGACCGAACAAAATTGCACCGCACCAAAACTGTGAGGTGTGGTTTGAACATTGCATCAACATTACACAATCGTGATCTTTGAATTTTTGAATGAAGATTGGAGGTCCGCGGTTCAATTAAGCCCTCGGGAGTCAGGAAATCAAATTTTGAATATTATTTAATTCCCCTCATGTGTTTTTATATTTGACCTCTCTCATTCATTTCGCCAAGTTTGATTTTGGTTCTGGTTGGAACCGATTGGAATAACTGCATAGAACCGGACAGAACTGTTAGTGGTCGGTTTGGTTTTGGTTCTTGTTGAATCATAATTGAAACCGTTGACATGACAGTTCCAAAAATTATGCTAGAACTGAAACCGGTCAAAGCAAATAAGATTTGGTTCTAATTTGAAGAATCGTAACCATAGCGGTTCGGTTCACGGTTTTAGTAAAACCGGAACCGTGACAGCTCTACTACCACAGGTTCACATTGTCACCGTTCAAAGGTCACAATTGTCCCAAACAGAGCATAAATGTGGTACGCAAATACAATGTGCGCTACAATAAAACTAATATTTAAAAACTCTAAATGTAAATACTTAACACCATATGAAATAGAACATTTAACCTGTAAATTAAACAAAATTAATAAAAAAATGAAAATGATATACAATCAAATATAGAGAAGACTTAGACATGTAAGAGACAATAAATTTTTATCATAAATGCGTCACAGTTAAATTTGAGAATAAAAAATTTCAATAAATCATAGAATCTAATTATTTAAAAATAAATAGAAGCAGAAAAAACATTGCAGCTGAGCTTGGAGTGGATAGATGGAAGGGGAACCGCTACTGCTTATGGTGAGAAGATTTTGTTGATGCTTAAGATTATAGGATAAAAATAGAGAGTAAAGATAAGAATAATAAGTGGGCAAGTAAAGAAATAAAGAGTAGTAGTAGAGTCTATAGAAGAGTAGCGAGAGAAAAAAGAAGCGGGACTTGAAATGAAAGTCTCAATGAATGGATTATCATCACCTAATTAAGCAGGTGAATACTTAGTATTGAAACATGTTGAACCAGATGCACTAAAATGTTTAATTGACGCACTAGATTGTTAAGTCGAAGCACTAACTTGCTAAATAGAAACCCACGTGAGTGGAGGAGCACTTCGCATGCACGTCGAGGGGCTATGAAACGATGAAGGGCTTTGTTACACTCGCATTACCTGCATCGATTCGATGTGCAATGTGATGTAGGGTAAGTACGGTGAGTGCGCTTGGATACCTAAGAACACAATGCCTAGTGAAAAGTGTCGTGCAGATGGACTCATCATGATTAATGTGTGCGGTCTGAATTGAAATGAAAGCAACTTAGAATATTCTGTCAGTAGATCAGCAACTTATTAATCCATCAATAATTACTTAGCAAAATTGACAGCAACTTGCAGTTATGGTGAAAACATATAAGTTCTGTTCTTTTCCGGTTAGAGTGCACAAGCTAAACCACCAAACAAATAACCTCAACAATCAATATTGATTAATTTGAAAGACACAAAATTAACCTCAACAATCAACTTTGCGGGCGCAGTTTTCAATAAGTTTGTTGTTGAGGAGCGGGACTTAGAAGATTTTACAAAGTGGTTCCTTCTAGAGGGATACTCGGCGAGGCTTCCTCGTCGGGGGGAGCGACTGAACACAATGTTGGAGGACGAGCTCGTCTTCCCTATTCGCCACTTCAAAATTGGTCTGCGACTTTCGTTGTGGTTGGAGTGCTGCCAAATACTCTGATATTTCAGCATAATCCCCGCCCAGATCAACCCTAACGGAATGACGATAATCATGGGATTCCTTTGTTTCTTACGATCAGAGCAGATCGTCTTTGATCTCTCCGTCATCTGTAAGATCTTCGCATTCGCGGAGACTAATGAGGGGGTCGTCTACTTGAGCAGCCATGGCTGCACCTTGGTCGGCACAACAAACAAGGTCCATCGATGGGGCGAGTGACAAGTTATTTTTGGTGGCGACTTTGAAGGAGTTCCTTGTCGGCCGCAACAGCCATCCGAGGCGACCTTCCTACCACCTCTCCTATAGGAACCACAAGAGCAACTAGGCGATGCCTTCAGAGGTCGCAAATTTGACGTCATCCACTGGCGACTTCATGTCAATCAGCTGGGACAAATCTTCTCGGGCGAAGGTGAACATCTGCGCGAGCTTCTTTCGTACTCGCTGCCTTCGGCACATAGCTTGTTTCTTACGACGACTAACTGTTTTCTTTCATTCTTCAGCTTTTGCATTATTTTGTGAGAACCCCTCCCACTAGCGAAGGAGGTCGCAACTTCCCGTCAGAGCTCGTAAAATCAGCCTGCTGATGTCGAGGAAGTGTCAGAGCCCTCAACCAACCCTTCTGCACGCGTTGAAGATCAACAAAGATCCGACGAGAAAGGGGGATCCTCGCAAAAGAGGCAAGATAAAGGGAAGGGAAAGGCCAAGTCCCAAGAACCGGCGAGGAAGAAGGCGAGGATCTCCCGCGAGAGCTTTTGCAAGAAGGTCGATCCTTATGAGGCTGGCGAGCCATATCTCCATCTGAACTATGGACTAGGGCGCAACGGCGAGGATGCCTACAGTCGCCCGCTGGTGACCTGGGATGAGGGCGAGCATAAGGTGACCCAGAGCACCAACTTGCCCGTCTGGTCGGAGAATTGGGATGATAGAGGTGAGGCGTATGATGTCGCCTACGCACTTTATGGTCGCGCAGACGCCAAATCGTTGCAGGATGTCGGCGCGAAAGAACTCGCGAACCAAACTGCTCACGCGCTTCTACGACCGAGCTGGGTCACTGCACGGCGAGGAGGCTGCTCGAGACCCAGCTGCAGGTCAAAGTACTGAGCAAGAGGATTTTGGAGCTCAGGTTGAAACTCTGTCATGGTTCTCCCGGCCCTCGGGCCGTACTTGGATAGGAGGTCAGCTGTCAAGTTCTCCTATCGCGACACATGTTCAACGAAGAAACACTGAAAACTCTTTATCAAGTCTTTCACTTTTACCAAGTATCTTTGCAAGATGGGGTCGCGCACTTCGAACTTTCCCCTGATTTGTGATGCAATTACCATTGAGTCTGTGAAGGCCCTGATATCCTGGATTCTCAACTCCATGGCAAGGCGTAGGCCTAGGCCTGCCACCATGGCTTCATACTTCGCCTTATTATTCGTGACGGGGAAGAGGATCTCAACTGCGTGCTCGATCCTAGTTCCTTGTGGGCACACCAGCACGACGTCCACTACTACCGAATTTTTTCTGAAGCTCCATCCACGAACATCTTCCAGGAAATTGGGATTGAAGAGCCTTCGTCCCCCCCTTCCTCGGCAGAGAAGTCAACTAAGAAAATCTCTACTGCTTGGGCTTTGATTGCTACCCTTGGTGAGAAAGAGATGTCGAACTCGCTGAGTCCTACTGCCCACTTTGCTAGCCTTCATGAATGTTCCACTCCATCCAAGATACTTCGAAAAGGATGGTCGGATACGACCTTAATGGAGAAAGCTTGAAAATAAGGTTGGAGCTTTCGTGTTGATATCACCATGGCGAAAGCTAACTTCTCCAAGATAGGATACCTCATCTCCGCCTTCCTGAGCACTCGACTTACATAGTAGATGGGAAGTTGCCCCTTCCTTTCTTCCCGGACAAGTACTTTGTTGACTTCTTCCGCTACCACTCCTAGATAAAGGAGGAGATCTTCACCTTCTTTAGGGCCTTAAAGCAGAGGTGCTTGGGTTAGTTGTTGCTTAAGTTTTTCGAAAGCCTCCTCGCACTTCTCGGTCCACTAAAAGTGTTGACTGCCTCATAGAGTTTTGAAGAATGGAGAACACTTCTCCCTTGTCTTGGACAGGAAGAGGCTAAGACCTGCCAACCTTCTTGTTAGCCTCTGAACTTCTTTGGAGTTCTTTGAGGACGTCATTTCCAGAATAGCTTTGACATTATCGGGGTTAGGCTCACCCCCCCCCCCTCGGAGTGAGGAGGTGACCTAGGAACTTTCCCCTTCCTGCTCTGAGCACGCACTTCGCCGGATCGAGCCTCATTTTGAACTTTAAGCGTTGTGAAGGTCTCCACCAGATCCCTTGTAAGTTCAGTGATGCTCCTGCTTTTGACCAAGAGATCATCCACGTACACTTTCAGGTTTTGTTCCTTTAGGGCCTGGAACAGAGGGGCATGTTGCCCCTCTTCACCTTCTTTAGGGACTTGGAGCAGAGGGGCTTGGGTTAGCTGCTGCTTAAGCTTTTCGAAAGCCTCCTCGCACTTCTCGGTCCACTTGAAGTGTTAACTGCCTCGTAGAGTTTTGAAGAATGGAGAGCACTTCTCCCCCGTCTTGGACAGGAAGCGGCTAAGACCTGTTAACCCTCCTGTTAGCCTCTGAACTTCTTTGGAGTTCTTTGAGGACGTCATTTCCAGAATAGCTTTGACATTATCGGGGTTAGGCTCCACCCCCCCCCCCCCTCCCCGGAGTGAGGAGGTGACCTAGGAACTTGTCTCTTCCTGCTCTTAACATGCACTTCGCCGGATTGAGCCTCATTTTGAACTTTAAGCGTTGTGAAGGTTTCCACCAGATCCCTTGTGTGTTCGGTGATGCTCCTGCTTTTGACCAAGAGATCATTCATGCACACTTCCAAATTTCGTTCCTTTTGCTCCTTGAAGATTTGATCAATCATTCTTTGGTAGGTAGATCATGTGTTCTTCAGTCTAAAGGACATCATTTTGTAGCTGCAGCAGTCATTGTTGGTGATGAAGGAGACATCGCGGCAGTCAGGGGGATGCATCTGAATCTGGTGATACCCTGAAAAAGCATCAAGAAAACTCATTACAGAAAAATCGACGGCTGAATCAACAAAAAGCCAATACAAAATCTCCAGCCCCCCTTGGCTTTTTTCATCATTACAATGTTAGATACCCATCCTGGATACTAGATCTCTGACACAAAGCTTGTCTCAAACAACTTCCCCAATTCCTCCCTGATGGGCTCGGCCTTCCTTTGCGTTTAGTGGACGAGTGCGATCTTGGGGTCCAGATTGAGACGATGACAGACTACCCCTGCATTGATTCCTGACATCTACACGGCGCTTCAAGCGAAGATGTCTACATTCTCTTGTAGAAAGACCGTCATCTCCACTTCCCTGTCTAAAGTCAGGGATCTTCCGATCTTAAGCAACCCGGGCTCTCCACTTTTGGAGATCACCTCCACGTCCTCTAGCTCCTCTGCAGCTTCAAGGTTGTCTGCTCCTTCCATGATCTCTCCAGTCTCTTCGCGTCCTCCATTCAGCTGATGATACTGACGGCATTGAGATAACACTCCCGAGCATCTTTAGGATCTCCTCTGATCCTCACTTGGACATCTCCACTACAGCACTTCAGACACTAATGGTAGGAGGATGGGACGGCCTTGAAGTAGTTGATGAGCGGCCTCCCAAGATAGCATTGTAGCAACTCGTTGTGTCTACAATAACGAACCTGTACCCGATCGAGGTGTCGCCGAGTGTTACCAGTAACTCGACGAACGTCCTTTTGAAGATGACATTCACCGAGCTTCTATTGTCTGTCAGGATCCAGTCGACAGTGAAGCCCTTGATGGATGGTTGGATGACCTTGATGGATGGTTGGATGACGGGGCATCGTGAAAGGAATTCTCGTTCCCAAGTATGTCCTCCTCTGAGAAGGTGATCTCATCCAACGGGGGCGGTGCTTGAGAGGTCGAAGCAACGCTCTTGAGGTAGATTTGATGGAGACTTCCCTTTCGGGAAGCTCCTAGCCCGCCCACCCCACCCACCGTGGATCACTCCTCCTGCTCCTCCTTAAACCACTTCTTCGCGACCTCCTTGGTCGATCCAGTCTTCGTTCCTCTTTCTTACTAGAGCTTGGAATGTTGTTGGCCCTACTGGGACTTCCTTCCTTGATTGTGCTCTTTCTCCCCTCATGCTTCCAACCTCCTCCCTGCTTCCCAAAAATCTGAGCAAGTCATTGTCCTGTGCCCCTCTACTCGATGCAGTTCGCAGTAGAGGGGAATCTCCTCTGCTTGGTTCCTCCTTGGTTGATTCCTTCTGCGATTCATATTCCCTTGTCGGGCAATAGACATCGCCTCCTTGCGCGCTCCTTGTTGCCTCTCATGCTGGTTAGCATTTCTCCTTTCAGGGGAGAATTTCCTCCCCTCTCCTTGGTGTTGGGGTCTTCCCGCTGGCCTCCACGGGGGACGGTTTACAGGATACTGGAATCTTCGTGCCTCCTCTATTCTTTCTGGAGCCACTACGTGCCTCCTCTCTTCCTACCCTTGAGGCCTCGTCTGCCTCCTTGACTCCTCTCTCCTTCTTGGCACTTCCCTCCTCTCTTCCTTCCTCCCTTGATCTCCCTTAAGTCCTCTCTTAGATGTTTCCTTTTCCTCCCCATCTTCCTGAGTCACCTTCTCCAGCTTGGCTAAAAATTTGGAATTCATCGTTTCCCCGTGTACGAACTTATTCGCCCTCTCGATCAGATCTTCGTAGGAGACTGGGGGATTCGAGCCGGCCTCCATACAGAAGAGACTCTGCTTCAGGTCGAACGTCAGGGCTAGCTGCAAGGTGAAGCCATCCACCTCCTGGATACCAAGAACCTCTTCTTGGAACCGGTCAATGTAACGACCAAGCCTCTCATTTTTCCCATGTTTAATGTGAAAGAGAGCGGTCGCCTCCTTCTTCCTCTTCTTCGATGTTGCAAACCTCGTCATCAGCCCTCGGCGTTGGTCCTCGAAACAGTATATCGAGCTTCCTAGAAGCTGGTGAAACCAATCCCCGGCCTTCCTCTTGAAGGTGATGGAGAAGAATCTGCACTTGAACACGTCCGCTATGTTGCGGATGGACACCACGTCCTAAAACAAGTGGAGATGCCTAACCGGGTCATTTCTTTCAGAGTAGTAGCTCGGGACTGGCTCTCTGAAGCCTTCGGGGACTGGGGATGATAACACTTCAGCACTAAACAGACTCCTCCCTCCTTGGCGATGAATTACCTCGTTCTGGCGAGTAACACCTCCATACTCGCAACCATGTCGAGCATCCTGGAATCTCACCAGATTCTCCACATCTCGGAACCTGATGTCTTGAGAACTCACTGCGTAGAACTGCGACTACATTAGTCTCTCCGGCTCTTCTTCCACATGCTCCTTTCCTTGCCACCTAGGAGTCCCTCGTCCTCCGACGGAGTCATGCGATGAGGCAAGGTCATCGTGACCTCCGGGCGAGGAATGAACGTTGCTCGCATGGTCCCCTCTATCCTCCGCACGAAGTCTTCGAAAATTGAAACTGTCACGTAGCCGCCTCCACCTAACTATCTCTCCATTCTCGCTTGCATCCACCATCTCGCCTACTCGTAAGATTTTCCTCTTCGGCTACGATCCATGCTCACCGCACCAAAATGTTGAAGCCGGGAAAATTCCTACTTCAAAATTCGGATCTAAGTGCAGGCTAAGGTTACTGCAGCGGTCGAGCTTAACGGGTAAGGACAAAAAGACTAAAAGAGAACTAAAGGACCTCAGGCGCTGCGGAAGGGAGGTCCCACCACGTACCCGGAAGCTTAGAAGAAACTTCCCCTCCATAACCAAAAATGGTTAAGCAGGGAGCAAGAGGAACACTAGCCCGGTGACTATCTCAAGATGGCGACTATGAGGGATGATCACTATTTCACGGCTCAGATCTTCAGAAATGAGATTCCAAAACTCAGACAAAAGTCTTCAATCTTGTAACCCTGGGGTCGTATTTATAGGGAAATCCAGGGGGGGTCTTATTCATAGCCCAACCCCCACCTTGCAACCATGTAACTTCTGGAGGAGCTCGCCTAGCTTAGGCAAGTATTTGTCTTAGTCTCCTACCAGGCGAGTATGCAAGGGGTGTTCGTCATACTCGCCCAGGTCTCTTACTGTGTTGAATGCTGACTTTGACTCTTGCATTGACTTGTTGACTCTGACCCTTTGCTGACTTGACTTTGAGTGGGCCTACTCTCGACAAATATGGGTTGTACAACTACCACTGGAGGCGTCAAATAACTCCCATCTCTAGTGCTCTCTGAGTGTCATTCTCTCATCCTTCTTCTACAGCTGCTACAACATCCTCCTCGGCGGTCTCTTCAACCTCAGCGCCAAGTGCTAGCGTCAATTTCTTCTTCATTGAGTAGATTCCTCGTGGGGCATTGTGCATCCACATGGCCTCTACCTGAGCACCTAAATCATAAAATTCCGCCCAACTTGGCATTGAGAGGAGTGATCGCTCCAGAGACTGCTCCAATCTATGAGGAATCATCTCACGACGAATGTCCACCTTCAGATCCACCCTAAAACATGAAACGGTGGCAATGGCCTCCTCGTGGAGATTGCTCCTCACGACAAGCTTATTGAATCATAGGATATACTCAGCCACGAAGTGAGTGCCTTGTCGTATGGCGTATAACTAATCAAGAAACTAATTCATATAGGATGCGGGGAGGTACTTTTTATTTAACCTTTACTTCATGTCAGCCCATCTATTAATGGGGTAATATCTCTCACGCTCAAAAGACCGCTCAAAACTTGTCTGGTAAATCTTTGATTTCCCCTGGAATCGCATCTTCGTGAATCTAATGTGACGCTCATCGGTGATTACAAACCAGTCGAAGCAGCAATCCATGTTCAATTATCAGTCGCTAAAAGATCTATGATCAAGTTGATCGTCAAAGGAAAGGGAGTCGACGCAGACACGATGGGTGATATCATCCTCGGTCGGGGAGCCCCGGCGAGGAATTGGTGGGTAACCTCATACTAATCATACACATAGTGAGCCTGAAGAGTAAAACAGTCTCTGCGGAGTTGGGATTGCAGCTATCGGTAACACATCATGAGGGTGTAATGGCCTAGTGAGTGACGCACAGTCGCCCAGGATGTGGCGCTCCGCAGACCATCACAATTTAAATCGATATTTGAGTAGAGTTTTCAAAGTATAGTGCAACACAAAATAAAACACAATGAGTACCAAATAGGAACATAATAAAACATTTATTCCATTAGCAAGTTAAAGATATATCAGATTTTACGCAATATACTTATGACATAAACCCAGTAAATCCGCATAATATCCACTATACAATATACAAGATAACTATAAGATCATTAATTTCGTATTTTGGCACACGAAACACTGCAGGTCTGACATGTCTTGATATGTTTATCCACAACTTCCCGGATGCCTACAAATAATTTTAGTCATCCCAAAAACATAAAGCAATGAGCGAGATGCAGGTGTGGACCAGATCGTCAAATTGAACCTCTAATCAATGCCTACGACGCATATATATACTCTAGTAGGTCCCGGCCCCATCACACTGCTTTTCTTAAAACATTCTTCAATGCACTTTTGAAATTTCCAATCTATTTTGTGCTACTGGTAGCATTGAAAGATAAGGTGTTTCTTAAATATTTGAAAAAAACGATTGAAAAAAAGTTAGAAGTTTGGTCTACAAATGCATAAAGCAGATTTATTGCTTGCCACTCCCTTAATTTTCTATGGATTAGAAAAAAGTAAGGAACTCAAGTCATGGGAAAGGAATAAACAGATGAAGAGGAAGAAAGGGAAAGACGATAGCACACTTGGTCATTTCTTTCGACATTCAAATAGTTACACTCAAATAGACGATAGGAGTTGAAGTAAAGAGATGTTTTTGTTTCTTTGCTCCTTTATATTCCAATTTCACTATTAGCACAAATAGAGAACAAAATTATAATCTGCACACACCAACAGGGAAAGTTGGTCAGAACTAAAGGTTTGAGCAGAAGATACTAGCATTGCCTGCATTGGTTTGAGCAGAAGATACTAAATGATTTTAATGAATACTTTGGAAGGAAGAGTGTTATTCCAATAAATAGTGTGCTTTCCTCACTTATTCAAAAAAACATGAGTTAAATGCTTGAAATCACATATTGGATTGTATACCATCATTTAGAATTATGAGGATCAATATAATTGTTGAAGGATAAATTGATAAATTTAAATGAATTTTTTAAAAATAATTTGGCTCTATGACACATAAAAATTGTGTGTATACTTAAATATGTGACGTTTTAGCAAATATGTATGTGTGGGCTTGGTGGGATTATTATTTGTCTGCAATTGTAGTTTGAGTTGCCTGTGTTTGTGTGAACTTAGATACACTTGAGTATTACTTGGGCTTTGACGTGGGTCAAAGTGAAGGGTATTAGTTGCTCTCTGTGAAAATATACTTATAACTTGCTTATAGAGATGAACATGATGAATTGCAAGCCTAGTCCCAATCCAACGGAAGTGGATTGCAAGTTTGATGATGAGAAGGAAGATTTCTTAAAAGGTCAAATTACTTGTATATATAAATAAATTTGAGTACCCAAAGTAGCTCCGTTTGGGATTTCTAAATCTTTTTATCAATATAACTTGTGCAATTACAGCCATATGATAAAAATGGATATGCCCCTTAGGTGTAATGATTAAAAATAGAAAGCGGCAAACAATAATATGAACAGCTATTAAAATATATAAGTTGTAAAACTAGAAAGAATAGAAAATAATGATTCATTACCATAAAGTTATAATAGAAAGACGCAAGAGCACTACTACTTGAATACAAGATTGTAGCAATAATTTTCAGTAGAGTTGTTGGGCATAAAAAAGAGTAGGCATGGACAAATCAACCGCCAGAATAAATATTAAAGAGAAAAAGAAGAGTATCCACCTTAGAAAGACTGTGAATATTGCCAATAAGAATGAATTGAAAATGAGAATTTAAGTAACTGACTCAAAACTGTTGGGATAAAATCAATTTATGGTGTGATAAAAACTCAAGCAAGCAGTTTTCATACTTGTATCAACTCCTATGGAAAATATGAACATATAGGGAAAAATTTATATCAAAACAAGACTACTTGTGTGCATGTTTCATGTGAATCCAAATTAATGAAGTGCCAGCAAGCCCCACCACCCCCAAAAATGCCTAATAACAAAGCAAATAATGTAAACATACAAATGTAGATACATGCAGGTCAAGACGTATCAATGCATAAATATTAAATCCACATACAATCATCAAAATTCAAAACACACATATATCCATTAGCATTATTGCATACATCCTCATCATCATTAGTAGATACCCCCACAATTTTGAGTCAATTTCTGTCTTTATAGTTTTTTTTGACATCAATGCATACAAAGATGGCATAAAAGTTAAGTTCATGAAGCTAACTACCAGTCTACCACTGTATACCTTTCAAGTATCAATGTGGACACAACGACTTTGTAAAATGGTTATTTCTTAGGTGTTTTACAAATTAAATAACAATTAAACTGAGGATAATATGTAACATGCATATATTTAAGTATTTGATAGAAAAAAACTGCAGAAAAAATAATCAATTTAATATTGATGTCAATTGTTCAAAACAGCAAAACTGTTGACAAATACCTGAGGTAAATCTATAGCTGTTAATGTGGCTAATCTTCCTACTTTGATCAGGTTTTCAATTGATCTGCCAACATACGCAGCATGGCGTCTAGAAATTTTCTTTACTAGTTCTACTGCATAAATTAAGTAAAGTTAGAATCCAGGTCCAAAAACCTTGAAAATAAGTTTTGGATTGAAACTTCTGTTTTACCAATATAAATTATAGAACTTACAGATGCTACAAAATTCTACTTCAGGACATCTTTACCAATACAGACGAAATTACTCTAAAAGATTAACTTTTATACATGAACGACTCCAAGACAGTAAATTACTATATATCCAACTATAAGTGTTCGTTCATTTTGATGGAACTGGAACTTTGAAATTGAAATTGTTCCAATAAAAAATGACCTTCAATTGTAAGTCTAGGATCCAGATTCCGTTCAAACACACAGACACTAAAAATTTATGTCTTATACATAAATCACTCCTAAATAGAAAAGTACTAGTTATCTAACCATAAATGTCAATCAAACAATGCAATCCTTCAAATGACTACAAATTTTGCATATATATTTCATAGTACCGAGCGTACGCAACACGAAGAGCAGCCTTGCAGTGGGAATGCTCATTGTAGGAGTTGTGCTGGGGTTAGGTTACTTGCATGCAAAGAAGATCGATTCTAGGAATGCATCACGCCTAAAGCAGATGGAATACTTAAAGCTAGGGTGGCTACTGAACAATAAGAGCACCTGTACAAGGATTGTGGAGCAGATGCAATGTCATGCAAGGGGAGTTGCAAACAAATACCCTTGCATCCAACTCATCCCATCAAATGGGTAACATCTCATCCCAATCTCAAACTATTAGCACCTCTACATCAAGCCGCTCCCAACAATACCCAATTTCAGGGAAACAAATCTTAAGTTTGGAAATGGTCAGTTAAAGGAAAGTCATATATGCTAGAATTCTTGCTTGTTTTGCTTTAGATATATCATTCATGAAAGCCATGTATTAAAGTTGATCATCTAATAATTAGTATAAAAGTTCTTGGTTTGTTCAACACTATTTGTAAAACTTAAAATCATGTTTTATAGGGGAAAATGTAAGATCGACAATAGTTTTGGGACTAATCATGCGGTTGAAGTCGTTGGTACTTGATGTTAGAGACAATTAGATGCCATGTATTTCTATAATTGTTGTACCCATGCTTTATGAAACACCCCAGGATTTTTTTATCTTAAATAGTTCTTGTTTGAAGGGGAGCCTTGGTGCACCGGTTGAGGTGTTGTCGTGTGACCATGAGGTCAGGGATTCGAGTCCTGGAAGCAACCTCTTGCAAAAAAGCTGAGTAAGGTTTGTCTACATTTCATCCTTATGGTGAGACTCAGCCCAGGACTCTCGCTCCACGGGGATGCCTTGTAAACCTAGCTGCCCTTTTTAAATAGTTCTTCTCGTTTGCAATTCTGGGAGATGTAGTTATATAATTTTTTGTAAATATTTTACTCTCATGGGTCTGCCGCATTTTTTATTTTTAATGTTGGTCTTTGTTTTATTCTTCATTTGTTTGAGTAAATATGAACTTTGTTTTACTTTGTCGGTGATGCGGAGCAGAGATGAGGATGTGTTTTGGGCCCGTTCGGGGCTGATTTGACAACTTTCCATATATGGCGTGCCCGGATCAACGATCGGACTCCGCGATGGCGTCCGGAGCATCACCGCGAGTAAAAATCCTATATTACTTTATTTTTTTGGACTTTTATTTCATGTATTTTGAGGCATCTCCTGCCGGCCAATCATAGTCGTCGAATGGGATGCCCTAGTGCTTTTATTATAAATAAGAGTGGTAGGGGGCTGAATTGAACGATTGCAGATTGTGGAGACATTAAATCATGGAATCCCGCGATCCCTCCCCGGTGCCGACGCCGTGGAACCCTAGGTGACGACTCCTAGGCGCTCAAACTCCCCCCCCCCCCCAAGGTACTACCCATCCATAGCCTTCTTCTTCCCCCCTCTGAAACCCTCATCCGCAGCCCCTACAGCCCCCAAATCCCAACCCCTACCGCCGAACACTGCTCACGGAACTTTTCACCGAAACCACTGTTCACTGACATCACTGTTCACCTGACTACTGTTCATCCGACTACTGTTCGATCGATTACTATTCACTGATTACTGTTCACCGAAATACTATCCACCGAAATACTGTTCACGCCGGCCCTCCACTTCTTCCCTCCCGTGGATCCACCCTCCGTTAGCCCTAATTTCTTGGATCGATTCAGATCTAGGAATTTCAGGCCCGATCCGTTATTTCCACCTTTCGTTCATCACCCCTCCACCCGGATCCGACCCTATATAGAAGACTCACCCTTCCCCGGCCCGGATCTACTAGTACGTGGCCGGATCTACCCATTTCACGTCCGATCTCACCATTTACCGCCGAGGACAGCCACCGTCATCGTTTTCACACCGCCGGTTCCACCTTCGATCTCCGATCTACACATCCGGATTCTAAATCTTCAGTGCCTCGGTTCAGCCCTCTACTTTGTGAGTTCTCTTATGGTATTGGTATATGTAATTTGACATTTATCATTGGTGAATTAATATACATCGCGTTGATTCTTGCTAGTAGAGATTTGTTTCGATAAACTACTAACTTGCAGGAGGAATTATTTGCCGCGCGCTTGACCTTAGCACTCCGAGCGGAGGAACGCCGTATAAAATTGCTAAATTAAATAATTGTTTCACTCTTGATTATTTGTGTGGTGTTAAGAAAATTATCATTGCTCAATTTATTCTTCGTCACTTCCGGCGGCCACATTGCATGTGGTTTAGTACTAGCGTGTCACATTTGCATTTCGTCCATAATAGCCTAGGTTTTGTACACCCCATAGCCTACCCTACATTAATTGATATCAGAGGGAGGTTGCGCACACTTTTCGATACGCAGTCGAATAGTCTATAAGTTTCTTTTGTTATGTCTAGGTGTCACAATTATTCTTCTCCTCACTTTGGAAGTCCCGATTCCACTTGCACCCGCTCTCACAAAGCCCCATCAGGGAGACCCTCACATTACTACGACAGTTATCCTCGATCGAAGCACACCACTTTTAGAGATCATGTTGACCCATCGACACGACCCCACTATGCTAAAGACGGTCAGTATGATGATTGTCGTCGTTCTTATCCGTACACGTGAGCGGATCGTGTTGAACCTTTGACACGACTCGGTTATCTTAGGGATGATTATTATGAGGATGGTCGTTCCGAGAGAGATCTTGAGAGTCAGTTTCGTACTGCTGCCCCTTCCTTTGACGTCTCATCGAGTCCCGAGTCTTTCAGTTATTGGCTCGTGAATATGGAATATTATCTCGATCATTTTGAGTTATTCGGCGAGCGTCGCATCAAGTTTGCGAAACTTAGACTTCTAGATCAGACGAGGGCATATTGGGATAACATTGAGAAGACCCGCGAGCAAGACCGTCTTCGTCGCATCACTAGTTGGGTGGACATGAAGCGTACATTGTGTCAAAGGTACCTCTGCCTTCATCATATCAAAGTCGCTTGCTCGACCAATTATTTTCCCTTCAGCAAGAATCCATGCCTATCGTTGAGTACAGGGATTGATTTGACGAGTTAGTTGTGAGGAGCGATATCCGAGAGGACTCAACCATGACCACTTGCAGATTTCGGTATGGCCATCGATCTGACATACGTACTAAGGTGGTTTATCATAGCTCGAAATCCCTCGAGCAGACGTATCAACTTGCCCTTCATTATGAACAGTCTTTGAGATCCGCCAGAGCTGGTCGGTTGGACCCTCACCTTGACCTCCGCAGTACGAGTCCTTCTCATACTGAGGTCACCACGATGCCTACAACTGTCCTGTCACCACGATGCCTACAACTGTCCTGTCACCCACGACGGAAGTGATACCCAATACAGATTGCGCTCACCCCAGCAAGATGCTTAGCCCTGTGAGTGACCTATCTCTTGTTTCTGACCTGTATGACTCCGACGGAGGGTGAGCCTGAGCGACCTATTGAGTCTGTAGTGTTGTGCCCCTCACCCACACCTCCACTTTTGGCATGTCTGGGGTTGATTAACACTCATATCCTAGACTCATGTCTTGACACCGCACCCGCAGACACATTCTTGAGCGTAGGTCTATGTCGCTTTTCCCTTGGCATTACCCTGAGCCACGTTACAACCGAGAGCTCAGAGCCTGGTGTTGATCTCGTAGTGGCTATGTCACTCATGCACGAGGACACTACCCCTTTCGATGGTACTCATCGGAAGGACCTTGACCTTAGTGACGAGCCCTATGACGAGCCCTATGATGAGCCCCCTGTTGAGCCTCCTAATGATCCGCCACATCATGGTGAGGATGAGACTCGGGTGAGCCACTCATGTATGAGACCTCTTTCATTATCATCTCTGGCCTTGCCCCAGAGAAGGGACCTTGAGTGGAGCATGACGTATGCAGGGCCTACCGTGAGTTCACTTGAGCATACTCATATTGTGAGGACCTACCTTATGACACCTCACACTTTGGATGAGTTTTGGGACACGCCACCTGCTGAACCACCCGATGAGTTCTTTCTTGACTGGGACGCCCCCCATATTCTAGAGTCACGACTTCAAATCTGTGCGGACAATTTTCACCCAGGTGGTTGTCTTATCCGCGATGACTTGTCGTACACACCTCCTAATGAGCCCCCAGATGTGTTACGTTCCTTGAGAGACATCTGGCTCGTTACGAGCTTGTATTTGAGTATAGTTGACTCTCAAGATCATCTGATCACTCATCTCACACTAGATGAATATTTTTATATTCCACCGAAAGAATCTCCTGATATGTCACCATATTTTAAAGACATCTCCGACATTATTAGATTTTCCTATAAGGAGTGTACCGTGTCTGTTGTGTTGTCTTTGCATCGTTTGCATTACCTGTATGAGTCTGTTGAGTCTTTTACACGACATTTGCATAAGTTGCATGAGTCGGTCCGCAGACGAATAATAACGAGCAATGAAAACTATAAAATCCATGTAGATAAGCGTAGGCGAGAGCAAATATTTAATGAAGGCGAGAAAGTAATGAAGTGAATCCGCCCTGAGAGGCTACCCTCGGTGCCTACCAAAAAGCTAAGTGACAGGCGAATGGGTATTCAATTATTAGTCGTATTGAGACAAACGCCTACCGGCTCGATACCCCGGCAAGTATGGGAGTTCACCCGGTGTTTGATGTCGAGGATCTGACGTCGTATTATGAGCCTCACAAGTACGTGGACCCGGGCAGTGGAGATGCCCAGCCGCCCCCACCCCCATTTTTGTTGTCTTACCACTCTCTTACTCCACCTACATCTGATGACCACCACAGTCCACCCCGTGCTACCACCCTTCCACCTGAGAATTCGTCTTCTTTGGGTTCACCACCAACACCGCCGATCGCACCGGGATCCACCTTTCGAGAGATGAGCGATGAGTGCATCACAAGGATCAGATCCCACCAGATTGTTCCCACCACAGATGGGCTGCGCCGTCGCTACTTGGTACATTGGCGGGGCCACCTCGATGGAAAGGACGCTTGGATACTTACAACAGAGCTTGATCGATTCAGCCCTAGACTTCGACATCAGCACGGCCTTCTCCATTCACCAGAGATGACAGCTTTTCAGTCAGGGGAAATTGATTGGCGAGGACACCCTTCCGCCGACGACACATGGACGACTTCCGGTGGACCTCTTCGAGTTGTACCTGGCGATCAGCGAGAGAATTCCGATCCCAATTCATCGGGAGATGAATTCTTTCAAGCCGGGGAGATTGATGCGGAGCAGAGACGAGGACGCGCTTTGGGCCCGTTTGGGGCCGATTTGGCAACTTTCAATACATGGCGTGCCCGGATCAACGATCGGACTCCGCGATGGCGTCCGGAGCGTCGCTGCGAGTCAAAATCCTATATTACTTTATTTTTTTGGACTTTTATTTCATGTATTTTGAGGCATATCCCGCCGGCCAATCATAGTCGTCAAATGGAATGTCATAGTGTTTCTTTTATTATAAATAAGAGTGGTAGGGGGCTGAATTGAACGATTGCAGATTTTGGAGACATTGAATCCCGGAAACCCGCGATCCCTCCCCGGTGGTGACGTCGTGGAACCCTAGGTGACGATTCCTAAGCGCTCAAACTCCCCCCCCCCACAAGGTACTACCCATCAATAGCTTTTTTATTCCCCCCTCCAAAACCCTCATCCGCAGCCCCTACAGCCCCCAAATCCCACCCCTACCGCCGAACACTGCTCACAGAACTGTTCACCGGAACTATTCACCGAAACCACTGTTCATCTGATTACTGGTCATCCGCCTACTGTTAACCCGATTACTGTTCACAGAAATACTACCCACCAAAATACTGTTCACGCCGGCCCTCCACTTCTTCCCTCCTGTGGATCCACCCTTTGTTAGCCCTAATTTCTTGGATCGATTCAGATCTAGGAATTTCAGCCCCGATCCGTTATTTCCACCTTTCGTTCATCACCCCTCCACCCGGATCCGACCCTATATAGCGGACCCACCCTTCCCTGGCCCGGATCTACTAATACGTGGTCGGATCTACCCATTTCACGTCCGATCTCATCATTTACCGTCGAGGACAGTCACCGCAATCGTTTTCACGGCGCCGGCACCACCTTCGATCGCCGATCTACACATCCGGATCCTAAATCTTCAGTGCATCGGTTCAGCCCTCTACTTGTGAGTTCTCTTGTGGTATTGGTTTATGTGATTTGACATTTATCATTGGTGAATTAATATACATCGCTCTGATTCTTGCTAGTAGAGATTTGTTTCAATACACTACTAACTTGCAGGAGGAATTATTCGTCGCGCGCTTAACTTGGCCCTCCGAGCGGAGGAACGCCATATAAAATTGCTAAATTAAATAATTGTTTCACTATTGATTGTTTGTGTGGTGTTAAGAAAATTATCATTGCTCAATTTATTCGTCGTCACTTCCGACGGCCACATTGCATGTGGTTTAGGACTAGCGTGTCACATTTGCATTTCGTCCATAATAGCCTAGGTTGTGTGCACCCCGTAGCATACCCTACATCAGTAAGTTATCAGTTATAAACTTCTATTCAGTGTTCAAGTTTGGTTAAAATTTAACATCATGAAAATTATTTTTTAATTCCTGTGAATTAATTATTGCATGCAATGGAACAACGGAATTAATCAATTCCAGTTCTACAAACTGAATTTTGTCATCTAACCTAAATTGGAATTCATTTCAACTCCTTTTTTTGAAGGAATTGGAATTGGAATGCATTCCAATTTTGCAATTCCATCTCATGTGATCTGAACGAACCCTGCGGATTTTGAGATTTTGCGGGAGATATAAAGGTTAGAGATGCTTTTGTGAATGGGTTCCAAAACTAAGATAACCTCTAAGGGAAAAGAAAAGCAAATGTTGATTTCTTGGCTCCTTCAAACTAATGTTATATTGAATGAGATTACATGAAAAAGAATACCTAGTCTTTCTGTATATATATTACTTCAATCTATTAACTGTTAGTGGTAAGTTGGTGTTTCATTACCACAGTAAAAACCTGAATATTTGTAGCATTTAAATATTTACCTTGATAATAACTATAAAAAAGGCAGCACGGTGCACAAAGCATCCCTGCGCAGCGAGGGTCCGGGGAAGGGTCCCACCACAAGGGTGAAATGTAAACAAACCCCACCCTGCATTTTTGCAAGAGGTTGCTTTCAAGACTCGAACCTGTGACCTCAAGGCACACTGCAACACCTCAACCGGTGCACCAAGGCATTAATGTGGAATTAGATATGCAAACATCATTTGTCAAATATGTACGGAATGAGAAAGAAAAGATTTTAAAATGTATTATTATTATTATTTGTGTTAATACATGTACAGAGATACACCTTATATAGAGAAGAGTTAAGAGTATATACAAGATATGATACTAAAGGAGTCTAAGGAAGAAATGGGTCATAATACCTAGGCTAAATATAATATAAATGAACAAGTCTTCTTATGTATTCTTCAACACTCCCTCGTAAGTTGGAGCATACAAGTCCCAGGCACCACGCTTGGAAGAAATTGTCAATATAGTGGACGAGATAAAGTCTTAGTGAGTATATCAGAAACTTGATCAGCAGCCGACACATGTCGCAAAGTCAATTTTCGAAGTTGAACAATTTTCAGGGCAAAGTGGCAATCAACTTCAAAGTGTTTTGTGTGTTCATGAAACACAGGATTTTCAGCGATGTGAATAGCAACTTAACTATCATAAAAGAGAACAGTCGGTGATGAAATTTTAACGCCTAAGTCAGTAAGAAGACTTTCTAGACAAATGAGTTCTAAAACAACGACGTCCATAGAACGATACACCGCTTTTACGGAGGAGCAAGCAATCACAGTTTGCTTCTTACTTCACCAAGTAACCAAGTTCACGCCAAAATATTTGTAGTAACCACTAGTGGACTAAAGATCATCAATGAACCCAGCATAATAAGCATGGTAGTATGCAATGAGAGACGGAGAAGTGGAAGGCTTGTACACTAGTGCTTGTCCCTGAGCATTCTTCAAATATCTAATAATACGCTCGACCGCCTGAAGTAAGGAGATCCAGGGTAGGGTTGTTCACAAAGAGTATAATTTGTGTATAATTCGGGATTCGATTCGTGAAGATTCGATAAAAATTCGTATTTTTTGAATTAGAATCCGAATTCGGATTCGAATAGTTTTTGAATCCGAATAATTTTATTCTTGTTCGAAAGATTCGTGAATAGTTCGCAAATACTAGAATATATATTTAAATAAAATTAAATATTAACTAGAATTATATTTAAACATCATATATAATTAAATATTATAATGTTCGAATTCGAATCCATGTTCGAATCTGAATTCGAATCTGGATTCGAATCCAACATTTCATGATGAATCTGAATCTGACACTAAATATTCAAAGGAAATCTGAATCTCTGCATTATATGTCAAATTTGGATCTGATTGAAGAGCTATTCGATTAGATTCGATTCGGTTTGTGAACACGCCCAATCCGGGGAGCATGCATGAAGTGACTGACCACACCGACTGTAAAGGATATATCGAGTAATATGACAGTAAGATAGATAAATTTGTCAACGAGGCAACGATAATACTGTGGATTAAGGAGGAGTTGATCAGAGTCTAAACCATGAGCAGAGAGTTGATGATTTGCATCCATAGATGTATCCACGGGTTTACACCCAAAGTGGCATGCATCGTATAGTAGATCGAGACAATATTTTCGCTGAGACAAAACAAGATCATCGGGTCGTCGGGCAACCTTAATCTCCAAGAAGTATCGGAGCCATCCGAAATCTTTAGTTTGAAAATGGGATGCTAGTTGTTTCTTGATTTGAGTAATGTCGGGAAGATCATCACTCGTGATAAGAATATCATCAACATAGACCAAAAGAATAATTGTCTGACAGATGTCAGTGAATAAATAGGGAGAAGTCCACCAAGCTTTGGGTGAAGCAAAAATCACGAACCACCCAACTAAACTTATTAAACTATGCTTGTGGAGACTGTTTGAGGCCATACAGTAATTTATTCAGATGACAGACTAGGGACTCCGCTGTGGTTGCATAATCAGGAGGTTGTTGCATATACATAGTCTCCACAAAATCTCCATTAAAAAAGACATTTTTGATGTCGAGCAGATGCAGCGGCCAACGATAATGGGCAGCAAGAGAGATTAAGACACGGATGGTATTGAGCTTTGCAATAGGAGAAAAGGTCTCCTAATGATCAAGGTCGTGTTGTTGAGTAAAACCTCTAGCAATAAGACAGGCTTTGAGGTCCTCAATCTTCCCATCAGGATGATGTTTTACAGTGAATACTCATTACAGCTAATCGTTAAATGATGAGGAGGAAGGGGAACAAGATTTCAAGTATGGTTGGCCAAAAGTGTATTCATTCCCTCATCCATCATTGTCCTCCACCCTGAATGATGAAGAGTTTCCGACAAAAAAAGGGAGTGGAAATAGAGGAAAAAGAAGTCGCAAACCTGCGCACATTGGAGGAGAGACGGTGCAAGGAAACATAATTAGAGACAATATGCTTTATGGAGGGCCCAGTTGAATCCGCAGCCCACAGAGAATCAATAGTAAACGGGGGTTGTCACAGGACACCAGATCGAGGGGCAGTAAGAGTAGACATGAAAAGGACGGGAAAGGCAGATGGTGGTGTCGGTAGTAATGGTGGTAGAGAAGAGGGGCAGTAACAAGAGGGCGTGGTAGATCAAGAGGTGGCGTAGGTGAGATGGAGGAATGATGGAAAGACTGATTTTTCATTAACATTAAATCAAAAGAAGTAATCAACTTCTGAGTGGAGAGAGAGTAACAAACATTCCCTTTTTGGGTGCGTTAATACCCAACGAACATGTAATGTGTAGCACGAGGTGCCAGCTTGTCGATAGAAGGACCCATGTGGTGGGCAAAGCAAACGCAACTGAAGACCCGGGGGGTTAAAGGGAAGAGGCATCTGTCAGGAAATAAGACAGAAAAGGGCGTCGCAAGTTGAGAACAAATGAAAACATGTGATTAATGAGATAACTAGCAGTAGAGACGGTAAAATTTCAATAGGTAGTGAGGACTTGCATCTGGAATAGTAGAGACCGAGAAACTTCGATAAGATGGTGGTTCTTCTGCTCAGCAATGTCACTTTGTTGCGGTGTATACTATACGCGCGGGAGATTCAGTGGACGATGGTCAACAAGGTGCAAGTTTCTTGAAAGGCATGTTTGGTGTATTTGAGCACATTATCAGTGCAAAGTATTTTGATAGTGTGGGAATATTGTGTTTATATTTTGGTAACAAATGAGCGGAAAAGGGACAGATGCTCCGAGAAATCATGCATCATGTAAAACCAAGTCATGTGTGAATAATCATCAATAAACATAAGTAATAATATCAAGAGATACTAGATGTTTTGTAGGGACCTTGGATATCAAAATGCACTTAATCATAAGTATCAGCGCTCCGAGTACAATGAAGGGGGAAAACAGAGAAATGTCGTTTCCAATTAATACATTATTCGCAATCAAAAGAAGAAAAAAGAAATTAGGAGAGCCTTATAGAGGATCAGGAGAGGAGCATGGCCAAAACGTTGGTGTCAATCAACTATGTTGACAGAGGATAGAACAGATGTGGGTAGATCCAGTATGTCAAGCCTATTTGAAAGCCGCCTTTTACCAATGATAGTACGCATTTGTCGATCCTACACAATAAAAGAGGAAGAGAAGAAAGTGGCTAAACAGTCAAGATCTTGAGTGAGACGACTAACAGAAAACAGATTAAAGTAAGATCGAGGAACATGAATAACAGAACAACAAGATAAAGAGGGGATTAGCAACACACTGCCAGAGCCGGTAACGGGAGTGGTGTCATTACTCAGCCAACGAAATGAACTTTGAACACCGAGAGTCTAAGTACCAAGAGGGTATATGCGGAGTGATATAGTTTGTGGAACCCGAGTCCACAATCCAAAAGGAACTATGCAACAAACAGGAGATGCCTTCATTGGATACGGAGGCAACATAGTTGTAAAGGCAGAAGATCAACTCGCGAAGAAGGTGGAGTTCCTCACGTAAGGTGTCAATCTCGGAACGGGAGGTCAAAGAATCATCAACAGCAAGAGAGGCATCCGGCAAAGAGGGAACTTGCAGGGGAAAACCATGTTTCTGATAACAAGATGCCTCAGTATTATTTTCCCGACCACAATAAGTACACATGTGAGAAAGATGACCCTTAAAGCGATTGCTACAATCACGCACACAACCTTAAGAACCAGAATGGCTACCACGAGCAGGAGAAGGTGGAGGTATGTGGCTAGAACCACGATGTAGGGGAACCGAAAGAGAGGGCAACGGAAGATCGGGTGGCTTCATCACCATTAACAACATAAAACAAAAATGAAACAGTGAGGGAATGGTAGGAGGGATAAGGATATGTGCCTAGACACTATGGAGATGAGGAGGGACCTGAGCCATCAAGGCAATACCGACAACTTCTTTCTAATCACGTTGAGTGGCAAAATCAAGTGTTAGGGGCTGATGTTGAATCAAAGCCTCGACGAGAATATTGGATTGGGTAACATAGGGCATGAGGTCCTCATCCACTCCTGGGTTGAGGTGATGAAGGGCCATGAAAATATCAAATAAATGTTGGAGACTATCCTTCCCAGAATAGAGGGAGTGGAGCTCATCCCACGTTGCTTTAGCAGTGTCATGGTACATAGCCATCCTATACAGTTCACTGTCCATGGAGTTCGAAATTCAAGATTGTGCGCGATCATCATCCCATAGTCATAACTTGGTGAGGGGAGTGAGATGATGAAGAAGCCCCTTGGTTTGTAGAACACAGTGCACTGAGTGTAACCACTCCACAAAATTCTTCTTGCCGACCACCGAGATAGTAGTAATCTGGAATTCATCCCTAGCATTCGGGAGAGGGGGTGGAACAAGAGCAGGAAGGGTCGAGGTAGTGAAAGCAGTGCTCAACCCCACTGTCTCATGTGGAGGCGGGTTGTAGCAGCAGTTGGAGGCATGTAACAACCTACAATTTTAATATAAACAAAGACCTAAAGGCCTTATAACCCGAAACCCCCCGGTCCAAATCCCGCATCCCGCAGAAAAAAACATCTCGATCCCGCCTCCTTCGCCCCCGACGGCCCCGCCTCCGCCTCCCGAGCGCCCGGCAACCCCCTCCTCCGCCTCCAGTGGCCAGCAACACCCCCCTCCAGGCCCGGCGCCTCTTCCTCTTGCTTCCCTGTCGTCTCTGGCGCTCCCCTTGGTCGGCAACTCCCGCAACAACTCCTCTCTTGACCGGCTGCATCCAGGGGGGCCCGGCAACTTTCTCCCTTCCTTTTTCTCAAACTCCGGCCAGTGAGGGCAAGGTCATAGTCATAACTTGGTGAGGGGAGTGAGATGATGAAGAAGCCCCTTGGTTTGTAGAACACAGTGCACTGAGTGTAACCACTCCACAAAATTCTTCTTGCCGACCACCGAGATAGTAGTAATCTGGAATTCATCCCTAGCATTCGGGAGAGGGGTGGAGCAAGAGCAGGAAGGGTCGAGGTAGTGAAAGCAGCGCTCAACCCCACTGTCTCATGTGGAGGCGGGTTGTAGCAGCAATTGGAGGCATGTAACAACCCCTAATATAATATAATAATAATAATAAAATTTTAATATAAACAAAGACCTAAAGGCCTTATAACCCGAAACCCCCCGGTCCAAATCCCGCATCCCGCAGAAAAAAAACATCTCGATCCCGCCTCTTTCGCCCCCGACGGCCCCGCCTCCGCCTCCCGACCGCCCGACAACCCCCTCATCCGCCTCCAGTGGCCAGCCACACCCCCCTCCAGGCTCGGCGCCTCTTCCTCTTGCTTCCCTGTCGTCTCCGGCGCTCCCCTTGGTCGACAACTCCCGCAATAACTCCTCTCTTAACCGGCTGCATCCAGGGGGGCCCGACAACTTTCTCCCTTCCTTTTTCTCCATCTCCGGCCAGTGAGGGCAAGGTCATCGTTTCTTCTCCGGCAACCCTAGCTCCTCCTCGTTCCAGCCGGTGGATTTCGTGAGGGACTCCTAGGGTTTCGCTCGAAACCCCTCTTCGTGGATTTCTGAGCCCAGATCTGGTCCCCTTGGGTAAGGAACCCCGCCTAACTCTCATTTTCAGTTTGCCCTAATTTTTTTACGCTAATTTTTCGCTCTCCGATATAGGGTTTTTGGACGATCCAACCTATGTCCATCGTATAACCCGCTAATCCCGGATTTGTGTGTTTTCCAGTGCGTGTCCTCGGATTTAGGTGGTGGAATCGCTCCAAGCCCTCTCCGAATTAGGGATTTTTGCTTCCAAACGCCGCCAAAACTCCCGATCCCTCGTGGTAGTCTCTTCACCCCTCACTTTCGAGGGAGGTAAATTTCAAAACCTCTCTCCTATTGTGTGGTGCGAATATCAAACGCATGTGCAATTGTAGGAATCTTGTTTGAAATGAATTTTGATCTTGAATAGGTTTAGCTCGAGCTTCTAACCTCGCTTGTACCACTTAGTCGTCACTAGCATTTTCGAAGTCACCTTAAGGCAAGTAGAGACACCTCTCTCGTTTGCAAACATGAGATCTAATTAACTTCACTTTTTGTTATGAAGTAGCCCCTTATAGACTGAAATCGTCTAATTAATAACTCGTTGAAATTATTTATAAATCCCTGAGATTGTTGAATACATTAGGCAAACATTGAGAGGAGGGTGTTGGTTTGGTGTGACGCGTCGAATCGAGCTCCCGACTAACTAGTAACAGAAACCATTAGTCGACCATTGCAAGCACCGTTGTTGATAAGTCATGCGTCAATTCATACACTAGAATCCTGTACACCAAATGAAAACCCCTTCACCCTTCAATGTATTCCGCTTATGGTATTGCAGCTAGGCTAAACTCCGGAGTAAGATATTAAAGTAAAAGCATCTCGTTTGACATGATTACTTGTTGGGTAGTAGGTTGCTACGAGTAAAACAAGTTCACTGAGCTATTGTTTCCTCTGCTTACTTTTGTGCAAGTTATTAACTTGAATCTTTATGTGTTTTCTTGTTCTGAGGCATTTTTCTTCTGTTTGTATTTGTCTTAAGTTTCGTGACTGCGCCGCCCGGTTCCTGAGTTTTTCTTCTTCCAGCTACAGCTTTGCTTGGAGGTTTCATTTTGTTTAATGCATCAGCAGGTTCTATGTATTTTGTTTCATTTACTGTTGGATTTTTCTATTCATGTATTAGTTATCGTCAGACATTTTCTTTTGTATCGAGGACAACTTGTAGGGTGAAGCATTGTGCTAGTTCATTTCACTTATGATATTTTTACCTTTGTGACTAGTTGCATTCATTTAGCTTCAATTCTGCTTATGGCTTAGTGTTTATAAAAGAAATGCATGCACAACAGCTTTTTAATTATTTTTGTGTGGCTTCCGCACCAATTTAAAATCAATTAAAACCCTTTTCAAAAATAACAAATTTAAAAACTACTTGTAGAATTTTTGGTTCCGCCTTAGCAGGCATGGTTCTTCTCTGCATGCCTGTGGCATCATGACCGGCCCGAAGCGCACTCTGATCTTGTTGAGATGGGTCGTGACAAGGCACGACCTCAAAGAGGAGTCATCCAAGCCCAAGCCTCAGAGAGGAGTCTGAGCGGGCAACGGTTATCGAGGGGGGTCCTCAAAGAAGAGTCATCCCAGGGTCACAAAGGAGTATGTCCAGTCTGTGTGGTTGCAATAAGGAATCTGGGCGGTCGCAATGAGGCCGTGCGAACTGGTCACGGAGAAAGAGTCGACGAGCATTGCGGAGAGTTCGGACGACTGCAGAGATAGCCGCAAAAAGGGAGGGCGAGGCAACCTTGCAGGTAGGAGAGGCGGGCTTGCAGGTGGAGACCAAGTTCGAAAGGCTGCAGAGATGGCCACAAAAGGGAAGTCGGGGCGACCTTGCGGGTAGGAGAGGCGGGCTTGCAGGGGAAGACCGTACGGAATTCACACAAGTTAGAGAGGTCTGGGCTACCTCTCTGGCAGGAGGGTGGGTGGCCTTAAAGAGGAGTCTGGTCAAGTAATAGCAAAAAAAAGACAGTGGGTCCCAACAAGAAGCACAGAAGGCCAATAAAATTGAGGGTCCAAGCAAGAAGCGCGGATGGAACAATGACACTTTGGACGGCGTCTGTTAGGGAGGATGGGGGGTCCAAGCAAGTGAAAAAAAGCGAGGGCAAGGGCTCAAACGTGCAAGGGTCAAAGGATAGTTTGCTTTGAAAGAGTTATACCGTGTACAAAATAAGACGGAAAAGATTTAAGAAGTACTATTATTTAATTTTTCAATGCGCGTATAGAGATACCCCTTAAATAGAGAGAAAGTGAGAGTTAAGATCCAATACAAGATGTGGGACTAAAGGAGCCTAAGGGAGGAATAGGCCCTAAAAGACCATAATACATGGGCTAAATATAATATAAATGAACAAATCTTCTCATGTATTCCTCAACAATATATATGGAAAGTGCGCGTGTACTCATGTTCATTAGACTTATAATAATTGTTATGCTTGTGAATGTTGTCTCAGGTTTACAATTAGTTATTCTTAATGTTTCCATAACCAAAAAGATTTTTATCTCACACTGTAATCTAGAAGAATGGTTATTGTTTTACTAAGAGCATTATTTTAAATGTCTTCCAATATGTCTGATATGTCTACCGACAAATCATATTTCAAGAGAAAATGACATTTATTCAAAAAAAATTAGATTGCGTCTTTTAATAAAATATAGGCCGACAAATCTGATTTTTTCCAACATATTGGCTGACGCAACTTTTGAGCATATCGTTCAGTATTTTATTTTATGTTAACAAACTGGCAATAGATTTTGAAATTATCTATATGTATTATATAACATATGCTTAAATAGAATAATAGATTAGATTTATTGTTTCATTCTCTTTAATATGCGTTATTCTTACAACAAAGTTTATATAATTATTTTACAAAATATTTTTTTTTATTTAATATATTACAAAAAGTATTAAAACATTCAGCACATTTATTATTTGATTAGTTTTATACTTTTACCATAAATTTTTAAAGCTATGAATAACTTATAATAAATGAAGGATAAGCTTTTGAATCTTATGTATTCATCACAAAATTGTGTTATCAAAAGAAAAAGAATAAAATTATTTCACTACTTAATTGATAAATTCGTTTGAGACTATGATAGACATGAAAAACTTAAATAGAACAGCAGTTCAGATTGAAAAAACTTGTAAAGCATACGCACAGTCTTTAAATTCATTTCCTTTCTTCTGCATCTCTTCAGTGATATTGCTCTTTGTCTTCTGCAACCATTCTTCCAACTTTTCCTATAATGAAATGTTTTTACCAGAATTAACTCCTAATCATAAAATTTAGAAAAATCTTAATAAAGAAATATCTTTACTCAACCAATATAACTAGCTTCTCCTCAAATTTACTTCCAAGAAAACTATGAAATACCGTTCTAAATAGAAAACAACATAAATATCCTTTGGAACATACGATCATTGACAGTATGAAGTATGTGATATAGTAAAAAAAGGAAATATTAGTGTTGCGGTCCGCGACTGCGCTACTGATAGACCGGACTAACTAGACCGTCTTATCCCTTGGAGCGGGCGATTACGCAACCAGTCACAGAAATAGATCTCAGACGAGACAAGTGTTTTTACGTGAAAAACCCTCTGAATAGGGTGAAAAATCACGGTCGGGGTTGTGCCGACAGGAATTTCACTAGATCGGTTGGGGGTATAGCGCTTCTTTGATAGAATCGAGGGCGACAGATCGCGCTTCATTACAACTTGAAGGGGAGAGAGAAAGATACAATGTTCCGCGTGTGGGGGAATGTACGCGTGCTTCTGGACGATCACTGACAAACTGTTAGGCAGATACGACGGGCATTCCGCCGACGGCGCGCTCTGGATGTTGATGGTTGCGGACGGTGAGCAAATGATTTCCTACGAGCATTGAATTGTGCAGATGAGGTCGCGAACGACCTTTGACTTAGAGGCGAGTGTGACAGTAACAGACTATGCTTTGGCGGCGAGCACGGCGGCGACGGACCTGTGAAGGGAGAGAGAAAGAAAGAGAGAGAAAAGGATAGAAAAAGAGAGACAAGGGTTCAATAGAAATCCGAGTTCCAACGTTAGAGAAATGAGAAGGATCAGTGGTCCATTTATAGGTCCGGAGAGGGCCAAGACGGTAATTTTCCCTCGTAACCACCAGCCAGACGAATCAGATCACTCCGTTTGGAGCACACGGATCGCCATTTTCAGGAAAATACCGAGCCTGCCCTCGGGTCCAAAACTGACCCGCCTGCACTGGGGATAGGCCCAACGGCCACGGGGGTGGTTACACGCGGTAACCACCCCCATACGCCCACTTTGTGAGGCGGTTAGGGGCGGAGGCCTCCCCGTACGGGGGTGCTGTAGGGGGTGGTCGACCCCTTGAGGCCGGCCAAAGCCCCCGGCCGGCGATACGCCGGCCGGCCAAAGGGGGCGGCCGGCTCTAAGGGGTCGGCCGCCCAAACGGCGGGCGACCGGGGAACAGAGAGGCGGTCGGTCCCTTGGGGGTCGGCGCCTGCCCAGTCGGCCTCGCCGTAGGCGGTCAGGGAGAAGAGGGGCGGCCGGCACCTTGGGGCCCGCGCTTCCCCGGCCGGCCTCACTGTAGGCGATCGAGGAGAAGAGGGGCGGCCGGCCCCTTGGTGGCCAACACCTCCCCGGCCGGCCTCGTCGTAGGCGGCTGGAGAGAAGAGTGGAGGTCGGCCCCTTGGGGGTCGGCGCCTCCCCGGCCGGCCTCGCCGCAGGCGGCCGGGGAGAAGAGGGGTGGTCGGCCCTTTGGGGGCCGACGCCTCCCCGGCCGACCACGTCGTAGGCGGACAGAGGGAAGAGGGGCAGCCGGCCCTTTGGGGGTCGGCGCCTCCCCGGCCGACCTCATCGTAGGCGGCCGGGGAGAAGAGAGGCGGTCGGCCCCTTGGGAATGGCGCCTCCCCATTCAGCCTCATCGTAGGGGCCGGGGAGAAGAGGGGCGGTCGGCCCCTTTGGGGTCGGCGCCTCCCCGGCCGGCCTCGCCGTAGGAAGCCGGGGAGAAGAGGGGTGGCCGGCCCCTTAGGAGTTGGAGTAGAAATAAGGAGGAGAAATAATAACTTCAATGATCTTATTCTTCCACATAGGGGGTATTTATACTATTACATCGGAATACGACATTGAAACACGTCATCGATCCATGTGCACCAATAATTCCTAAATAGGGTTCTCTCTATTTAAGATACAAATATTACGTAGTTAATACAAATATCTTATATATTAAATACTAATATCTCATATCTCTCAACTCTCCCCCTCAAGTCGAATGGAAGATGTCAGTCATGCCCAGTTTTCTGATGTCATCAATAAATATGTCACTCCCCAAGCTTTTAGTGAACACATCTGCTAGTTGATCTTTTGATTGGACGAAATGAGTGACAACTGTTTTCTTCTATGTTGCACCGACACCGACAAAGGACACGCGATACGACACGACACGCGACTCGTCAATTCTCAAAAATTACCATATTCCGACACGTTGGGACACGTATATTAAATATTCATTTTTTATAATTATGAAAATCCTAAAACATTTAACAAAAAATAAAAAAATTAACAATTAACAAATATTTAAATAAATTAAATCATGTTTAAATACTACTCATCAAATATTCAAATGCAAAACTTAACAAATGATCAAAAAATGATAGAACATTAACACATTACAATTATATATTATCAATAAAAATAATGGATTCACATGCAAATTTTTTTCCCTACTTTTAATCTTCCTTTTTCTAGAGAAAATATTTACATCACTAGTAGATCCACTTTCACTACTTAAAATGATAGAAAGGGGTAAAAGCACTTCCAAGACAAATTGTCACCCGCCTCACCACGAGTAGCTAACTTAGGGACGCGCATGTCCGATTGAGCGAGACACGCGTGTCCGATTGAGCGGGGCACGCGAGTCCCGCGTGAGCCAGCGTGTCGGATTTTCGACTCGAGTGTCCAATTTCCGACTCGAGTGTCGGAGAGTATCGGAGAGTCGGACGAGTGTCGGACTCTCCGACACCGACACGCTGGGCATTTTAAAGTGTCGGTGCTTCATAGGTTTTTTTATCCAAGTGATCTTTGATAAAGTGTCGATCTACCTCGACATGCTTTGTCCTGTCATGTTGAATAGGGTTGTGGGCTATGATGATAGCCGTCTTATTGTCGCAGAATAGGGAGAAGGGGGATGTATCAGTAAACCCCAAGTCATGTAGAATAGTACGAAGCCACAGACCTTCACACATCCCTTATGACATCGAACGATACTCTGCTTCGGCACTCGATCTGGCCACTACATTCTGCTTTTTTCTGCGCCATGTCACCAGGTTTCCTCCAACAAAGGAACAATAACCCGTAGTGGACTTCCGATCATCACGACATCCTGCCCAATCAGCATCAGTAAAGACCTCTATCCTCAAGTGGTCATTCTTGGTGAACAGGAGTCCACGGCCAGGAGCTTTCTTTAAGTATCGTAACACCCTATAAGCTATCTCTTGGTGTCTAACACGAGGAGCATGCATGTATCTGCTCAAAATGCCCACTGCATATGTAATGTCCAGACGAGTATGAGATAGATATATTAGTTTTTCAACTAATCTCTGATAGCGGGTGACATCAGCACGGTCACTGTCACCATCTTCACAGATACCATGATTTTCTTCCATTGGGGTGTTCGTAGGAACACATCCAAGCATACATGTCTCCTGTAGCAGATCTAGGACATACTTTCGCTGAGATATGAAGATACCCTGATTGGATCTTGTCACCTCTATCCCCAGAAAATATTGTAACATTCCCAAGTCTTTTACCTCAAATTCCGCATCCAAAAGAGACTTGAGATTTGCAATTTCTTCTGCATCATTACCGGTGATGACGTCCACATATACAATAAGAACCACAACACTCTGATCTCGTCTTCGAATGAACATAGTGTGATTTGCTTGCGCCTGCTTATAACCAAACTTAAGCATAGCCTTGAGGAATCAGTCAAACCATGCTCTTGGGGACTGTTTCAAGTCATATAAGGATCTCAGTAACCGGCAGACCATGCCTTTAGCATCCTCTTTACTAAACCCAGGAGGAAATGTCATATAGACCTCTTCCTCGAGGTCACCATGGAGGAATGCGTTCTTGACATCCAATCGAAGGACCTCCCAACTCATGATCACTGCGACGGACAATAGTACCCGAATAGAGTCCATCTTGGCCACAGGAGCAAATGTCTCCTGGTAGTCTACACCCGGAGTCTGAGCGTACCACTGAGCAACTAGTCGTGTCTTGTACCGTTCGACCTTCCCTTCTTGATTTTGCTTGACGGAAAACACTCATCTTGAACCAATAGCTCTCTTACCATGGGGAATAGGAGAAACATCTCAAGTGTGTTTTTTGTCCAAGGAAGCCATCTCCTCTTTCATAGCCTGAGCCCAAACTGGAATGCGCAAGGCTTCCTGCCATGTCCTGGGAATAGAAACTGCCGAAAGAGAAGCAACAAAAGCCTGGTGGCACGGAGAGAGATGGTGGTACTCAACGTGATTAGAAATAAGATGATTAGTACATGCAGACTTACGTAACTGAGCAAGTGGGATATGCAAGTCCGCATCATGAGGATCTGCGGCGGAAGCGGGAGCTGGTAGAGGCGGAGCCTTGGTAGCCTGTAAACGGGAAGAGCGTCGGTGATACACGTGGGGGAACGGAGATATTGGAACTTCAGGTAGAGGGATAGGAGGTCCCTGTTCCTGGGACAGAGAAGGTTGTGGTGGAAGGAGTTGTAGTGGCTGTGGTAGAGGAGGTGGAACCGGAGGGATAGGAAGGGGAAGATCCACATGACTCTCCCCCGGATGAACAGCATGAGTCGATGTCATGAAATATGATTCGCCTTCCCGAAAAGTAGCATCCATAGTGCAATATAGACGACCGGAGGGAGGATGATAACACCGATACCCTTTAGTAGTGGAAGAGTATCCGAGGAACACACACCGATGAGCCCGTGGGTCTAGTTTGTCTCGGTGAGGCGAATGGACATGGACGAAGCAAACACAGCTAAAGACACGAGGGGAAAGGTGAGAAGTATAGACAGTAGTCATGGTAGACAGTCGTGCTAAAGGAGTAGCATAGTCAAGGATACGTGAGGGAAGCTGATTGATAAAGTGAGCAGCAGTAAGAACTGCATCAGCCCAATAGGGCGTGGGAAGGTGCATAGTGCCTAGAAGGCAGCGGGCAACATCCAATAGGTGCTAGTTTTTACGTTCGGCGACACCGTTTTGGGTAGAAGTGTGGACACACGTGGTCTGGTGGATAATATCGTGATCAGCAAGGTATGATCCAAATGCTCCTCGATCGTCATATTCGTCTCCATTATCACTATGCAAGACTCTGATGACCCCCTTAAATTGAGTCTGAAAAATTTTGTGAAAAAGCTGAAAACAGGCGAGGACCTCACTTTTTTTCTTCAACAAGTAAACCCAGGTCGTGCGAGAAAAGCAATCAATGAAGGTGACAAACCACCGAAAACCAAAGGTAGATACAACAGGGGATGGTCCCCAAACATCAGAGTGAATGATATCAAAAGGAGTACTACATGGAGATGACAAATGTGATGTACGATGTTGCACATGTTTAAACATGTCGCATTCATCACAGACAAAGTGTTTCAAAAACGGGGAAAAAGCAGGAGAAAGTTTCAGAATATAGATAGGAGAAGGGTGTCCAAGCTGGCGATGCCAGCGGCGAACATCTTCAGCTGTAACAGTAGAACAGGAGAGGGCCTGAGATGAGAGCATGTCCAAGTAATACAGACCATCGCGGCTCCTACCACTGTCAATGCTCCGCTTCGTACCCAATTCCTGAAAAACACACGAATCAGGAAAAAAAGTTGCCGAGCAATTGAGAGAGCGGGTAATATCACTAATGGAAAGCAAATTGCGTGGAAAGGATGGAACATGAAGGACAGATGGCAGAGAAATAGAAGAGGAACATGAGATTTGTCATTTGCCAGCAATGGGAGACAACAAGCCATTAGCAGAAATAACCTTGTCCTTACCAGACAAGGGAGTGTAAGAGAGGAAATCTGAGGAGGAACCGATCATGTGATGGGTGGCACCAGAATCAATTACCCACTCAGAGGAGGAGGTTGTAGTAGTAGGAGCACTTGGCATGGCAATAAAGGCAATGGAAGCAGATGCACCAGGTGGTTGATCAGGCTGAGAGTGCAGTAGACGGCGGAAAGCGTCCAACTCCTGAGCAGTAAGCTGACTGGGGGCAGTAGTAGAGGTCTCGTCATAAACATCTGTAGAGTAAGCAGCATCATGATGTCTGAGATTTCCCTGGCGATGACCACCATGACCTGGCCCTCGACCACGGCCACGAGGGGCAAGGTGAGGGTGAAGTCTGTAACAGACATCTCTGGTATGACCTTTGCGGCCACAATAATCACAGGACGGACCAGAGTTGTTGGGGCTGATATTCGGACCTCGGCTAGCGCCAGTCAAAGCAGAGCGTTCAGGAGGAAGATTAGCACCATGGTGAAGACTAGCAGTAAGGGACTTCCGACGATCATCTCCTAGAACCATGTTGAAGTCCTCACGAAGAGATGGGAGAGGAGAGCGGTGAAGGATATGAGTCCGCATCATGTCGAACTCCATATACAGCACCATCAAGAAGATATGAAGGCGAAATCGATCCTCCAGTTGCTGTAGCTGAACAGCATCTGTAGTGCACGCAGGGGTGAAGTGCGAGAAATAGTCCAGCTCCTGATATAGACGCTCGAACTCCGAGAAAAAAGCTGAGACAGTCATAGACCCTTTCCGCAGCTCCAAAATGCGGCGAGTGAGTTCATACACCTGAGTCGAGCTGCCCACTTGTGACTATGTCTCACGGGCGCGGGTCCAGATGTCAAAGGCAGAGTCCATCAACATGTAACTCCGATAGACCTTCGGAGACATAGTGTAGGAGCGACAAAATAACCAAGGAGTTTTCGGAATCCCATTTCTTCCAGGAGGGATCCATTTTTTGTGGTTCCGTACGGGTACCATCAATGTAACCAAACAACTGATGGCTACGATTGACATGTTACGCCGCCCGGGACCATTCAAGGTAGTTTGTGTCGTCCAACGGGACCGTGGTGATCTTCAGAGATCCGGAGTGGCCATAAGCCCGCGAAGGGTCGCTCATTTGAGGCGGAATCACATCTGGTGACGTCAAGGAAGAGTCCTCCATGTTGGAACAGTAACCCGGCGCCGAAGAACCGCTTGGACCGGCAAAGGGGCGACCTGGATCGGCTAGAATCGGCAGGACTGGCGGCGGCCAGCGGTGCAGAAGGATCGCTGGAAGGGTACCTAGCCGTGCATAGGCACCTTCGCCATGCAGAAATCGGCATTCGGAAGGTCGAATCGACCGACTGCGTCACAGAGGGGCGGCAGTGACACCCCTCTCAGCAGCCAGCGGCAGAGCCGCCCGCCATCCTTGATGGGAGGGACGACGGTTGTGCGAGATGAGTCGGAGGTGGCCGTAGAAGAGGACAACGGATGAGCGGGATGCGGGAGCGACGGAGTTGGGAACGAGCGAGACGGCGGAGTCGGGAACGAACGGGATTTTAGGGTTGCGCCTCTGATACCAAGTAGAAATAAGGAGGAGAAATAATAACTTCAATGATCTTATTCTTCCACATAGGGGGTATTTATACTATTACATCGGAATACGACTTGGTGACACACCATTGATCCGTGTGCACCAATAATTCCTAAATAGGGTTCGCTCTATTTAGGATACAAATATTACGTAGTTAATACAAATATCTTATATATTAAATACTAATATCTCATATCTCTCTACTGTTGGCGCCACCCCGACCGGCCTCGACGAGGTCGGCGCCTCCCCGGTCGGCCTCGTCGTAGGCGGGCGGGGAAAAGAGGGGTCGCCGACCGGACGCGAGAAAGCCGGCACGCGGGATCCCAAACGGCGGTTGGCGATCCCGTGCGCGGGAGTTAGGATCCCGCGCACAGGAGTTAGGATCTCGCGCGCGGTGGTTACGATCTGGTGTGAGACGGTTGTTGCTTGGATCGGACGCAGTGATCGTGCGTGAGGCGGTTTGAACCAAAACCCCCCACTTCGTTAGTGGGGGGAGTGAATGTTTTGGCTATGTGCACCCCGATTCACATATAAATTGGGTACGACCCCATCAAATGCCCTCTAAAGCCTACGGAGTTCGAATCTCAGGAGACGAGTGCAAGGCTTTTCATCATCGAGCGGATCTTCAACATCGATGGAGGAGGAGAACAATGAAGCGTGAGAAGCGGCGGCCGAGCCTGGAAAGGTATACCAGCGAGTGAGCAGGCGCGAGGGAGAAAGGGGGTGCATGTGTGAGCGAACCTGGACCGCGCGCAGGAGCGTACCTGCGGAGGCTTGCGCGGGCGAACACTTCGCGTGTATCACGCGCGCACGCGATTAGGCGCCCACGCCCCTGCGCGCGCGGGCGCTCCCCCGGGCTGGGCGCGCGCGCGTGCACCCGAGCCCGGTGCGCGCTCGGGCTACACGCGCGCTCGGGCCCTGTGCTCCCGCGTGCTCGGGCCCTGTGATCCCGCGCACTCGGGTCGAGCGCGCGTGCGCGCTTCGGCCGAGGGCGCGCGCGCTCGGTTTCTGCGCGTGCTCGGGGCTTAACGCGTCTCTGTGTTCCCTTGCGCTCCCTTATGCGCGTGCTTTCTTACAGGACTTGGTCCCCTTGCGAGACTTCGATTTTCGGGGGCGCCGCTTCTTTTTGCGCAGCTTGCGCGGGCTTCGCTCCCTATTGCTTGGGGTGTCGCATTTCTCTTTTTGATCATTTATATGTGCGGAACACACGACGCGTGGCACAAGGCAGGCTGATGCGGCTGCGCTTACTCTTTCCCAGGAGTAGATCATTGCATTGAGAAAGCGATATAATTTACCTACCGGAATGGAAATCCGGATCTCGTGTGCCGAAGAGCGAGTGCAGAATCCGTTGGCGGGTGGATGACTCTTTGCGAGTCGTTGTTGAAGTCCGGATTTTGGTTGCCATCGTGCGAGGAGATAGTCGAGATCTTGAAGTTCTGTGGGGTGCCAGTGTCCCAGTTTATAACCTTGGCGATGACGCGTATTGTCGGGCTTGTGGTCTTCATCCGTGAGCATGGCTCCAGGATTTCCTTGGATATCTTCAAAGATTGGTGCGAGGTGCGGAGCCGATAGCGGCAGTCGGGTTGATGTCTTCAGCAACAAACACTGGCTGGAGTTCGAGAGTCGGGTGGATCGACGTCATGGGAACACTTTGTACGGATATGTCCGTAATTGTTGGGAGCTATCGAAGCTTTGGAACGTCCTTCCTGATCGTTGTCGCGGGGAGAAGGGGTGCGAACGGGAGTTTCCTCCGGTGCTGGGATTTTTCGAGCCACGAGAGATGGTGAACCGTCTCTTCAATATTTCATCCTTTGTGGAGGAAAAGCGCCTGCAGTTGTGCGGCCTTGCGGCTGATACGGAGCGTTCTGCTGCGATTCCTCTGGCCCGTGACCGGAAGAGGAAGATGATATTTGAAGGTTGCGGCGATTCAGCGGTCGAGCGTCGTGCTCCGAGGCGGTCGGACGTTCATTTGGAGGCGGCTTCGTGATCTTCTAGGGTTGAGGCGACTATCCCTGTTGACCCTGACATTGAGATTTTGGACTCTGCTGCCCCCCAAGTTCCTGAGAAGGCTTTCATGTCACAGCAAGGGAATGGGAGGCTCGTGCTATCTTCGAGGCCGATTATGGCGGTAAGGGTGTAGTTCCTCGTATTTATTTTGTCAAACTTCTTTGATTTTCTCTAACTTATTTTCTTTGTTGCAGACCGGAGTTCAAGCCACATTGACCCCATGATCTTCTGGCAAGCTTAAAGGACAACTACCGGTCCCTTCTGGAGAAGTGTCAAGTGATGGAGGGATCCTGCCTTGACCTGAGGGGGAGGCGAGATCGTGATATCTCCCGCTTTTGCCAGTTTGAGGCGGAGAAGAAAGCTGAGATGGCGCAGCTGCGAAAGGAGCTCCAGGCGGAGAAGACTTCGGTGGAGAAAACAGTGTGGCTTTTGGAGGGTGCACAAGAGGAGAACGCTCTTCTTTGGTCAGAGTAGTCTTCTTTGAAATCTGAAGTTGAGCGTCTTTCTTCAGAGGAGCGCTTGGCAGAGCTGAGAGCAGCGAGGGTTGCAAAGTTTATGGACTCTATCGACTTTATGAGAGATTGTTGCTTGCTTTCTGAGGAGATTCGTGAGGAGGTGTGGACACAGGAGGTTGAGCCAGACATGGCAGAGGTGCGGGATGTGGCCTTTCTTCGCGGTATGTCAAAGGCCCTCAGATGGGGTCCGGTAAGCGGGGGTGTGACGTCACCGACTTGGGCTTTGAGGATCTGTTTGAGGACGATCTTGTGGATGTTGACGACGAGGAGTAGTCCCTCGTGTTTGAGTTTCCTGTATGATTTGTACTTGATAGTCCTTGCGTCGTACTGATGTACTTACTTTGTTGTAGCTTTGTATTTTCTGCTTTGTTTGGTTGTTGCTGCTCAACGCATATTTTATTGTTTTGTGTTATGGTGTCGTTTGAATGATTATGAGTTGTGCTTTTGAAGAAGCGATAAGAGGGTTGGCTTGTGGTGGCCCTGTGACTTTCTTCCAGGGGCGAATAGCGGGTGCTTCGGGCCGGATAGGCTTGGTGTCGGGCTTCCAGAGCAGGTAATGTTGCTGGGCGAGGCGGTGGAGACCTTTGTTCCTGGGCCACTGTGAGGGAGGCACGTCCTGGTGGTGTCGCAGCCTACTAGGGGAGAAGGACGGTCCTTCAGTCACAAGCAGTGCGGTTTGTAAGGGGTTGGGAGCCCTGAAGGGACCGTGAAGTTCGGAAACTTGCAGACCGTTGGCAAACGCGAGGGAGGCAGACCCTGGCGATGTCGTGACCAATTGCGGGAGAAGGGCGAACCTTCGATCGTAGGAAGAGTGGCCACAAGGGCTGGGGGCCCTGAAGGAACGGTGAAGTTCGGAAACTTTCAGACCGCTGGCGAACGCGATGGGGGCAGGCCCTGGCGACGCCGTGACAACTGTGTGAGAAGAGCGAACCTTCGATCGTAGGAAAAGTGGACACAAGGGCTGGGGGCCCTGAAGGAATGGTCAAGTTCGGAAATTTGCAGACCGCTGGCAAACGCAAGGGGGCAGGCCCTGGCGATGTCGTGACCAATTACGGGAGAAGGGTGAACCTTTGATTGCAGGCAGAGTGTCCACAAGAGTTGGGGTCCCTAAAGGAACGATGAAGTTCGGAAACTTGCAGACCGCTGACGAATGTGAGGGGGGCAGGCCCTGGCGACGTCGTGACCAATTGCGGGAGAAGGGCGAACCTTTGATCGCAGGTAGAGTGGCCACAAGGGCTGGGGGGCCCTGAAGGAACGGTGAAGTTCGGACACTTGCAGACCGCTGGAGAACGTGAGGGAGGCAGGCCCTGGCGACGCCGTGACCAATTGTGGGAGAAGGACGAAACTTCGATCGCGGACAGAGTGGCCACAAGGGCTGGGGGCCGGAAGGGACGATGAAGTTCGGAAACTTGCAGACTGCTAGCGAACGCGAGGGGGCAGGCCCTGGCGACGACGTGACCAATTACGGGAGAAGGGCAAACCTTCAATCGCAGGCAGAGTGGACACAAGGCCTAGGGGCCCTGAGAATAGTCAGGGGGCAAATCCCGACGTAACCTTCTACTTGAAGAGATACTTGATCCGCGGCGGTTAGGAGGCCGTGAAGTAATGATGACAAGGAGCAGATACCGTTGCTGGCTCCTAAGCTTAAGGTTTAGCGCGAACTTTTGCGTGCTAGTTGTTGGCGCGCCCGGCAATAGCAATATTTGAAGTAGACAAATGTTTCGCATTTAACACAAATAAAAATAGTTTGCGCACAAGCAGATGCTTGCGACTTTATAAGATTCATTGTTTGTTGCTGAAACGAAAGTTGTTATTGATAAAATCGGCGCAAGTTTTGCGCATTCCACGTGCGAGGCGGAGTTTTTCCTTTCGCGGTCCTGACTCTTGATAACCGAGGTCACAACGAATGGTCCCTCCCAAGCTGGTGAGAGTTTGTTTTTACTTGGGCCTTTGCCAGCTGCTTCGACGCTTCGCAAGACCAGATCTCCGATGGTGATTGGCCTAGGCTTGACCCGTCGATCATAAAATCGGGCCACTCGCCTCTGGTAGGATGTGATTCATTGTGTTGCCCCGTCTCAAATTTCAGAGATGAAGTCCAAGTTCTCCCAGAGTTGCTCATCGTTTGTTTCAGGGTCAAAAGTTTGCACACGGGCGCTCGGGACCCCGATATCGATGGGAATTACTGCCTCGGAGCCGTAGCAGAGGTTAAATGGAGTTTCCTCGGTGGGGGTTCTTGCAGTGGTTCGATATGCCCATAACACACTTGGAAGTTCATCCGCCCACTGCCCCCCACCTTCCTGTAAGCGCGCCTTCAACCCCCTGAGGATAGTTTGGTTGGTCACCTTTATTTGCCCGTTGGCCTATTACGGATGTGCTACAGTGGTGTGGCGGAGGCTGATTTTCAAATCCTCGCACATCCTGGTGAATGATTTCCAGGTGAACTGAGTTCCATTGTCGGTGATGATGACCGTCGGGATCCCGAAGCGGCGGATAATATTCCTCCAGACAAACATCTAAACGTTTTCCTCGGTTATCTTTGCCAGGGACTCGACTTCTACCACTGTGAAGTAGTCAATAGCCATAATAATAAATTTTCTTTGACCTGCCGCCATTGAAAGTGACCCTAGAATGTCAATCCTCCACTGCGCAAATGGCCATGGGCTTTGGAGAGTGGTAAGCGTGACCGACGGTTGATGCGGGGTGCTTGCGTGAAGCTGGTAGCTCGCACACCTTTGTACAAATTCGGTCGCGTCCTTCTTCATTGTCGGCCAATAGAATCCTTGACGGAGTATTTTCCTTATTAGGGCCCTCCCACCGAGGTGCTCCCCACCGACTCCCTCGTGGACCTCACGCAGGGCGTATTCTACCTCCGGTGTTGATAAGCATTTCAGGTAAGGTCCGGAGAATGATCGCTTGTACAGCTCTTCTTCGATTATGGAGTATGTGGATGCTCGTACCCGCAACCGTCGTGCTTCTTGAGGGTTTTCCGGGAGTTGACCATGCCTGAGGTAAGCCTGCAGAGGGGACATCCAAGTTGATTCTTCATTGACTACAGCGATCTCCCACGGTCCCTGCACACTTGGGACCATCACATCCTCAACCCTTCTTCTTCGGGATTGATACCCGGTCGGAGAACCGACGAGCTTGGAGAGTGTGTCGGCCCTGGTGTTTTGCTCCCGAGGGATGTGAAGGATTTAGTGCGAGGGAATTCTCTGGAGGAGAGATCTGACGAGCGTAAGGTACTGTGTTAGCTGATTGTTTCTTGCCTCATAATCCCCTTCGACTTGGGAAGCCGCTAGCTGGGAATCTGTGTAGACTATCAGGTTCTCAGCCTTGCAATAAATAGCAAGCTGGAGTACGGCAACCAGGATCTCATACTCTACTACATTATTAGTGGCTGAAAACTTCAGCTGAAGTTTATACTTTAAGGTAATCTCTTCAGGGCTCATCAAAAGCAAGCCGGCTCCAGCCCCCACCGTCCCTGAAGCGCCATCAACATGAAGGGTCCAGTGGGCGCTGGATGGCCCTTCCATTGGGGCTGATGTGGGGGGAAGGGTGCACTCCACTACAAAGTCTGCTAGGACTTGTGATTTGATATCGGGGCGAGGGAGGAATTAAATATCAAATTCTCCAAACTCGATCGCCCACTTGACCAGTCTCCCAGAGACCTCAGGCCTTTGGAGAATTGTCCGGAGCGGCAACCATGTCAGTACTTTCACTGTATGAGCCTGGAAATAAGGTCGGAGTTTTCTCGCTGAAAAGACAAGTGTTGGGGCCGTCTTGTCAGCTACTGGGTATCTTGCTTCGGTGTTGGTGAGTACTTTACTGACGTAGTAGACAAGGCGTTGTACTCCTCCTTCGTCCTTCACGAGCACGGAGCTGAGGGCTACCGGGGACACGGCTAGATACAGATACAATACTTCTCCGGGCGCCGGCTAGGACAAGAGAGAGGGCGACGTGAGATACTGTTTGAGATGTTCGAAAGCTGCCTGACATTCATCTGTCCATTGAAAACCTGTACTGCGCACCCCCCGTGAGATCTTAAAGAAGAGGAGGTACTTGTCCCCAGTTCGTGCCAAGAACCGGGAAAGCGCAGCGATCCTCCCATTTAGCTGTTGCACTTCCTTGATCGAGCATGGGGGTGCCATACTCTCGAGGGCCTAACAAAACCCAGGAATTTCCCTGCAGTGACGCCAAATGCACATTTGTTGGGGTTAAGCCGCATTTTGTAACAACGAAGGACTTGGAAGCATCCTTCCAAGTCTCTAAGATGGTTGCGGCGGTGGATGCTTTTTACTAGCATGTCGTCGACGTATACCTCCATGGTCTTCCCGATGTGGTCTTTGAAAACTTTATTTATTAGCCTCTGGTTAGTTGTCCCGGCGTTTTTGAGACCAAAAGGCATCACCTTATAACAGTAAATGCCCTTGTCGGTTCGGAATACGGTGAGCTCTTCGTCATCGGGGCTCATCCGAATTTGACTGTACCCGAATATGCGTCCATGAAACTGAGGAGTTCGTGCCCGGCGGTCGCATCTACGAGCTGAACGATCCTGGGGAGGGGAAAACTATCCTTCGGGCACACCTGATTAAGGTTGTTGTAGTCAACACACATCCGCCACTTCCCAAAAGCTTTCTTTACCATGACCGCGTTTGCTAGCCACGTTGGGTACTCGGCTTTGCGGATAAACCCCGCTTTTAGGAGCTTGGTTACTTATTTCTTGATGGCTTCCAGCCGTTCGGGCGCGAAGTTCCTCTTCTTCTGAATGATTGGCCTGCACGACGGATTAATATTCAGAGAAGGGCGATTACCTCAGGGTTGACTCCAGACATGTATTCGGGGGTCCAAGCAAAGATGTCTTGGTTGGCGCGAAGAAAGTTTGTGTACTCCCCCTTTTCTGCGGGGGTTAACAGGGTTCCGATCAGCACGATCCGGGGCGGATCGTGCGGAAAGAGGGGGACCACCAATAATACTTACAAGGGGACTCCTTGTTGCATCGAGGCTTTGTCCCTTAGGTCGAAATCATTAATATTTAACGAAACTTCCCTCTCAAGGTGCAACATGCCCTCGCAACTTCTTAACTTCCACGAACAAAACCCACTCCAAATGGGGTGGGTAACTTCATAGTTAGGTGGGGTATTGAAGAAACGGCTCGGAAAGTTATCTGAACGGCCTACCGAATACGGCGTTGTAGGCCGACCTGGAATCTACGACTACGAACCGGTTGAGATTTGTCACCTCCCTTGGAGGCTCTCCGATTGTGACCGGGAGAGTGATTAACCCGTATACTGTAATGGGATGGTCACTGACTCCAAGGATTGGCCCTATCGCTGGGCGAAGGTGCTCCTGGGTGAGCTCGATCTTCCGGAGAGTTGGGAGGAACAAAATATCTACAGGGCTTGCGTTGTCGACTAGGATCCTATTTTACCAGAAAACTCGGGTCTCTGATCCTTGCGCTTATTACCAACGGGTATTGGTGAGTGGTCTATACCCACTGCATGTCCTTTCCATCGAACTCAATGACCACGTCCTGGCAGAATTTCTTCACGGGGGGTCCCATTGCTACCAAATGAAGGAGGCTCCTTTGTCTAGTGCTTCCTCCAGGAGCCTTCTTTCGTTGGTGTTGTAGTGCAAGGTGTGGTACCTTCTGAATCTTCCTCGGATTCCTGGGAATGATTTCCCACAGACGGCATCAAACTGTTGCGGTCCACGGCTGCACTCCTGATAGACCGGACTAACTAGACCGTCTTAGCCATTAGAGCGGTGGTTTGCGCAACCAGTCAGAAATAGATCTCAGACGATACAGCTGTTTTTACGTGGAAAACCCTCTAAATAGGGTGAAAAATCACGGTCGGGGTTGTGCCGACAGGAACTCCACTAGATCGGTTGGGGGTACAACGCTTCTTTGATAGAATCGAGGGCGACAGACCGCGCCTCGTTACAACTTGAGGGGGAGAGAGAAAGATACAATGTTCAGCGTGAGGGGGAACGTACGCGTGCTTCTGGACGATCACTGATAGACTGTTAGGCAAATACGACGGGCATGCCGCCGACGGCGCGCTCTGGATGTTGATGGTTGCGGACGGTGAGCAAGTGATTTCCTATGAGCATTGAATTGTGCGGAGGTCGCAAACGGTCTTTGACTTGGAGGCGAGCGGACGGTGACGGGCTTTGCTTTGGCGGCGAGCATGGTCGGCAGCGGACCTGTGAAGGGAGAGAGAAAGCAAGAGAGAGAAAAAGCTAGAAAGAGAGAGACAGTGATTTCGTAGAAATCCGAGTTCCAAAGTTAGAAAAATGAGAAGAATCCGGGGTCTATTTATAGGCCTGGAAAGGGGCAAGCCGGAAATTTCCCCCCGTAACCACCAGCCGGATGAATCGGATTGCTCCGTTTGGAGCACACAGATCATCATTTTCAGAAAAACATCGAGTCTGCCCTCAGGTCCAAAACTAACCTGCTCGCACTCGGGATCGGCCCAACGGGCCACGGGGGTGGTTACACGCGGTAACCACCCCCAACCGCCAGAGGGGGCGGCTACGGGCGGCGGCGGCCCCGTACGAGAGCGCCAGAGGGGGCGGCTGACCCCTTAGGGGCTAACGCCTCCCCGGCCGGCCTCACCATAGGAGGACGGGAGAAGAGGGGAGGCCGTCCCCTTGGGGGCCGGCGCCTCCCTGGTCAGCCTCCCCGTAGGTGGCCGGGGAGAACAGGGGCGGCCGGCCCCTTGAGGGCCGGCGCCTCCCCGACCGACCTCGTCGTAGGCGGCCGGGGAGAAGAGGGGTGGTCGGCCCCTTGGGGGCCGGCACCTCCCCGGCCGCCTCGCGTAGGCTGTCGGGGAAAAGAGGGGCGATCGGCCTGCCTCCCCGACCGGCCTCGCCGTAGGTGGCGGTGAAAAGAGGGGCGGCCGGCGCCGCCGGCCGGACGTGAGGAAGCCGGCACGAGATCCCAAACGGCGGTTGGGATCCGTGCACGGGAGTTAGGATCCCCCTCGCGGGAGTTAGGATCCTGCGCGCGGTTACGATCCGGTGTGAGGCGGTTGTGGCTTGGATCGGACGATCGCGCGTGAGGCGGTTTGAACCATAACCCCCCACTTCGTTAGTTGCTGGGAGTGAATGTTATGGCTATGTGCAACCGGTTCGCCTATTGTAGCTCAGTCCACATATCTTTCGCAGTCTCATGATACATAGGATACGGCTCACCATCTAAAGAGTTCAAGAGCCAGGTCTGAACTCGGCCATCATTGCGGAGCCAGTCATCGGTAGGAGGGGTAGGAGGAGTCTGCGTTAGGTGAGGAAGAAGGCCCTTGGCCTGAAGAACCCGTCGAACGGAATGCACCCAAGGGACGAAGTTCTTCTTTCCAGAGAGGGATATGGTAGTGATGCGCAGCTCATCTCGGACTTCAGGAAGGGTAGTCGGACAGGCCGGGGGGCGGCGGGCTAGGCGCCAGAGGAGTTGCCGGAAGAGCCCATGCGGACAGACCGGGCGGACAGGCGAGGAAGCTGCGAGAAGGGCAGGAGGCCGCGGCGAGCAGAACGGGAGGTCGCCGCGAGAAGGAATGGAGGCCGCCGCGAGAAGAAAGGAGGTCGCAGCGAGAACAGAACAAATCTGCCGTCGCCGCACTGAGGAAGACCACGACCAGAATTAGTCCGCACGGTCACCAGCCTGCGACCAGAGGGCAGATTCAAGGTGAAACTCCTTGCGAGGTCGCAAGCGAGAAGAGAGAAGCGGAAAGCGGAGCCTGCAGCGGATAGAGAGGAGCTTACGATCCGGATGTGAGGCGGGTTGATGGCTAAAAGCCAGAGAAGGGTGGCAGTCGGACGAGCGGACAGACCCTCGCAGAAGCAGCGTGAGGCGGTGAGCGGTTGACACCATAACCCCGGCCACTTCGTTAGTGTTGGGAGTGAATGTTATGGCTATGTGCAACCGGTTCGCCTATAAATTGGGTACGACCCCATCAATTATATTCCTAGAAACACCTAGAAAAAATCACAAGAAAATAAATAAATAAGCTCAGCTTCTCCGTGATCATGGCATGGTGAAAAAGAATTTAAGTTGATAACATTTTCTGACATTATAAATAATAAAACCAACTTGTATGCAAGGAGCATGAGCTCCGGAAACCAACTCTTCAGAAAGAAGAGTGAAATAGACTAGCATCTGAGTTTTTAGCACAAGATAAAGCAAGGAATGCCAAATATGGAGGCTCTAAACACCATGCCAATTTGTATGCAATGAAAAAAATGTGACAGGAATGAGAATATAAATTTACTGATGTGGCGCTTAACCGCAATACATTCGAGGGGGCAGGTGCGTAGATTGGGGTAGTAGATACAATGGAGCATTTACTACCGGTTGCTCAAAAGGAGGGAGCAACAACAATCAAATTTAGGATTTAAGAGGAATACTTAATGTTTTTCTTCATTAAAATATAAGGGTCTTTAAATACAACTCACAGAAAACATGTTTGACAGAAAAGTCCAAACATTCAGACAATTTAAAAAGCTACTTACACGACCTAAAAGCAATGAAGTGACGCATTACTAAAAATGAATATAACATTTACCGAGGCTCCTATCACCAAATCGACCCATAACCGCACAACCATCCTTCAATTTGAGCTTGCATTCAAGCTCCGATTGGGAAAGGGGTGTTGGATTATTTAATCAACAGATCTCTAGTAAAGAGAGCTCCTCATTATGATGACATGAAGTCAAATTGTCACCAAGCATAAACATTTCTCTTTGACGGAATGAGAGGTAAATGACTATGTATCACTTGAGAAGGGGAAGACGAGATCCATAACTGATAATGGTGAGCTCTCTGTTCTGCGAAGACTGTCAGTATGGGCTCATATGCGGTGGATGAGGGACATGTTGAATGAGAACAGCATTAGTGAATGACTGACCATTGGGTGAATAGAAAATGCACCATCAAATATGCCCCCCAAAAAAAGTGACGTCTGAATGGTCTTGCAAGAAAGTAGTCAAGGTCGATTAATTTTAATCCTTAAAGGACAATTGTTGCACCTCGTAAACTGATGGTTTCACCATTTCTAAAGCTTGACCAATCATTTTGCATATTACTAGCATAATGTTGGAGATACGAGCAAATCTGAAATGAGAACATCGTAGATTTGGGTTGGTGTTGTAGCAGGGCTCGGCTAGAGAGGAAAAAGTTGAGCAGGCTAGAGTTGCTAGTTTTGGATTGCATAATTCACGACTAGCATAATGGGCGATAGGCCGATGTTTGCAATGGGAGATAAAGGAAACTGTCGGATATGGGCGTTGAGTGTTGTTCAAGACTGATCGGTGATGTGCTTTAACGAATCAACGTGTTTGATTTTGTGAGGCTTTGCAAGAATCGTTACTAGACAAACATAGATTGGGAAAATTTGCACAAAAGAGATGATTGGGCAAATTGTGCGATGGGGAAAAGGATTGATGTTGAAGGTAACACATGCCGATGGAAAAAGCATTGACTGCATGTGTGAAAACCAGAAGGGAATTATGACATGTTCAGCTGATCGAAGCAAGCGATCGTCAATGTTGGGGGTGAATTGAGATCAGTTTGTGTTGGTTCACGAGATAAGGAGATACAAAGTTGGGGATTGATACTTTGATAGCTCTGATAATAATTATTACAGTTCTTGACTGTAACACGCTCAAGGGGTGTGGGCGGAGGTATGGAAGGAGATATAATGAATTTTTTACTATAGGCATCCCATAGTGGAGTTCGGAATGAGAAAGCTACTGCAATGTAATTTAGGGATCAAGGGGAACACTTATATTTTTACCTTCATTCAACCACAATAAAACATGAAAAAATTACATTCGTCGCATTACAAGAAGAATACATAAATCATATAACGAGTCATAAACAACTAAATGGACTCAAAACAGCTATGTTACATATGTCATGTAAAACATGTGCAAGAGGGAGAATCCAAAGCAGATCATAGAGACAGCATGGACACAGCTGAGATTATTTATGTGAGATTGTTTGTGGGGATGACAAGATTGGAGTACGCCAGACCAAATTGCCGGCTAGCTAGACACCAACCAAATCATATAATTTAATTACAGAGAGCTCAATTTTGATTGGAGTTCTCAAGCCTAAATCGTGCAAGAGGCGGTCTGAAAACGGAAATGGAGATGAAGGGTAGAGGCATAGGAAATGGATGAACATAGAGGTATAGATGGAAACCAGTGTGGAAGTGGGGGCAAATATGAGGTCCAAAGTGGAGATGAAGTTGTAGGTGGAAGTGGAGTCTAACAAGGGAGGAGGTGGAGACAGATACTGTAGGTTTGTCTGGAGGCCAAATGCCTGGATCCACACATCGAATAGGGGCGGGTCGGAAGTTGTTAGATATATTGTACATTATATATGGTAGACATAGCTTAGGCTTATCTTGGGTGTTGTGAGCACCTTCTCATGTACATGCATATATACCTTACTGTTGATGTGAATTGTAATTTTGATCCTCATTCTATTATGATATCAGAGCTAGGATTTCGCGGAGCGTTTATCGTGTGCTTCCGCCTCTCGCCGCCGATCCATTCGTTGTTGAACACCATCCGACGTTTTCGTTCTCCCGATCCAGACGAAGCACTTGGCGACTTCGACGACATCAGCAATCGCGTGTTTCTCAACCTCGTCAACGTCAGATTCGATCCATCCATACAAAGCGCTCCAAATCTGCCTCTTCGATGAACCGACGGGCCTCTTCCGACGATCTTGTCGTTGGGAGTCCTCGTCGACATCACAGCCGATCTGACGGGTCTCGTCGACGTCTTAGCCATTCCGCTTCTTGATTCCATTGTTGATTAGCGGCTCCCACTCTCACTGATCCGCGACTTTCGACGACCCAGACACTCCAGGCAACATCCACGCCTTCCGCCAGAGTCTTAGCCACTGGCCATGTCTTCCTCCTCCAGCTGATTCTGCAGCCCCGTTTTCCTCCTCTGGTTGATCCCGCAGCTGTCGGCACTGTTTATCCTCCTCTGCTGATCTCCGGCCACGGTCTTCTTCTCTGGCTTATCCAGCAGCCCCAATCTTCTTCTTCGACAACTTCCATCCTATATTGATTCAATGACAACGTCTCACATCTCATCTACCTTTCTCTAGAAGCCTGATGTCATCCTTGACGGGCGGAACTACAAGGCAGCTCAGTTTGGTGTTACTCGTCAGTCGTCGCCCACCTGTCCACTGTCATTACTATCAGTGTCTTGGTCATGTCAAATATGAGTGTCGCAAGCTTCAGAGGGCTCAGCAATTTGGTCAACAGTGTGCTCCTAGTGCACCTTCAGCTCACTTTTCTGCTCTGGCGTAGTCACTCTCTATTTCTGAGTTTGCCTAGCAGATTGCTCAGCAGCTCTCTCTCGGTTCACTGCCTCGTTCCTCTGCCTTCGTGCGCCCAAATGCCTCTCAGTTGGATGTCTCTGTCCCTGCAGGTATCTCTCCCTCCAACTGGTTGCTTGACTCTAGAGCCTCTTTTCATATGACCTATGATGTCACTCACCTCTTGTCTTGTCAGCCCGTTTCTTCTGCCCTTAGCATCATTGTAGCAGATGGCATTATTCTCCCCATCACCAGCAGTGACCTCCTTCATATCTGCCTTTTCCATGTTCCCGATGTTGCTTACATACTCAAGTTATCCATGGACCTTATATCCGTCAGCCAACTCACATTTCACGGTTTTCTTGTTCATTTTGATGAGTTTACATGCAGCGTGTGTGATCGTCTGACTGGGACACTCCTTGGAGTTGTCCGTCGTCTGTAGCGGGGTGTACGTCCTTGATCGTATCCATCTTCCATTCACTCCATCGTCGTCGACAGCTTCTACTCTTCTTCTTCCTTCAGCGGGCTTCTCTCAGCGGCAATCACCATTTCTGTCATCCTAGTGGTTCGCGTCTAGAGTCTCCTATCACTTATGGTTTCCTTGGCTGTGTTTCTATTGATTATTCCGACTCTTGTACGGGTTGTAAGCTTGGTAAACAGATATAACTCTCATATCAGTCTAGTGATTCTAGGTCTCGGCATCCTTTTGATTTAGATTATTCTGATGTATGGGGTCTCGCACCTTTTGTATCCAAGAGCAGACCCGATATTATGTCTTTTTGATGATGATTATTCTCGTTATTGTTGGATCTACTTTATGCATCCTCGTTCTTAATTTTTTTCATATTTATGTTATTTTTTCTGCTATGGTGTGCACTCATTTCTCTGCTTCCATACGGATTTTTCGTTCTGACTCAGGGGGGAAGTACCTCTCTCATGTCCTTCATGATCTGCTTGCTACCCATGGGCCACGACAACCTACCTCAGCTTGCATGCCTCAGTGCTCACGCTCAAAATGGCACCGCAAAAAGAAAGCATAACCACATTATTCAGATAGCCCGCACAACTCTCATCTCCTCCCACATTCCTCGTTATTTTGGGGTTAATATTGTTTCCACTGATGTTTATCTTATTAACCTGCAACCCTCCACTTTCTTTCAGGGCAAGAGTCCTGGTGAGTGTATGTACTCTCGACCCCCATATTACACTCATCTTCATGTTTTTGGCTATCGATGTTATATTTTACTCCCTCCACGTGAGCGTACCAAGCTCCCTGCTAAGTTTGTTCCTTGTTTTTTTCTTGGATACGGCACTGAGCACAAAGGCTATCAATGTTATGACTCTGTTGGACATCGACTTTGCATTTCACATGATGTCATCTTTGGCGAGTCTCACCCTTTGTGTCCTTTGTTCCCTCGACCTCACACTCATATGTTACTCCTTCTGACGTGCAGTTTCGCACTCTTCTCAATTCTCTAAGCCTCATGTATCCTCTCCTCCGATATGGCCACCTCTTCTTCCATTGCCACAGTCAACTCTGTCACCTCCTCTTCCCTTATCGCAGTCTACTATGTCACATCCTCACTTCTCCCCTTTGTTACCCACTTCTCCCTCTAATGAGTTGTCCATTCTAGACTGTGTCCTACCTATTCCATATCATTACATTCGCCGTCCTCCTTCTATTCCTTCGCCGCCAGCTCCCCCAGAGTCAGTGCATGTCTCCTCAAGTGAGTGTCCTGAGGATGATCTTCTAGCACGTCGTTACCCACTTATTGAGAGACATCCTCCTAACTGTCTTAGCCTTGCTACCATTCCACCGGGCCTACCTACACTTCCTGATACTGTCTGCGATACTACAGAGCCAACTTCCTATCGTGAGGCTGCTCAGATACCTGAGTGACAGAATGTCATGTCTGCTGAGTTGGAGAGCACTTGAGCACACTCGTACCTGGGAGTTTGTTCATCTTCCACACGGTGTTGTTCCTATTAATTGAAAGTGGGTCTTCAAGGTCAAGACTCGCTTTGATGGTTCTATGGAGAAGTACAAAGCTCGGCTTGTGGCTTGTGGTTTTCAGCAGGAGCAGGGACGCGACTACGACGAGACCTTTGCTCTGGTCGCTCGCATGACTACGGTTCTTACTCTTATTGCAATTGCAGTTGTTCGTCACTGGTCTTTATCTCAGCTCGACGTGAAGAATATTGGAGTTACCATTTTGTTATTAGTGTTAATATTGTATTTATATTCTTGAGATTATATATATACGAGGATGGCTCCAATTTGGAGTTGAGCTTTTCATTATTCAACAAAGAAGAGCAGGAGATGTACATGTTTCCTCCTTCTGGTCTTTTCTCTCCTCCAGGCCTTGTCTACCGCCTAAGCCGAGCTCTTTATAGGCTCAAGCAGGCGCCTCGCACGTGATTTGCATGTTTCAGCTCAGCCATTACAGGCGTCGGTTTTCAGCCGAGTCCACATGATCCAGCCCTGTTTGTGCACTCCTCCTCTCGTGGATGGACACTTTTGTCTATGTGGATGAACCTTCTCATGAGGTCATTCGTCAAGCATCACCTTCAGCAGCAGTTTCAGATGATTGATCTTGGACAGCTGAGCTACATCTTGGGCCTTGAGATCAGCTTTACATACCACGGTTTTCAGCTCTCTCAGTAGCATTACACGTCTGATCTCTTAGCTCGGATTGCTCTCTCTGACTCTCGCACAGTGGATGCCCTTATGGAGCTTTACCTTCAGCTACGTCTGGATGATGGGGTTCCACTCTCTGACCCTACTCGCTACCGCCAGCTTGTAGGGAGTCTCATCTACCTCACCATTATTCGGCCTGACATTGCTCATGTTGTTCATGTGTTGAGCCAGTTTGTTAGTGCGCCTACCTCTGTGCATTATGTTCACCTGTTGTGGCTCCTGCGCTATCTTCGGGCGACATCTTCTCATGATCTCTTCTTCTCTAGTTGTAGTTCTCTACAATTACGTGCTTACTCAGATGCTACCTGGGCTAGTGATCTTGTCAATCGTCGTTCTATCACCGGTTTTTGTATGTTCTTGGGTTCTTCACTTGTTGCATAGAAGTCTAAGAAACAGGCTGGTATTTCTCATTGCAGCACTAAGACTGAGCTTCGGGTCGTGGCTACCACCGTTGAGGATATCATTTGCCTTTGTTGGCTTCTTGAGGACCTTGGTGTCATTCAGATTACTCTAAACCTGGTGAAGTACTCACTCTCCAAGCATATTAGGGTAGATGCTTTCTTCCTAGGTAAGTAATATAGATGAACACTCTTGCTCCTTCCTTTGTTCCTTCCGAACAACAAATTGTAGATTTGATAACTAAGCCGCAGACGCGGACCCAGCATGTCTATCTATTGTCCAAACTCTCGGTGTATGATCTTCCATGAGTTTGAGGGGGGAGGGGTATATTATATATTATATATGGTAGAAATAGATTAGGCTTACCTTGGGTGTTGTGAGCACCATCTAATGTACATGTCTATACACGCTATTTTTAATGTGAATAGCAATTTTGATCAGAATTAAATGAAGACAAGATCAGGTAGATATTTGCTTAGCTGAGATTGTTTGTGTGGAGCCAATGATATTGTGGCGCGCTGAAGAGTAGAGGTTCTTGCATCTATAAAGATGTAAGGTGATGAACCTCTGATGTGGCATGATAAGATTAGGAGTTAAAGAAATCATATATTAAACCTAAATCTTTGGTAGATACATTATTCAAAAGAGGAATCATTCTAATATATAGGTTGAGAATACAGGCTCACACCATGAAACTCATGTAGCAGTATGCACTAACTATATATTTTGACCTCTCCACCTGCAACAAATTAGTTTTGGTAAAAAATTAACCCATAATATGATAAATCATGGGAATGTAAAAGTAATATGATGGTTTTAATAAGACACGGTGGCAGTGCTACATATCTAGCATGGAATGGTATAAACCTAAATTCTAACCCACAAACCTCCTCCAACCTATGCATCATAGCAATTAACATAACAATGAGAATCGAAACATAGTAACCGCATCCCCCCCCCCCAAGGCAACCCTCACAAATTTGCAAGTGCATTCATTTCCTATTATTTTTCCCGTACATAGAAAGGAAACTGATTTCATCAAATTTCTTAGCTGAGAACAGGGTTAGGAATGTTAAAAAAATCCAGAATTACCATGGTTTTGGAGATCATGTCATTGTAGCACCAAAAAATATGACTGGAAAGTGAAATGAAAACGAACAAAATGGGCATATACTCATGCAGATTAGCAGGAAAATAATATGAATAACAATACCTGACATTTATTTAAGGCAATAAAAAATTTTAGCCCATTCATTTAATCATGCTATCCATCCCAGATAGGTTATCTATAAGTTAAAGGAAGAAATTACTCAATATATGGAGTCAATGAACTGCACCTTAAGATAAACAGTTATAAGATGTCCAATAAGCAGAACCTCCATATTTTGTAAAGCATCCACATTATCAGGTGTGGCAGTCTGATCAACAAGTGCAAAGAGTTTCTGCAGCATAAAACTAAAAGAAAAAATTATAGTGTTACAAATTTCAATAGACTGATCAGAAGAATCAAGCATAAGCATATAAAAAGACACATCCTATTTGTCAATCCAGGACACTGTCCAGAGAATGGACAACTAAGTATGGAATAATAGAAACAGTAACTAACATCAATAAATTAAACTTGTCGCGGTTGTTATTAAGATGCACCATAATGTACTCATTCAGAACAGCTTCACCAACCTACATACAAGAATGGATATAAATATCAATCAAACACCACCAAAAACAAGTAAAACCTGAGAAAAGAAATAAATGGATGTAAGTTCATAGCATAAGCTTACAAAAGCATCACTTTCAGTTTCAAATTTAGATAAGGCAGGTCTGAAGTGAATTCCTACATGGACATTAGTGGGAGAATATATTAAAGTTAAATACACAGGAGAAAATGAATGATTAGGAGGTCAAATAAGTACCAATGTGTTTAAGACACTGATCACGGGTCAGGAGAGATAAACCCTGGAGTTCATTCAGAATTATCTGAGCTCTTTCTCCAATGAGTTGAGTACCGACAGCACCTTTGTCTTTTTGGTACTTCTCATTATAGCAGCAGGTCAAGCTCACATATATTTCACGATCAGAAGTCTCAATGAGAGCCTGTCCCCAAAATATTACATCAGAAAATGGACAAAAACTACAATGAATGAATACAAGCATAATTTAAAGTACAAGTTCGTGAAGTCATTCCAAAAGATTTTAAAAGAAAATCAATTACGATCAATCTAATTGGTAAAAAGAAGAAAATCTGAACAAAATTTCACAAATACCTGAAGAAACAAACTAGAACAACAAATTAAACTCGAATGAAATGGGCATGCTTAACCTTCTGATAAGAAATGTAGTTCCGATACTCTCTCCGTGCCAAATTATATCAATCATCAAATTACTTGTTTTGAAACAAGTTATTTTAAACCAACAATGAAATACTGTTTGATACCCATATTTTCAACACCAAACGAACAGGGATGAGTCGAAGCATAAGAACCTGAAGAAACTTATGACAAATGAAAAATATGACAGATTATGTAACACAGTGGGTGGTCGACTCGAAACGGGATTTCTAAATGCAGGCCTATATGCGATGATGTGAAATAAAAGTGCACAAGTGGTCCGCTAAAATTGCAAACAAGTAATTATTTATTATGAATTAACAGCAGTTTCACATACAGTTGCAAACAATTAATTAACGGAGGACAAAGTAATAATTTTGCAAAACGAAAGAGCCGTAATTACTTTCAATCAAGCGCAGAAGAAACCCTGCAAATCACACGACAAATAATACTAATAACATTTAAAGAGAGAGCATCCACTACACAATATAGGTGCCAAAATACCCAGCAGTAAAAGACAGAACTTTAAACCACAATTCACATGAGTAGGCGACGGCGGAGTGGCAGATCTGAAGTGGGTCCACGGAGGGTTGATCGGATTGAGGTGTGGGCTTAGGAGATAGTGAATGGGTTGGGTAGGAGTGGAGCTTATAGTTTGCTGGATAGTTTGGAACTGTGAGGTAAGGGAAAGAGGCGGGTGTTGGAAGGGGTAAGACGGGCTGGGGAGAGAAGTGGTACACAGTAGGGTTGCGGTTTAGGGGTTTTACAGGCTTGTTGTGGCCGGACGGGGAAGAGGGAAGGGGAGAAGGTTGTTGGTGGTGATCGGCTCACTGGAACAGGGGAGAGTGGTGGTGGAGAAGTCGGAGGTCGGCGTCGGCTTGAGAAGGAAAACAGGGGAGGGATGCGGGAAGGACAGTTAGGGCTCGGTGGGGAGGATATGCTAGAGGAAGAGGAATAGAGGGAGGGGAAAGGCGGAGGGCTCACCGGAGAGGACGAGGGTGGCGGCCGGCGTCGCACCGGAAGAGGCAAAGGAAGGCGTCGCACCTCCTTGTGACCGACGGTTCCGGGAAATCTTCCAAAACCTCCAATCCCTCCTCCCTCAAACCGTCGGGTATAAATAACCCAAAAACCGAACCACTGCCTACAGTGAAGTGAACCGATGCCTGCATAGTGTAACTCAAATAAAACCACCCCGATCGGATGGTTAGGATTGTTTGGCCCGATCGGGGTTTAAATACATCTCAGAATAAAAAAACATAAAATACGAAAATAACTAGAAACGATCATCCGGACGCGACCACGGGCTCCGATCGCTCGTCCGGGCAGCGGATCACCGCCTCCTGCGGGAATATAAGCGCGTCGGTCGTGGCCCGCCGTCAATATGTGTGCAGCCCTTCTAAATCTCGTCTTTAGAACAAAAAAATACTTAAATATGAACATCCAGCATGAAAATTCTTAATATTTTGTCTAGAATAACCAATAGTTTTAAGCAAATTGTAGTAAGGCTATCCCATCAATTCATCTTTAAGTTTGCATTTCAGAGATCCAAAAAGAAAAACCATAAGTTACTATATAGTAAATTTTATGTATAAACTATTACATCTATACTATATTAAAAAGAACTATCAATTACATAGCCGTGGTAAGATAAAAGAGACATTGGATTAATCACAACCATCCATCCATTTCATCTACGTTTCAATAAAAAAAACCGAGCTGCATTAAAAAACCATGACAAACTAACTCCTCCAAACCCTATTATCCCCGACATTTCCCAAGCAGCGGCTCCTCTACGCTCGCCCAAGCAACCCTCTCCTCCCCGACCGGCTCCTCCTCTGCTCCCGCCACAACGAGTCACCGTCTCGCCGAAAAAATGTTGCTCCACAGGTTGGAAAAAAGGTCTTACTCTGCTCCAAAGCCTGCGCCGCATTCTACAACCTTCGCCTTCTTCACCACTCCAGGTCTAGGGCAGCGAAAAATGATTCTTCCACGGAAACGGCTTCTGCCCTCTAAAATAACCAAGGTATGCACCTCATCTCTGCAGGTCACCACCAAGATCTACTCACCTCATGCGTCTTCTACAGGATGGATAGAGACGACCGCGATCTCTAGGAATTTTTAGAGCTTCATCTCAAGGGAGATCACGCTACCCGTTCTACCTTCAGATTCAGATTCATGCCTATCTTCTTCCATTCTTCTCCTCCAAAGGAGATATGCAAGATCTATTTCCGTTATTGAGGTTTGATCCATGAAAAGCTCTGATCTACCACCTCTCTCCCTCTCTCTCTTACTCTCCCTTTTTTACTGGCCTAATTATAGCAAAATTGATTTTGTGGAGGCAAATGGAAGAGGAAGCGATAGCTACATGATTTGCTACCAGGGCAGGAGGTTATTTCTGAGGAGAGCAGGAATAAAATACCCGTTGGAGCTCTGTTTTTGTGAGGTTGCAGGATAACCTCCTCCTGATATCGAACCTCAAAATATTTCCTTGGATGGTTTGTAAGTTCTTCATATTTTTTTAAAAGTTCTGCACTATAAAATGATTTCTACACATCATGAAAAAAATTTCAATTGCAAAAAATATAGAATGAGTTATAAGATGCTCATTCGTTAATTTAGAATGAGTGATTAAATGTGAATTCATTAAGATTTGATTATTCATGTTCATATATTTTTCTTCTTCATGAATCATGCAATTGCCCATTATAAAAGAATTCTGTCCAGTTGTGGATGCAAATCTCCAGCCCCTTAGCTCAACGCCATTAATGAATCTCTAACCCTTGACTGCTGCTACACATTGATTGGGATTGAAAGCTCAAAATATTTAGGTATTATAGGACGTTGGATTGGCCATCGGAAATAAATTAAAATAATGGCAGTTAGAATGTGTTTTTTTTCTGTTGTACAATTTTAGAGAAATTTCATTTCAGGTTTTTAACTTTTAGGTAAAAATGGAGTAATATGAAATTGGGGTAATAAATATAATAGCCCAAATGAGCTCATAAGGAACATATGTTCTACAGACCATGAACGATCCCCAAATGTCAAAAGTTTAAGTGCATTTGACATAAAATTGGCAGAAAATTTAAGTGCTAAGAATGTCTTTAAACTATGAACCAACACAAAATTAAAATATGTCGAAAATATGCCCCAACAAAACATAAATTTTTATAATACCAAAAAATAAATCAAAGTGTTAAATAAACTTTTAATAAAAATGCAACTTTCTTGCTTGGTGTTGATATTCAAGATGTAGGCCGACTCCTTCCGAGCCAGATTTGAAGTGATTCCTTCAGCGTGAGCTATGGCGAAGAAGGCTAGGAGAGGCATATTTGTAAGGGGTTTGAAGAAGCCCTAAGTTAGGAATCTGGAGATTTCTTTGTATGTGTTGAAAGAGCTCAAAATCTTGTATGTATTACTTGTGTGTATAAATACAAGGAGAGAATACAAATATATAGGAAGAAGAAGAGAGAAGAAAATCCTATACAAGATGTGGGACTAAAGGAGGAGAGAAGATAAAACAATAAATGGGCCCTTTACATGGGCTATTTTAACACTCCCCCGCAAGCTGGAGCGTACAAATCGTATGCGCCAAGCTTGGACAAGCATTGATAGAAGAGTGTCTTGGAAAGAGCCTTCGTGAAGACATCCGCACCTTATTCCGATCCTGGGACATGCTTTAGGTCAAGCTTCTTCATTTGAACCTTTTCCCGTATGAAGTGACAATCGACCTCAATATGCTTCGTTCTTTCGTGAAAGACCGGGTTATTTGCGATGTGTATGGCGGCTTGACTGTCACAAAGGAGAAGAGCCGGTGATGGTAATTTTACACCCAGATCAGTAAGAAGACTCTCAAGCCATGTCAATTCTGATACAACTGATGTCATTGCCCGGTACTCTCCCTCGGCTGAAGATCGAGCAACGACCGCTTGTTTCTTACTTCGTCAAGTAACAAGATATCCGCCAAGGTAAGTGCAAAAACCACTCGTAGAACGTCGGTCATCGAGAGAGCCAGCGTAATCAGCATCTGAATATGCCACCAATGTTGGAGCAGAAGAGGAGGTCTTGTAGACAAGTCTCTGACCAGGAGCGGTTTTCAGATACCTGAGAATTCGTTCCACTGCTTGAAGATGAGATTTTCGAGGAGAGTGCATGTATTTGCTGACAAGACCAACAGCAAAGGAAATATTCGATCTGGTAACCGTGAGATATATAAGTTTTCCAACAAGACGTCGATAATATTCAGGATTCTAGAGAAGGAGATCGGAGTCAGATGCCTGGGAACACAGTTTGTGGTCACATCCATAGGAGTATCACTTGGCTTGCAGCCGGACTGACCCGCATCATGAAGAAGGTCAAGAAAATATTTCCGTTGAGAGAGTGTGAGCCCATCCGGCCTTCTGGCAATCTCAAGACCCAAAAAATAGCAAAGAGGTCCCAAATCCTTTGTCTGGAAGACTGAGTTTAGATGGACTTTGACTGCCTGTATCCCTTGAGAGTAATCTCCAGTAATGATAATATCGTCGACGTATACTAACAGAATAACCGTTCCTGCTGGTTGGTGACGAGTAAAGAGCGAGAAGTCAGCCGAGCTCCGTGTGAAGTCAATCTCAAGGAGGACCTTGCTGAATTTTTCAAACCATGCCCGTGGAGATTGTTTGAGACCATATAGAGCCTTCTTAAGATGGCAGACCTGAGACTCCCCCGTGGTCTCAAACCCGGGTGGTTGTTGCATGTAGACAGTTTCCTAGAGATCCCCATTCAAGAAAGCATTTTTGATATCCAGCTGAAAGAGAGGCCACCGGCGATGGACAGCAACAGAGATGAGGACGCGAACACTATTAAGTTTCGCAACCGGAGAGAACGTTTCCTCATAATCTAGCCCCTCCTGTTGAGTGAAACCTCTAGCCACAAGACGGGCCTTTAGACGGTCAATTGTCTCATCGGCAGCATGTTTGATGACAAAGACCCACTTGCACCCAACTGGTTTCTGGCCCGGTGGAAGGGGAACAACAGACCATGTCTGGTTAGACCAGAGAGCAGACATTTCTTCCTCCATGGCCGCTCGCCATCCTGGATGTTGAAGCGCCTCCTGCACAGAATTAGGAATAGCAACCGAAGAGAGAGAAGTAGCCAAAGTGCGTAAATGGGGAGAGAGGCGATGAAGAGAGATGTAGTTTGCCAGCGGATGAGCAGTGGAAGGCGATACCTGATCATTTGGACGCGGAGTATCCATGGTAGAGACCGTCGGCAAAGGGGCAACGGAAGTGGTAGAGCGACGAGTGTAGACGCGGATAACTGGTGGTTTGGAGGGAACGACAGTCTGTTTAGAGGGAACGACAGTCGAAGGAGTATTTGCGGGAATGACCGGGCGGGGGATGGATGGAGGAGTAGGTGTGGGTGGTAGATGGTCAGGTAAGGGAGCAGGAAAGAATGGTTGATCCTCGCGGAAAGTGACATCAGCAGAAACGGAGATCTTCCGTGTAGCAGGAGAATAACATACATACCCCTTTTGGGTGCGTGAATATCCAACAAAGATATGCTAGGCCGCTCGGGGATCCAACTTATCCGAGGAAGGCCCCAAACGGTGGACATAGCAGAGGCTACCGAATACACGAGGTGGGCGAGGAAAGGCCGGAGTGGAGGGAAAGAGTATCCTAAACGGAGTAGTATAGTTGAGAATAGAGGAAGGAGACGGTTAATGAGGAAACAGGCGGTCGAGACCGCAAAGTTCCAATATGGTTTGGGGACATGCATTTGAAGTATGATGGAACGGGCAACATCGAGTAAGTGACGATTCTTGCGTTCGGCAACACCGTTTTGTTGTGGCGTGTAAGCGCAGGAAGTTTGATGTAGAATCCCGAACTCATAACATAAAGCAGTAAATTCGTGACTAGTGTACTCACGCGCATTGTCAGTTCGTAGTACTTTGATGGTCGTGTGGAATTGCGTACAGGTTTCGAAGACAAATGCCTGAAAGACACGGGGAAGCTCGGAGCGATCACGAAGTAAGTATAGCCAGGTAGTGCGAGAGTGATCATCATAAACGTTATAAAATACCGGAACCCGGAAATACTAGTAATTTTAAATGGTCCCCAAATATCCGAATGCACTAAATCAAAAGAAGCAGCGCTCCGAGTACAATGGGAAGAAAAAGATGAACGAGTCTGCTTGCCGAGGATACATGAGTCACACTGAAAGGGGGTAAAAGAAACATCGGGGAGAGCCCGCTGGAGGACCGGTAGAGGAGCATGCCCAAGTCGACGATGCCAATCAGTTGAAGAGACGAATGAGAGGATGGTGGGAGAGTCGTCGAGAAGGTAGAGCCCATTCCGCAGCCGGCCTTTACCAATGGTAGTCTGCGTCCGCCGATCCTGTATAACAAAAGAAGAGGAAGTGAATATAACAGAACAATCCAGATCATTAGTAAGTCGTCCAACAGAAAGTAAATTGAACGGTGAACTCGGGACGTGAAGAGCCGAGCGAAGGGAGATGGAGGAGGTGAGAGGAAGATCTGCCGAGCCGGAGACGGGAACAGTGGCCCCATTGGCCACAGTAATAGACTGTGGATAAGGGGAAGTAAGGGACTGGACAGGTCGATGTGGAGTAATGTGATGAGTAGCGTCAGAGTCCACAATCCAGCCCAAGTCGGTGGAGAGACAAGCGGTACCTGTGTTAGAGACGGAGGCAATGGAGGCAGATGGTGGGTGGAGCAATCCCTGGAGATGCTGGAGCTGAAGACGGACACTCTCAAGATCAGGAGGACCAGCATCGGTAGCAACAGAAGTCGTCGGGCGAGGAGGATAGCCAACTTTCTTGTAACAGGTTGCCTCGAGATGACCATCTTTCCCGCAGAAGGAACACTTCGGCCGACCCCTGCCACCACGACCACGGCCGCGAGATCCCGAACGACCCCCCCCCCCCCCGAGTAGGAGGAGGAGGGAATGGTAGAAGCGAAGGTGCCTGCTGAAGAAGGGTCGGAGGAGCCGTAGTATCTGGAGGAGGTGATACTCGGAGAATCATGGAGCACATATCAGAAAAGGATGGTGTGGTAGAGGAAGCCAGGACCTGAGCACGAATGCTCTGAAGGTGAGGGGGAAGACGGACCATGATGATGGCAGTACAGGCGGCTTCCTTCTGAGCGCGCTGAGCAGCAGCATCATTGGTGAAGGGCTGATGCTGGATCCATGCTTCAACAAGAGTCTTCGCACGAGCAACAAAGGAGGTCATATCTGAAGCCCCTCCAGCATCAAGAGCAAAGAGGTCAGTGAGGATGTCGTAGAGATGTTGGAGGTTGTCCCGTCCAGAATATAAGGAGTGTAGCTCAGTCCACATATCTTTGACAGTCTCATGATACATAGCCATTTGATATGGCTCACCATCTAAAGAATTCAAGATCCAGGTCTGAACTCGGCCATCATTGCGGAGCCAGTCATCGGTAGGAGGGGTGGGAGGAGCCTGAGTAAGGTGAGGGAGAAGGCCCTTGGCCTGAAGAACCCGTCTAACAGAATGTACCCAAGGGACGAAGTTCTTCTTTCCAGAAATAGAGATGGTAGTGATGCGCAGCTCGTCACGGACTTCTGTATTGCAAGTCGGGCGGTCAGTCGGACAAGGCGGGCGGTCAGCAGGCGGGCTGGCCGTCAAGCCAGAGGAGTTACCGGAAGAGCCCATAAGGGCAGTCCGAAGAGGCAGCCGGCTGAGGTCGCTGCGAGAAGGGCAGGAGGTCGCTGCGAGAAGGGCAGGAGGCCGCTGCGAGAAGGGAGCAAGGCCGCGGCGAGAAGAGGACAAACCGCCTGCGAGAAGACAAGGAGGCCGCTGCGAGAAGGGAGCAAGGCCGCGGCGAGAAGAGGACAAACCGTCTGCGAGAAGACAAGGAGGCCGCCGCGAGAATGACTGAGGAAGAACGACCAGAATGCGGATAGACAGCAGTCCGCACGGTCAAGCCGGACACTAGCGAGTAGTCAATTCGCGACCAGAGGGAAGAAACAAAAGAGATACCGCCTCGGTCTAGGTGAAGCCAGCAGCGGTCAGAGAGCGGAAGGAAACCGTGAGAGAAAGCAAGCGAGAAGAAGGAAGCAGAGAGAAGGCGAAGCCGCAGCGGACAGAAGGCGAAGCCGCAGCGGACAGAAGGCGAAGCCGCAGCGGACAGAAGCCGAAGCCGCAGCGGACAGAAGGCGAAGCCGCAGCGGACAGAAGGCGAAGCCGTAGCGGACAGAAGGCGAAGCCGCAGCGGACAGAAGGCGAAGCCGCAGCGGACAGAAGGCGAAGCCGCAGCGGACTTGCAGCGGATAAGGATGCAGAGGCCGTGCACGAAGCAAGAGGGAGAGGAACTCGCAGCGGATAGAAGGGGAATCCGCAACGGATAGACAAGAAGTGGACGCCACGAATTAGAGAGAATGGTGGCTATAAAAGGGCCTGAAGAGGGTGGAACCACGGAGAGGGAGAGGAGAAGAGGAAAGCAGAGGCAAACCACAGAGCCTGCGGATAGAAGCCCGCGGATAGGAGACCGGAGCGGGTAGGCTCACAGTCCGCAGGAGAAGCGGAGAGGGGCGGGCGGGGGGCGGGTTGGGCGGTTAAAGATAATGAGACCGCACCGGAAAGACCGCTCCCTCTGATACCATGTTGAAAGAGCTCAAAATCTTGTATGTATTACTTGTGTGTCTAAATACAAGGAGAGAATACAAATATATAGGAAGAAGAAGAGAGAAGAAAATCCTATACAAGATGTGGGACTAAAGGAGGAGAGAAGATAAAACAATAAATGGGCCCAATAATGGGCCCTTTACATGGGCTATTTTAACAGTATGATATAAATATACTACTTATACTCTCATTTCACTACCCCTTCAACATAAATATCTAAAAATAATATGTAATGCTTCAAATTTTGCATACAATTTTAATGCTAAAATTGCCAATGATAGAAATCAGATGTTCCTGGCAAGAAGACATTTTTTATTTCTTCACCTTCATTGCCATCCAATGACGAAGAGGCGGGAGCATCTTCCTCCTTCGTAGTGATCAAAGGGTAAATAAAAATTACAGCATATTGGTACAAATAAAGACATGTGTGACACTGCCACATCCGAGAGTCTGTCTCATTGCCTCGGCTCCAAAACAATACTGCTATCTGGAAAATATGCTTTTGTATTCAAAGCAAAACTCCAGTACCCGTTAGCAGAGTTGTCGGGGTCAATCCATGTGGCGTCTGATGGAGGACGATACTTCCATCTAACTAGCACTTGATCCCACCAGAGTTCAGACTGGCGATCCAAAATGAAGTTTGGACTGAAATTAAATGACTCGTCCACTGCCACTTGTGCTAATAAGGTTTCTTCCACCAGGAATATGTTGATAGGGTTGTAGATTGACAAACACTGCATACCCCCACACTAAAGTGCACTTCAAAGCAGAACGTAGAAAACTTCAGCAGCAATCTTTTGTGGCGCTCCGTAGATGGAACTTGAACAGCTGGAGAATTAACTGCAATACTTAAGTTGGGTTGTTAATTCCTATGCATAACGCTCGCCTTGTAAAGTTGAGGACAACGGATGGTGTTGGGTGCCTATATACCAACTGAGGAGTGGTGCCTACTGCGTGGTGAAAGTAGGCGTTCAAAGAATACTTTGCCTAGCTGATCCACGTCCAATTTGTGTGATTGATCCCTGTTAAAGCGGGAAAGATAAGTATCTAGGCAACAGTTAATTACTGCAGTCTAACTGTCTTTCAAGGGGTAGGTTGTACTCATATGTATTTTGTTTCCTAAAGCTTTAAACAATGCCTGCTGAAAAGTGCTCAGGAAAATAAAGTCTTGATCGCTCAAAATCGATCCTAGAAACACATGTAGACAAGTTGTCTCATGAATGGAACACCTCTAGACGGATGACATTGTCATCAAATGGAAAAGTAGAAGAAAATGATTGTACCTGGAGAGCATGTCCACCACAACCAAGATACAATCAAACTCACTAAATCTTAACAACATTGTAATGCAGTCCATGGTAACGCATAACAAAGTCATCCCAAATCAAATCGGACACAGGAAGGGGTTGGAGAAAACCCTGAGGTATGTTGTTTCATACTTAGAACACTGACATGGAAAATAAGATGTCACATAGTGGTGGAGACCAGCCCAGATCAGGTCGTCGCAAAAGATCCGACGCCGCACCCGACCGAACCCTTATCGGTCCTGAATGTTGCATTGTGTCATTTTGCAAATTATATCTCCTCACAGGCAGCCCGGGCAACTGTTCATCTTCCCGTTTTGAGCGGTCCAGGCACGTCCTAAAACTCTCGTCTCCGCCATTTTTGACCGCAGGAGCTGTGGATTTTACGCTCGAACACACGCTGAAGCAGCACAGTAACGCCACCAGAGGCAATGATAACTACAACCGCACCCCACGAGCTACACCCTGACGGTTTCAGCCTATCCAATCCCCGCCATGGCCGCGCGTTCCATGTTTTAGACGGTTAGGGATTTTTGTTTTTTTCGTTTATTTCCTTCTCTGTTGTAACCCTATAAAAGGGAGATATATTTCTATTTGTTTGGTGGTGATTGATGAAATATTGAGAATGAAGTTTGCCTTCTGAATTTCTGCTTGCTGTGAGAGCTTGTTGTGAGAGCTTGCTATGTTTCCTGTAGGTGTTAGGCGTGAGGATTTCTGTGTGAATTCCTAGTAGAATTAGGCGTGATTAAATTCTGTGTGGGAGTTGTAGGTGTTAGATTAATTGTTGAGCTGTTTCCCCTGATGAAAACCAGTTGCTGTTATTGTGTGCATGATTCCTGATTGCTTTTAGGGTTGCTTCTGTTGGATTGATGTTGAAAGAAAGGCTTCAGGAGACGATGAACAGTTACTGTGTTCATGTGTTGTAATCGGATGGTGGTAGAAGATTGGGATTGAATTTTAAGTAGTAGTTCTGTTTCCCATATATTGTGAAGACAGGAGTTAATTCCTCTTGTATTAGTGAGATTTCGTGGAGCCACCGCGAGTGTTTGAGATTTCGTGGAGCTTCTAGTGTGAGAGCGAGTGAATTTTAGGTTTGTTAGGTTTGTGGCTTCCTTACTTGTTGAGTGATTCCGTGGAACCACCTTGTGTGAGGGAGTGATTTAATTCCTTGGTGCCCGTGTGCAATAGCGGCCGACCTCGGAGCGAAGAACGAAGGTGACGAGGAGTTCCTCGCGTGATCGTCATCGACTTCGGAATACGGAAAACGTCTCTTCCGTGGGTAATTGTTCTTTCTCTTTTCCTTTGTGTGTGTCTAAATTTTCTCATTAGGATAATTAAACTCTTGTTGGGTTTTCGCCCGAGTTTCGTCAGCAAACGCTACGTCGAAAACTCCAAACGGAAACGTATTTGGAGTTCACGATTATCGTTTTGCTACGACAAGGAGAACGGAACGAAAGTTGCAAACTTCCATCCCCGGATTTAAAATCGAACCTTATTTAAGAAAATCCATTTTGAAATGAAGAAGTAATTTTGTGTTTTTTCATAAAAATTCCAAGTTGCGAAATTTCTTAAGTGTTGCGCCCGCTCTAAATTTTGCAAAATTAATTTAAGAATCGCAGGCATTTAGGGTTTCCTAGAAAAAAGCCAACAGGCGCGTAAACCCTACGCGTCGTCCTGCATCATATAGTCATCCACAAGTACGAATATATCAAGTGAGGGGAGGAAACATCAAAACATCTTGAAGCTCCCACATACTCTGATGTACATGTGAAATGAAACTCAGCCACGAGTTGAGGAATCCAAGTGGAAATTGTTGAGAGGGCCAATCATTTGTGATGAAGCAAATGACCCCCAACAATGGAGACTGGAGAATGACGAGTGTACTATCTCAAGGATGGTGCGGAGAGTCGGGTTGGCTTTGACTTCCCACTGCATAAAGAAGTTCCCTCTCACATAGGTTGTGATGTAGTCAAGAATGAAGCTAAATCATACTAACGAGCAAGGCCGTCCACTGCCATGTTGGTTATCCCTGACCTGAACTCTGCAGTGAAATCATAGCCTAGTAGTTTGTCCACACAAACTTGTGTGAAAATGGAGATATTCTGACTCATCAAGTTATGGTGATCTATGCGGACCACAAAGAAGCGGCATTGTTCAGTGTTGTACAGTGAGTATGTTTGTCATCAACTCGTACTCATAACCAGAGCGAGAGCGCACAAGGGATGAAAAAGCTCGACTGAAATATGTGATGGCTCAACCCACCTGCATTAAAACCACCTTGATGCATGTCCCAAAAAAGTCTTATTCCACAACAACAAGTAAGAAAAAAACAACTTGGCAAGGACCAGGACCTCCACAAGGGCCTTCTAAAGGGAAGGCATTTGTCGCATATTGTGTCCATCAGAAAAATAATGACAAATTCTTTTTGAGGAGGTCTATAAGTAATCGAGAGTACTTGCATAGTCCTTTTTATGAAACACTTGTAATAACCCATAATCCCTAATAAGCTCTGCTACGCACATCTTGCAAGGAGCGGGTGACGGTCATTTGATTACTGACTCGGGATGAAGTGATCACCACTGCGGAGAACTTGCTCACAAACGGGGGAAAATTGGATGGAATGAGACTAGTCATGGGGTAGCGGTTGACGGTGTTCCGAAGGGGGCCTCACTGTGGTACCAGCGACAGACGGGATCGTCAAAAGCGGTGTGTTGTCAACGACGACCTCATGCAGTACTGTCGATGTCGTCGGTATCGTATCGGGATCTAAATGATCCAACCCTCGCTGACGTCGAGGATTTGGGGAGGAATTGTGGTTGGTGTCGAGGTAGTCGGCTCTTCTTGTGTTGCTATAGCTCGCAGTCTCGCCGATGAAAGGTAGGGAGGGGCATTCAGTCAGTAGAGGAAATGAAAACAATTTAAAAAGAAAAAGAATTCGACTTCAACAAACGTGGATCGCATTGAAGCACTTCAACAAAGACAAGGGGGAAAGAAATATATTTTGATACCATGTAAATACAGTAAAGACTGGTGTTAAATACTATCGCATAAATAAACCCCATCATTTAGGAGAAAGAATCTGCAATTACCGGTAAGGTTCCTAGGGCTGCAAATTTACTAGAGAATATAATGTAACAGGAAAAAATAACATATGATACACTTTATGGACTATAAATACATAGTTCAATGGAAACAGCAATATTTTTTTATGATGGAGCTGAAAATAAAGGTTGTTATTAAAAATTCATGTCTCTGATTGACTTCTCATAAGTGAGTGAATGAGCTGATTGTTCATATTTTACACATATAATTAGATGATGAGTTTGGATGGGTACGTGGCTATAAAGACTTGGAGAAAAGCCAGATTTAAATCTCCTTTGAAGGAGAACAACAGTGTCTGAACAATTTATGGAAACGTTTTCTTTCACCTTCCAATAGTTCATTTAGTGCGCAAGGCTCCTTAAAACATAAGACTAAGCTTAACAGGTGAAAGACCGAATAAAAGGGCAGCCCGGTCAACAAAGCATCCCGCGCAGTAAGGAACCAGGGAAGGGTCCCACCACAAGGATGAAATGTAGGAAAACCTTACCCTGCATTTTTGCAAGAGGTTGCTTCCAGAACTCAAACCCGTGGCCTCAAGGTCACATGGAAACACCTCAACTGATGTGTCAAGGCTCCCCTTCAAGTGAAAGACTGAAAACCTAAAACAAATTCTACAAGCATTTTTCTATTTTACTGATGAATAAAAATTAAACTTGCAGGAAGAAATATTTTGTTATGAAAACTTTTACCTTCAAAACAAGGGCAACCGGAAGTAAGTACTCCCTCCCAGCTATCCTATAAAAAATTAATCAAGCTTTAACTACTTAAAAGAATATGACTATCCAAGGCCAACAAAATGTTATGCTAAGCATTGCTGAATTCGTAATGCTTCTAGTAATATTACCGAAAACCAACCCTAGCACTTCCATTCTGAAGGTAATGCAACGTGAGATTAACAGAAGACTGATCCCCTCGTACACATCTGGAATATGAAGGGAAAATATATTAAGGATCATAATGATATCAGCAACTTTGATGGCACTAATGCAAAAAAATATGAAGAACAAGGCACCCTGTGTGAAGAAATAGAAAGTCATATATATAAGCTCATTATCTTCCTACATATAACTTGCAAGAACCATTGAAGAATAACATCTACTAGCATTCGCTCTTAAAGGTAGCAAAAACAACTGCACTAATATTAGAGAGAAAAGGCATCTAATTCATATGAAGGATGCAGGACAACAACTATACTGGCGTCACTGTCAAACAAATATCTAGAATATCAAAATCATCACTTATACTTCACATGTATCTGCATACAAACATAAGAATGGTATAACAATCAACAAATAAAGCCATCATGTACTATTTTACTTGGGTTGGTTTTGTGAAGAAGATAGAGGTTATTCAGAAGCAAATAAAATTGAAAGTGCTTTCTTTGTTCAATGGCTTGTACGTGAAAAGGAAAATAATACAAAAGGAAATTCAATATTTCAATGATTAGGGTATGACAAACAGTGATAAGGTTACCTCTACGAATTCTGGAATCACAGTCCAATTGACCGACTATATCTGTAGATGCAGGTGTATCAGTGGTCTACCTATTTTTGCATAAATGGGAAAAGGAATGATGATGGACCAGGGAGATAAAAGCAAATCGCCACATTCTACCTCTGAGTTCTCACTTCTAGGAAAATTTGCACATAAATCGTCCATCATCATTACCCTTTTCCCATTTATGCAAAAATAGGCAGACCACTAATGCCCTCAACACTATTCCTTGTTAAAGCCTTCGCAGTGGTTGTTAATTGAACGGGGCAAATCCATCGGCTGTAGGAAGACAATTTGATGTGGGGCGAATCTACAGGCGGCGGGTAAACGGTGACCTAACCATACATGCTATGCAAAGCCCGACGGATTAAACCACAGTTAGATAATAATTAGAACATCCCACGCAGATAAATTCACAGCAAGGTACAATAATTAATTATGATGAAACAAGAAGCTTTCCTCCGCGTGGAGGGTCAAAGCGAGAGAGTGCAGCGAATGAACCCTACAAATCACAAAATTTATCCAAACAAACAACTACCATACAAGAGATCCAAAACAAGTATAAGATTCAATCCAATATAAATATGTTAAAAATAATAATCCAGTACAACGAAATCTCACCAAATAGTGGGCTTACCAAGGCATTGAAGAATCCGGAGCAGGAGATGCGTGTGCGGAGATCTGAAGGTGGAAACGGAGGCGTGGAAAACGACGCCAGTGGCTGTCCTCAGTGATGGAAGGTGGGATCAGGCCGTAAATTAGTAGATTCGGCGACGTATGGATGGATCCGGGAGGGGGAGGGTAGATCTGATGCTTTGAGAGCGGATCTGGGCTAGGGAATGAAGAACGGGCGAGGGAATTGGCAGATCGAGGGGACTGATTTGTTCAGATTTGGACAAATCTAGTAGGAGGACTGTTGGAGATGGTTCCACGGGGTGGGAGAGGTTGGCGGCAAGGATGAGAGGCAAAGGGTGAAGGGCGGCTGCGTGGAGGAGCCCTGGGGGCGGCGGCTACTGTAGAGGGGCGGCGGTAGCTGATGGAGCTGGGGAAGGGCCAGCGGCTGCTGGGAGGTGTGGAGGCCGGCGGCTGGGCTGTTTGTTGGAGGGGTGGTGCGGTTTGGTGGCTGGAAAGGGGTTCAGGCTGGCGGTTGTATGGGAAGAAAACAACCAACAATTGGCTATTTTGAAACTATAGAAATTGAATAGTGAATTTCACCAAATAGTGAAATAGGAGAGGGAATCAGGAATTCTGGACAGAAAAGGGCTGACCAAGGCACTGAAGAATCTGGAGTTGGAGATGTGTGTGCGACAATCTGAAGGTGGAACCGGAGGCGTGGAAAACGTCGTCGGCTGCTGTCGTCGGCGGTGGAAGGTGGGATCAGGCCGTAAATGAGTAGATCCGGCGACGTATGGATGGATCCGGGCGGGAAAGAGTAGATTTGATGCTTTGAGAGCGGATCCGGGCTAGGGAATGAAGAACGGGTAAGGGAATTGGCAGATCGGGGGGGACTGATTTGTCCAGATCTGGATAAATCTAGTAGGAGGGCTGTTGGAGGTGGTTCCATGGGGTGGGAGAGGCTGGCGGCAAGGAGGAGAGGTTAGGGGTGAAGGGTGGCTATGTGGAGGAGCCCGGGGGGCAGGCGGCTGTAGAGGGCCGACGGTGGCTGATGGAGGTGGGGAAGGGCCGACAGCTACTGGGAGGAAGTGGGGATGTCGGCGGCTAGGTTGTTTGTTGGAGGGGTGGTGCGGTTGCGTAGATGGAAGGGGGTTCAGGGCGGCGGATGTATGGGAGGAAAACAGACAACAATTGGCTATTTTGAAACTATAGAAAATGAACAGTTAATTTCACCAAATAGTGAAATAGGAGAGGGAATCAGGAATTCTGGACAGAAAAGGGATGTGGCTGGATTTGGGGGTTGTGGAGGCTGAGAGAGGGGCGTGGAAAGGGGAAGAAGGGGTCTAGGGTTAGGGCAAACCTTGGGGAGGGAGATACATGCCAAATAGTCGTCACCTAGAGCTCCACAGAGTCGGTACCATGACAAGATTGTGGGAATCCGGGAATACCTTTCACCAAATTCTGCAATGTCAATAATCAGCTCACTACCTATCTATTAATAATAATAAAAGGATTGGACATTCCACCATCGATGGCTATGATTAGCCGGAGGTGGGGTCACCCAAATACATCAAAACAAATGCAAATACAATAAACTAATATATGAAATCGATTCGCAACGCAAATCCGGATGCATCCGCGGAGTCCGGTCATCGATCTGAACACGTCATATATGGAAAGTCACCAATCAACCCCGAACGGGCCCAAAACTCTTCATCCACTGTAGGTCCTCGGCTCTGCTCCGCATCACAATCCAGGGAAGAGAGTAGTAGAAATGGAATTGACACATTGCACAAAATGACCACAGGCATAATACAGATGAACTCTAAATGTTGACAAAGTTGATCCATCAACTGATTGGAGAAGGGCATCATAAAGAATTCTTGGTCGACTTACATCAAGAAAAGAATCTCGTTTTTGCTAAATAGGAAGAGTACAGCAGGTTAATCAAACATTTTGTATGTATTGCCACCAACGTCAGTGAAACTAGTTTTGAGGTGTTAGATAAAAAAAGGTTTCATCGGCACGATCATGGCAACGTAAATCTCGGGATCAAATTCATTCATATTTCCTTTAATGTAGATATAGATGTTACGGCACTTGCCGAGCACGATGGACGTTGGGGCCAAACGTATCAGCGGCGCCCAACCGCAAGGGCGGAAGAACGTTCATGATTTTATCTTTTCAGTTTTTCGTTTCTATGCGAACGTATTTTGTTTCCCACATGTCTAAGCCCAAGTGGGGGGCCTTTTTCATGTTTTTAGAACTGGGCTTATTAACCGGTGAAAACTCATGGTTTGAGGTAGCCAAGCAATTAGAAGTTTTCTCCCTCTCTCTCTCTATTTCCCTCTCTCTCTCTCTCTACCCTCTCGGTTCCCGCAACTGTAGCCCTAGCCGCACGACGAAGCTCCGGTCTTCGTTCCCGCTCGGCTCCAGTTCTCGCCGCTCCCCCCACTCCGGCAAGCCCTACCTTCCCCACTTCCATCTTCCGCGTGCGTCTCTCTCGCACCTCTCCACTCGGCAACCATAGAACCCGATCGGAACTCATCCGCCTGTGCGGATCTTTCCTTCGAAGGCCCGGTCACACGATCTCGGTCGGGAGATCGTATCAACTTGGTATCAGAGGGACTCGCCGGCTCTCTCCACTCCGGCTCGTACCGCGCCGCCCTAGTCCGGCCGTCGCGCCCTCCTGCACCACCGCCGCCGCCAAGCTCTGCTGCCGGCCTCTTGCCGCCGCCCGCTCCTGCTACCCGTCTTCCGGCTTCTCCTCCGATTATGGGTGATAGTACTCCTTCCCTCACACAAATCATGGAACTCTTTCAACAACTACTCGCCGACAAAATGGATGTCATCACGGCCCGTCTGGATTCGATCCAAGGTACTCCGGGTACTCCGCCACCGCCGCCCCCCACCAACTCCTCCACCAACTCCTCCACCGCAAGTCAACAAGCTCCACCAACCACCCGCACCGATTCCACTCAATTTCCCCGCTCCCTCCGCATGGATTTCCCTATTTACGAAGGCCGGGAAGACCCTTTACCATGGCTGCAGCGTTGCGAATTTTATTTCACTAATCAACAAGTTTCCGACGAGGATAAGGTGGGCTTGGCCTCTTTCCATCTCTTGGGAGCCGCCCAACTATGGGTTACCCAACTCCTTCGCGAACAACCGGACACCACATGGGCGACGTTTCGCGCTTCCTGCACACTTCGCTTTGGACCGGCCATGCCGGGCAACCCCCTTGGAGATCTCATCGCCCTCAAGCATACGGGCTCGATGGACACTTATTTGGAGCAATTTCAGTTACTTCTGTCACGTGCTTCCACGGTTTTACCATCACAGCAGGTGCCCCTCTTTACGGCGGGTCTTCCCGACCGCCTCCGCTGGGATGTTGAATTCCAAAAACCGGACGATCTCCTTCATGCCATGAGCTTGGCTCGTGCTTTCGACTACCGCTCATCTATCGACCGTCCACCACCACCTCCTCGCCGGGAATTTTCGGCCCCCCGCCCACCTAGCGCCTTTCCTTCGCCTCCCTCAAGCACTGCCGCCCCGGGCCGAACACCTTACCGCCGTCGCCTCTCCCGACCGGAGATGGACGCGCGCCGTGCCAAGGGCCTCTGTTTCAATTGCGAGGAGCAGTTTACACCGACCCATCGATGCAAGCATCTATTCTGGTTGGAGTTTGATGATTCTCCGGACGATGAGGAACCGGACGGCGAGGATTTGGGAAATCCACAGTTGTCTCTCCACGCTTTGGCGGGACCACAGGAGGGCTCTACCATCCAGCTTTATATTACTATCGGGGGTCACGTACTGCTTGCTCTGTTGGATACGGGCAGCACACACAACTTCCTCGGACGGGATAAGGCGGGCCAACTTGGCCTCACCTACGTCGCTCGCACCAACGTCAAGGTGGCCGTGGCAAATGGTCAACACATGGTTTGCCCAGGCGTATGTCACCGGGTGGAGTTCATGGTGGAGGACTACCCCTTCCAAACGGATTTATTCGTCGTCGACTTGCGGGGCTTCGACGTGGTTTTGGGAGTCCGTTGGTTGCGAACGTTGGGCCCCATTACATGGGATTTCGATCGCCTCACGATCTCGTGGCAGGCGGGCACCCGTTCGGTGCGGTGGCAAGGGACGGCCCCATCCTCTTCACCGGTTTCCTATTTGGTGTCACCCATTCTCCCGCACGTGGCCGACGGAGGGCCTCCCGAATTGTCCAAGGTGCTTCAAGCTTTTCCCGATATCTTTACGGCTCAGCTGTTTTTTCCACCGCGACGCCAACAGGACCATCGCATTTGTCTCCTTCCGGGTGCGGCACCGGTTGTGGTCCGTCCTTACCGCTATCCATACCTTCAAAAAGATGAGATTGAGAGGCAATGCGATCTCCTCCTACAACATGGACTCATTCGGCGGAGCGTATCACCTTTCTCCTCACCGGTGCTCTTGGTCCACAAGAAGGACAACACGTGGCGTATGTGCGTGGATTACCGCGCCCTTAACGCCATCACCGTCAAGGACAAATTCCCGATACCGGTGGTCGAGGAACTCTTGGATGAGCTTAATGGTGCTTGTTTTTTTACAAAACTGGATCTCTCTTCCGGCTATCATCAGGTGCGCATGGCCGAGAGCGATGTGGAGAAAACGGCGTTTCGCACGCATCACGGGCATTTTGAGTTCTTGGTTATGCCTTTCGGCCTTACCAACGCTCCCTCTACTTTTCAAGCACTCATGAACGAGGTATTCCATTCCCTACTCCGCAAATATGTTCTTGTGTTCTTTGATGACATTCTTGTGTATAGCCGTTCTTGGGAGGAGCATCTTGATCATTTGCAGACGGTTCTTACTTTGGCGCATTCGCACCGTTTGGTCCTTAAGGCCTCTAAATGCTCGTTTGGGCAACGCTCCGTGGCATACTTGGGCCACATTGTGGACAACACCGGCGTGTCGGCCGACCCGGCCAAACTACAAGGCGTGGCCGATTGGCCCCTACCCTCTTCCCTCACCGAGCTCCGGGGTTTCTTGGGCCTTACGGGCTATTATCGCCGCTTCATCCGGGACTACGGCACGATCGCCGCCCCATTAATGGCTCTTCTCCGCAAGGACGCTTTTCTTTGGTCCGACGCCGCGACTTCATCCTTCCGGGCACTCCAAGCCGCTTTGCAATCCGCCCCGGTCCTTAGCCTCCCGGATTTCACGACCCCCTTCTTGATCGAGTGTGACGCCTCCGGCATTGGTTATGGGGCCGTATTACATCAAGGTGGGCATCCCATTGCTTATTTTAGCCGGACGACCGCGGCACACCACCGCAAGCTCCCGGCCTATGAACAAGAGCTCATTGGACTTGCCAAGGCCGTGCAACATTGGAGGCCGTACCTATGGGGTAGATCCTTCATCATTCGGACGGATCATTATAGTCTCAAGTATTTATTGGAACAACGACTCACGACCGTGCCACAACAACGGTGGGTTACCAAGCTCCTTGGTTTTGACTTCCAAGTGGAACACAAGGCCGGTGCTCTCAACCGGGCCGCCGATGCTCTCTCCCGCCGCGACACACCGCCGACCGGCGCCCTCTTCGCTATTTCTTTTCCCACCGCTCAGCTTTTGCCCACTCTCCGCGCCGAAATCGCCGCTTCGGTGGAGTTATCCGAGCTTCTACGCCGGGCCGAACAAGGCATTACCGGGCCGCACTGGACAGCTGCTCACGGACTGCTCTATTACCGCAATCGTCTCTATGTGGATACCGCCTCGCCGCTTCGCACGACTATTCTAGCGGACGTCCATGCACGGAGTCATGAGGGCGTGCAACGTACCCTTAAACGCCTCCGCGCCGAATTCTTTTGGAAGGGGATGCGGCGCCATGTCCATGAATTCATTGCTGCGTGCGTGGTGTGTCAACAAAATAAGGCGGATCATCTCCTTCCGGCCGGTTTACTTCAGCCCCTACCAGTGCCGACTCAGATTTGGGCGGATCTCTCCATGGATTTCGTAGAGGGGCTGCCCTCGGTTCGTGGAAAATCAATATTGATGGTCGTGGTGGACCGTTTCTCCAAGGAGGCGCATTTCATCGCCATGACTAGACCACTTGTGGCGGAAACGGTAGCTCAAGTTTTTTTTCAAGAAATCTTTCGACTCCACGGGATGCCGGCGACTCTAGTCTCGGATCGGGATAAGGTGTTCACTAGTACGTTTTGGAAGGAACTCTTCACACTTAGCGGCACCAAGCTCGCCTTCTCCTCCGCGTACCACCCCCAATCCGATGGCCAGACGGAGGTTGTCAATCGGACATTGGCTATGTATCTACGATGCATCACGGGTGATCGGCCCTGCGATTGGCCGCGTTGGCTTCCTTGGACGGAATATTGCTATAACACGACGTATCATTCGGCCTTGCAGACCACCCCTTTTCGCCTTACATATGGCCGCGACCCTCCCCGGCTACTCTCTTATACCGGTGGTTCGGCCAACATGGCCGCTGTGGACGCGCAACTCCAAGACCGCGACGAATTTCTTCTCATTGCCCGGAATCGGCTCCTCCAAGCTCAATTACGGATGGAAACGGCTTTCAACCGGGGGCATCGTGAGCTCACTCTCGCGGTGGGAGATTGGGTGTAGTTGCGCCGCCGCCCTTATCGTCAAGTGACCGCAATCCGTACAACTTCCAACAAGCTTGGACCGAAATTTTTTGGGCCCTATCAAATTACCGCCCGCATTGGCGAGGTGGCATACCGGCTTGCGCTTCCTCCGGAAGCCCGCATACATGACGTCTTCCACGTCTCGCAGCTGAAGTTGTTCGTGGGACCACCGCCGGCTACACCTTTGGTCGCACTTCCACCCCAGCCTGTGGACACGCTGTCTTTGGACGAGGAGGATGATGTTACGGCACTTGCCGAGCACGATGGACGTTGGGGCCAAACGTATCAGCGGCGCCCAACCGCAAGGGCGGAAGAACGTTCATGATTTTATCTTTTCAGTTTTTCGTTTCTATGCGAACGTATTTTGTTTCCCACATGTCTAAGCCCAAGTGGGGGCCTTTTTCATGTTTTTAGAACCGGGCTTATTAACCGGTGAAAACTCATGGTTTGAGGTAGCCAAGCAATTAGAAGTTTTCTCCCTCTCTCTCTCTATTTCCCTCTCTCTCTCTCTCTACCCTCTCGGTTCCCGCAACTGTAGCCCTAGCCGCACGACGAAGCTCCGGTCTTCGTTCCCGCTCGGCTCCAGTTCTCGCCGCTCCCCCCACTCCGGCAAGCCCTACCTTCCCCACTTCCATCTTCCGCGTGCGTCTCTCTCGCACCTCTCCACTCGGCAACCATAGAACCCGATCGGAACTCATCCGCCTGTGCGGATCTTTCCTTCGAAGGCCCGGTCACACGATCTCGGTCGGGAGATCGTATCAATAGACACCAGCAATAATATATTCTATAGCGCCATCGTTGTCATCCGCAATAATTGTGAAGTTGCTCGGCATGGGTAGTTTACTGAATCATGTTCTTTGATTTGTTAACAAATTTGGACTCCTCCAAAACTTGTGTAGTCCCCAAGACATTCTACTTGGGTTTTCCGGTGAGAAGAGAATCAATCCCCATGATTGGGGAGAATACAATGGTTTTAAGCTCCACGTGTCAGCTTTACAGTCCTCCGAGCAAGTTCGATTCATATTTGAAAAGTTCTTCTCAGTACTTTCAAGAAACTAAGCTCGCAACACATTATCATCAAATTCCCAACTTCAAAAGAGAACATCACAATTAGCATGGTTGTTCAATGATGCATGTAATGTGCACGAATGAGAGTCGTCGACTAATTATGAGGCTAACACAACAACGAATGAAAAAAGATGGCTGTTGTGGGAATGATGATTGAGAATTCAGTAAAAGAAATCAAACCTAAATGAATTTTCCACGACAGTACCTAAGTGCAATATATTGCTCACTCATAGCTAGAGTTGTCACTTATGAATCGAACCGGAACTGCAAATAACTGAACCGAACCGTGTGTGGATTATTTGGTTCTGATTTGAATTTTGGAACCGTGGACAACAATTGTCCTGGTGTGACTCTTCATTTTCTTATCCGGACTGGAACCGCAGCATACAAGTCTCGAGCGATTTCAGAATTTCTAGACCCGATTCGGACCGGACCTAAGCAGAACTGAACCGCAGCCCGCTATTATTATTAATATTATTTTATTCTAATATATTTTTCTTATATAATATTATAATATCTATTATTATATAAAAAAATATTATTATAATATATTATTATTATAGTTAGACGGCTTTTAATTTTTTCCAAACAAACCTCAAGACTTTCTATCTTTCAATCAAAAGTCTTAAGGTAAATTTTTTCAAAAAAAACTCAGGATTTCAGCTTTTTGCCTTTCAATTAAAAATCCCAAGGTAATTTTTCTATAAAAACTCAGGATTTCAGCTATCTGCCTTTCAATCAGAAGTCTCACTTCAAGCTTTCATATGCGGTCATCTAGAGCTAAACCCATCACTACATCAAGCCATCATCACGCAGAAAGGCGCAACCCGCATGCATTTTTTTCTCCCCAAACCAGAGTCGCGCGCGTCCCAATGTATTAATTTCTCCCTCGATCCCTTCCTCGACGACAACTTTGACAAGGAAGGAATTAACCTTATATCCATTACCACATCTTTCCCGTTGTTGTCCCACTTCCCAGCACCCTATCTTTACTTCAACTTCTTCTCCGTGAACAATCAGGCATTCCTTATCTCGCAGCCACTTCCACTGTTCTTCCATACTTCCATCTTTTGCATCCTATCTCAAGCTCGTGAATATGTCGGCAACGAACTGACGAAGAGCGAAGAATCGAATATAATCAGGGGAGCAATCTGTGCGTGCCTAGTGCAGTAGTCAGATGACCTAGATAGTGTCATAAATCCTAATAGCAGCGTCAATTTCATTTAGGTTTCGATTTTAATTCGGGCATGTTATGAATCCTCATAACGGCAGAGTTGCGGGACAACAATACCGAAGGCGGAGGAAAGATGTGGCATCAAGCGGGACTGAACCAACCGGTTCAGCCCTCCTTAATTAAAGCAGATGACAGCAGGGGGGCTAAAAATAGGCAAGTTCAGCTCCTATTGGGGGGCCGGACGTCCCTTCTGGTCCTGAGGGATATTATTATCTCTAGAGTGGGATTGTGGTGGATTATTAAGACTCTCAAGCTAAATCTCTTCTTTCCCCTCTAACCCTAGATATCTCTCTTCTCTCACAAATCTCTCTTCCCCTTCCTAACAATTGGTATCGTAGGCTTCCATCATCAACCATGGTAGAGGATGGGAGTACAAGCCACCCCTGGCGGAAGCACGGACGGGAATTCCATACGGGGAGGATAGGGAGTACACGGGGCTACACCGACGATGACCGGTTGAACTCGAGCAAGACTATGGGGGACTCAAACAACAATATATGAGAGCCTACTTGCAACCCAATATGACTCGCATGAATTATCCTAAGTTCAAAGGAGGAGACGTGCTGGAATGGATCTAAAAGGCGGACTGGTGGAGATGTTCTACAATTACGAGGAGATCCTCGAAGAATAGCGGGTGCAGCTGGCCTCATTTCACATTGAAGATGACGATTTCCAGTGGACCATGTGGTTCCTCCGTGGACGCGAATATGCTCCTTGGCCCGAGTTCATTGACGGATTTGTCGCCCGTTTTGGATCACTAGAATATGAAGACTTTGAAGCCCTCCTCCAAAAACTGAGACAGAAAGGGACAGTAATGGAATACCGCACAAAATTTGAAAGACTTGCGAACAGGGTGCGGTGGGAGGAGAAAACACTCCTGAGCTGCTTTGCCTCGAAATTGAAGGAGCACAGCAGGTACGAAGTGCATGTATATGTCACACAGCTTGACCCACGCCATCAGCTTGACCCGGATTCAGGAGGAACGATTCATCCGAAAAAGGTCAAGAATGGGGAATACGAGGAACACTACGAACTCTTTGGCTATTAGGAAGGAACAAGCGGTGATCGGAAAGGCAACCAATCATAAAAAAATTGACATGGTAAGAGCAACATGCAAGGAAGGAGAAAGGATTGTGTTTCAACTATGACGACAAGTTCACTCAGGGCCACAAATGTCAGATGATCCAGATGTACATGTTGGGGGAAGAAGAAGAGGAAGAGATGCTGGAAGAAGAAGGTGGGGAATAGGGGAACAGACTGGACAATGGACATAACCGAATTCAGGGTATCTATTCAAGCAATAGAGGGAGGATCTACACCGCTCACTATGTGTATCGCGGGACAAATCTGCCAACAAAAGGTGAAAATCTTGGTGGACAGTGGAAGCATTTGCAACTTCATAAACCCCGTCGTGGCACAGAAGTTGGTGCAAGAGATCACTAAGGATGCCGCTTTCCAAATCATGGTGGTTGACGGAAATAATTTGTAGTGTGAAGGGGTGTTGAAGGGAGCGGGATTCAATGTGCAAGGATACACATGCAGGATAGTTGTTGCCCATTCGGGGGCAGATATGATCCTGGGGGTCCATTGGTTACGACAGCTAGAATAGGTAATCTTGGATTGGGACCGCATGACAAGAGAATTTGCTCAGGGAGGAAGGGAATACTACCTGAACGAGATCAACCTCGCCGATGAAGGAGATTTCTCTTTGGTGCTTAGAGGGACAGTGGGAATAAGAAGACCACATGGTTGTGATTATGGAGCTCGCTCCTCGGGCTACAACTCCGTAAGAAGTTCCAGAGATATTCCAGGAACCACATAGTGATCGTTACCCCTTTGGCGATTCCGAGATCACCAGATCAACCTGAAGGGACTGAGCCGACCAACATTCGACCCTACTGTTATTCGTATATACAAAAGGCCGAGATAGAACGAAGCGTGAAGGAAATGCTAGCTGCAAGGATAATTCGACCCAACACCAGCTCGTTTTCCTCACTCATCATCCTGGTGAAGAAAAATGACGGCTCGTGGAGATTGTGTTGGCAACCGTGCTCTGAACAACTCCACCATCGAAGACAAGTTCTTTATTCCCAAGATCGAGAAACTCCTGAACGAACTACATGGAGCACGTCTGTTTACTAAGCAGGATCTGCGTTCAGGGTACGACCAAATCAGGATGAAGGACGAGGATATCTTCAAAACCACCTTCCGGACACATGATGGTCACTACGAATTTGTCGTGATGTCGTTCGGACTCTCCAACGCCCCGTTCCCTCTACAGTTTAGACAGTGATGAACGAGATTTTCTGGCCTCTCCTCCGCGGGTTTGTATTAATATTTTTTGACGACATTTTATCTACAGTGCCAACAGGGAAGAGCATCTCCAACATGTGGAACAAGTGCTCGTGATACACCGACAGCACCAACTCTATGTCAAGCGCTCCAAATGCTCTTTTGGTTAGGAAGAGGTGGAATACATGGGTCACATTTTATCTGCACAAGGAGTCAAGGCCGACCTCAAGAAGTTTGAGAGCAAGCAAATGTGGCCTAGGTCGTGCACTGTTCGTGCTCTCTGAGGCTTCCTCGGGTTGACCGGAAACTACAGGCGGTTCGTGAAAGATTATGAGAAAATAACTTGACTGTTGACCCGGCTGTTACATAAGGATGTCTTCTGCTGGCAGGAGGAAGCGAAAGCTCCGTTCCAAGCTCTCAAGATGGCCATGATGACAACGCCAGTATTGGCCCTCATCGATTTCGCCAAGAAATTCATCGGGAGACTGATGCTTCTGGCATAGGGATCGGGGTCGTTCTCATAGAAGAAGGTTGACCGATAGGTTTTTCAACAAGGGGTTGGCATTACGGGCGTCGGGCAAGCCTACCTACGAGAAGGAAATGTTATCCATCATACATGACGTGACTTTGTGGCGACCTTACCTTTTGGGAAGACAATTTAAGGTCAGAACTGATCACCAGAGTTTGAAACATTTTTTGGAGCAACGGGTGGCATCTCCTCTACAACAGAAATGGGGGATGAGATTGTTGGGCTACAACTATGAGATAATCTATAAGCAAGGGAAGGAGAACGGTGTGGCGAACGCACTGTCCCGCATACTAAAGGGTGCACTCCACATCTCAAGTTCGTTGATCGACGCACTGGATGATATACAGAAGGAGGTTTTACATGACCCTGAGCTACATCCTATCATAGAGTCACTTCGACAAGGACAGGGCACTACCCCCCATTTTGATTGCATAACAGGCACTTATACTTTCACGACTGGGTGGTCATACCTTCATCGTCGCCATGGAAGGACATTATGTTACACGAGTTCCACTCTTCACCAATGGGGGCATGCAAGAGTTCTACGACCCTATAGCGGGTTAGAGTCAATGTATTTTGGAAGGGCCAACGAAGGGATGTCCAGTGGTTTGTGCAACAATGTGAGATTTGTCAACAACAGAAATACGAAACCACATCCCTGGCGGGCCTATTCACTCCCCTGGAGATCCCGTGGCAAATTTGGGACATAGCCTCTATGAACTTCATTGACGAGCTGTCGAAGTCACAAGGAAAGACAGTTATCTTAGTAGTGGTGGATAAATTATCCAAGTATAGACACATCTTGGTCCTGAACCATCCTACGGGTGAATCAGTAGTGGATTTGTTCGTGCGGGGGATAGTAAGGTTTCACGGAATCCTACGGGCCATCATCTCTAATCGCAACTTCTGGAAGGAACTCTGCAAGCAGTATGACACCAGCATATGTATGCGTATTGTCAACCATCCACAAACAAACAGACAAAAAGAGGTACTCAATTGAGGAGTTGAGACATACTTACAGTGCTTTGTGATGGACGAGCCCCGCACATGGACACGTTGGCTGCATTGTGGAGAGTACTGCTATAATACCTCCTACCACACGGCCAGTAAGCTTACTCCTTTTAAAATTGTCTATGGGCGCTCTGCCCCGAGCTTGGGTACATATGAGCAAGGGATAACTGCGCTACCTGCTAGTGATCGTGTGTTGCGCGACCGGACCGTACCCTTGCCATGTTAGGAGAAAACCTCCTAACCGCCCAAAACAAGATGAAGGTGCAGGCAGATAAACACTGGTCTGAATGTCAATTTGCAGTCAGTGATAAAGTATTCTTAAAGCTCCAGCCCTACAGACAAGCCTCGGTGTCCCAGAGGACTAACCAGAAGTTGGCCCCCGCTATTATGGTCCTTTCAGGATCATTCAGAGGGTGAGGTCGGTTGCTTACACCTTGGACCTCTCCGCGGGCTTGCGTATTCATCCTGGATTCCATGTCTCCAGGTTAAAAAAGAAGATCGGGGAAACAACACAAGTGTGCCCCACCCTCCCGGAAGCAACCAATGGAGGGGAATTGTGACCACTTCCCGAGGAAGTGTTACTCATCAAGTGGAAGAAACGAGGAACGAAATATCGTCAGGAGATTCTTGTCAAATAGAAGAACTTATCTACAGCACACACCTAGGTCGATTTGCTCAAGTTTCGGGAACTTTATCAAATTTTCACCTAGAGGACAAGCTGGTTGTTGAAAGGGGATGGAATGTTATGAATCCTCATAACGGACGGTTTACGGGACAACAATACCAAAGGTGGGGGAATGATGCGGCATCAAGCGGGGTTGAACCAACCGGTTCAACCCTCCTTAATTAAAGCAGATGGCAGCTGGGGGGCTGAACCAGCGGGTTCAGCCCCTATGGGGGGGCGGCCGGCCCTCCTGGGCCTGAGGGGTATTATTACCTTTAGGGTGGCACTGTGGTGAATTATGAAGACTCTCAAGATAATTCTCTCCTTTTCTCCTCTAACCCTAGATTTCTCTCTTCTCTCTCAAGTCTCTCTTCCCCTTTCTAACAGGGCATTCAGATATTTTTTGATATATAAATGTCTGAATGAGTTACTAAATAGTTTTTCCTCCAGACATTCAGGTTTCAATTTTCATTTAGGCATTCACTGATACAGACACACAGCAGTCTGCAATCTTCCATCTTCGCCCAGCATCTTCAGATTTTCATTTGGGTGAGCTATTTTTCTCTTTTAATTCATCAAATTAGATCGAAGTTTACTACTTTCATATACCTAGACATTTGCTTTATCAATTTGAAATTAATCAGACATTCACGAATATAAACACTACTATTTTTTTAATTTCTCAAATTAAACTAAAGTTTTAAAACTTTCTTATACCTTGACATTTTGCTCATTTGCAATCATATCAGGTATTCCTCTTACTCATTATTTTTTATTGAATGATTTGTTACAGCTCCTATTTAAAGTTTAATTCATGTTTAAAGTGTATTTTATTAGTTTTCTTTTAAAAATAGCACAACTTCAATTTTATTAGTATATATTTATATGTAGTTCTCAGTTTGCTCGTTTTACGACTTTCTTGTTCTTTAATGTTTTATTGATTTGAACCGAAATTGAACCGAAATCACATAGAATCGGACCGATCCGCTAGTCAATAATTTGGTTTTGGTTCTTGTTGAACCAAAACCAGAGGCACGACGGTTCCAAGAATTATGTTGAAACCGGAACCAGTTAAACCAAATAAAGTTTTGGATCTAATTTGAAGAATTGTTACCATAACAGTTCGGTTCATGGTTTTTGTAGAATCGGAACCGAATCGGGACACCTCTACTCATAGCACAATTCTTTATTACAAAATAGGCTAAGTTTTTTTCATGGAAAGCCTATGAAATTACATGTGTTGACTTAAATTTCACTTGTTATTGTCTTTAAAGTTTGGTATAAAAGTAAGGCGACTGAGAAAAACAAGAAAGAGAATTAACCAGATGTGATGCATCATAAAAGTTTAGTTTGCAAGCCATTGAGATTTGGATTTATTCGAGAAGTACAATAGTCCAAGTGGAATTTCATTGTCACTCTGGTGTAGAAAACCAACAATACATGGTCTTTGTGTTTTGATTTTGTAGAGAAGTACGCGATCAGTAAAGAAAAAACAGTAAAATCTTGTATATCCTAGTTCAATATGTAAATATAATGTATGAGTACATATATATAGGAAGAGGAAAGGAGAGAAGAATCTCATTTACAAGATGTGGGACCAATACATAGAAAAAAAGAGAAACTAAATGGGCCATTATGTGGTCCTTTAGTCTTTTCTAACACTCCCCCGCAAGCTGGAGCGTACAAGTCGTAGGCACCCAGCTTGGACAAGAACTTGTAAAATAGAGCACTAGGTAGGGCCTTAGTGAGAAGATCAACAACTTGGTCAGTAGCCGGAACATGTCTCAATTCCAACTTCTTCATTTGAACTTTCTCCTGAATGAAATGGCAATCAACTTCAATGTGTTTCGTTCTCTCGTGGAAGACTGGATTCTTAGATATTTGTATAGCAGCTTGACTATCACAGAGTAAGGTAGCTGGTGAGAGGAGTTTTACCCCCATATCATTTAGGAGACTTTCAAGCCATGTAAGATCAGATACAACAGACGCCATCAAACAGTATTCAGCTTCAGCTGAAGATCGAGCAACCACAGTTTGTTTCTTACTGCGCCAGGTAATAAGGTGACCTCCGAAGTAGGTACAAAATCCGTTGGTAGAGCGTCGATCATCCAGGGAACCAGCATAATCTGCATCTGAATACGCAACCAATGTTGGAGTAGAGGAAGACGTTTTGTATACCAGCCCTTGACCAGGGGCTGTTTTTAGATATCTCAAGATGTGTTCGACGTCCTGTAGATGAGACATCCGAGGAGAATGCATAAACCGACTGATAACCCCAACAGCAAAGGATATGGCTTGTCCTGTGATTGTTAGGTAAATTAATTTTCCAACAAGACGTCGATAATATTTTGGATTTCGAAGAAGTAGATCAATATCCGAGGTATGTGCACACAACTTATGATTGACATCCATCATCAGGGCGTCTTGCAATCACAAGACCGAGAAAGTATTGGAAGTTCCCCATATCTTTTGTTTGAAAGACAGAGCTCAGATGCTGTTTGATCATTTTTATGCCTTTTGAGTCATCACTTGTGATTAGGATGTCATCGACATACACAAAAAGAAGAACAATGTCTGTTTTGTAATGTCGAGTAAAGAGAGAGAAATCAGCCGAGCTCCGAGTGAAATCAACTTCTCGCACAACCTGCTGAACTTGTCGAACCATGCCCGAGGAGATTGTTTGAGACCATAAATCGACTTCTTGAGGTGACAGACTCGTGACTCCCCTCGTGGTCTCAAACCCCGGAGGTTGTTGCTTGTACAATGTCTCTCGTAGATCGCCATTTAGAAAAGCATTCTTGATATCCAGTTAATGTAAGGGTCATTGGCGATGCACAACTACTGAGAGAAGGACACGAACCGTGTTGAGCTTGGCTACTGGAGAAAATGTTTCCTCATAATCGAGACCTTGTTGTTGCGTAAATCCACGAGCCACCAGACGGGCCTTGAGACGGTCAATTGTCCTATCAGGAGCATGCTTGATGACAAAGACTCATTTACAGCCACCAGTAGTCTGCCTAGGAGGGAGAGAAACCAGATCTCATGTCTGATTAGCCCAGAGGGCCGTCATTTCTTCGTCCATGGCTGCCCGTCGGCCTGGATATTGGAGAGCCTCCTGCACAGAGTTAGGGACAGAGATAGAGGACAATGAAGTAGCAAAGGTGCGAAGGGGCGGGGCCAGACAATGTAAAGAGACATAATTCGTCATTGGATGAGCTGTAGAAGGCGCCGCCGGATCATTGGAACACAGACTGTCATTAGTAGAAGATAACGGGTCCAGGGCAGCAGAAGAGGGAGGATGAAGAGTGTACACGTGGATTATAGGCAGCTTAGGTAGTTGGGGTGGTAGTGGCGTGGGGAGAAGAGGTGGTAGTAGCGAAGGAACGAGAACAACTGGCCGTAGATGAGGAGACGGTAACGGCAGTGGAGGGTCAAGGGGTTTAGAGTGATAGGGCTGGTGCTCAAGAAAGGTAACGTCGGTCGACGTAACAGTCTTTTGATCAGTGGGAGAGTAGCAGACATAACCTTTCTGATTAGAAGAGTACCCAACGAATATATATTTTGTTGCACGTGGGGCAAGCTTATGAGTCGAGAGGCCAAGGTTGTGAACATAACAAACACAGCCGAAAACACAAGAAATGACTGCAAATAGGGGTGTGGAGGGAAAAAGAAGGAAAATAGGAGTTTGAAAATGGAAAATAGAGGAGGGCAAGCAGTTAATGAGGTGGCAGGCCGTAGAGATTGCGAAATTCCAGCGGATGGTGGGAACATTCATTTGGGTCATAAGGGTGCGAGTGACCTCCATAAGGTGACGATTCTTACGTTCGGCGACGCCATTTTGTTGAGGAGTATAGACACAGGAGGTTTGATGAATGATGCTGAACTCAGTGCACAAGTCGGTAAACGCATGCCCTGTGTATTCACGAGCATTATCGGTGCGGAGAGTTTTAATTGTTGTAGGGAATTGGTTGTGAGTTATAAGGATAAGGGTACGAAAGACACGAGGCAATTCGGATCAATCATGAAGAAGATACAGCCATGTGACACGAGAGTAATCGTCAATGAAGGTAACGAAGTAACGGTAGCCAGAAACACTGGCAGTTTTATAGGGTCCCCATATATCGGAATGAACTAAAACAAGAGGAGCACCGCTCCAAGTACAATGTGGTGAAAAGGTAGAACGATGGTGTTTGTCGTAGATACATGAGTCGCATGTGAATTCAGTGAAAGACAGATCTGGAAGAGCTTTCTGAAGGATGCGCAGAGGGGCATGCCCAAGACGTCGATGTCAATCGATAGAGCTAATAATAGAGAGAACAGAGGGTTGGAGGTCCAAGATGTAAAGCCCATTAACCAATTTTCCTTCACTAATGACCGGCTGCGTTCGGCGATCCTGCACAACACAAAAGGTAGAAGAGAAAGTCACATAACAATAAAGATCTTGTATAAGACGGCTAATTGATAGGAGATTAAAGTGCAAGCCAGGAACATGAAGAACCGAGTAAAGAATGAGAGCTAAGGTAAGAGTTACGTCAGCGAATCCAACGACTGGAGTAGTGTCCCCATTGGCGACAGTAATGAATGCGCATAGTTCAAGTAGTATGATGGCTTTGTTGGGGTAATATGATGTGTGGCCCCGGAGTCCATAATCCAAGAGGAACCGTGGGCAAGGCAGGAAATACCCCCATCAGATATAGACACAAAAGATCCAGATGAACTACACGTTAGCTCTTGTGGTCGTCGTAGTTGAGTGCGCAGATCGGCAATGTCAGCGATGTAGTGGCGGGGCAAACACTAGGTGAACTCGCTAAATGCAGTCCTAAATGGGGTGAAGTAGAATGCAAGTGCACAAGTGGTCTACTAGAAATTGCAACAGATAATTAATTATTATAATAAAACGAGAGAGGCACGTGCGTAAACAAATAATTAGTTAAGGTGAACTAGAGATTAATTTTACAAACAATAGAGGCGCAAGTATTTAAGCGATCACAGAATTTGTCCCGCAAATTGTAACAACGATCGAACTAATAACACAATAAAAGTAAACATCCAACATACTATAAGTAACCAAAATAAACAACAGCAAAGGAAATAATTTTGTACCACGGTTCACATATGCAGGCGACGTTGGTGGCGGTTGTAGGTGGGCAACGTGGTCGTAGAGCAGGGAAGGGGGCTGACTTGAGGTGGTTCCACGATAGGAGGGGTTAAGGGGTATAGGACTTAGGGAAGAGGCTCACGGGAGTAAGGAGGGTGGCTTAGAGGGAGGGATCTGGTGGAGTGGGCTCGGGATGGAGGAGATCTGGACGGTTCCAGTATGGATTATGGAGGAGATGGGGCTGAACAGGTAGGGAGTGGACTTGGGCGGGAAGAGAGGAAAGGTGGCTCCACGGAATGTTAGCAGATGGGGAAGGAGGAGGGGTTACGGCTCTAGAAAGGTGCAGGCTGGACGGGGCGGGGGTGACGGTAAGAAAGAAATGGCGGCGTCGAATGTGCAGGCAGGTCTAGGGCGGGATCGGGCAGGGGGAGATTTGGACGGGGTGTTAGAAGGGCTAACCAAAGGGGAAAGGAGGCGGCGTCGGCGTCGCACCAGCAGACGGAGAAGAAGAAGCGGCTTGGAATCGCACCAGGCGGGCGGGAAGGGCTCCAGCGTCGCACCAGAGCAGGAAGACCGCACGGTTTGGATGAATTTTCCAAAACCACGATGGCTCCCCCTCCAAACCGCCGGGTTTTAAAACCCTAAAAGAAAAACCGCCGCCTGCATAAACCGGTGCCAATGAAACTCAAATAAAACCATCCTGATCGGATGGCTAGGATTGTTTGGGCCGATCGGGGGTTAAATACAACTCTGAATAAAAAACATGAAACATGAAAATGACTAGGAACGAAAATCCGGACACGACCACGGGGTCCGATCGCCCGTCCGGGCAGCGGATCACTGCCTCCTGCGGGAATATACGTGTGTCGATCGTGGCGCGCCGTCAAGTCCCCCGGCTTAAAAGCACTCAACTCTGGAGAGTGCGGGTGGTCACCCTTGCTGTGTAGCCGCGGGGCGAGTCTCTCGAACTCCTCTGAAGATATCCATGTAGCATCGTGTCGGGCTCGGCCGCTCCAACGGATAAGATAACGCAGGGTATCTCGTCCGCCCGCGGCGTAGAAGTCATGACCGACGATCTGAAGCACGTCGTTTGTGGAAGCAGGTGGTACCAATGTATCTCCGTCAGACACTGATGTATCTCTGTCTTGCGATGATGTATCTCCGTCTGGCGATGATGTATCTCCGTCTGGCAATGATGTATCTCCGTCTGGCAATGATGTCGGTGTAACCGTCGGTGGTGCAACTCGATCTGCATGTCGCGACGCGGCTGGTGGCAACAAAAAGGGACTGGTTGAGGCAATAGGAGGGGAGGGCTCAGGTGGTGGCAGATGAAGGCTCGGGTAGAGGTGTGGTGAGTGGGTCCAAGTACACATGCTCCTCGTAGTAAGGAGTCAAATCCTTTACGTTGAATGCTCGGCTAATGCACATACCATGAGAGATGTCTATCTCATTTGCGTTCGTACCAATTCGTCGCACAACTGTATAGGAGCTCATTTTGCGTGGGCTTAAAGTTTTTGCTGGTCCTTGTGGGACCCTATCAGATCGCATGTGAATTAAAACCTGTTCTCCTGCCTCAAATATTTGTTCCTGCTTGTGCCGGTCTGCATGATCCTTATAATAATCATTACAAGCTGCAATTTCTCTACGAACCGACTCGTGGAGTGTATGCAGATGATAAGTAAATGATTCAACCGACTCGTTAAAATGATGTGAAGGATGCAAATGGGGTACAACATACTCGACACACTCCCTAATGAAAAGCCTGGCAATGACTTGGACAACAATAACACGGGGCAATATATCTGGAGGTTTACTAGGTGGTCGATAGAAAATTCCAACGTGACTAACGTCAACACCCATAGGGATGTCGTGGCTGGTGACCAAACAGTGTGTCGCGCGGGTGTAACGTGTACCTTTTAAACGATCAAGCTCGTTAGGTGGCTCGCCAGGGGGTGTATAGACAAAGTCATCACGTATGAGATGAGCACTAGTGCGTACATATGACATATCACTAAGGTGTAAGTGGGAAAGCTCATTAAATAAGCATTTCAATGACGTAACCCCGGGGAGGTTGATAATGATAGCATAGTCCTCCCAGAGGAAGACATCAATAATAATAGTGTCAGGGGGAGCAAGTAGAATACCCAACACAAAGTCAATACCAGGCTCATGAACCTCCCAAGGGAGTAGTGGCTCGTCAGGAGGCTTATCTGGAGGTCCAACAATGAAGTCATGAATAATGGGATGACCCGCCAGATGAGTATAGCTGATAGAGGTCGTGTCCTCGTGAGTGGGTGAGGTGTCCACTATGAAGTCAACATTATGCTCTCGACTCTCAGTAGTGATGTGACTCGATATAGAGACATGGGTAGAGTAGGGAGAGCCGCTACTCAAGTGTGGGTCACTCAGTATAGTGTCGATATACGGACTCCGAACAAAAGGAGACATTATGTCTGAGTGAGGTGTGAAGGATGGATATACCATCACAGTGGCCCTGAGTCGCTCATCTTCACTCACGCGACCACACTCACTAGTCATACGAGTATCACTCTCTACCTGTGTAATGAAATCATGATAAGATTCAACAACAAGATCACATGGACAATGAGCCTCATCAAAAGAGGGAGTGGCAAAATCAAGTGTCATATTAATCGGAGCACTACTAGACGTATCAGTGGCTTGACTTAAATCCCTAGGCTCTCTTCCTAGCGTTGATCTTATGCGATCAAATTGAGCATCTAAAAGATCAAAGCGGTCAAGAACTAGTCGCTGAAATTCGGTCTCAGGTAACTCTATTTGTGAAACACTAGGAGGGTCTAAACGATGGTGATCTCTATAGGGTTCCTGAGAATCATCTAGACAGTAATTCCTAACATAATAAGATTATGTTCGTGGGTGTGTGCGGGCCCTACGAACGCGTCGTGGTGGTTGCGCATACGCAAACTCAGATTCTTCAACCAAAGGGAAGATGTAATGACGACGACTTGAACGATACTCAACTCTATCATCATAGAGTCGTGTAGAGGTGTAATGATGATAACGTGAGGACCTCTTGTCGTAGTGATCATCTCTAGCATAATAGAATTGCGTCGAAGGGTCGACACAATCTCCGCGAGTGGTGTGCGAGGAGCGATAATCCTCATAATAACATGAGGGTTTCTCTAAAGGGGCTCTATGTGGTCGGACATAGGTAGACTCGGGATCCCCAAATTGAGGAGATGAACGACGACGATAACTGAACATAACTGAACTTAAATACTCCTACCACTACACATATAAATGTGGCCCAAACCTGCCTCTGATACCAATTTGATGCAGTGGCGGGGCAAACACTAGGTGAACTCGCTAAATGCAGTCCTAAATGGGGTGAAGTAGAATGCAAGCGCACAAGTGGTCCACCAGAAATTGCAACAGGTAATTAATTATTATAATAAAATGAGAGTCACGTGCGTAAACAAATAATTAGTTAAGGTGAACTAGAGATTAATTTTACAAATAATAGAGGCGCAAGTATTTAAGCGATCACAGAATTTGTCCCGCAAGTTGTAACAACGATCGAAGTAATAACACAATAAAAGTAAACATCCAACACACTATAAGTAGACAAAATAAACAACAGCAAAGGAAATGACTTTGTACCACGGTTCACATATGCAGGCGACGTTGGTGGCGGTTGTAGGTGGGCAACGTGGTCGTAGAGCAGGGAAGGGGGCTGACTTGAGGTGGTTCCACGATAGGAGGGGTTAAGGGGTATAGGACTTAGGGAAGAGGCTCACGGGAGTAAGGAGGGTGGCTTAGAGGGAGGGATCTGGTGGAGTGGGCTCGGGATGGAGGAGATCTGGACGGTTCCAGTGTGGATTATGGAGGAGATGGGGCTGAACAGGTAGGGAGTGGACTTGGGAGGGAAGAGAGAAAAGGTGGCTCCACGGAATGTTAGCAGATGGGGAAGGAGGAGGGGTTACGGCTCTGGAAAGGTGCAGGCTGGACGGGGCGGGGGTGACGGGAAGAAAGAAATGGCGGCGTTGAATGTGCAGGCAGGTCTAGGGCGAGATCGGGCAGGGGGAGATTTGGACGGGGTGTTAGAAGGGTTAACCAAAGGGGAAAGGAGGCGGCGTCGGCGTCGCACCAGCGGACGGAGAAGAAGAAGCGGCCTGGAATCGCACCAGGCGGGCGGGAAGGGCTCCGGCGTCGCACCAGAGCAGGAAGACCGCACGGTTTGGATGAATTTTCCAAAACCACGATGGCTCCCCCTCCAAACCGTCGGGTTTTAAAACCCTAAAAGAAAAACCGCCGCCTGCATAAACCAGTGCCAATGAAACTCAAATAAAACCACCCCGATCGGATGGCTAGGATTGTTTGGGTCGATCGGGGGTTAAATACAACTCTGAATAAAAAACATGAAACATGAAAATGACTAGGAACGAAAATCCGGACGCGACCACGGGGTCCGATCGCCCGTCCGAGCAGCGGATCACCGCCTCCTGCGGGAATATACGTGCGTCGGTCGTAGCGCGCCGTCAGTCTGCATGAACACTATACGGAGAACGGACGGTCATGACAAGGGCCAGCCTGGAGGCGCAGCAGCCAGGAGCAAGACTAGCCGGGAGCAAGACTAGCAAGAACAGTTGAACAGCCTCGGTGACCAGAGGAGCGACCAGCAGTGACAGATCAAAGGGCAGCTGCGGACACCAGAAGACTGAGCAGGTCACGGCTAAGCACAAACCGCGGCTAACCAGAAGCAGCTAGGCACAGATCAGGGGTCGGAGGTTAGCGACAAGAGTAGTCCGCGCGACAAGCAACTCGCACGATCACAGAAAGAGACCGGTACTGCTTGGAGAAGAGAGGACCGCAGCGACGAGGAGAATATCATGCGGTTAGAGCCAGGGAGCAGCGGCTAGGAGAATGAACGTCGAATAGATCCCACTTGGCGACTAGAGGAAGGAGATCGGGCGGCAAGAAGAGCTCGCAGCGGCTAGGGGAAGAGCAGAAGGCATCGAGACTGTGCGCAAAGATAGTCCAGTAAGGAGTAACCAGGGGAGAATTCGTGCGGCTTGATAGTCGGCAAGATAGTCCGCGCGGCAAGATAGTCGGCAAGATAGAGGCGACTTGCAGAGATCGCGGTGACAAGACAAGTACGCGGCGAGAGGATGAGGAGAATTCATGTGGCTTGAGTGGCAGGAAACAGGGAAGAGCGCAACGACTACGGAGAATCCTCAGCGGCAAGAACAGCGGCAAAGGCAAGTCGCGCGACAAACCGCGCGGTTAGACCAGGAAGAGCACTAAGACAGTTCGCACAACAAGGCAACGGCGGCTAGAAGAGGAGCCTGCGCCATAGAAGGCGGCGGTTTAGGACAGAGGAGTTCGCGGCGGCAAGGAATCCACAGCAGAGAAGCCAGCGACAAAAAGGTTGTCACGAGAAGAAGAGAAGAGGTCGTCGCGACTAGAAGAGAGATCGGCAAGACTGGTCGAGGCTACAACAGAGGAGAGACGCGGCTAAGGAAGGAAGACCGCGCGAGAAAGGTGAGGGTGGTTCCACGGGAGGAGAGGAGAAGCCGAGTAGACTGAAGGGGCGGATAACAAGGGAGAAACCCCAGAAGGGGGCGGTTAGAAAGAAGGGCGGAAAGCAAGGAGTAACCGCAGAAGTTGGGCAGTTAGAAATCGACTTGTCCGCCCAAAACCATAAGTAGAACCGGTGGCTTTGATACCAAGTAGAGAAGTACACGATCAGTAAAGGAAAAACAGTAAAACCTTGTATATCCTTGTTCAGTATGTAAATACAATGTATGAGCACATATATATAGGAAGAGGAAAGGAGAGAAGAATTACATTTACAAGGTGCGGGACTAATATATAGAGAGAAAGAGAAACTAAATGGGCCATTATGTGAGCCTTTACATTGTCTTTTCTAATAGATTTCGAAAGAGTTAATAAGTACTACACTAAGAATTCATATCCTTGGGCAAATAACATTATTGTTGATTTCGTCGCCGACTAATATGTTCTCAACTTCCTAGGTGCCTTCTCTAACTACCACCAAATCAAGATGCATACATAGGATGAAGAGAAGATTAGCTTTATCATATATATTGGAAAGTACTATCATACAGTATAAAAATGGTTCATCTAATCATTGTTAATTCTTTTATTAGTTTTTAGGTTGGTTTCACCCTAAAATAAATAAGTTTCTGTAAAAATAATGAATTTTTAAATTTATGCATCCGCTAGAAGCCTTCGATCTTGAGAAGATTTATGATAGTGTTCCAAGAGAGATCTTATGGAGAGTCTTAGAAAAGAAAGATGTAAATGTATCATACATTAACATAATCAAAGATATGTATACAAATTCAGTTACGAGGGTGCGGACATCTGGAGAATTAACACAGGAATTCTCTATTACCATTGACTTACATCAAGGTTCAGCTTTAAGCTCGTATCCTTTACCCTTATTTTAGATGAGCTCACCGGACATATCCAACAAGCAATACCTTGATGTTTATTGTTTGCGGATGATATCGCTTTGGTCGATGAGACGCACGAGGGTGTAAACGCAAAATTTGAATCATGGCGAGACATTTTAGAAAAGAAGGGTTTTAGGTTGAGCAAGGCAAACACGCAGTATATGGAGTTTAGATTTGGCAGTGCAAGAAGGACGGATGACACCCTCGTGCGTCTATGGTTTTGAATGTTTTAAATATCTTGGATCGATATTTACGGTAGTGAGTGTTTTAAATATCTTGGATCGATATTTCAAAAAGATGGAGGTATGATAAAGATGTGACACATAGAATCCAAGCGGGTTGATTGAAGTGGAGAGGCGCGTCAGGGATCTTATGTGATCGTAATGTACCATTAAAACTTAAGGGCAAATTTTACGGTACTGCAATTAGACCAACGATGCTCTATGGTTTTGAATGTTGGGAAATGAATTGTGTACATGAGCAAAAAATGGGAGTTGCGGAGATGAGAATGCTTAGGTGGATGTGTGGACACACAAGACTGGATAAAATTAACAATGAATGTATCAGGGATAAGACATGAATGGCAGTAATTGCAGAGAAGATGTGAGAAACTCAACTAAGATGGTTTGGACACGTACAAAGGAAACCATTAGAGGCACTTGTTAGGCATTGTGAGAGTTAAGTCACTAGGCACGTTAAACTAGGGAGGGGTAGACCAATAAAGACTTGGAATGAAACTATAAGGAAAGACATGATGTACTTAGGCATTAGTGTGATTATGACTAAAGATAGGGCACAACTGCGACAAGGGATCCATACAGCCGACCCCACTACGGGGGGGATAAAGGCTTGAGTGTTGTTGTGTTGTTATTCTATGCATCCACCAGAAAACCAATTGAGGTGGAGGAGACTGGGATCTATGGTAAGTGCATTAAGACTATATAAGTTTCCTGATATGAAACTATATTCTCAAAATTCTCTCTCATGTGTATTATTTTGCCTCTAATATTGCACTTGGGGAGATCTTATTCATAATGCGAGAAGGAATAAAGATATTGGAGGATTACTATTTTGCATTGGTGCAAGTATAGTGTTTTATTTCTAGTATCATTTTTTTTATTTTCTAGCCTTATGTTTTTTTGGAATGAATTTATGAATGTGGACTTGCGTGTAATTTTGATAAGGGAGTTTATGAAAACTTGCACCATGGCATGAAATTAGTTTTGAACCTTATCTCCACCTCCCACCAATGCGTCCACCCCACCGCCGTCCGAGCCCACGAACCAACCAATCAACAAGCCTAGCTCTAGCCTTGCACATTGATTGTGTGTGATGAAATCTTTCTTCCTACATGATTGGTCCCTCCAAATACACATGTTCCAAGATGAGAGGGTGTTATCTCTTTTACGAACACATCCTCGTAGGATGACTCACATAAGGGTCTCCTAAAGCCCCTAATGATATCAGGTTAGAATTTATGCACCTAACCAAAAATCAAATGGTTTTAGGTTGAAGGGCCTGGTAAGTGCACAAGGTTACATGAATTTTCCAATATAAGACTATCCTCAAGGACCTCAACATGACCAATTGATGAACTTAAATGATAACTTATCTTGGATGACAAATTTTTGCATGTTTGTATTAAGTGTGAAACTTATAGAAGAACAAGGGAACAAGTAGAACAATAATTCAGTTCCTAGATCACACTCCCTTTATTATGTCAGTCTTCTCATCTCTTGCAACTAATTTATCTTTTGTGATTATGCAGATGGATAATCAAATCTTGTACAACTTGGTGGTATTTTAATTTGGATCGTCCGTACCTATTATGCTTCAATTGATTCGTCTATTGGAAGATCTTTTCCCAAAAAAATGCCCTTTTACACAACCTTCAATAGCACCTTTTCATTTACAACATGAGCACGGTAGGTTTAACTGATTTTCCTTCAACCAATTTAGATATGTCAAGCCCATTCCATCACTTGGGATTTAGATCCCTTCCAAGTTCCAATAGCATAAACCATTTGACAAATTGACTCCAACCTCTTTAGACATGCCAAAATCATTCCATCAATTAGAATTATAGACTCAACAATATAAGAGTAACTATAATTTTTAAGAAAACCTAAGTACACTAATTCCCCTTTCCTCATTCTTTTGTGTTTCACAAACAAAGCTAAAACAAATGGTACATTGAATTGAAAAGATGGACAGATTAAAAGGCATAAGTTTAAGTGAGTATGCAACAAACAGTAAAGGCAGCACCTTATGACAACTGCTTTATCGCTGAAACCAGCTCCTCGGCCACGAAAACTCCGACGAACTACACTTATTGGCTGAAAATGAAGCATGTGTTTAAGTTAAAGAATGGTGATCATGAAACATTAAATAACATGAATTTGTGTAAATAAACAGAAACAGGGAAATGCATTGAGAAATTGAAAGACAATTGTTGCATCACAACAATAACATGATTCGAGTTTGAATATCTAGATGGATGATCACATAAAGCTCACATGATTACGCTTTTGAATCATACAAAGCCGAGAAAGGCGTTCAAGTCCACTACAAATAAAGTACCTGGAAAATTGATGAAAGTGAGATGTTAAACAAGATTACTCAATACAGATTCTGAGAAAAAACTAATTTGAATATTAACTGAACATCAATTGAGCACTTAAAAACAATAAGGTTAAACATGTCAGGAGATACAACAGAAGGAAATGGGCAAGGAAGCATAATTTCCTCTAGGAATAAACTTTCGGCATAAAACTTCATGACCTTGTTGTATCATTGTAACATTGTTATCAAAAACATTTAATACACAGCAGAGTAAAAGACTTCTGTTAGAAAACCCATATAGTTCATAACTAGCAATGAACCAAATACTCTAAATCTTCGATGCTCTTTATACAATTCATAAAATAATTCAGTTTTTTCATGTCATTTGGTAATCTTTCATCAAAATGGTTATTGAAATCTGTTAATAAATTATATAAAGTTGTTTTACTCCATCCATTTAACATTGAAAAAAGCTCAGATAATATGCATGAATTAAACCAGCCTATGCCGGTCCAAAGTCTGGATGAAAAATGATGAGGGTTGTGTTAAATAGACAACCAGTGTAAAATTTAGTCACCCTTATGAATATGGATCATTTGAGAAATTGTGCAAACGTTAAGTTGTTCCCCTTAAGGAACGCGTTGCATGGTCTGAATGCGGAGTCTTGGCAATGACCGTTGTATCTTCAGGACTTGGGTGTACTGTTAAATTTGCAAGAGTTCTCGTCATATGGTCTGAATGCGGCGTCTTAGCAAGGACTCTTGCACCTTCAAGAGGACTTAGGTGTAGTGTTGAATAGGCAAAAGTTCTCACATATTAGAGTCCCTAGAGAAGTATGTCGTAGGATTTGTGATCGATTTAGATTTGGAAGTTGGAATATAGATACGCTAACGGGGAAAGTGATGAAAGTAGTGAATATGATGATTATGTGAAGAATAAATATATTATGTTTGAAAGAGACTAGATGAGTATGTGAGAAAGCTAAATTTTTAGATAATTCAGGTTTTAAATTATGGTACACAAGAAAAAATAAAACAAACTGTGGAGTAAGTATTATTGTGGATACTACCGGAAAGATGAAGTTGTTGGGGTAAGTAGAAAAGGTAATAGAATCTTATCTCTTAAATTGGTCATACGAAATGAAACTATTAATGTAATCAATGCTTACGCGCCACAAGTAAGATTAAGTAAAGCTATTAAAGTGCAATTTTGGGAAAGCTTCGATGATTTAGTAAGAAAAATCCTACAAAGAGAGAAAATTTTCATAGAAAGAGACTTAAATGGACATATAGGAAAGGAAAATGTAGATTATACAACCGTTCATGTAGGATTTGGATATAGAGAGAATAATGAATAAGGACGAACCATGTTAGATTTTGTCGTAGCATATGAGCTAATTGTGTCAAATACGCCTTTCATAAAGAGGGATGAACATTTAATTACATTTAAAAGCGGATTAAATAAGTCATAAATTGACTATTTTATGACTCGCAAAATGGATAAAATAATTTGCAAGGATTGCAAAATCATACCAGGAGAAAGTTTGACAACACAACATAGGTTAGTGGTGTTAGATATATAAATTAAATATAATAAATTTAAGACGAATAAAATTGTTGCAAGAAATTCGGTGGTGGGACTTGAAGAAGAAAAAGCAGGTTATTTTCAAGAAAACAGTTATGCAGCAACTAGTTGATAACCCTGATGTTGATCATAGTGTCTCATGGAAAGTTATGTCTTCACATTTAAGGATAAGTAAAAAGAACGTACTTGGAGTATCAAAAGGTCGTGCACCCCCAAATAAAAAATCTTGGTGGTGGAAAGACAAAAAAAGAAGCTATACAGGCAGTAAGTAAAGCAAAAAGTGCAAGACAAAGTGAGGGCAAAGAGGGTCAGCTATAAATCAGCCTACACTTGTAAAAATGATGAAAACTTAATCATGTATAAAGTCGCCAAAAAAATTAGTTATACAGCCAGTAAGTAAAGCAAGAGGACAAGCTTATGTAGAACTTTATAAGCGACTAGATATCAAAGATGGAGAGCGTGATATATATAAAATTACTCGAGCTAGAAAAAGGAAGACAAGAGATTTAAGTCAAGTAAAATGCATAAAGGATGATACAGATACATTTTGACGGATGATGTGGATGTTAAAAAGCGATGGAAAAATACTTTTATCAACTCTATAATGAAACAAAAGACAATGAACTGAACTTAGAAGAAAGTAAATCAGAAAAGTATAGGAACATAACGTTTTATCGTATAATTCAAGTACCAGAGGTAAATGACGCTCTAAAGAAGATGAAAAATGGAAAGACGGTTAGGTCAGATGATATACTTATCAAAGTATGAAAATGTCTAGGGAATGAAGTAATTTTATGACTTACATGTTTTTTAATAAGATACTAAAGTTAAAGAGGATGTCAGATCAATGAAGAGAAAGTATCTTGATACATTTGTGTAAGAACAAAAGAAATATACAAAATTGTGTTAACTACAGAGCAATTAAATTGATTAGTCATACCATAAAATTATGGGAACGTGTAATAGAAAGAAGAATAAGACGAGAAACTAACATCTCGGAGAATCAATTTGGATTCATGCAAGGATGGTCAACCATGGAAGTTATACATACATCTCTTGAAGAGACTCACTGAAGACTACCAAGAAAGAAAGCAAGATTTGCATATACTATTTATTTATCTTGAGAAGACTTATAATAAAGTTCCAAGAGAGATCTTATGGAGAGTCTTAGAAAAGAAAGGTGTAAATATATCACATATTGACACAATCAAAGATATGTATACAAATTCAGTGACAAGAGTGAGGACATCTGGAGGATTAACACAGGAATTCCATATTACTGTTTGCTTACATCAAAGTTCAGCTTTAAGCCATTATCTTTTTACCCTTATCTTAGATGAGCTCACCGGACATATCTAACAAGTAATATCTTAGTGTTTACTGTTTGCGGATGATATCATTTTGGTTGATGAGATGCGCGAGGGTGTAAACGCAAAACTTGAATCTTGACGAGACACTTTAGAAAAGAAGGGTTTTAGGTTGAGTAAGGCAAAGATGGAGTATATGGAGCTTAAATTTAACAGTACAAGAAGGACAGATGACTTTGTTATCAAGTTGGGTGATCAAGATATTTCTCGTAGTGAGTGTTTTAAATATCTTGGATTGATAGTTCAAAAAGACGAAATTATTGATAAAGATGTGACACAGATAATCCAAGCGGGTTGGTTGAAGTGGAGAGGCGCATCAGGGATCTTATGTGATCGTAAAGTACCATTAAAACTTAAGGTCAAGTTTTACGGTACTGCAATTAGACCAGCAATGCTCTATGGTTCTGAGTGTTGGGTAGTGAATTGTGTATATGAGTAAAAAATGGGAGTTGCGGAGATGAGAATGCTTAGGTGGATGTGTGGACACATGACTGGATAAAATTAGGAATGAATGTATCAAGGATAAAACAGGAGTAGCACCAATTGCAGAGAAGATGCGAAAAGCTCGACTAAGATGGTTTGGACACATACAAAGAAGAGCATTAGAGGCACATGTTAGGCGTTGTGAGAGTCTAGTCACTGGGCATGTTAAACGAGGGAGGGGTAAACCAATAAAGACTTGGAATGAAACTATAAGAAAAGACATGATGTGCATAGGCATTAGTGAGTTTATGACAAAAGATAAGGCACAATGGCAACAAAGGATCCATATAGCTGGCCCCATTATAGTGGGATAAAGGCTTGAGTGTTGTTGTTGTTGTAATATGCATGAATTTCTGCCCAAGTATGAGGTGATATGTATATTTTGCTTTCTCGCCACAATTTGAAGTCTAAGCATCAGCTTCGGGAACTTCTTTAGTGATCCCATTTATATTATCTAGTCCAAAACCTTTCATCGGAGTGAATAACTTAGTAACTAGAGAGTACATCGAATTATTTATTGTATATATGACATTGTGGTAGAAAGTGAGTAAATTGGCAAAAAAAATATGAAATTAGTCCCTAATTTTTAGAGACCTTTTGAAATTAGACACTAAAGTATACTTATTTTTTGAAATAAATCCCTAAAATTTTTTTTGCATGAAATCAATGTTGGAATATAAACCGCGCCATTGTCAATGTACCGGTATTCTAAGAGTGTTAACTTGGAATTACCTCTTCTTTCACTTCCAATGTGTTGCATTGAATGTTCTGTGATGTTTTGTATTCCTGCTCAGCCTTTATGTACCCCCTACCTAACTATCAATTAGAGTATGAATAAAAATGCCATGAAGATGTTTTTTCTGCAGTGATTGTTCCTTCTCCCGTTTTCCTCTACTTGTCTTCTTTTTTCTTAAACTATGCAGGAATCACTCATGGTGTTGCAAGTCTAACAGTGGCATTAGAGCACTAGGTTGCTCCTGCACTTTCTTTGTATAAGTCAGGCAACATGGGCTCATCATCTACTCAACCGGTCTCTTTCCCTCATCATACTGAACCCATTTTCAACGGGGAGTTGTATGATCATTGGGCTGTGAAGATGGAAACGCTACTTGATTCTCAAGATCTCTGGGAGATTGTTCAAAACGGCCCCGAGATTGAGGAGAAATCAAAAGTTGGTGAAGAAGCAAGAATACCCAAGGAAGAAAAGCAGAAAAATTCACTGGCACTGCTCCTCATCCATCAAGCGGTCACTGCAAACATCTTTCTGCGCATCATGAGATCAAAAACAGCAAAAGGTGCATGGGACACACTAAAAGAGATTTATCAAAGATATAAAAAGGTAATATTTATTCGAAGAGTCGACATAAAAAAGGCAATTTGATTCTCTCACAATGCTAGAAGGGGAAACAATCTTTGATTTTATGCAAAAGTTAACCAATCTCAGGAACCAATTAAGTAATTCGGGTGCCCCTGTTCCTGAGAATGAGGTGATCCTTAAGATCCTCACAAGTCTCCCTCGGTCCTATGATCACATTGTTGTTGCAATTGAGAAGAGTAATGATCTCAATATCCTCCCAGTTGCAGCCCTCATAGGAAAGACTCAATCACATGAAGAACGACTGAAGCGCCATATGCCAAACATTACTCAAGTCTTCAGACTAAGATGCACCTAAGAAAACAAAAGCCAGGAGAAAAGCACTCCAGCAATGCAAATAAAACTGTTAATGCTCAAGGATCTAACTGGAGACCTCCTAACCAGAACAAGCATCCACAACATACTGGAATGGAGAATGGCCAGCTAAGTGGTGTGTTCTGCACTTTATGTAAGAAGACTAATCATGATAACAGTAAGGGTACTACAAGTGCAAGAGGTGTAAAAAATCCACACATTTTGAACGTGATTGTTGGTTCAAAAACAAAGAGGAAGCTAAGTTCACTGAAGATGTAAAACCAGTGGAAGAAACATTGTTTCTGACTCACACCAAGGAGTTAATAGAATCAAAGAAATCCTCCAATTGGTTCATTGACTTGGGGTGTTCTAGTCACATGACCTACGACGGATCTTTGTTTACTGAGTTGGATGAAACCAGCAAATCTCTGGTTTACCTAGGAGATGGAAATTCCAAAAATATAGAAGGGAGAGGGAGCATTATGGTGAAGGATTCTGATGGCAGGAACAAGGTGGTTACTGATGTGCAATATGTGCAATCACTGGCTTTGAATCTACTCAATGTAGGCCAGCTGCTGACCAATGGGTACACTGTTCTGCTTAAATCCAACTCCTGTCCAATTTCAGATTAATAAAACACGCAAATTGCCTCAGCAGAAATGACAGAGCAGAGTGTTTACTCTATCCCTTGAAGCACCTTCTCATGCGCTCTGTCCACAATTGGGAGCCAGCCTCAGCCTATAACCATTTGGCATCAAAGGCCCGAACACCTGAATTTTGATTCAATGAAAAACCTATTGATCATAAGCTTTCAAATGGTACCCCTGAGTTGAAGATTCATCATAGTCAGTGCGAAATTTGTGCAAAGCAAAATCACACAGGCAACCCTTCCCTCAAATTCAGCATCAAAGTTCTGTACCTCTGGATCTTCTCCATTGTGATCTATGGGGTCCCTCTTTAACATCAACCTCTGGTGGCAAAAGATATTTTTTCTCATTATGGATGATTATACAAGGTACATGTGAATTTTCATTCTACAACAAAAATCAGAAGCGCTTGCTTGTTATATTGATTTTAAAAGAGAAATAGAAAACAGACTTGAAAGAAAAGTGAAAATTATAAGGAGTGATAATGGAGGCGAGTTCACATCACATGCCTTTATACACTTTTGCAAAATCAGTGGAATAAGACATGAGTTCTCAGTCCCCCGGCTCACCCCAGCGGAACGGTGTAGTAGAACAAATAAATCAGACCATAGTTGAGATGACACGATCAATGTTCCTAAAGAAAAATATGCCAAAGAATTTTTGGGAAGAAGCTGCCAGCACAGCCGTATACATACTCAACAGAACCCCAACTAAAGCACTGAAAGCATCAACTCCATATGAAAAACTTCACAACAGAAAAGCAAACATTGGGCACCTTAAAATCTTTGAATGCCCCGCCTTTGCTCACGTTCTCAAAGACAAAAGAGACAAGCTTGACCAAACAAGTGCGAAGTGCGTGTTTGTGGGGTATAGTGAAACAAGTAAGGCCTACAGATTATTTAATCCAGTCAAACAAGATCTGATCATCTCATTTTCATGAGGAGAATGAGTGGAATTGGGAATCGGACAAAGATAATGAAGCAATCTTGACTGCTGGGATCTCGGTTGAGTTCATACCGAACACCCTCCATGAGTCACAGGAGGCATCAGAGATTCAAAATGCTCAAGTGCCGCCTGAGTGTGAGTCACCGGTTCAAGAGGCACAAGTGCCACCAAACTTCAATTCACCAAAGTCATCATTGCCACCACAACGCACTAAATCTCTTCAAGAGATATATGATGTCACTAATATAGCTCTATTTCATTCCACTCCAGCTTGTTACTCAGAGGCCATTGGTAACACTGACCGGGAAAATGCAATGAAAGAAGAGTTAAGATTGGTTGAGAAGAATGAGACCTGGACCTTAGTCCCTAAGCCTGTAAACAAAATCGGGCTCAAGTGGATATACAAACTCAAGCAAAATGAGGAAGGAAAAATCATAAAGCATAAGGCCAGGATCGTTGCCAAAGGGTACGCTCAGAAGTTTGAAAGAGATTATGATGAAGACTTTTGCTCCTGTGGCGCGCATGGACTCAATAAGGCTCCTCCTTGCAATTGCAGCAAACAATAGTTACCAAATTTACCAGTTAGACGTAAAATCTGCATTCCTGGATGGAGTTTTAAAAGAGGAATTTTTTGTCAAGCAGCCAGAAGGATATCAAAAGAAAGGAAAGGAGGACTATGTCTACAAGCTTAATAAATCCCTCTATGGGCTCAAACAAGCTCCAAAGGCTTGGCACTCAAATATCACAGCATACTTCAATGAGGAAGGACTCTATGCCAACCAACTTGAACCCTCTTTGTTCATCAAGCATAAACTAGACAATCAAAAATTAATTGTCTGTTTATATGTTGATGATTTGCTCATCACAGGAGGGAGTAGCAGCTCAATAACCAAGTTCAAAGAAAACATGAAAAAGAGGTATGAAATGACCGATCTAGGTCACTTAAATGTTTTTCTTGGCATGCAGGTTAGGCGTCTATCTGGGTCATTTTTCCTCTCCCGGGAGTTGTATGCAACAGAAGTATTGAAAAATTTTAAAATGTGGGAATGTAATCCCAGCCTCTCGCCAATGTGTACCGACATGAAGCTCAACAAAATTAAAGAAGGAGAAGAGCAGGCCGATGAAGGGGTATACCGGAGTTTAATAGGATCTCTAATATACATCACAAACTTGAGAGCTGATTTAGAGCACTCAGTAAACTTGCACGATTTGTGAGCTCCTCGTCTAAACATCATATGGAAGCTGCAAAACGTGTTCTCCGGTATGTAAAAGGAACATTAACCCATGGCATTCACTTAACCAAGGATCTCGACCCAAGGCTCACTGGGTACTGTGATTCCGATTGGGGAGGCTCACCTGATGATAAAAGGAGCACAGAGGGGTATGTGTTCTTCTATGGTTCTAATCCTATTACCTAAAGATCACGGAAGCAACCTATTGTTGCCCTATCCTCTACGGAGGCTGAATATATGGTCATAAACTCTGCGATTTGTGAGGGTATATGGTTGCAACGACTGATTGAAGAGTTTGCGGGCAAAAAGGGAGAATCAATTCTGCTGAAATGCGACAACACGTCTTCTATAGCCCTCTCCAAGAATCTCGTTTTCCATAATCGAAGCAAGCATATCGAAATAAAATACCACTTCATAAGGGAGAAGCTGGAGAACGGGGTCGCTATGCTTGAGCACTACTCTAATCAAAGCCAGATCGCAGATGTGTTCACCAAATCCATAAAAAGGCATCGTTTTGGGGAACTCAAAACGGATCTGAGAGTTGGAGCCCCGTTCGGTTAAAGGGAGGGTGTTGGAATATGAACCGCACCATGTAGTTGTTATTTCCCTGAATTTAATAACAGTTGTCAATGTACCGATATTCTAAGATTGTTAACTTGGAATTACCTCCTCTTTCACTTCCAATGTGTTGCATTGAATGTTCTGTGATGTTTTGTATTCCCACTCAGTCTTTTTGTACCCCATGCCTGAATATCAATTAGAGTATGAATGAAAATGTCATGAAGAATTTTTTTCTGCAGTGATTGTTGTTTCTCCCATTTTCCTCTGCTTGTTTTCTTTTTCTTAAACTATGCAGGAATCACTCATGGTGTTGCAAGTCTAACAGCAGTCCTTCAACTTTCTAAATTTTTGGAAATTAAACCTAAACTCTAATCTACTTACTAATTAATATAAAAGTAGATTTTTAGTTTAATTAATAGTAATATACCCATTTTTTGGGTTAATTGCATTTTTTAAGTTTCCATTTAAAAAAATTAATTTAATAACTTTAATATGGCTGCAAATAAAATTTTACTTGAAATAACTAGATTTCATAAATATGGTGTTCAGAATGGGCGCAAATGGAGTTGGCCAGCTTGTGAGCTCAATGTGTCGGCTCGAAAAAAACTCGACTCCAGCTTGAGTATATGGAGCTCGATTGAAAGTTGAGATCGAGCTAACATGCTCGTGTTCATCAACTCACGAGCCGACTCGCAAGCTTTTTCTTGGAATGTTTTTAAAAATTATAAATATAACGAAAATATGGATACGGCTCATAAGCAGAAAAGCTCATGAGCCCATCAAGCTCAATTTGTTTATCTCAAGCTCGAACTCAAGCCATGCAAAATGAGTTCATCGAGCTCGAGCTTGTGAATTTTGCTAAGCTCAGCTCGTGCTCGACTCATCTGCACCCCTAGTGTTCAGTGTTATGATGACATACAATTATTCCAAATAAAATTTCATTTTAGCCGTATTAAGAGTTATCGGAATTAAAAAAAAAAGTTAAACGAATACTCACAAGGAATAATAAATGGGACAAAAGAACAAATTTCAAACAAAATAATTAGTAAGTGGGTTACAGTTTAGGACTAATTTCAAATAATTTAAATAGTTGAAGGACTAATTTCATGCAAAAAAAAAAGTTTAGGAACTAATTTTAAAAAACAAGTAATCCTTATGAACTGATTTCAAACAAAAAAAATTGATGGACTAATTTCGAAAAACCACTAAAGTTTATGGACTAATTCCATATTTTCACTGAGAAATTTAATAAGTATAAGAGTAAGGAAAGGGATGCTAAGCCTTTAGATTAGCAATTTTCCACAAACAACGGACAAGGAAGTTACCTGAAATGCGCATAATACTTTTCTATGTCCAAAAACTTCACATGAATCTTGTATGGCTGCGTGTGGCCAAAAGAAGGGTATAGAGATCCATAAAAGGATATGGAGACGCCAAGCTCATGGTTTGAAAATTAGAATTCCTAAGAAAGTGATGATGTTGTGAATTCCTTCATCGATCCCACCTTCATGAGGAAGAGAAATGTTGAACAAAACAAAGGTAGGAGTGAGCTTCAGAAACAGCAAAAAAAACCGCATCGCGCAAACCGCATTGATTTTTAAACTGAACCATGTGGTTTTGATGTGGTGTTGTCTAGAATTTTTATAAACTGAGCATGGTGTGGTGCGGTGCAATGCGGTTTTCAGATCCTGAAAAATGGAAAAAATGCAGTGCAGTTACTACTCCACTTAATTTTCATATTCGCAAAAGTTAAGTGTTGTAATTTACTTTTTGGCAATTTTGGGTAGTTATATTGGACCTCCAGAACACTCCCACACAAGTCTTTCTCGATTGGCCCAATGGATCGCTCATTCCAAAGGTCTTATTCAACACCAAAGAAGGTGAAAGCAAGGGCGTACGTGCTCTCTTGATCCCATCTTGCAACATCAGGTGATGTAATCCTTTGCAAGGGCCATAAAAACTTGGTATTGAAGATACTCGGCATGGAGATGGTTCAGAAGGTACTCTATGAGATGGTTTAGAAGGTACTCTACGACGTAAATTTGAACAAATCCCTGATTCAAGTAACGAACAACTTTATTGCGACCACCTCGGGCATAATCCACACCAGCCTAGAAGGCCTTTTTAAGGAAAGTCCTTTGAACCTTTTGGTCAATTGTCCTGGTCTATTTGGCTACAAACTAAGATCTCATACTAAGAGAAACCCACTACACAGTAACTATAGAGACTAATATTGAGCACGGATCTCGCGGCCTGATGAGATCAGCACCCGTCAACCACTATACAAGAAGATCATCCAACCCTTACATGAATTTTGTCAGCTCAATAGTTATGCACCAAGCTCTCGAAGGACGCATCGTCAACACTGGAGTGTTCACCTTTGAGTGAAGTTGGATTTTTCATTGTTTGATAGGAAAAAGACCCCTTGAAATGGCTTGGTGGATGCGAACAATTCTTCCTTAATAGGATGCATTGTTCGAAATTGATCGGCCATGATTCATTTCATCTGATCGGGTGGCGCAATTCTGATTCGTTTGGTTAAGCAAAAGAAATCTCACAATGATTTGGGAGAATTACAATCAATTGTGCATCTTGTGCTTTAGACTACCACTACAGAGCTATTGATTCGCTAAATTGGTCTTGTTCAAGCAAACAGAATACGTGGACGAAAATTTGGAAATATTTCAAGTCATGTTGGCAAGTGTCGCCTCTATTTTACCAGAGCAAGAGGTGCCCTTTTTTCATGGCGGATGTGAAAAGCGAGTTACAAATATATGTCGAGCTTAAGCGCTAGCAGGAGCTTAAAACTACAATGAGCCTTGACAGTATTTGCGATTGACGATTACAAATGACTCGCACACTAGACGGGAAGTGCCCTTGACAGTCCAATAGACGAGAAGTCGGACCCAAGGGATTACGGATCAACTGACTATTGTCACAATCACAAGGAACTCATCATACCATCTTTAGTGAAGAAACTCACACGCAGGGACACTACGAATTGACGGGCAGGAGGCGCTTCAATTGTGATAAGTGGTATACAAAAAGGCACAAAAGCAAGAAACTTCTTTGGCTAGAGCTTAACAACACCAACGAGGAAGATTGCAATGGATCCAATAGACCTGAGATATTTCTCAATATTGTGATAGGAGAAAGAAATTTTAGCATCATAAATTACAGACATTGTGTTTGGTTGAAACTTCCACTATAATAGACATCAAGTTAGAATAAACGTAGCGGTTATCAATGTGAAGATGGTTTGCACCCTATATTTGCATAAGAATGCAACTCCCGATTCAATAAATTTGCTTTTCAGCCAAATTATATGTGATGCTCTTGAAATGATACGACACTGTTTTGTGAGTGAAGTGTTTGAGAAAAATGGGCCTGATTACATGGGACTTCGTCTCTATAATTATATTGTTCCACTTATTCAACAAGCACGTCCTCTGGGTAGGTGAAACACAAAGATGTGAGGACAACAATCATCTCCCTTCAAGCCACCAATCCCTAGGGACCTTTCGAAGAACCTCCTTAGAGATCACCATGACATTTTTTTGAAGGACCTAATAGCTTTCCCTTCAATGCACACATAATCGTCAAACTTTCTCAGCACAGCGTACCGCACCAATAGTAGTCCTTCCTTACCGATAAGCTTTTCTACAAAAGGATGAGATAGAGGCCCGGAATGACTAGTTGTTTCAATAAGGTATCATCCAATTGAGAGCTAGTCTTCGTTCTTTACCACTGCCTCCTATTAAAACGGTTATGCATGGATTACAGAGCATTTAATGCCAAAACAATTAAGGATAAGTTTCATAACAAATGATTGAACAAGTTGCACAGTGCCTCCATTTAAAACAAATTTGATTTGTGTATGGGTTACCGTCAAGAGTGCATGAAATTGAAGGATGTAGATAAATCAGTGTTCGAGGCACATCATGGACATTTTGAATTTCTTACCATGTCGGTTGAACTAACCAATTAATTGTTCGCCTTCCAAGCACTCCAGAGTGAGGTATTTCGTTCCTACCTCCGAAATTTTATATTTGCTTCCTTGTACGACATAGTCATTTAGAACAAGTCAAGGGTGGATTATATTCATCGTGTTAGAGTGGTCATGGAACTCAGAAGTACCCATCGCCTATTTTCAAACGTAAGGAATGAATATTTGAAGCAAACTTGGTTACACATTTAGCATATATCATCATAGCACAGGGGTGCCTACATATCCCAATAAAATTAGAGTAGTGTTTGAGTGGAGTGAGAATACTACGACAGCTTCTTGGCTAGACTGACTACTGGATAAAGTTTATTCGTAAATACAAAGATACAGTAACACCTCTCACTGGGATGTTGAAGAAGCACTCATGGCAATAGACAAATGCAGCAGCGACTTCTTTCAGTGCACTACAGCATGACCTTTAGATTTGTCCTATATTAATCATGATTCACCAAAAACTCAATCTATTTAAGTTGAAAGCATGGCACAAAGTGACATGGTAATAGAAAAGCATGCCAAGCGATTTTTTATTCAATGTGATTGATTGCAGTCGACTGCAATAGACAAGTTCATCAACATGCCTAAATATTATATAAGTATTTAAATATAAAATCGCAAGAAGAAGAATATCTCGTCTTGTAAAATATCCAATTTATAAAACAAAAGAAACTTTTTCCATAAAATATGCTCTAAAGATAAGAATTCAAAATTGTACTGATTTTCTGCATCACTTGCAACAATATGCTACTTACCCACCCACTTCACTTGCCTCCTCTTTGTGCTTAACTAACTTCTGAGGATCGAATCCCCTTAAATGGCACAGCTTTGACTGAAAATGCAAATTTTAAGTATCAGAATAGTGGAATTAAGCGAATAATAAATCATTTGCATGTTTGAGCTTTTTTGAAAGTAAGATCCGAGAGAGAAGACAAAAAAAACAGTTGAAGAGTGCTATAGAACAGTAAGACAGGGTAAGATTTAATTAAAAATATGAAATTAGAGCCAAAACAATACCATTAACATTATCGGGATATGCCCGAAGTTAATTCTGTCTCTTATGTCGACTCCGCCGTCATACTGGAAGCCAACATCGATTTTGAAGTCCCCTCGATAGGTAGTCTTCGTTTGTCTGCACTGCTCCGGAGCAAAAAAAAAGGATTTGATCTCTATATTGCAGAATAACGAATCGAGATGGAAAGGAATAGTAGGAAGAACACACTAACCTCGGAAGGAAACATAGCTCCATTCATGCGACCTTCCTGCTTTGGAGGAAGTAAGAAAGGGTCTTTCAAACTTAGTGGACAGCGTTAAGGATCGAAGTAAACCAATAAAAAGAAGGTGAAGAGATGTAAATAAAGGTGGAAAAAAAAGGATATTCTTTAGCGTCGATCCAGAGGTTTTGTCCACGATACGGACTGGTTTGATCTCCGCGATAGCTTTCTCCAATCCTTCGTCGACGAAGTAGTCAAATGATTCGATATGGTGCTTGACGAGTTCATGGAGAGCTGCGAAGGCGGTGTTCTTATTTGGGGCCATTGCAAGCGGCGATGGTGGCGAAGCGGAGACGGCCGCGAAGCGGTGAAGCGGTGACGGCGGCGAAGGTGGCGGAAGGGCAGAGTAGCGTAGTGGCGGAGGCAGCGAAGGTGGCCTAATCTGCCTGCGTAGGCGTCGGGCCAGGAACAGTCTGTAGTTTATGTAGTTTTTTCTAGGTTTTATAAATGATGGCGGCGGGTTTTAGCTTATTAACGGACGGGGTTTATTGCCTCTCTAATTTTCAAAAAAAAAATGGCTGAGGGTTGCCTTGTTTGAGGAAGGAGGGCGACTAATCAGGAGCGGATCAGGAGCGGATTCAGGATTCGAAGTAAGGAGGCCTAAAAAAATTATGAATCAAAATATAATAAGTAAAAAAAAATTTAATTTGAAATTTTAGCATTAACAATAAAGGAAAAATTACAATATGTATGTTACCTTATTTTAGTTGTGCACGCCGTTTTTTCAACTCATAGAATTCATCAATGATCACATCTTTCTCGATCTTCTCTGCTATTACCTGTTCTATGTAGAGAGTCATACAATTTGCTATAAATTCATCCTCTATTTTGTTATGCAGTCTTGTTTTAATAAGTTTCATAGCAGAAAATGATCATTCTGTAGTCGCTGTTGAAACTGAAAGTGTCAAAATTAGCCGAATTAGTTTGTCAACCGGCGACCACTGTCAGGAAAGAGCTCTTCCTAAGAGGCTCTCAACGAGCCCTAGCGGAAAGGGGAGAGGGAGACGACTCAGACGAGAGAAGCGAGAGAGACGATCTCTTTCTGTCTAGAAGAGAGAAATTGGATCTGAAAATAAGTTCACATGAATTATTAACTGTATATACATATATATATATATTATATATATATAATATATATATCTCTACTATATTAAGAGAATATGCATATTGATGCTCTTACCATAGAATGAACCTCCACCGTTGGATCCAAAGCCCAATTTAATCTCATCCATTAGATGCGGTGAGAGAAAGGAATCTTTAGGAGGGAGAGAGAGAGAGGGTTGAGAGAATATTTCTAGGCCTCCTAAAGCTAGAGAGAGAAACGAAGGGAGAGAGAGAGAAAGAGAGAGGGAGAGAGAGTGGCTGGGGGAGGCGGTGATGGGATATACTAACATAATTATATAAATATCTTATACTTTAATATATATATGTATATTATATATGCATACATATAAGCGGTGAGAGAGAGAAAGAGAGAGAGAGAGTGCGGCTAGAGAGAGGAAAGGAGGGAGAGAGAGAAAGAGAGAGGGAGAGAGAGAAAGAGAGAGGGAGAGAGAGTGGCTGGGGGGAGGCGGTGATGGGATATATTAACATTTTTATATAACTATATTATAGGTTAATATATAGTAATATTTATATAACTATATTATAGGTTAATATATAGTATATATTATATATGTATACATATAAGCGGTGATATAAGGGGTGAGAGAAAGAGAAAGAGAGAAAGAGAGAGAGAGAGAGTGCGGCTGAGAGTGGGGGTAATACCTGGCGTTGGGGGGGGGAAAGATTATTAGACTGGAGAGAGAAAGAGAGAAAGAGAAAGAAAAATAGAGGAGAAATGGAGAAAGATTAATTATTGTTAGTCAAAACGCACATGTGTTTAACAAAAGACAAAAAGGCAATCGTGATTGATAGTTGTTTACGTCCATTTTGAGTGCTCATATGTAGGCACGGAAGCCGAGGGCGGGCGAAGCCCGTGCGGAGGCGGGCAGAGCCCGCCTGGATGCGGCCGAAGGCCGCCTGAGAGCATCGAGCATGGGCGGAGAGAGGGGATGAGAGAGAGGGAGAGAGAACGAAAGAAAATAAGAAAAGAAATAGAGTGAGAAATGAAATTTTTAACGTCAAAAAATAAATATTTGTATAAAATAAAAATTGTAATAACGATGTATATTTTTGTACGGTCATTTTGCGTACTCATATGTATATATTGTGGGCGCTGCCTGCCTTGATGCGTGTGCAGCCCGCAACGACGCATCGATCACGGGCAAAACCCGTGCGGAGGCGGGCGAAGCCCGCCTAGCTGCGGCCGAAGGCCGCCCGAGAGCATCGAGCACGGGCGTTGCCCGTCCCGTGCGGAGGCGGGCGAAGCCCGCCTAGATGCGGCCGAAGGCCGCCCGAGAGCATCGAGCACGGGCGTAGCCCGAGAGCATCGAGTTATGTATGATATATATATATATATATCATACATAACTTATATTTTATAATTTATAAATTTCATCAATTATATTATATACATAACTTATATTTTATAATTAATAAAAACTAAACCTACATAAACTTCAAAATCCTTGGGGGGGCCGGGCCCTCGCTTGCCCCCCTCTGGATCCGCCACTGCGAGTAATCTGCTCGTCGTTGGATCAATTCTACTCGTCATTCGATCAAAGTTTTTTTTTCGGCTTTTTAAAAAAAAAATCTCACATTTATTGATGATAGTTAGATTGGTCATCCAGCGGTCATCTTTTTAGTCGCTCCCAAAGCTATGAGCACTACCCGGACCCAAAAATTACTCCTGATTTTCATATATTGTGGTTATCGTTCTAGGTAGGCCTCAAACTCAAAAATTCAAAACTGCAAAGCAAGAGTTTCATTGGCATGCAATGAGCTAAATGAGCTTTGTTGAAGCCGGGAAAATTTCCTACTCCAAAAATCGGATCAAGGCAGCCTAAGGTTACTGGTTTTGTGGCTCGACGTCACAGATTAAGTGGCTAGCACGAGAGAGAGGAAACTATCTATAAGCACACCTCAAGTGCTTCAGCAGAGAGGTTTCACCACGTACCCAGAAGTTTGGTAGAAACTTTCCCTCCGCAACCAAAAGGCTGGGCGAGGTACTAGGCAGGCATGGACTGGGCGAGTATCCACTTGGGGGGACTTCAACTTCTTCCAAAGATCCATTTCTAGTACTCATGGGGGTCTATTTATAGATAAATCATGGGGGGTATATGCGAGTATCCAGCTACTGCCAACGAGTTCCAAGGGTCTGTTCGCCCAAACTCGCGAGATACTCGCCCAAGCTCGTTTCTGCTTGCCCAAGCTCGTTTCTGCTCGCCCAAGCTCTTCTCTGCTCGCCAAAGCTCGTCTCTGCTCGCTCAAGCTCGCTCAATGGTCTGCGAATGGCCATTTTTTGGGGTACTTCTAATCTCGATGAATTACGGGTTATACAAGCTTAATTCCTCATTCTCACATTTTTGTTAAACGCACACCAATTATATCATAGCTTCAACTTGTAAGTTGGATCCTCTAACATGCAGAGGTTCAAATGACCCTAAAATTTACCATGGTTATAAAATGATCTCTCAGTAATGCCAGTCAAATTTGGGGTTATTTTGAACTGTAAAATTCCATAAATCACATTAATTTGATAAATCAAATAATGAAATAAAATTATAGTAAAATATTCTCCTAAAAATCTGATTTTTGGGCACAAGCTGAGTCTAGTACATATGCATGCATGCCCCAAATTTTATCACATTTGGAGTTGCCATCTATCATATATACTTATTTTAATTTCTGACCTAGGTGAGGAACAGTTCTAGGAAAATAGACCTACATGAAGCTACAGTAATCCAAATAACTTGATTAATGTCTAATTAAAGGTAAGCCAAAAGTCTACATTTTTCATATCGGACAATTTTTCTGAATCTGTCCCTCAAAGGCCTAATTTTAACATGCAAGGTATTGTAATAAGTGTGAAAGAATATTAATCTACACTCTAGTTTAATAAATGTAAAATGGATGACATCGGGTTATCTTCCCCAACCAACCAACGACCACGATCTTCCTGACCTGGGCCACCTTGATCTCCAATTTTCGGCCACTCTGGCCACCACCACCTCCGGCTATCGTCACCACCACCTTAGTTGAGGTGCCTCGCGTTTCCCAGCAATATGGCCGCCGGAGGCGGCTCCTCCAGCGAACCCGGGCAAGGAGAAAAGCTCAATAAAACTTCATTTTTCTCTCATGGAATCGGGCTCAATTAAGCCCGATGTCTCTCCTAATCGATTTAGAAAGTTAACACAAGGGGAGGGGAGGAGAAACATACCTGGAGATGGGCTTGGCGGCGGATGTGGTGGCGGTGTGCCATGGCTGATGGCTTTTCCGATGAGCTAGCTCTTGAGATCGATTCTCCATCCAAGGCCTTGATACAAGACTCGAATTCCACACCTCTGGGCTCACTGAAGCTAATGGAAGGGTTAGAATGGAGTGGGGAAGGCTGCATAATAAGTTGCCATTAAGGGGTGGTCGGCCATGAGCATAGGATGCTCCTCCTTGCTGCCACGTGTCCACCACCCATGGAAATCGGCTGAGAATGAGTTGGGAAGCTCAGTGAAGGTGTTGGGCAGAGTGGAGGAGGGTCAAGTGGCCTTCATCCCTCATTTCCCTCTTTTCTCTCTTTGAATTTGGGGGAAATGACCAAAATGCCCTCATGCATGTCATCTCTCTCCAAAATCAGAGGGTAGGGCTGTAATTGGACTAATGGGTTACTGATGAGCCATGGTCTATGGCCTTAGCCCATCAGAATTGAGTTTGGTTCCTTAATTCCCAATTTAGACTTAATGTTGACCGAGGTTGACTTTAGAGCTGACTTGGTCAATTTGATGAGTGAGTTGACCCCACTTGATGGTCATGAGTCCTATGAGATGGTCTTTGGTCTAGTGACACCACCCAATGTGGGTTATGTCATGATGATGCCCCAATTGGGCTAATTGAACCCATGTATGTGATTTGACCAAATTAGGGTTATGGTTGAATTTGGTCAAATTGGACCAATATGTTACCATGTGATGGGGCTTCATGGCCCAATGCACTCCAATTAGGGTTTGAAGTTTAGTGGTGGGATCAATTTGACCATGCGATGCTTAATTGAGCCAACTAGGGTTGAGTTGACCCATGCTGACCTAAAGGGCACTTTGGTCAAATTGGCCAATTTGGTGACCCTATGATATGATTTTTAGGTCACTTAGGTTTCCTTTATGGTTAGAGACATAATGGTGAGGTCAATTTATACTTGCGGTTTCAATTTGGGCTAGATTGAGCTAAGTTAAATTGAACATTAAAGTGGGCCCCATGTGAGCTCATCCTAACTCATTGGGTTCTAAGGTCACTACCTAGCCTAAATCATCACACTCATCACATGTCCTACCCTAATGTGTGTGTTAAGGGGGTCTAGAGGAAAAAAGGGATGTTACACTCAACCCCTCTCCATGCCCACATACGGGTTGTTGGAGGGCACAACGTCACTTTGATGATGAAACTCTAGTTAAAGGGGTAACACATGGACTTCCCAGGAGTTCACACATCCTGAAACTATCCTAGCCTAATCAAAGGAAAAAAAAGGAAAATGAAGTAGGTTGGTCGGATTTCCAAGTAGCCATTGCGGATCGTCCAGGAGGAGAGCTGTGTACCTGTTAGATCTTTGACGAGGATCCCGGGTGCCACTGCTGAATCGTGAAGGAGAACCCCTAACTTCGGCGCCACTGATGGATCATCAAAAGAACGTTGGCGCCTTAGCTAGTCGTCGTTGGAATGTGGAGGTGGAGCCCTAATGAGTCAATGCAGGAATGTCGAGGAGAAATGAGAAAGCGCAGTTAAGCGAGTCGTCGCTCCTCTTTTTTTTTATCTGGTGTAAATTGAGCGAATAAGACTCAACCAATTCCGATATAGCTAGGTAGATTTTGCGGATATGCTAAATTCAATTCCATAACATTCAACTCAAATTCCAATTACTAAAGCTACTTAAGAACCGAGCAACGTAATTGGAATTCATCATTCAATTCCAAGTCTTCAATTTCATTCAAATCAACGAACTCTTAGAGACTCATAACATGACCTCATGAGTAGTGACTTGGCCACTTTCAAGAAAAATCTTTCGATTAAGAAATTAGTCAAATTCAGCTAAGCGTCACGTCTTTACGCCTAGAGACTTTGAACTAAATTTAGTTCAAACCCACAGTATGGAGATTTAGCCCAATTCTACTCGTCTCCCCATTAATTTCATGTTTGCGTGTATTTCTGTGCCCAATTCATGTGGGCCCTGTACATGGCTAATGCTGATTGGCCAATAATTTATGGCAAGGGTTGGACAGAATTATGTACTGTAGGTTGGGACAGAATTATGATTGTGAAGCCTTACCCCTCCTGCATTAAATTCTGCTGATGCCTCGCTGTGCGCTTTATTTCTGCTTCATGCCAAGTCTACATCACAACCTCCAGCACTGTCGCCGCATTCATCAAATATTTTCATCCCACTATTTATATGAGAAAAAAAAATAAGGGTGTTATATATATATATATATATATATATATATATATATATATATATCACTATAAAAGAGGTACGAAGTCATGAGTTCAAAATTCTCACTACCGTCGGATCATTGATGCAAAATTCAGCTATCGTTCAATCTTTAATCATTAAAAAAAGAAAAAAATAGGGATCCTAAAGCTATAGGTGCGGAAGGGTGAGAGAGAGCCGAAGAGAGATAACGATCGAGAGAGAAAGCGGATGAGCCATGGTCTATGGCCTTAGCCCATCAGAATTGAGTTTGGTTCCTTAATTCCCAATTTAGACTTAATGTTGACCGAGGTTGACTTTAGAGCTGACTTGGTCAATTTGATGAGTGAGTTGACCCCACTTGATGGTCATGAGTCCTATGAGATGGTCTTTGGTCTAGTGACACCACCCAATGTGGGTTATGTCATGATGATGCCCCAATTGGGCTAATTGAACCCATGTATGTGATTTGACCAAATTAGGGTTATGGTTGAATTTGGTCAAATTGGACCAATATGTTACCATGTGATGGGGCTTCATGGCCCAATGCACTCCAATTAGGGTTTGAAGTTTAGTGGTGGGATCAATTTGACCATGCGATGCTTAATTGAGCCAACTAGGGTTGAGTTGACCCATGCTGACCTAAAGGGCACTTTGGTCAAATTGGCCAATTTGGTGACCCTATGATATGATTTTTAGGTCACTTAGGTTTCCTTTATGGTTAGAGACATAATGGTGAGGTCAATTTATACCTGCGGTTTCAATTTGGGCTAGATTGAGCTAAGTTAAATTGAACATTAAAGTGGGCCCCATGTGAGCTCATCCTAACTCATTGGGTTCTAAGGTCACTACTTAGCCTAAATCATCACACTCATCACATGTCCTACCCTAATGTGTGTGTTAAGGGGGTCTAGAGGAAAAAAGGGATGTTACACTCAACCCCTCTCCATGCCCACATACGGGTTGTTGGAGGGCACAACGTCACTTTGATGATGAAACTCTAGTTAAAGGGGTAACACATGGACTTCCCAGGAGTTCACACATCCTGAAACTATCCTAGCCTAATCAAAGGAAAAAAAGGAAAATGAAGTAGGTTGGTCGGATTTCCAAGTAGCCATTGCGGATCGTCCAGGAGGAGAGTTGTGTACCTGTTAGATCTTTGACGAGGATCCCGGGTGCCACTGCTGAATCGTGAAGGAGAACCCCTAACTTCGGCGCCACTGATGGATCATCAAAAGAACGTTGGCGCCTTAGCTAGTCGTCGTTGGAATGTGGAGGTGGAGCCCTAATGAGTCAATGCAGGAATGTCGAGGAGAAATGAGAAAGCGCAGTTAAGCGAGTCGTCGCTCCTCTTTTTTTTATCTGGTGTAAATTGAGCGAATAAGACTCAACCAATTCCGATATAGCTAGGTAGATTTTGCGGATATGCTAAATTCAATTCCATAACATTCAACTCAAATTCCAATTACTAAAGCTACTTAAGAACCGAGCAACGTAATTGGAATTCATCATTCAATTCCAAGTCTTCAATTTCATTCAAATCAACGAACTCTTAGAGACTCATAACATGACCTCATGAGTAGTGACTTGGCCACTTTCAAGAAAAATCTTTCGATTAAGAAATTAGTCAAATTCAGCTAAGCGTCACGTCTTTACGCCTAGAGACTTTGAACTAAATTTAGTTCAAACCCACAGTATGGAGATTTAGCCCAATTCTACTCGTCTCCCCATTTAGGGGCCTTTAAGAATTCATATGGGCTTCCTTTGTACCCTTCATCAAAGACTTAGCCGGATTTCACTATTTTCACCCGTGCGTGCATCCAATTGATTGTTGCTCACATCGCGCGCAAACCATTTTTCATTGTAAGAAAAGAGGTAATGTTGTGGTAATGCCTTTGCCAAATGCCAACGGAATTTTCAGAATCAGGCGTTGTATCTAAATATTTGTCCGGGTAGAAAATCATTTCGATCTCCCTTTCAATCTCCTAGGAGACCATTTTAATTTCCTAATTCACCATCTTTCACCTCTTTTGCGCATGATATATATAGAGAATTTATATTGGCAGCCGTCTATAACTATTGGCAGCCCAAATGCCAGAAAATTTGGGACACTGCACACAAAATACACTCTGTGCTCTTGTTAGCTGAAAACTTGATATATATCCTGAATAAAATGTAAAGATCAAGTATTTAAGTTTATTTATATTTATTTATATTTATAAACTTTTTTGCTCTTTATTTTTTAATGAAATAGATTTTAGTAAATTTTTTGTTATCCTGGCGGGTAAATTACCACATTTGACCGTTAAGAATAAAGTAAGTTCCAAAATCCAAATTAGTATCTGCCGACACTCGGATCCGGATCCCCTGGAGTTCTTATTTGAACTCCAGGGGGTGGAGTTCCCATTTTGAGAAGTAATGGGGCGGAATTAAAAAATATGGTTAACATGAAAGTTGTAGATATCCCCGAGACCAATAACTTTCATGTTGAACACTTTTTGATTTGAAATCGTTAGACTCTCGATTTGGGCCCCGAAAAAATTCTGTCCGAAAATAATTAATTATTTTCGGACAGAATTTTTTCGGGGCCCAAATCGGGGGTCTAAACGACTTCAAATCAAAAAGTGTTCAACATGAAAGTTATTGGTCTCGGGGATATCTACAACTTTCATGTTAACCATATTTTTTAATTCCGCCCCATTACTTCTCAAAATGGGAACTCCACCCCCTGGAGTTCAAATAAGAACTCCAGGGGATCCGGATCCGCCGACACTCATCCTGCCGCATCAAAATTCCAATGACAAGATCGGCCATTTCTACTCTGACCTTCTTCCTCTCCCTGAGCTCCTCCGCAGCAGAACTCACGAAACCCTCTTCGCAGAACACACCCTGGATTCCTCCTCCCCTGCCCCTTCCGCCCCTGCCCTCGGCCTCACAGCTGAAATGGCAGCAAGGAGAAATGGCCATGTTCCTTCACTTTGGTCCCAACACCTTCACCGACTCCGAGTGGGGATCCGGCCAAGCCGACCCCTCCATCTTCTTCCCCACTAACCTCGACCCTCGTCAGTGGGCCGCTGTCGCCTCCGCCGCCGGATTCTCCCGCCTCGTCCTCACCGCCAAGCACCACGACGGCTTCTGCCTCTGGCCCTCCACATACACTAATTACTCTGTTCGCTCTAGCCCATGGCGCTCCGGCGAGGGAGACGTTGTCGCTATCCTCGCCGCCGCCGCCCGCGAATTTAGCCTTGGCCTCGGTCTATACCTTTCGCCGTGGGATCGTCACGAGCCTTGTTACGGGAAGACCCTAGAATACAATGAGTATTTTCTAGGACAGATGACAGAATTACTTACTTGGTAAGGGGACTTGCCTCTTTAAATTTTTTTGTTCCAGATTGTTGCAACAGGAAATTTTAGTTCAGCGATCATGCATCTGTTTTACCGGATTAAGGCTTCGTTTGGGGCAAACGCCGCCCCACGACCGGTAACCAAATGTCCGGCGGCGGCGTTTGCTCCGTTTGCACCGCCAGCCTTGGGAAATGGAGGAAAACAGAGGGATTCCAACCGCAGCCTCCCCCCTCCGGTTCCAAAAGCCCTCCTTCTCCTCCCGCCGCCCGAGCAAAATGCCAAACCAAACGAAGCCTAAGTTTGTCAGATTTCCATTTCTATGTTTTTGCTTAACTGATTGCTTCGATCGCCGATAAATTTTTCCCATTTTCAAATTTCCTTTGTTTGAGATTCTGGTTACATAACTGACTGTTTTGATCCAGTTATGGGGATATTCAGGAAGTTTGGTTGGATGGTGCAAAGGGGAAAGATGAGAAGGACATGGTTTATTTGTTTGATTCCTGGTTTGAACTCATTCATCAATTGCAGCCAGGGGCTATTATTTTTTCGGATGCTGGTCCTGATAGCAGATGGATTGGTGATGAAGATGCAGTTGCTGGCACTACTTGTTGGTCCCTTTTTAACAAGAGTTCAGCTGCTATTGGGGACACAAAGTTTGAGTGAGTCCACTTTTTTCTACTTGTTGATCATCAAAGCCATTTTAACATGGAAATCAGTGTAATAATCATGTTTTTTTCAGAGATTCTTTGTTTGAATGCTTAATTGTGATTGAGGGTAAACCATGACTGTTAACATCTTCCATTTTAAGATATCACGCTTGAGAAGAAAGCAGATGAGTTATTTGCTCTGTTATGCAACAAATATAATTATATGATTTGCAATAATTGGAAATATGATTTTGATGAAGTGGAAGAACCAGAGAATTAGGAATTCTTCATCAAGAACACAAGCCTCGACAACTGGAGTTTCAAAATACAATTAAAGCAAAAGTTACATCACTTACAAGTTCCCATATTTATGCTAGACGGGAAATGAGAAGAAACTAAAACCCTTTATGAGGGGAAAAATACTTTATGAGGAAGGACAAAACAATCTGCCACCAGGCGAGCAAACCCTTTATGAGGACAATGGCAAACTCACGTAGCGAAATTATGTAGAGGCCGCGGAAAAAAATTCTTGTCCCATTTGGACTTGCACCTCTTCGCAAATGCCTGGACTTCAAACCTTTGCATCATATGACAAATTGCATTCCGTCATGGGGTCGAACTGGTAGGTGGAATGGCCTTGTAGTTCATGCGTCGATGAAATTATGGTACTATCTAAGTACACTAAGGCCGAGGTCTGGTGGGCGTGCGCTGAAGAGCACCCATAATGTTGTGTAAAGATATTTCATGATCTACTGGTTCATTGTCCTCCTCTTCCTCATTCAATTCATCCAGTTCAAGCCAAAAAGATTTCTTACATCTATGCTTGAGGGTGTAAGGCTCGTCAGTTAAAACAAAGACCGTGTATTTTGTGATCTCCCATTTCATCTTTGGAGAGTAGCTTGAAATATAGGTCGTCCGGTCCGGCTTGGGCTTACTCTCTCCAGTAGTATGGATGGATTGTGTAATATACATAAATCCCACTTTGGATCTTGACCAAGGTCTTCTGTTGTCATTGTGTCTATACATTGTCAATTGACACTCACAAATTCATACTAGACCCATAATCGCGTTGAGGTCCAGTAGTTACTCGAACTCAACGTTCACCTGAAGATGGTCGTGAAGAACGATGGTGAACATTGCTCGCTGCTCGTGGGAGACCAAAAAACTATGTGCGAGGTCATGGATCAACCTTGAAACGAAGGTTGCATCAATGTTTGAAATCATTCCATGACATGTGCGTCTTTTACTTCTCAAGTCAAACATACCATAGTTGGACTAATCCTGTGAGGTGAAACGCAACAATGCTGACCCATTCAACACAGATTGTGCGTTGGAGGAAGAATATTTTGTACTGGGAAATGCACTCTAAGGTGTCTTCCATCTCATCAAAGAGATGGAAATAAGGTTTGATGCAATGTCGTCAGTTGTTGGTATCGTTGAGTGTAGCACCTTATCAGGCGATCATAGGTTATCATATTGGTGTTGATACCCATTCCAGCGATGCTTGTTGTTAAAGGATGCAATATTGACAGATGATGCGGCTTATTGTGTGATAGTAGTTGCTTGTTGTTGGGCTTGTTCTCCACTTGGTTCACCATTAGTTTATGTAGAAGTTCCACGACTTTGCTGCAATTTGAGACCACCTTCTGCCATCCGGGACTGCAAGTGGGGAGTTGTTGAATGGTTGGAGGGATTGGAGAGCCCAAGAGTTGTTAGGTCTTTTACCAAGTTGTTATGGGCACATCTGCACAGGTGTACGAGCGAGTTCAAGTTCGGTGTAGAACTAGGTCAAAGGCCTCACTAGGACACTTCTTACCGGTAGCGTCGCTAGGGTTCCCAATCTTGGAGAATAAGTTAAGGAGAAAGATAGTAAGTTGGGATCTCATCGAAATTGATTGGCGTTGGCAGGAGGGATCATTGATTAGAGAAACATCAATGACTTATCCAGAAGGGGAGCAACCTAATCACATGAAAACAAGGAAGTAGAAACTTTCTTATCCTTTCATTTTTCCTTCCATAGCTTAACAAATGTGAGACAATTTAACAAAAATCCTAACAAAAGTATAATTACATAATACAAAAATTGAAAGATTTTAATCGGGGTAGTATTGGCATATTATGATCCCGAAGTATTAAAAAGAACCTGGACTTTGGATGTGTATATCCAACTCCGGATATGGATATCCAGCTCATTTGTAGAACTAATTAATTATAACAAGGCACTAATAGCTCAATCAGGCTCTCGAAACATCAGATCATCCATTTTGTTGACATTTTTCCTCGTGCGACTTTGAGTTATGTTATGCATCCTATCCTTAACAATTATCTTGTTTTATTATTATTATTTAAGACAAGTTATTGTATCGAGTAAAGTTATCCGTGTCGAGTAGTAGTTAGAGTATTATAGGTCTTTTAGTATTTTATGTATTGCGTGATAATTATGGTCATGCCATTGGAGGTCCTATATATTGACCCTTAGAGTCTTGTATCAATTATCAATGAATGAAGTTCTAATTTTCTAAACCCTAAAAGAGATCTTAGAAGCTCTCTCTCTCTCTCTCTTGAGCAAGCCCCGCTTAGGCAGCCGTGGTTCCGGCTCTATAGTATCTTCCCCACCTCCAGCCTCCTCTCTGACAAGTAGAGTTGTCATGGTTCTGGTTCGGTTCCGGTTCTACTAAAACCATTAACCGAACCGCTAAGATAATTGTTCTTCAAATTAGAACCAAAACTTTATTTGGTTTGACTGATTCCGGTTTTGGTTCCGGTTCCAGCATAATTTTTGGAACCGTCGTGTAAATGATTCCGGTTATGGTTCAATAAGAACCCAAACCAAACCGATTACTAACGGTTCGGTCCGGTTATTTGTGGTTCGGTTCGGTCCGGTTCCAATCCGTTCCAACTAGAATCAAAACAAAACTTGGCAGAATGAATGAGGGATGTCAAAAGTAAAAAACTGGAGGGAATAATTAAGCCCGTTCGGATTTTACAAGAGGGACTTCGAAGTCTGGGGCCTGGGTGCAGGAATTTCGCATTACACTGCATTAATGTCAAACCACACCGCACGATTTTTGTGCGGTGCGATTTTGTTCAGTCCAAAACTGTCTCCTTTGGTGCGATTGTGGTTTGGTTTCAAACCGCACCAGATAGATTATAAAATAATAATAATATTATAATAGTATTAATAAAATATTAATAAATGGATTGCGGTTCGGTTCTGCTTCGGTCCGGTTCGGATCGGGTCTAAAAATCTTGAAATCGCTTGAGACTTGTATGTTTCGGCTCCAGTTCAGATAATAAAATACAAGAATCACAGCCGGGCAAAAATCTTTTACGGTTCCAAAATTCAAAACCGGAACCCAAATAATTCACGAATGGTTTGGTCCGGTTATTTGCAGTTTCGGTTCGGTTTTCGGTTTGAAGTCACAGCTCTACCGGCAAGCCCATAACATCTTGGTATCAAAGGTCTCTTTCCTCCACGTTCGGCCAAGAATTTTGCATCCATAGTTTCAACAACCAGCATGTTCCACTGTTTACTGTTCTTCGATAAGCTCAGACCCATTGTTTCCTATTTTTCTTATGCAACACTGCGTCTTCCGCAACACGCCACAACCTTCACCATTGCTGCAATCGACCACGACATTGCCTCTGCAATCGACATCCCGCACCTGAGTCGTCGTTGATCGAATGACAACACCGCATCATCTAAGCCGTGATTGATCACCCACGCAGACCAATCATGCAATCATGAGCATTCTTCCGCCTTTTCTTTGACGAGACCGCGCCCTTCCTGTTCTCGCCGTCGGATTGCCCCAACGACCTAGGACCAACTCTCGTTTCTTCTTCGACGAAGTATCCGCATCTTGCTTCCAGCCAGTCGCCTTCGCCGTTCATTCAATCTATCCCTCCGCAACAACTTTTTTGAGCAGCTTTCCGTCGTGTCATTTCTCTGCTTCGTCGAAGTTGGTGTCACACGCCTTCCTCTCCTACGGGCACACCTCATCGAGCCGCCTAGTTCAATCCCCCTTGAGCCTCAGGTCGCATATTTTCACTTTACTCGAGCCCTAAACTAACCAGGTTTTCGGTTCATACATATTCGGGCAACACCAGTTTCTTGAGGAGTGTTAATTAATTATTCATCGAATTAATTACGAGCGACTCGGCTAATCTTCTGACTGTTACCCAGGATATCATGCACAACTTCTTGACTTCAATGGACGCACAATTTCGTGATGTCGAGGCACGTCACTGGGACAACATGACCTCACTCCACAAAATTAATGATCTGACAGCCGCCTTTCCTCCGTAGCCCGTGCCTCCACCAATTCCACTTCAACAATCGTCGCCCCCACCGATGATCAAAGTCGCTCCCTGGCTCTCCGCAGTCTGTCATTCCACAGCCGTCATCAATCCTTGCAGTCGCCACATCACCGCCTCTTTTACCGGCCCCTGCTCTGCCGACCCCTCCGACCACATCACCTCCTCCTCTACGTCCACTTGCTCTGTCGGGTGTCGGCCCTTCCGGATCTATTTCTTTCGCCGATCATCTCCAAGTTGCCTCCGCCGATTTTGACGTCACCTTTGACTGTCCGAAACCGCCGGGCACACTCATTCCGCTCGTTCTTCGCCCTTTCTTCCCATTAAGGAGCATGTTGACGTCCTGCCACTTGATGTCGCCTTTGCTACAACAATGCGATTCCTAGAGTTATTCTGGCGGGAAATAAAGGAGCCAGAAGATCAAGTTGTGCCAGCTTCGTTCGAGCTTGAGGACAGACTCGTTTTGCAGGCTGGGAGTGATGTTATGGATCCTATCCTTACCAATTATCTTGTTTTATTATTATTATTTGATTCAACTTGTTGTATCGAGTCAATTTGTCTGAGTCGAGTCGTAGTTAGAGTACTATAGGTCTTTTAGTATTTTATGTATTTCATGATAATTACGGTCATGCCATTGGGGGTCCTATATATTGACCCTTAGAGCCTTGTATCAATTATCAATGAATGAAGGTCTAATTTCCGAAACCCTAAAAGAGATCTTGGAAGCTCTTTCTCTCCCCTGAGCAAGCCTCACTTAGGCAGCCACGGTTCCGGCTCCATAGTATCTTCTCCACATCCGACCTCCTCTCTGGCAAGCCTGTAACTAATTCCTCTTGTAGGCTTTCCCTCAAAGAGTATATGTGACATGTTTCTTACTTTGCTTAAATCACTGCCAGAATATCAAACTGCATGCAATGAAAGATACTCAACTGGTTTCGAACCTAGAGTGATCTTATTTTTGAGTTACTTACATGCTAAAATAGGTAATACACCAAAGTTAGATTTTCGATCCTTCTGAGAGAACACTTTACTTTCTCTCAGGAATGTTCTCTATCATACTTGCAAAAAAAAGTCCGTGTAACTTTGTTCTTGAATCACATGCTTCTAACTATGAATTTTATAAGACCAACGAGCAAGCTAAGGAATCTCAGACTCATCCCTCCAAATCATCTAGCCATGATATCTTTAAACTTACTATAGAAGGGCTCAAAACACCCCAAAATTATGTTTCAGATTCCATTGGAAAATCACAAGCACTTAGTCATATGGGATGACCTTAGTAATAACATCAATGTAAGGCTCTTTTCACTGACAAACAAAGATGTCAATCTCTTGGAGAAGGCTGAAAATAGTAACTTCAGAGATTTCAACTTTGAAAGGAACGATAGAATAACTCCATGATTTCCTTCTTTCTATAATTTTACTAGGTTGTATTTTGGCTGTGCTACTTGAAATTTGGAAAAATATTTATTATTGGAAGGGAGAATTGAACTTGCAACATCTAGCTCAAGCAACCAATTAATAGGTCAAGTATTGGTTTCTACCATCTTGTACATCATGTGTGCGCGTTCGTATGTCTCTCTTTCTCTCTATATATAGTATTAATCTCACACACACAAATTAATAAGCCAATTCCGTAGATAAACAATGCTGAAAGTTTGTCTGTTGCTCACTTTTTTGGCTTTTCAAAATCACCCCTCCATTCGCACACACCACCCTAGAGTTGAAATTGTTTCAACATATAATTTATCCCTCCTCCCTCTCTTATAATTTTCTCTCCTCCTTAGTGAAGTAGGAAATAATAGAAGCCACGCACAACTACCTATCACATGTGGTTTAGACATTTCATCGAACGCTTAACGTGCAAAAACTCAGGAATCCCGACCGGTTTTGGACAACCAATTCTAAGATCGTGCACCACAATTTCACACGATTGGCCGCGCCGGGAAAACATATTTCGACTGGGAGATTCGACCCTGGGATAGGCTAATCCCATCAAGGAACCGCCACCGGACAACCGTCCTTTTCCGACCAAATGGTTGGAGAATGACGAACGTTACTCTTCTTACACCGATTCGTTACCGTTTCTGAACACACACTGAATCAATCACACTTGCAATAACAAAACGAAATAAATTTAAGAAGAATCACACCAAAGAGGGAGGAGAGAAAAGATACCCAACCGAGATAAACTCGCGAGTCGCACGCAAGGGCTTCCAAGTTTCACACGAGGAGAGGGGCATAATCACACCACCACCGAGCCGGTGTCTCGCCGGAGGAGGGTCGTCGGTGTTGCGCTGGAAAGTGAGGCCGTCGGTGTCCTTCAGGGAAGGAGAACCGCACCGTCGGTCTCGCGAACGGGAGTCGCGCCGTTGGAATCGGAAATTCGGGAGACCAAAATTGCTTAGGTCAGTTTTCATGAGGGCTTAAAGCCAAAATTGAGGAGTATTTATACTCCTCAAGTGGAGCTCTCCTAGACACACATCTCCTAAATCTAATCCTAGCCACTCAAATATTTTAACCCAAAATTAAATGCAGGAAATTAACTTATTTCGTGACCGTCTAACAGTTTGGTCGATCAGACGTGCAAAAGCAGATAGGAATGTGTCGAGATAGTTTGATATTAAACAAATAATAACAAGCTAGGGAAATGAAATTCTTTTTTGCGGACCATGTCGTGATAGTCCTTCCTCGTGTTAGATCGGAGGTTGTAATGGTGCGCCGCGTCGTCAAGCAGTGTCGGGTCGACGCCATCAATCCTCCCTCGCTCAAAACCACTCGTCACCGGTGAGTGATCCAAGCGGTAACGGTGTAGCATGTCATCATCAAGACGCTTCATCTCCTCGGCGGTCACCCAAGTGGCGTCACAAATGGGGCGGTCCTTCCAACGAACCAAGCAGCGGTGCACACTGCCATTAGTGGAAGCAGTGATTTGGTCATCCAAAATCTGATCGGGAACAAAGAACCTTTGGGAACTTGGAAAAAACATTAGGAACAAGCATAGTATCACCCGGAGCCTCACTAGGAGGTGAGGGGGTAGCTCCAAGGTAGAAAAATATGGGGATGTGGTATCACTCCCTAACACATGAGAATGGCCGTGTGGAGAAGAAGAAGAGGGGCGAAGTAATTCTTGTGGTGTTTCATGAAAGTGTAAGATCAGAAAAACTTTAAACACAGGGTGTATGTCCCAATCGGCAGGCAAGTCGAGTGCGTACGCGTTGTTGCCCAACTTCTTTAAAATCTTAAAAGGGACGGCACACGGGTTTTATGGATCCCGAGGCAACTGTTCAGGAATTAGCTTCACCAAGACTAAATCACCAACATCAAAAGTGGTAGCCCGCCTGTGCACATTCACTTGAGATTGGTAGGTATCGTATATAGTTATCAACTGGCGGAGGAGCTCTTGGTACAGAACATGTAAGTGATGATCAAAATCTTGGGCAAATTGACTTGATTTATATGTGGGTGGTAACAGAATCAAGTCAAGCGGCACACGTGAGTTGTAACCATGCACGATTTCGTTCGGTGAAAGGCCCATGGAGCAATTTTTGAATTATTGTAAGCAAGTTGTGCATGGTGGAGGACAAGATCCCAAGTCCCCTTGTGGTCGCCCACGAGACATCATAACAAATTACCCAACTCCAATTTACCACCTCGGTTTGACCATCCGTTTTGGGGTGGTAAGCCGCGAAAAATAGGAGTTTGGTACCAACCAAGATCCATAAGGTTTTCCAAAAATAGGAGGTGAACTTAATATCTCTATTCGAGACGATGGTTTTGGGTAGCCCTCTATGACTAACGACCTATTTAAAATAAAGCTTGACAATGTGAGATGCGTCATTAGTGCGGTTACAAGTAATAAAATACATCACTTTTGAAAATCGATCGACTACCACTAGAATGGAATCGTGGCGACGCTGGGTAGGAGGAAGGCCCAAAATAAATTCCATACTAACGTCTTCCCATGGTGCGGGGGGAATGAGAAGTGGGTATTTAAACTCGTGTTGTGCTTATTTCCCTTAGCAAGTTGACATGTTTTACAACTACCCACAACTTTATTAATCATTTTTTTAAGCTGGGCCAAAAGAATTTGTCTTCGACAAACGTGATAGTTTTATCGCATCCGAAATGTCCTCCTAACCCGCCTCCATGCATTTCCCAAATAATGAAGAGGCAGAGGGAAGAGTCTGGAATGCACAACTTAGACCCCTTAAATAAGTACCCATCACGAAGGAAATATTCAGAAATAGTGTGCAGGAATTTCGCTTTTAGGGAGAGAAAAATATCCTTAAAATCCCTGCATTCAGCATACGCACGACGAACACGTTCAAATCCTAGGATGTTAACGTCAAGGGTAGTTAAAAGTAAGTTAACACGGCTTAGCACATCGGCAACACGGTTGTGCTTGCCCTTGCAATGTTTGATGACAAAAGTGTTTTCTTGTAGAAAAGAGACACATTTGGCTTGGCGTGGGCTAAACTTGTATCGCGAATTGATGTAACGCAATGCATCATGATCCAAAAGGATAATGAATTCCGTGGGCAATAAGTAATGGCGCCAATGGCGTAGACTTTAGATAAGTGCATAAAACTCACGCTCGTAGTTGGAATAATTTAATTTAGGCCCACTTAACTTTTCACTAAAGAAACTAACCAGATGACCTTCTTGGCTTAAAACGCCACCTATGCCCGCATCAGGGGCGTCACAAGTTACCTCAAAAACTTTATTAAAATCGGGTAACCGGAGAACCTGTGTCTCGTTCATCAAGGTTTTAATTCTAGTGAAGGCGAAAAGAGCAGACTTAGACCAAATAAAATCACCAAGCTTCATGCATTCGATAATGGGGGCCATAATGGTGCTAAAATTACGAATGCAGTGTCTATAAAAGGCGGTCAAACCATAAAAACTTCTAACATCCTGAATAAATTTGGGCTCCAACCAATCAACAATTGCTTGAATTTTTGCGGGGTTGACCGTTATACCTTCCACACTAATAATATAGCATAAGAAAGGGACAAAAGTATCCATAAAACACATTTTTTAAAATTGATATATAGTTTTTCCTCCCGTTAGAATCCCAAATATTTGCCATAAATGCGACATGTGCTCATGCACGAACGTGCTATAAATTAGGAGGTCATCAAAATATATTACCAAAAATTTGCCCATAAATTGATTAAAAATGTGAGTCATCATGCGAGAGAAAGTGCTAGGGGGATTAAAAAGTCCAAATGACATCACTAACCATTCATACAAGCCCTCTTTAGATTTGAACGCCGTTTTCCATTCATCTCATTCTCTAATCCTAATTTGGTGGTAGCCGCTTCTAAGATCAAGTTTGGAGAATATGGTGGCACCACTAAGCATGTCCAATGAAACGTCCAACTGGGGGATGAGAAAGCGGTATTTAACCGTGATTTTATTGATTGCCCGACTATCCATGCACATACGTCAAGATCCATCTTTCTTCTAGGCAAGAAGTGTCGGCACTGCACAAGAACTTAAATTATACCGGATGAGGCTTTTGGAGGGAAAATCAGAGATGTGGGCTTGGAGTTCCTTTTGAGCACTAGGATTAAAACGATAGTGCGGTAGGTTGGGAAGGGAGGATCCCGGAATCAAATCGATAGCATGTTGGATACTCCTAAGGGGTGGTAATTCGGAGGGGAGTTCCTTGGGGTGGATGTCCTTAAACTACTCAAGTAAGGTCAAGATATTGGCGGGCAATGACGACGTGGGGAGGGGAATGCCGTTAGATTGAAGTAACACTGAAGCATATATCATACCACCGTAGAAGCTAGCTTTATCAAATTCTTTAGGGTGTATTAATGTGAGTGGTTGTTTGACCGCGGGAACGAAAGTGACCTTGTTTTTGAGGTCCTTAGGCGCGGTGGGGCGTAAAGTGATTCGTTGGTCTTTGAATTTAAATTCGTATGTATTCGCACGACCAGACCAAGGACGGCCAAGGAGGACATGACATGCGTCCATGGAAATAATGTTACACCAAACTTGGTCGACATAGTCCTTAATGATAAGGGCGACTAGACAATATTTGGTGACCGGAATAGAGGTCTTATTGACCCATGCTACTTGGTAAGGGTGGGGTGTGGCTCCGTAGTCAATTTCATTCGAAGAATAGCGGCTTCAGAGACGATGTTCATGCAACTCTCACTATCAATGATGAGTTTGCAAGATTTGTCACAGATTTTGAAATACAACAATACTCAAGCCTTTATCCCACTATAGTGGGGTCGGCTATATGGATCCTTTGTCGTCATTGTGCCCTATCTTTTGTCATAATCTCACTAATGCCTAAGTACATCATGTCTTTCTTTATAGTTTCATTTCAAGTCTTTATTGGTCTACTCCTCCCTCGTCTAACATGCCAAGTGACTAGACTCTCACAACGTCTAACAAGTGCCTCTAATTGTCTCTTTTGTACGTGTCCAAACCATATTAGACGAGCTTCTCGCATCTTCTCTGCAATTTGTGCTACTCATGTCTTATCCATGATACTTTCATTCCTAATTTCATCCAATCTCGTGTGTCCACACATCCACCTAAGCATTCTCATCTCCGCAACTCCCATTTTTTGTTCATGTCCACAATTCATTGCCCAACACTCAAAACCATAGAGCATCGCGGGTCTAATTGTAGTACGGTAAAACTTGCCCTTAAGTTTTAGTGGTACTTTATGATCACATAAGATCCTTGACGCGCCTCTCCACTTCAACCAACCCGCTTGGATTCTGTGTCAAATCTTTATCAATACCTCTATCTCTTTGAACTATCGATCCAAGATATTTAAAACACTCACTACGGGAAATATCTTGATCACCCAACTTAATAACGAAGTCATCTGTCCTTCTTGTCCTACTAAATTTAAGCTCCATAGACTCCGTATTTGCCTTGCTTAACCTAAAATCCTTCTTTTCTAAAGTATCTCACCAAGATTCAAGTTTTGCATTTACACCCTCGCGCGTCTCATCAATCAAAACGATATCATCCGCAAACAATAAACACCAAGGCATTGCTTGTTGGATATGTCTGGTGAGCTCATATCGCACTGCACATGCACGCCGCACGCACGGCGTCGCACCGTGCGCACGCCGCACGCACGGCGTCGCACCGTGCACACGCCCTCGTGACCGAAGAGAAAGACTTCTTTCCCTAATATTCAATGCCCCCCATTGTCGGTAGGAAATGGGTATTAATATGATGGGTTTTAGGTTAAGTAAATCAGATGATAGTAATTGATTGGTTTGATAACTCAAGCTAACTCATAAAATAATGCTAAAAAAAATAAAAGATCTATAAAAATAGGAAAAACTGATCCGAACGCTTTCACTGACTCTGATCATTCACTCGATTATCCAAAAGTGTAAAAAAATGAAAGTGTGCACAAATGGCGTGCAATCGATCTCCATCAATCTTCCCGACTCAAAAACATTCATCTCCGGTGAATCAAGTCTATAAAGCTTCTGATGCAGGTTGGGTAAGAATGAAAATAACTGCATGAACTTTGATGCCTTAGTCTCGTAACTCCCGGTATGTGTAATGCCCTCAAACGGTCGTCGTCCCCTGAAACTGCCGAGGACCCCACAAATGATGTACGCCGCCGCAGAAATGGGGGATAAGGTTGGGTTAAGGAGTGACTGATTCTGTAGTGGAGGTTTAGGTTAAAGGTCTTAATATCAAGATGGTTTCTCATGTCGAATCATATTCTCTATAACAGACATATAATGAATTCTTATATTCCTAACGATATTAAGCTCATAAAGATTTGACTCAGTCTCTCTCAAGACAGTGTACAGAACCATTCACATAACACCCAGATTCATAGTTGTCCCCAATGGAGACCTCCCAATTAACATGCTAATCATCGTCCAATCACCTTCCTTGAAGATGTGCTCTCTTATGTGATTGCCCACCTAAGTTTTAAAATGTTCATTGTTTAATATAACTCTTCGTCATTATATGACATGCAAATCATGCATCAGATGCAAATAAATGACAATCGACACAACATATTGGCCAAATGCATACACTACATAATGGTGGAAGTCCTTAAGGATGTGGTTTATCTGGCGGTTCTTTGGGTTGGGTATAGAAAAATTTATCGCCTGTGCAAAGACCACCCAATTGATTGACTGATACATCAGCAGTGAGCCGTGGAATCATGATATGTCCATTGTCTCCTAAGTGATGCAAGTTATCAGGAGGCTCACTGGATGGTGGATAGAAAAGTTCGTCATGGAGGCAATTATGACATAAAGATAAAAATCAGGTGGTTCACCTAGTGGTACACATGTAAAATCATCGTGAGTGCGATGATCTAAAAGGACGTGTGAGAGGACATAAAGATGCAACATCAAGGTGGGTTGAATGTCTCATGAGAGGAAGAACTTGTCAAGTGGCTCTCCAAAAGTCTCAACGGGAGGCTCATCAAAGAAAGTACTCATAACAGGATGATTCGTGAGATGCGTGTCATTGGTAATAGTAGCGTCCTCGAGAGGAGGAGAGACTGTCACTACAAAATCAATACTATGCTCTCGACCTTCACTCCAGATATGAATCACCATGACAATATCGGGAAGCTCAGGTGAGCATGCTCGCAAGGGAGGTTCTATGATCGGAGCAATAACGAGGTCACTGCAGGAAATAGGGTAAGGACACATTACAATAGGATCACTAGGTCGCTCAGGCTCGCTAATAGTCGTAACACAGAAAATGAATCAGAATCAAAGGATAAATCACTCATCGAACTCATTACATCACTGGGGTGAGAAAAATTAGTCTCAGGTATCACTTTTACCATGTCCGATGGGGAAAGAGTAATCAAAGTGGTAGCCTCAGAATGTAAGGGACTCATATTAGTAAGGTCAAGGTGTGCATCCACTCGACTACCTCTGGTGGATCTCAAGAACTTCTCATAACAAAGTGCAAGTTGGAGTGCCTGCTCGAGGGACTCAGAGTAGTAATAGTTCAACTCAGCGCTTATCTCAGGTCGATGTCTAGACCCAAATCGGGAAGCAGTCATAACTGGCTTCTCTCGGAAGTCGCTCATCACTACCAACTCATCAAAATGATCTCAATACTCAACAACGGACATGGATACTTGTTGAAGGGAGAATAATTACTCGAGTAGGCGACTCTGATAGGATGCAGACAAATACCTCTAACGCAATCTACCCTTTATCTCCGCCCAACTAGTGATGTTGTAAAGACAATCTCGCTCGCGGGTCCTCTCAATACTAGCCCAGTACACTCGCTTCATCTAGAAGTTTAAGTTTCACAAATTATACGCAACGCTCACTGAATAATTCAAAGTAATTAAGATAATTTTCATGTCCACGGGCCAATAGCTAAAATACTTGGGACTCGACAATATAGTAAACGGTGGTGCAATTGCACAAAATCTACATTTAAGATCTTTTTCAAAATGATAATCCTCGTAATAATCATCCCTATGATTATCGAGTTATGTCGAAGGATAAACACGATCCGCTCGTGCGCATGGATATGAACGATAATCTTCGAAGTGATCGTCTTTAGCGTAGAGGGACTACGTCAAGGGGTCGAAACGGCCTCTGGGAGTGGCGTGCAGTGATCAGGAATAATTATAGTAACATGAGGATATCTCTAAAGGGATTCTAGGGGATCAGGTGTAGATGGACTCAAGATACCTAAATAGAGCAGAGAAATGACTGCGATAACTAGTCATGAAGGAACCTATAGACTCTACTGCTGCGTATTAGAATAAAGTCTGAACCTGGGCTCTGATACCAATTTGACGCAAGACGAATCTATGGATGCAATTAATTTAGGTTCCATTTGGTTCGGCGGTGGCGGGTCGATCCGGCGGGTGGAAACAGAGTGTTCGAACCGGAGGGGGGAGGTGGCTGCTCCAAACGGAGCTTTTTGGGGAGTTTCTCAAGGCGGGCGGGTGGAAACGGAGCAAACGCCGCCGGAGGTTCATTTGTTTACCCTCCGGCGGCGTTTGCCCAAAACGGAACAGCGAAACGCCCAAACAAATAGAGCCTTAAGCACGCATCGAATGTATTCCACAAATCAAACTACGAATAATAATAACAAGCGCATATGAAAATCTTAGATCCCACAACAACAGTTCAATTCCAAGCATCCGTCATAAAAGAAATAAATAACATTCATACCTAGATTTACTCATGCATATGGAGGTGTGAACTAGGGATGGGAAGACGATGGCGATGTTATTCTTGTCGCGTCAATTGGATCCACGGAAGGGCTGCAGGGTTGGATGGGGGAGTAGATATTGAGGATTTAGTGAGGTGGAGGCTGCGGGTAAGGGGGAAACTAGACCGGATAGGTTGTGGGAGGCTGATCTGGGTGAGGGGAATGTTGCCGGGAATGGTGGGTGGTAGATTTGACAGCGGAGGTTTGGACGTGGAGCCGACGGGAGGGAGATGGAGCATGGGGAGCCGGCGGGTTGCTGGAGGTTGGCTGACAGGAGGGAGATGGAGCAGGGGGAGCCGACTGGTTGTTGGAGGTGGGCTGACGGGAGGGAGATGGGGGAGCCGACGGGTACTGGAGGTGGGCTGACGGGTTGGGAGTTAGGGCAGGGAAGAGTTGGCGGGCTTGTAGGCAGTTTGTCGTGGATGGGAGGACAACTGGAGGATGGCGGGGTAGCAGAAGAGGAGCTGGATGGGGCCGGGAGGAGAAAGGGTAGGCGGCGACACTGGGAAGGTGGGCTGACGGGTGGCAACAGGGAGCACTTGACGTTCCGCTCGGATTCCACCAAGGAAGACCAGTCCGCTGCAGAAAAGCAACCACGGATCCCTCAAAATAGCCACACACTCAAGTATATATAGGGGAGAGGGGAAATAAAAACATGGGCACCTTGATCGGACGACTAATATTGTTCGGGCCGATCGGGTACAAAATATAACATGAAATAAATAAAGTAAAATATCAAACTGACTCGTAAAGACCATCCGGGCGCATCCGCAGACTCGGATCGCCCAAATGGGTCACCGATTACCGCCTCCCGTGGGAATAAACGTGTCTGTGTTGTCGATCGTCACCACAGACGCACGATGTCCTAACCCTAAATACAGTACAAGTGAGCAAATGAAGGGTTATGAAGTGGATCATGGGTTTAATTGAAGATGATGAGGATGACATGATTGTTGAAGAATAGTTGATGCGGAGATAAATTGGAGTTATTACATATGTAGATTTAGGCTCCGTTTGGCACAATGTTTTTGCTCCGGTGACTTTGGACAAACACACCATTGTCGTAGATTGTATGTTTGACATGACAGCAGTTATGACTGTCACCAAGAAAGAAAACTAGTTTTGAACATAAAAGTGGATTAAATTCCTTTGGTGAGATCGGGCGTTCACGAATGACGGTTCATAACCATCATGTTCATGATTTCCCTCCGTTTGGTACGGCGATAGCGGTTGTGAATGCGGTGATTATGAACCATCGTTCGTGAACATCCGACCTCACCAAAGGAACTTCACTCCTTTTATGCTCAAAACTAGTTTTCTTCTCTTGGTGGCAGTCATCTCCATTGTCATGCCGAACATACATTTTATGACGGTGACATTTTTGTTCAAACTCACCGGAGCAAAAACATCGCGCCAAACGGAGTCTTTAGACACATGGAAGTGATCTTTTTCTAATAATATTATCACTACAAGTTGAAGAGAAGCAAAAAGTGTCAGAGACGGGAGATGAAGTGGAAAATGCGTTAGATGAGCAGATTCATGTTATATTTACAGTCGATGATATTGATGTTTACGATATCGATCAATAATATTAAAACCCGAAAAGTTTGGATAACAAATAAAATATGCTTAAATAACCTTTTTAAGTCCATGTTTTCGTATTTGTTGGTTATGTGTACTTTCCTACTCACTGTATTTTCTCTTTAGATTGTGTTTTGCTTGCTTTGTTATTCATTGTACAAGTGCTCGTCTCATGAAATGTAGAACTACCATTCAGTCAGATCAATCTGAGAACAAGTCCTAACAGTATCATTGCATATTCTTAGCAATATCATTATACATTCTTCATCCTACTATTTTTTATTACTGCTGGCTAACTCCCTGCAACTCTTCACAATTGACAAGTATTTGTTTGTCTTTCCAATACAGGGAAAACTTATTCAGTGATGATATTACACTTTTACTTCTGATCTTGTTCCTACTTACTTATTTCAGTACTTTTCTTCGGTTCAACAGTGGAACCTAATCTGACTTCTCCATACCCTCCATGCATCAGGTATTCTCTCAAAGGTGATCCACACGGGCACGACTGGGTTGCTCCGGAGTGCGACGTATCCATCAGGCGCGGTTGGTTTTGGCACAGCTCCGAGCATCCAAAATCTCCGCTGGCTCTACTTGAGATATACTACACCTCAGTCGGCAGGAACTGTCTCTTGATCCTCAATGTTCCCCCAAATTCATTAGGCCTCGTATCCGACGAAGACATTCAGGTTCTTCAGAATTTTACGGCAATGCGGCACACCATATTTTCACATAATTTTGCGGAGGATGCGATTGTTTCTGCGGGCAGTACACGAGGAGGTCTCTATGATCCTCGATTCATCCCATCCAATGTGATCCAAGAAGGCATCCACTCATATTGGGCTCCTGAAGAGTGCCAAACTAATTGGACATTGATCCTCGATCTTCGGAAATCTGTATCCTTCAATGTGCTGCTAGCCCAGGAGCCAATTCAAATGGGGCAGCGGGTCATGGAGTTCCATGCCGATGTTTTTATAGAAGGGGAGTGGAGAATGGTTGCAAATGGGACAACCATTGGATACAAACGACTCCTTCTATTTCCAGTGGAAAAGGCTCAGCTTCTGAGGTTCGTTATTGATAAATCTCGTGCTGATCCACTCATATCCTATCTGGGTTTATATTTCGACCCCTTCTCGACAACACGGAACCTACTTAATGCTAGCAGAAGGCCTTCTTTCAATGATACCGGAGGTATTGGTCTAATGAGATTAAACACAACTTCTAGCAATAGAAGCCTAGTATTTCGTTCTCTATGATTCACTTCGTGAACGGGAAGAGGAACAAGAGGTTTTTCTGAGGTTCCTTCTCTCCATTCTCAGCTACAAGCCTGACCTTCAAATCCATAGAAAGTGTAATGTCTATTTGCTGATTTGTTTACAAATGAGTCCTGAAGGTGGTGACTATGAAGCCCAGGTATGTGGCTATGAGGAATATGTTCCTCATTTTTTATTGTGAACTGTTGTGTGATAAATCTTTGGTTTCATAGGGTTGTTTGTTTGTTTGTTTTGAGACTCACTGTAGTTCTCACTGCATAAAGCAACAACACAAGATCTCCCCGCTACACCAGAATACACGCGATTCACCCCAAGATTATACGTGAACATTTGTCGCAGATTGGCGGGACGAGTACAGGTTTTTTTTTTGTGGGTGGGGACATACTATGATACAGGTTTATCTGTTGAATGTGATGACTTATCTCTTCGAAAAACAGCTTGTTGATGATATTCCAACTATTAAAGATGTCCAGAAAGACATAATTTGTGAAGGCTGCTAATGTGGGAAATCTCATGTTGAGATCTTCCCTTGAAAAATTCTTCAGACTAGAGAAATAACCATGTGAGTTTAAAGCCATGCCAAGATGCTCTCGAAAGTTCAAGATTTGGAAGAGCATTTGCTTGAAGATCAGATTCTTGAGGACTAATAATGTTGGAGAATTCACATCAACTAATTTGTCTGCCATGTTACTTGACCAAAAAAAAAGTTCCTCAACAGCTCTAGCCAGCAGGGGCGGATCCAGAGAGGGGATCGAGAGACACTGGTTCTCCCATTATTTTTCAAAATAATTAGTGGATTTGGATTCCTCTCGTCGAGATAATGAATTTTGACTACTTATACGTCAAAAATGAGGGAGAAACAATTCTAATAAGATGAAAGCGTTCAATTTTTTTTTGTTGGAGTAAGTTAATGTCCGATCCTCTTGTTAAAATTTCTAAAATCCAGTGACTCATTTCTATGGTGATGGGTGTACATATGAAAAAAAATATCGTGCAATCAGTGCACTTGAGCTGAGTTCATCTAAGAGTATCATGTTCACTGTTTGATATTTGATCCACACTATAGCAGTACTTCAAGAATTGTCTGAAAAAAGTGCCCATTCAATTTAAAAAGATAAAATAAATGTGTGTTATTTCATTTTTTTTTAAATAGTGCATTCAAAAAAAAAATTTGTATGCCCTCATTATCAATTTTTTGGATCAGCCATTGGCTCTAGGTCATCAATCACTTACCACTTTGCATCTCTCTCTCTCTCTCTCAATCACCTACCATATATATATAGGGTTAATTACAGGGACCTTCTTTGGAAGTTTGCATAATTATAGGTTGCACCCCTCTATCTTTTGAAATTACATTTACCTCCCCTCTAAGTTTTTCCAGTTTATAAAAATGCCCTTCCAATAGAAATATGGATGAAAAATGATAAAATCAATCAAATTATTTTACAATATTCAATTTTATCATTTGTAATGACTCTACATTGAAAAATGTGATATTTTCTTATAAAAATATAGATGAGAAGTGATCAAATATGTTAAATTATTTTATGATATTTCAATTTTATCATAGAATAACTCAAAAAAAAAACGTTACATTTTATCCTTTGTTATGAATCTAGAATCATTTTAAAAGAATAAAACTGAAATATCATAAAATAATTTGACTAATTTTATCATTTTCATCCATATTTCTAACGGGAGGGGGCATTTTTGTAAATTGGAGAAACTTAGAGGGGGGTAAATGTGATTTTGAAATATAAGAGTTATATATATATATATATATATATATATATATATATATATATATATATATATACCATATATAAAGATATATGGTATGGTTTTTTAAACCATGCTTTTAAAAGCCGTTGGACAAATATCAATAGTCCGATTTTGCTTCATTAATCAGCATCGTCCGATCTGTCTCTCCAAATTTTCGTAGGTATCCTAAACCTACTAGGGTCGGGTGTCCTAAACCTATGAAATGACCATTTTACCCTTCTAGATGAGCAAATCAAAAACTAACTAGCCCGCAAGGGGCCAACCCATAAAAGAATGCAAACCCGTCAGCCTGCAAGGGGCCAGACCATTAAAGCAAGCAAGCCCTCAAGCCCGCTTAAGCAAAGTATTCAACAATATTATGCACACAACTGTATTTAAACCCAAAATTTAATTTTTTCCAGGCAATGTGGGACTAAACAGGCGGGTGAACTGTTCACCCGCCTGTTTAGGCACGTAAATCAGATTTTTCGGGGCCTAATATGAGGGTCAAGATGGCTCCAAAATGAAAAATGGTCAACATGAAAGTTGTAGATCTCGGCGATCCGAACAACTTTCATGTTAATAACTTTTTGATTTGAAGCTTCCTTGACCTTCGATTTGGGACCCGAAAGGTCTGGCCGGCGAGACTGCTACAGTAAAGGCACAGAAATCAGATTTTTCGGGGCCCAATATAAGGTTCAAGATGGCTCCAAAACGACAAGTGGTCAACATGAAAGTTGTAGATCTCGGCGATCCGAACAACTTTCATGTTGATCACTTTTTAATTTAGAGCCTCCTTGACCTTCGATTTGGAACCCGAAAAATCTGGGCGGCGGGACTGCTACAGTAAAGGCACGGAAATCAGGTTTTTCGGGGCCCAATATGAGGGTCAAGATGGCTCCAAAACGAAAAGTGGTCAACATGAAAGTTGTAGATCTCGGCGATCCGAACAACTTTCATGTTGATCACTTTTTGATTTGGAGCCTCCTTGACCTTCGATTTGGAACCCGAAAAGTCTGGGCGACGGGACAGCTACAGTAAAGACACGGAAATCAGGTAATATAATAATAATATATATTAAAAAAATAGTCTGGGTGCGGGCGAAGCCCGCCGTCGCCGGCCGGGTACTGTGGCGCGTGGCCATCGGGCCGGAGGCCCGTGCCTGTCACTCGTATATGAAATGGTTTTTAAAACCATGCTTTTAAAAGCCATTTGAGTGATCTCAGCCGTCGGAACATCGATGCGAAATTCAGATGCCGTCCGATCAAATCAACTTTTTCTCCAACTTTTTTTGTATGGCTCCTAAACCTATTATAAGTCAGCCCTAAACCTACTCTAGGAGAGTCCTAAAGCTAGGCGAATTAATTTAAAAATAGGCGGACCCGCAAGCCGGCCAACACGCGAGCAACCCGCAAGCCCATCCCGCAAAAACCTGCAAGCAAGCCCGCCTGCAAGTCAACCAGCCCACATTACTTCAAATATTAAATGCGGAATATTGAATATATACCCGCAAAACTCCTAAGAACGGACGGTGTGGGACTAAAACAGGCGGGTGAACTGTTCACCCACCTGTTTAGGCACGGAAATCAGATTTTTCGGGGCCCAATATAAGGGTCAAGATGGATCCAAAATGAAAAGTGGTCAACATGAAAGTTGTAGATCTCGGCGATCCGAACAACTTTCATGTTGATCACTTTTTGATTTGGAGCCTCATTGACCTTCTATTTCGGACCCGAAAAGTCTGGGCAGTGAGACTGCTACAGTAAAGACACGGAAATCAGGTTTTTTGGGGCCCAATATGAGGATCAAGATGGCTCCAAAACGAAAAGTGGTCAACATGAAAGTTGTAGATCTCGGCGATCCGAACAACTTTCATGTTGATCACTTTTTGATTTGGAGCCTCCTTGACCTTCGATTTCGGACCCGAAAAGTCTGGGCGGCGGGATTGCTACAGTAAATGCACTGAAATCAGGTAATATAATATTATATTTTAAAAAAACAGCCCGGGTGCAGGCAAAGCCCGCCGGGGGGCGGGAGAAGCCCGCCGTCGCCGACCGGATACTGTGGCGCGTGGCCATCGGGCCAGAGGCCTGTGCCTGTCACTCGTATATATATATATATATATATATATATATATATATATATATATATATATATATATATATGCTCAAGCTTTTTTTAGCCTAAAAAAGCTTGAGCTGGTTCTCCCACAATACATGTCGGAATTAGGCGAATAATATATGCATTTTATATTCAAGAACGAGAAATACAACTTTCATATTGAACATTCTTTCAAAATTTGCACGGTTTGACCGGAATTTCGACCGAAAGGTCGCTGCTCGAAATGAATATAACAATAATAAATTTCAAAATTCGAACCAGCAACCTTTCGGCCAGATTCTGGCCAAACCGTGCAAATTTTGGAAAAATGTTCAACATAAAAATTGTAGATCTCGTTCTTGGATACAAAATACATATATTATTTGTCTAATTCCGACATGTATTGTGGGAGAACCAACTCAAGCTTTTTTAGCCTTAAAAAACTTAAGCTTATATATATATATATATATATATATATATATATATATATATATATATATATATATATATATATATATATATATATATATATGTATGGGGCACTGAATTTCCGCGCAGCGCTTTTTGGACAAAAAAAACGCGCTCCCCGGAAAAATGAAATAAATACCCCCTTAACAGCATTTTTAGAAAAAATGGTCTACATGAAAGTTGTAGATCTCGACGAGATCTACAACTTTCATGTTGACCACTTTTTCTAAAAATGTTATTTAGGGGGTCTATTTTCAAAAGGCGCGAAGGGGGTCCGCGCAAAAAAAAAAATCGTAATATTTACCGGGCGGAACCCCCTTCGCGCCTTTTGAAAATAGACCCCCTAAACAGCTTTTTAGAAAAAGTGGTCAACATGAAAGTTGTAGATCTCGACGAGATCTACAACTTTCATGTTGACCACTTTTTCTAAAAATGCTGTTTAGATGGTGTATTTTTTCGTTTTCCCGGAGAGCGCGTTTTTTAGAGCAAAAAGCGCTGCGCGGAAATTCATTAATCTGATATATATATATATATATATATATATATATATATATATATATATATATATATATATATATATATATATATATATATATATATATATATATATATATATATATATATATATATGGTTAACTAGTGGGACCTCCCCAGAAGTTTGCATAATTATAAGTTGCTCCTCTCTATCATTCAAAATTACATTACCTTCACTCGAAGTTTTTCTAGTTGACAAAAATGTCCCTTCTGTTAGAAATGTCGTGAAAATGATAAAAACAGCCAAATTATTTTATGATATTTTAAATTAATCATTATATAATGATTCTAGATTCATCACAAAAGGTAAAATGTAACACTATTTTTAATGTAGAGTTATTGCAAAGGGTAAAGTTGGAATATCATAAAATTATTTTGCATATTTGATCACTTTTCATCTATATTTTTCAAGTAAAAGTCACACCTTTTAATATAGTGTCATTACAAAGAGTAAAATTGAATATCATAAAATAATTAGACTAGGCATGCGGGGAGCGCGTAAGGGAGAAATGCGCGCGAGAGCGCACAAGGAGGTGGCGCGTGCGGGAGCGCGCAAGGGAGAAATGCGCACGGGAGCGCGCAAGGAGGCGGCGCGCGTGGGAGCGCGCAAGGGAGAAATGCGCGTGAGAGCGTGCAAGGAGGCGGCGCGCGCGTGCGCGCAAGGACTAGCCACGCGGGGGAGCGCGTAAAGGAGAAATGCGCGCTAGAGCGCGTAAGGGAGAAATGCGCGCGAGAGCGCGTAAGGGAGAAATGTGCGCTAGAGCACGGAAGGAGGCGGCACGCGCGGGAGCGCGCAGGGAAGAGAAATGGAGGAGAGATAAAATCTATAGGAGGATTTCCCAGACGAAGAAGATAAAGATCTTCGAAGGAGGCGTCGAAGACGAGAGAGATCTTCAAAGAGCGTTTGAAGGCCTTCGAGGAAGGAGGAGATGAAGAAAGAAGGAGAGAGAAAATCTGTAGGAGGATTTCTCGAGGAAGGAGAGAATGAATAAAAGGGGGAAGAACGGTCTTATTTATAGGCTTCATGAGTGGTTATGGAGGTCATGCGATTATTAGCAGCCCATAACTACCATGAGTGCTATTAATAGATCCACTCATGACATAATATGCACGTATAATATTTAATAATTATACTAACCGCATGCCAGTCTATTTTTATCCGCACATTTCCCCACAACGAAAGATCATGGGGGTATTTACATGGTGGTTACCCACGTAATCGATGGCGGCGATTGCGGGAGCGCGATCGGACGGCGGAGGAAAGTCATGACGGACGGCGGCGGACGGCGATGGCGGCGAACGACGACGGCGGCGGTCATGGAGTCGGGAAATAACAGCGGCGGCGGCCGCGGCGTTGGGAGATGGCGGCGATGGTCGTGGAGTTGGGAAATAACGGCGGCGGCGGCCGCGGCGTTGGGAGACGGCGGCCGCGGGAGAAAGGGACGACGACGACGGTCGTGGAGTCGGGAAATAACGGCAGCGGCGACCGCGGCGTTGGGAGACGGTGGCGGCGGCAGCAGGAGAAATGGACGACAACGGCTGTTGTGGAGTCGGGAAATAACGGCGGCGGCAGCCACGGCGTTGGGTGACGGCGGCGGTGGCGGCGGGAGAAACGGACGACGACAGCGGTCGTGGAGTCGGGAAATAACGACGGTCGCGGCCGCGGCGTTGGGAGACGGCGGTGGCTGCATCCGCGGAAGGGAGGGGGACATGCGGCTGCTCCTTGGCCGGCGTCCCCCTCCGGCGACAGCCGCACCACCCTTATTTGGGGGAGGGGTGGCGGTTAGCCGCCACGTCTCCCTGATGGGGAGTGCACAACACTCCCCAAAAGGGAGAACGTGCAGGGCGTTGACCAAGTCAACGCCCAAAAGGGGCGCTTACTTGGTCAACGCCCATGCAACCAATGGGAAAAATCCCCATTGGCTGGCAGCAATCCATCACGTGCGCACGGGATGAATTCCTCCCGCGCGCGCGGGATTATTTACGGGCGTAGTGCGGGATTATCCGCGCGTGACGCAGGGTAATTTGTGCGCGCGCAACGCGGGATAATTCTCGCTCGTGCGCGCCGTGCGAGAGGATTTTTCCATACGGGTCTTGTGCACGGTAGCTTGTTCACGCCCTTGGCGGTTGCGCTGGTCGGGGCAGGGCGGTCATCGGGCTTGATTGAACAACTCTTAGGGGGAAACCCCATCAGTTGTGTTGAAACAAATCTCGTGCTGAATTGGGAGAAATGTCATTTCATGGTGCGAGAGGGCATTGTGCTTAGTCATCATGTTTCAAAGGATGGTTTAGGGGTTGAAAAAGCGAAATTAGATGTGATTGAGAAGCTTCCACCACCCAGTAATGTGAAAATATTGCGAAGTTTCTTAGGACATGCTGACTTCTATAGAAGATTCATTAAAGACTTCGCTAAAATCGCAAAACCATTGAGTAAACTACTAGAGAAAGATGCAAAATTTTAGTTGAGCGAGGATTGTTTAAATTCATTCGACATATTAAAACATCGGTTGACCACATCACCTTTCGTGATCACTCCTGATTGGCAGAAGCCGTTCGTCCTGATGTGTGACGTAAGTGATTACGCGGTTGGAGTTGTCTTAGGACAGGTTCGGGAGAAAGTGTTTCACACGATAGCCTACGCTAGCAAGACCTTGATTGACGCTCAAATAAATTACACAACTACGGAAAAGGAATTACTAGCGATAGTGTTTGCATTCGAGAAATTCAGATCATATCTTTTATGCACAAAGAGCACAGTTTATACGGATCATGCTGCGATCCGTTACCTCATGGAAAAAAATGCAAAACCCGAATTGATCAGATGAGTGCTTCTGTTACAAAAATTCAGCGTAGAAATTAAGGGTAGGAAAGACACTGATAATCCGGTTGCGGACCACTTGTCCAGGATAGAGTCTACTCGACCATTATATAATCCGGAAATTAATGAGAAATTTCCAGATGAGAGGGTTTTAGCTGTTCAGGATAGTAATCCACCTTGGTATGTGGACTACGTAAATTATATAGTGAGTAATATTCTACCGTCTGACCCGTCTTATCAACAAAGGAAGTGATTTCTACACGAGGCACACTCCTATCTTTGGGACGAGTCATACCTATTTAAAATTGGTGCTGACGGAGTGGTGAGGCGATGCGTGCCGGAGGTTGAAACGAAATCAATATTAGAGAAGTGTCATAGTTCACCGTACGGAGGCCATTTCATGACTGAGAGTGATAAGTAAGAATCAAAGTCAATATCTCTTTGGGTTTCTTATATGCTTTTCTTATATGCTGATCATCTGCCTCTTTCTTTCTCGTTCTCGCTCGGGGGTAGAGAAAGTCTACAGATCTCCCTTTTCTCCGTACTACTGTACTGGACCTGCCGACATTTTTGATTGACTTGACGAATCTCCACCCCCTGGACCTGCCGACATTTTTGATTGACTTGACGAATCTCCACCCCCTTTCTTGTTTGGCTCTCCAAGAGTTTAGCGGGCACTGGTCCAGAGGGGGAGGCGAGTCCTGTATGCTCTTATTCCAATGCTGACATTTCAAATAGACAATTGATTCCCGGTGACTATAGAAAGCTTTCATCGTGTGAACTATGGGCGGGGGGCATAGAACAGAGCTTAAAGCAGGCATTACATCGATCCAATCCTTACTTTTCTTGGGGGACAGTGTGACAGCAGAAAAGGTGTCAAGTGACACCATTGACTGAGCTGGACCAGGAACATCAATGAGAACTCTGCTACGCACCTAGCGAAGAAAGATCCCCCGTGGAAGAGCCATAGCGAGAGAGACCTTCATGTGGAAAAGTAGGTATATCCCCCATGTAGATCACTACGAACCCGAAGTCTGACCTTAACCTTACTCTAGATAGACTACCGAAAGATGCTCTTCTTCGCTACCTTCGCTATCGCTCGCCTCGGTTTCAACCCGGCCAGCCATTACTGATGTATCAACCTCCATATCTTCGTTAGCCCGCGTACTTCCCACCTACCCCGCTTAGCACCCACTTTGAAGAAGAATATCCAATTGCTTGAGTTTTGAAAGAATTTCTTCAGATATGCATAAGAATCTAGATTATCCTTGAATGTTGACGGAAGACAAGAAAGACTCCTCTTCTCTTTCTCTTTCTAGTTGCACTCGACCTCCGTTATCTACGCTATTGTACCCCACAGGGCGGTGCCTCGCTCTTGGATAATAGGTATCATTGGCAACCTTTGCTTTACTAGCGGCGTTCAAACCTTTCCTTTTTCTTGACCCGGAACATCAGAATTTGCGAAAATCTGATCACCTTGGGAACCAGGTGTCTTCACGAGAAAGAATAGATCAAGGTCTTACCACAACTAGCGCGTCCTCCTTCTCCACTGGGTGGAACATCCCGAAGCTACAACGTCAATATGCAAGAGTTGAACTCATTGAGCTTACTTTCAGAAAGATGCGAATCCTGTTTTTAGGCTCAGGAGCGTAGAGCTGAGTCGCGATAGCGACGAAGGGGCAATGGTGGTGGAGGTTGGTTGAAGAAAGAAGATGATGTGGCACGGCGTTCAGAACCAGCCGTCGAAGTGAATGAATTCGAAAGATAAGAAGCGATCCACAACAAGTTTATTTTATCTTTTATCTATATTTTTCTATATAAAAAAATATATTTTTAAGCTCTTTATTATATAAAAATTAACGAATAAATAACTTCATTTGAATGTGTGTTTATGTACATACATCATTATCAGATAATCAAAATAAAGTAGGGCTCCATTTGGCACGGTGGTGACGGTGGTGACGGTCGTAAATGAATGAGTTCAAATGCCATTCATTAATGATCACCTAACAAACATCATCTGTTTAAACATAAAAGTGGATGAAGTTTCTTAAGTGGGTGTTAACAAATAACAATTTAACCCGTGTTCATCACCACCACCACTGTGCCAAACGGAGCCTAGGTCATCTGTCCTCTCTTAGAAGAGAACAAGTTTTAGCCTAAACTTATAATGTACATTTGATGTGGGATGAGGGGATCAACTCAATCTACCGCTCAAATTCTCAGTTCTAGCTCTCGTAGTTCTATCACATTGGCCTAACATATACCATCTCCTTTCTCCATAACCTTCATCAAATAGAAGTTTACGCGCTCTATGTTTTTTCAGTTCCCGCATACATCAAAGTTTTTGAATCTAGCCGAATGTTATAACTTGGAGAAGCGAACATGAGTAGAAAGCTTTATCAGAGAGTAATGAACCTCCTTTATGACAATTATCGCGCACCGTACTAATGCTCAATTTCTTATCACTGCATTTCTTAATTTGATTCTACAAATCATGTTATTTCTAAAACAAAACAAAAAAAATGCCGGCGATCTGAGAGATCATGTACACATGTATACATGTAATATGATGTACATATACGTACGGCGGTCTAGCTATTCTTCTTAATTGATGAATGCATATTGGACGCAAATTTATCCTCTAATGAGAGGGAGGCCAATGGCGGCGACGATGAGCGTCGACGGAATTCCAAACTGCAGGTGCTTCCAGAAGGAGAGATTGTATCTGTGTCGCTCGGATCTCCGAGCCTGCTCGCATACAATCAAATTAGCAGCCGAGCCGAGGAGCGAGAAATTCCCGGCCACAGTGCTCACCCAAGCAAGTATCAGCCACGCCTTATCTACCTCTGAAGGAGAGATTTCTGCTGCTGATTTCGCCACTTGACTTCCCAGCAACAAAACTGCATCAAAGTGTTTGAACCCAGAATACAATGTTACATGTCAAATATGCGCAATTATGCAGCAGCTTGCGAAACTACAAGCAAAAGATATTGAAAAACACGAAAGTGTTTGAAACGCGGGCGCACCGGTGGGCACATTAGACGCGAGATTGGAGAGGAGAAGAATGACGATGGAGAGGAGGGCGAGCCCACTTGCCCTATTAACCCTCGCCGACGGCTCCATCAGGTTCCAGAAAACGCTGGGAATGCCGGTTTTGTTGAATCCATCCACGGTGATGAACATTCCGCTGAAGAATATCAACAATGAATACGACACCTACAATGCATACAATTATTCTTAATTATAAGCAGTTTCATCAAAGAATACTCAGATTTCTAGCTCTAAACAAAATTGAAGTTGAATTGTTTTCATCATTCAATTGCAGTGGTTTGGAACTTATAAGCATATTGTTATTCTAAATTTTGTAACCTATTTTCGTAAAGGGCGGCGTGGGTAGGAGATGGTGATAAAATAGCGTGGGTAGGAGTGGCCGCCGGATCCATAGGGGCGACCGTTGGTCGACAGTTGCAAGTCTGACAAGGTCGTCTGGGAGCGGAAATGAGGAGTCGAGATTGGGAGCGGTAGGAATACTGGCTTGTAAAAAACTGAGAAAGGTCATAATTTTTCAATTTGTCCAAGTTGTTGTGGACAAAGGGATGGGTGGGTTTATAAATGTGGTGGGTTTATAAATGTAGTGGGTTTTAAAGGTAATAGACTTTTTAGGTTAATTTTGAGTTGGGCTTTTTGAGGGGATCACAAATTAAAATAAAATTTTATCAACATAGAGATAATAAAATTTTCAATATTCTCCTCACAAATTATTTCCTAAAATAAAATATATAATATTTATTTTAATTGTTTGCCTTAATTATCATACTACTTAATTTGAAGGATCTTTTATTTAGGATATTACCAAATGCTCAATCCAATAAACCGTAAAACGTGCAGTGCGCAAATGAGAAGAGCGTTTCAAACACAGTTTATGCATAAGATGTGAGGACTGAGGACCCTGACCAGCCTGGCTCGCCAGCGCTGTTATTGTCCCAGGCCCCATCATGGACTGCAGTCCGTACCACCTCAACCCCTCTCCGTGCCCCTTCGGCCACGGCGGGTTGTTAAAAACCGCAGCGTGAAACCCTGACCACAACACACTTGCTTACTGTGTTTTCGTCCCAGGTCCCACGGACTGCAATCCTCTCTTTGACGAGAAGTGAATCGGTTAAGCAGCCCTACGGGGACTTCCGAGGAGGTCACCCATCCTAGAATTTCTCTCGTCCGAGCACGCTTAACTATGAAATTCTTTTACTTCTCATCACCAATTGCAGTCCGTGCACATTTCTTAGGTACGAGACTGTGCACATTTCTTAGGTACGAGACTGCATTTTTAGGAAAGTTCCGCCCGGTTCCGCGCCATTTTAAAATACACCTAGTAAAATGCATTTTTAGGAAAAGTTAAAGATATCGACGATATCTACAACTTTTATGTTGATCACTTTTCTTAAAAAGGCATTTTACTATATGTATTTTCTGTATTACGCATCCCAGAGAATATAACATATGTGCACAAGCCGCGTATATACATTAACTATATATATATAATTTAGGTTGTGTTTGATACGACTTATCGCGACTTATTTGCTCCGATGAGGTTGGATAAAATGTCATTGTCATATCATAATTTTTTGCCCCAAACTAGTTTCTTTTTTTTGGCAACGATAGCAACACTTGTCATACCAAGCATATAATGAAGTTTTTGTTCATACTCGTCGGAGCAAATAAGCTGCAAAAAATCACGCCACCAAAATCTACACCGTTGAAATCGCGATCATACGGTTATATTAATTTACTCTCACACGAAAAAACAAGTGCATATAAGTACCAAATTTTTTTTCCCAGTTCATTAAACGGTTCGAAGAGCAACGTTCCAAGAGGGACGGCCCAAAATATTAGCCAAAATTGTACGCCTCTAGGGGGATGAAGACCAATCTAATAGAATAATATTTATTTTATTATTATTAGTGTCTGAGATATATTATTATTATTATACATTTGTCGGTAAATGTAGACGTGTCGCATGTCTTGTTTGAAATACATTGCATTATATTACATTATAAATTTATAATACTATAATTTAATGTTTCATTTTAATTCTTTTTACTCGCTTCAAGGTATACAATTATGTGCGAATATTAATTTATATTAGGGATTTGCTAGGGCTTCTTCCCCAATGACATGGTAGTTCACAAACAGAATGCCCGACCTCACCTAAGAAACTACGGCTCCGTTTGGGGGGATTTATTTTCACCAGTCAAGCTATCATGACCGCATGAACCAAGATTTAATTAAGATTTGATTCATGCGGTCATGACCGCTTGACCGGTAAAAATAAGTCCCCCCAAACGGAGCCTACATCTACTAATTTTATGTTTAAAATTAATTTATTGTTTTTATGACGGTTATAATCATTGTCATATACCAAACATATATATGAAGACAAGCGATTTAAGTCAAATAAAATGCATTAAAAAATAAAACAAATACAATTTTATCGGATGATGGATTTTAAAGAACGATGAAAAAAATTATTTTTATCAACTCTATAATGAAACAAAAAACAATGAATTGAACTTGAAAAATTTAAGTAAATCTGAGAAATATAAGAACATAACGTTTTATCGTAAAATTCAATTATTATTGGTAAATAATGTTGTAAAGAAGATGAAAATGGAAAGACGATTGGACCCGACAATATACACGTCGAAGTATGAAAATGTCTAGTGAATGAAGAAATTTTATGATATATATATTTTTCAATAAAATATAAAAGTCAAAGAGAATGACAGATCAATGAAAAGAAAGTATCGTAATATATTTGTATAACAACAAATAAGATATACAAAATTGTGTTAATCATAAAGGAATTAAATTGATAAGTCATATTATGAAATTATGAGAACGAGTAATAGAAAGAAGAATAAGACGGGAGACTGACATCTCAGAGAATCAATTTGGATTCATACTAGGGAGGTCGACCGTGAAAGCTATATATCTCTTGAGGAGACTCATTGACAACCCGAGAAAGAAAAAAAAGATTTGCATAAGTTGTTTATCGAACTTAAGAAAGCTTATGATAGAGTTCCAAAAGAGATCTTATGGAGAGTTAGAAAAAAAAGATGTAAATGTATCATACATTGACATAATCAAAGATATGTATACAAATTCAGTGACAAGGGTAAGTGCATTTGAAAGATTAACACATGAATTCTCAATCAATGTTGGCTTATATCAAGATTCAGCTTTAAGTCATTATCTCTTTACCCTTATTTAGACGAGCACACCAGGCATATCCAACAAACAATACTTTGGTATTTATTATTTGTGGATGATATCATTTTGATCGATGAGAAGCACACGGGTGTAAACGTAAAACTTGAATCTTAGAGAGACACTTTTAAAAAGATGGGGTTTAGGTTGAGCAGGGCAAAGACAGCGCATATTAATATAAAATTTAACAATGCAAAAAGGACGGATGACTTCGTTATTAAGTTGAGTGATCAAGATATTTTTCGTAGTGAATGTTTTAAATATCTTGGATCGATAGTTAAAAACGACGGAAATATTGATAAAAATGTGACACATAGAATCCAAGCAAGTTGGTTGAAGTGGAGAGGCGCGTCAGGAATCTTGTGGGATCGTAAAGTACCACTAAAACTTTAGGCATTAGTGAGATTATGATACAAGATGGGCACAATGACAACAAAAGATCCACATAGCCGACCCCACTATAATGGGATAAAGGCTTAGAGTATTGTTGTTGTACGTATTACCAAACATACATTCTATTGCCGTGATATTTTGTTCAAAATCATCCGAGCAAAAAAGTCTCATCAAATATAGCCTAGATATATAATGTTACTTGATATCCCAATATATATGTTCCATCTTACTCTTATATAAATTACTTATAAAATTTATTTGAGATAATATGTTTAAATTATATTGTAATTTTCAATGGTATTTGATAATAGTAAAATATTAATTTAATTTATTATTATTATTATTTAAAAGTACGTCATTATTCCTTTAATTTGTATTACGATTATTAAATCAGTGAAAATAATCAAAATTTTATGTGTATTAATTGTGCCGCTGACGCGATATTCGATCATAATACCTTGAGAAATAAGAGTCAAATATTATCGTTATCATGCACCACGTGTTAAAAACCGTGAAAGAAAACGGTGATAATAATAATAATAAATAAATATAATAAAATAGAGGGGAAAAATATAATTAGTTATTGTGGATATAATTTGCTACCTTTTCCAAGCATGGTCCTGCATCTCTAAAGTCAACGACCACAAGAACAATGGCCGCCGTAATTGCCGTCCACGGCATGTCTAATCCGGCGAGAAGCGCCGCCAGCATTCCGGCCGTCACCACATAAACACTCCACTTCAACAACATCGCCCGCCTTCTTCCCCTGCTCTTATTCATCTTTTCCCCCTCATCATCCTTCCCCTGCTTCTCCACATCACCGTTCCCGCCGTTCTCCGGCGCCACCTCCTCCTCCTCCGCTGGGTTCGACATCCGCGCCGGAGAGAAACTATCCCACCTTTCACCTTCATCCTCCACCTCCGGCGTCGACACGTGCGACATCCTCGCCGGCGAAAACTTGTGTTCTGCTTCCGCCTCTGTTTCCGCCGCCGCAGCCGGTTGCTGATCCGGCAACGCTGATTCGACATCATCCCTCTTCTTCAGAGGAGACAGGCTGCGCCAGAACATGCAGAGGATGATGGCGGTGTTGACACCGACGCCGACGAGCATAGCCGGGAGGATTCCGATCAGGAACTTGCCGAAAGGGATTTTGCTCTGTATGGCGATGACGAGGTTCTGCGGATTGCCGATGGGGGTCGCCGAGGAGCCGATGTTGGCGCTGGAGGCGAGGGCGAGGAGGAAGGGTAACGGGGGGAGATCTAGTCGGCCGGTGAAGTCGAGGACGAACTCGGTGAGGACAATGCAGGCGGTGTCGTTGGTGAACAGAGCGCTGGAGAGGGCGGAGATGAGGGAGAGGCGGACGAGGAGGTCGCGGCCGCCGGAGGATTTCCAAGAGAGGAGGCGGCGGAGGTGGCGGAACAAGTGGGCTTTCTCGAGGTAGATGGAGACGACCATGGTGGCAAAGAGGAGGGCGAGGATGGGGAGATCTATGGCGGCGTAAGCTTGGGAGGGGTTTATAACACGAAAGAGGATCATGAGGAGGGCGGCGAGGAGGGAGCCGGCGGTGCGGCCGATTGGCAGGAAGGGGACGGACGGAAACACTGCCATGATCCAGAAGACGGCGAAGGCGACGGAACCGAGCACCACCTTCCCGATTCCGGCGAGCGCCATTTTTTTCTTGAAGGGAAGACGGAGTATACATTATATGTCATTTATACTTTATAGGGTTTTTTATTTTCTTTAAATTTTGGGTCGGGGTCTTGTAATAAATTATTATGTGGTTAGCAGGTGAGTACTCATAATTTAGGGCAACGTTCCTTTGACAGGAATTGGCGGATGGAATTGGAATTCAAGGTCCCAATTCCAATTACAGTGTTCGTTTCGTCATATTTACAACGGAATTGGAATTACTTTGAAAACCCATAGGTTTTCAAAATTTCCTAAACCCACTGGGCTCAAAACTTACACCCCCCCGTCGGTTTTCGCGATTTTTAGAGCAGATCCATCGACGCCGCAGCCCTAGGTTCCGCACATCGCCGTTCCGCGCGGGACTCGCCTTCTCCGGCCGACGCCGATCATCTGAGGTGAGTATTCTCCTCTACAAGAAGAGCTCTCATCTAGGCCTCCGGTTTCACCCGATCGATTTTCTCATTTCCTTCCTATTCTCCTTCCTGCGCAGTGTTCGTGCTCCGGCCGACTCCCTCAACTCTGAAAAACTCCTCCAGTGCAGATCTCCTGTGTAGCTTCCCTACTCCGGCCAGCCTCCGTTAGGTGCGTCTTCCTCCTCTTCAAGAATGTTGGAGTTTTTTTTGTGTATGATGAATCTTCCTCCTCTTAGGGCAACTTGTTGGATTTTTTTTGTTTGTTTATGATGCCCTGATTTTTTGTTGGTATGTGTATGTGTGTGTGTAATGTATGTGTGTGTGTAAATGTAAATGTTTGTGTGTGTGTATAAATGTATGTGTTTGTTTGTGTGTATAAATGTATGTGCATGTGTGTGTGTGTGTAAATGTATGTGTTTGTGTGTGTGTATAAATGTATGTGCATGTGAAGGTGTGTGTAAATGTAGGTGTGTGTGTATAAAGGTATGTGTTTGTGTGTGTGTATAGAGTTAAATGCATGTGTATGTGTGTGTGTGTAAATGTAGGTATGTGTTTGTGTGTGTGTATAGGGTTAAATGCATGTGTATGTGTGTGTGTAAATGTAGGTATGTGTTTGTGTGTGTGTGTATAAATGTATGGATTTGTGTGTATGTATAAATGTATGTGCGTGTATAAATGTATGGATTTGTGTGTATGTATAAATGTATGTGCATGTGTATGTGTGTATGTAAATGTAGGTGTGCAAATGTATGTGTGTGTGTAAATGTATGAGTTTGTGTGTGTGTGTGTGTGTAAATGTATGTGTTTGTGTGTGTGTGTGTGTAAATGTATGTGCATGTGCATGTGTGTGTGTAAATGTAGGTGTGTGTGTAAATGTAGGTGTGTGTGTACATGCATGGATTTGTGTGTGAGAATTTGAAATTATATTTATGTATTTAATTTTCATGTTACTAGATGGATGTCGATATCAAGATTTATAAGAGAAAAAAAAAGTCCATGAGAAAGAGAGTGATCGTAGCCGCTCTATCTGCCGTTGTCGCTGTTCTTTTGGTGAAAAATAGTCGATTAAGTTTGTCAAGTAATAGAGAACATCATGATACTCTTAGATCGACGATTTTAAATATGTTATATAATGGCACATATATCAACTGTTATAATCAATTGCGGATGAACAAAAGTGCATTCCTTAGCTTGTGTAAGGTTTTAGTGGATGAGGGTTTCTTAATTGAAACACAAAATGTATCAGTGAAGGAATCAGTAGCTTTGTTCCTGCATGTCCTTGCACATAACACAAAATTTCGGGTTTTAGGTGGTACGTACATACGTTCCATCGATACCATAAGCCTTCATTTCAACCTTGTGTTGAGAGCAATCTTGAAGATGACTTCAACGTATATCAAACGTTCCGAAACATCGCAAGCACATAGGTGGGGGTATTTTACAGATTGTGTTGGTGCTATTGATGACACACACATTGATGTCACTGTACCACGAAGTGAACAAGAAAGATATCGCAATAGAAAACAAGCTATTGCCACCAATGTTCTCGGAGTATGCGACGCAGACATGAAATTCGTATAAGTACTATCTTGTCGATGCGGGTTACACAAATGGACCAGGATACCTAGCTCCTTATTGATCGACTCGTTATCATCTTCAGGAATGGGCAACTCAAGGAAACAATCCAACTATATATAAAGAGTTGTTTAATCTCCGACATTCGAAAAAAAGAAACGTTATCGAAAGGACATTTGGTTTATTAAAAAAAGATGGGCTATCTTACGCCAATCATCTTTCTTTAATATCAAGCAACAGGTGTGACACTGAACATGTTCGTGCTATATATGTTTGCTTATATTATGCAATATCAAATATTTAAATTATTTATGCTTATGACACATGTTCAAATAATTAATGCTTGTTGCGTTCTGCACAATTTCTTGGTAGACAAGAGACTTCTGACTGATGTCAGGTTGTTGGAGGAAGTTGGTGTGGATATTTTAACAGCACATAATACTAGGGCTAGTTTTGAGTACGCTGATACAGCTGAACCCATTCAGGCAACAAATGAATGGACCGCATTCAGGGATAACCTAGCTCTAACAATGTTTAATGAGTATCAAGATCGAATTACAAATATGTCAACACCATAGTTTTTGTACTTATCATTTTTTGTCTCCATCATATGTTTTATAGAACAATGTTTTGGAGTATTGTGTTTTATTGCAACTATAATTTTTGTACTCTCATTTTATAGCACTATCATTTTGTACCACTCTTATTTTGAATATATAAAAGATTTATGCTATTAAATTTTACAGTGTCGAAATGGACAAGAATAAGACTCAGGTACCAAAAGAGAAGGAGAAGTCGTACATTCATTGGACCAATGAAATGGATTATGCTCTATCTGCATCTCTTTTAGAGCAACTACATCTTGGTAATAAGGGTTCAAATGGATGGAAAGGAGTAGCATTCACGGCTGCTATATCCGCTCTTTGGGATGAGTGTTGCGTCAATATTAGCAAGGAGAAAATAGCGGTACGACTGAAAACGTGGAATAAATACTATCAAGAAATATCCGCAATGCTGGATACAAGTGGATTTTGATGGGATTGGGAACGACATGTGGTGCAAGTTGATAGCAAACAAGTATGGACCGATTATATCAAGGTATTTAATTTTTTGGTGTTTTTAAAAATTATGATTGATGTTGTAACAATTTATTTTTTATTTTATTTATTACATGATTGGTTACATTAAATGCAAGCACATCCGTCTTTGAAACACTACAAAGATAAAGTAATTGTAAATTGGGGAGATTTGGGAACTTTCTGTGGGACTGATCGTGCAAATGGTGGTAATAGCTCAACGGGAGTGGAGTCATCAAATGATTTTGGGGTGAAAGAAATTCCTGAAGATGATGTTCCGTCAGAGCAAAGTGGTCAAATGAAGAAGAAATCCAAAACTACAACAGCAATTGATACGATTGTCGATGCTGTCACATATATTGCAAAGAACACGGATAATCCAATTGAAATTGCCCCGATCGGAAAACCATCAAGGTCTAGGATTGAAGCGGTGTATAAAGCATTATCTTTTATGACTGATCTTTCTGAAGATGACCTTATAAAAGTCATAGATTTACTAAGTGTTGACGCGACAAAGTGTGAGGTCTTCTTGGTTTTACCGGAGATTGCTAGGAGGCGATGATTGCACATCCATATATCCGAGTAGTGTGTACCTTATATGTTTTTATATGTCATGTTTGGACCTATATGTTTTTGGACCCTATTTAGGGAGATTGTATCTTTATGCATTTATATTTTCTGACCTGAACTCATGTTTTATGTAGTTGTGTTTTTTTATTTAATCCGTTCGGAATGTTGTAATGATTACTTGTATTAACTGTTTGCAATGTTTGAAGCATTCCTGTTTTTATAAAAATTTTTTGCAATATTTGAGTGTTACATTCCGGCCAATTCCTGTCTCCGAATTCCATCCTGCAAACGAACAGAAATAATGAAAACTTCAATTCCTGTGACTGAAAACCTTCCTGCAAACGAACAAAGGAATTGATTTTCTGCCAAAACCAATTCCTCTGCGTCGTAGGTTTTCGGCCAAAACCAATTCTTACATCTCAATTCCTGCGAAACGAACACAGCCTAAGGGAATTGTTAAACTAAGCCGATCTCGAGCGCTACATGTTTAGTCTATTTTGTTTCTGATGAATACTTAATCCGGGGAGCGTGAGGTCGTCACAATAAACTCGGTTTTCAATATAATATTCTAGTGCGGTGTGAGTTAGTGCAATGCCATTAGTATTTTTTGGAGTAATTTTAAGGTTAGATTAGAAAAAATGGGGGTGTCTTTTACAACTCCCTAATTTAATGGGGGCTGTTAACTAGTGACAATTCATAGATAATAAAAATTCTTTAATTTCCATTGATGTGATCAGCCACAATTTATAGGAAAATCGCGTTGCACATAGCCGAATCGCCCTCTCCCCCCACTAAAGTCATGGGAGTTTACGCGAGTAACCGCCGCTCGTGGGATCCGTGCATCTGATCCATGAGGTAACTACCACGCGCCGGATCGCGCACGCGACCCAACCGTCGCGGCCCTGCGGTGCTGACCGGACCCGGCCCGGGGCCGGCCGCCCCCTCTAACCGCCCAAAGGCATGCGGTCCCGGCACAGCCGGCCTCCACGAAGGCTGCCCGATCCCGGGCGGCCTCGCCGCGAGCGGCCTCGTAAGGGGCCGGCCTTGGCCGCCCGATCTCAGGCAACCTCCCCGCGGCCGGCCCTCGCAAGGGCCCACTAAGGCCGCCCAGAATTGGGGGGCCTCACAGCGCCGACCCCGCAAGGGGCCGACCAAGGCCGCCCGATCCCGGGCGGCCTCATCATGGCCGGTCAGGCGAGGGGCCGACCAGGGTCGCCCGAGTCCGGGTGGCCTTGTCGCAGCCGGCCCCGCGGAGGGCCGGCCAAGGCCGCCTGATCCCAAGCGGCCTCCCCCCGGCCGGCCCTCACAAGGGCAGGCCGAGGCCGCCCGGATTCGGGCGGCCAACCCCTGTGAGGGCCGCCCAATACCGCCCGACCCCTGGCGGCCTCTCCGCGGCAGGCCGCCCCTTCCGGCCGCCCTCTATGTGGAGGGGCGGCGGTCGGCCGCCCGCGCCGGCATCGTTGGGCCACTGTTCTTCGTGGGCGGGCCTTCCCTCAACTTGGGGGCAAGATTGTCATTTCTCAAAAGTGGTGATCCGCGTGATCATTTTCGAGCGATTCTATTGGCCGGTCCGGTAGTTATTAGGCAAAATTATCGGACCGCCTCGTCAAAATCTGTAAATAGGTCCAGTTATATTTCAAAAGGATCTTTTCCCAGTTTTTATTCAGTTTCACTCCTCTCTCTCTCTCCCTTCTCTCTACAGAAATTTTGCCCAAGTCTGCTAGCGCAAGGCAAGACGAAAGCCGCAAAGACAAAATGAGGTTCGTGAAAACTCAAGTCAAGAAGAAGACTTGTGAAGCTGCCTCCACCGTCACGTCAAGACAACTCCAAGGGAATAGAACACACGCATCCTCGGTGAGCAAGCATCATAAGACCGCCAAAAGAGCATGACGACCGATGACACCCATCACTCACTCCCCTCCCCTCTCATAAATTATAATGAGGCGCAACCTGTCGCCCTCCTCCAAGAAGCTATGTAAAAACGCTCATATAGTGAAAGTTATGATGGCACCGTACCGACCACGTGGTTTTTCACCCCGATTGCGGGTTTTCCACATCATCAAGTCTTCATGCCAGAATCTGGTTTTTCTTTGACTGTTGGCATGCTCTGCCGCTCTCGGGATAAGACGGTTGAGTAGCCTCGGTCTACCAAAAGCGTCGCGCGACTTCCCAACAGATTGGAGCCGTCTGTGGGAATGACAAGTTCCCAAGGGCTTCAAGGAGGTACAGAGGATATGACACCCCACACCGTCGGACCAGTTAGAGGAAGGAATGGTCGGGCGCAACACTCGAACAACTCGGGGGTCATCAAATCAGGAGCGCGCCAAGCTTGGCCAATCATACTCCCTTGTCAACGTACTATAGCAAGAGGAAGTTGTTGCCGCCCCGGATGTTGATTTTGCCGGGAGAAACAATTGTTTTGAGGAGCACCTTACGGAAATGCTCTCCCTCCTCATAGTCATGACCGCCTTGTGTACAACCCCGTATTCGCTCCTATATAGTTTTAAGCTTTTTGGACGTCTTGGCACTCTCGGTGGACAATTTTGGCTCTAGCTTGGAAATATACTAGTAGGGGGAGGGAAATTCTGGATCTTCCCCCGGGCCCTTTAGGGGGGCGGGTGCGGCAAGATGGTCGACACCCCCCCCCGGTTTACTAGGGGTGAGGTGGGATTGCGGGACTAGCTGAAGACCAGGATCCCGCCCACGACACCCTAGCCTTGGGCAGGGGCGAGACCGGGCAGCCTGCCCTCTCGCCCCAGGCGGCTAGCCCGTAGGGCGAAACCGGGCGGCCTGCCCTCTCGCCCCAGGCGGCGGGCCCGCGGGGCGAGACCGGGCGGCCTGCCCTCTCTCCCAAGGCGGCCTGCCCTCTCGCGCAAGGCGGCGGGACCGCGGGGAGAGACCGGGCGGCCTGCCCTCTTGCCCTAGGCGGTGGGCCCGGGGGGCGAGACCGGGCGGCCTGACCTCTCGCCCCAGGCGGCGGGCCCGCGGGGCGAGACCGGGCGGCCTGCCCTCTCGCCCTAGGCGGCAGGCCCGCGGGGCGAGATCGGGCGGCCTGCCCTCTCGCCCAAGGCGGCGGGCCCGCGGGGCGAGACCGGGCGGCCTGCCCTCTCGCCCAAGGCGGTGGGCCCGCGGGGCGAGACCGGGCGACCTGCCCTCTCGACCCAGGCGGCGAGCCCGGGGAGGGTATGACTGCTCACCTCTCTGGACCGTGCTTTTACCGTTGTGCCCCCCGGGGTGGAAATTACCTCTTTACCCACTAGTGTTGGGGTTTTTCTATTGGCTAGAGGTTTATTTTGTCCTAGGAGCATTTTGGTCATTTTACCCCCAAGACTTGGAAAAACTATAAATTGACCCCCTTGGGTGCCTTTGGGGAGGAAGAATTTTCCTTGCTTCCTCCTCCCTTAGCTTCTTCTTGGTAGAGTAGAGCTCTCCAAGGCGCCCAGCTCAGCCATTTGGTGAGGGAGGGGAAGAGTTTTTGTGACCTTCTGGGTGTGTGGTGGGACCTCCATGCTAGAGCCGAGGGTCTGTTCATAATTTCCTAAGTCTCTGGTCCATGACGTTCTTTCGAGTGTAGTAGGTGTAAGGTCACCCCTCTTTTGGGGCCCCGAACTCCACAGAGGTCATTTTTGGCTTCAACACATGGTGCGGTGAGCGTGGAGAGTGACCAACATAGAAGATCTTGGGTGAGTGCCATGGCTGGAGATCAGGGAGGTGGTGATGATCTCGGCGAGCTCCCCCACCCCGGGCCCTTCGTAGGAAGGGAGGAGTTCATGACTTCTATCCAAGGCATCATGGAGATGCTGAGAGGCATTGCCCCTCGGGCTGACAGTTCAACCCCCACCCCCCAAGGACTGGCTCCCAGGGGTCTCGGCGAGCTGACCCAGAGTGGCCTCGGCGAGCTGGCTCCCAGGGGCAAGGCGATATCACCCTAGCAGGGGGAGAATAAAGTGTGTCGGGTAGGCGACCTGGGAAGGAAAGGATGGGAGAAGGGGTCGAGCGAGACCTCACCGGTTGGGAGCTGTTCCTAAGCCCAGCGAGTGCTAGCCCTCCAGGCGAGCAGGTCGCACGAGTGGAGGTCGCGAGAGCCCCCCTCAGAGGGTCACCCTTCAGCGAGTTGATCATCTCAGCTCCCGTTCCCGAGGGATTCAGAGAGTCAGACATGGCTTATTATACCGGGAAGGATGATCCCATCCAACACCTGTAGTGGTTCGAGGATGCCGTCTCCATCAGGCCGATGACAGATGCCTTCAAGTGTCGCCTCTTTGCGATCACGTTGAAGGAGAAGGCGAAGGACTGGTTTCATCAACTCCCTCCGAGGTCGATCTATAGGTTTGAGGACCTCAGCCGAAGCTTCCAGCTCCGCTTCTCCACCTCCAAGAAGAGGAAGAAGAGTCCCGAGTCCATCTTTCTGATAAGGCAGAGGGCCGAGGAGTCACTGGCCCACTACGTTGACAGGTTCTAGGAAGAGATCTTGGATATCCAGGAGATACCGGGGTATGCTCTCCAGATGGCCTTCACCGTTGGGCTGAAGGAGGGCTTCTTCAAGATGAGCTTGACTTGGAAGACCCCCCTTTACTTCGAGGAGCTGATGGAAAGGGCGGTAGAGGAGATATCCATGGAGGCGGCCAACCTGACATTCGTCAAGAAGTTGGCGAAGCTAACAGAGACAGAGTCAAAGGAGCAAGGTGACCCAAGACATCATGAAGGAAGAAGGAGGGAGGAGAGGAGAGCTCAGGGGTTCCAGGGACAGGAGGGTCCGGAACTAGGCTGGAGGCAATAGGGAAGACCTGCCCAAGGTCCAGGAAGAGCCCTCGTTCCAGGTGGAGAGAACTTCCACGGGGGCAAAGAGAGGTACAACTTCAAAAGGCAAGCCCCTAGACAGCTCCTGCCCCCACCCCCAACAGGCCTTGACAATAGGTGAAGGAGGAAGAGGCAACAAGAGAGATCGCCCAGCCCGCCGAAAGAGGGGAGAAAAGGCACTACTGTACTGTGACTTCCACAAGGTGGAGGGGCACGCAACAGCCACCTGCCCCGAGTTCCTGGAGGTAAGGGGACGAGGGGTACAACCTAGCAACCGCCGCTGGAGTGGATTGAAGTTCTACCCCAAGGAGGGGGTGATGATGTATGCGAGGATCGGGTCAATGTAGGACCCTGAGGTGGTATAGCTGTGATCCACGGGGGGGTGGGGGGTGGGGGGTGGGGGTGGATCGAAGCCGCTCGAAAGGCGAGTCTCCACGTCATGTACCGCCGGAGTGTCGCCTCGACGTCCCAGGCCCCACCCCTGGAAGAAAAGATCACCTTCTCATCGAAAGACATGCCAGAGCATGAGATTCCCTTCTGCGACGCCCTGGTCATCCGGGCAGCCATCGAAGGCTTTACCGTCTCCCGAATCTTGGTTGACAACGGAAGCTCTGTCAACGTCATTTTTAAGAAGGCATTTGACGGGATGAAGGTAGAGCCAAGGAGGGTGCTGGCCTCAGACGGACCCCTGTTTGGATTTTCAGGGGAGAGAAATGAGGTGGAAGGCGGAGTCGGACTCCAGGTGAAGTTAGAGAGGACCTCAAGAAACTGCAGGTTCGTCATTGTTGACGCTCCAAGCAGTTACAATGCAATTTTCGGAAGGCCCCTCATCAGTGCTTTCCGGTGTATGCCTTCATCCTTCCACCAGTGCCTTAAGTTCAACTCAGAGGGGACTCAGATCAGTATCAAGGGAGACTCCAAGATGGCGAGGCAGTGCCATGTCACGGCTGTCAACACCATCTCTTGGTTGGCTAAGGCGGGGGAGATGGAGAAGATCATGGAGAGTCTGAGCAGGATGGAAGTGTCCGAGGGGAAGGAATCAGACGACGGCCATCAAGCCCAGGCCCTCTGAAGAAGCCTCGTCTCGGCAGAGTCTTGTATCGTTTTCCTATGTTGTAATGAGTCCAGCCCTCGACCAGTAGAGTCGAGGCGGGGTGGGGGTGGGGGGGGTCATGTAACCCATCTTTTTTCCCCGTAAGAGGATGTTGGAATTTAAAAAGCTTAGGTGATATGTCCAGCTCCCAACCCTCGAGAGGATTTCCTCATACAAGGCTCACACCAGCTGTCAGGGTCGAGAGTGCCTCAGAGGGTGGCTCGTTTCTCCCTTTGCTCCGATGATGATTCTGCTGTCAGGCTCTCACTAGCTGACAAGGCCGGTTGATCTCTCGTGGAAGCCCAGTTCCTTTGCTCCGATGATGATTCCGCTGTTAGGCTCTCACTAGCTGACAAGGTCGGTTGATCTATCGTGGAAGCCCAGTTCCTTTGCTCCGATGATGATTCCGCTGTCAGGCTCTCACTAGCTGGCAAGGCCGGTTGATCTCTCGTGGAAGCCCAGTTCCTTTGCTCCGATGATGATTCCGTTGTCAGGCTCTCACTAGCTGACAAGGCCGGTTGATCCCTCGTGGAAGCCCAGTTCCTTTGCTCTGATGATGATTCCGTTGTCAGGCTCTCACTAGCTGACAAGGCCAGTTGATCTCTCGTGGAAGCTCAGTTCCTTTGCTCCGATGATGATTCCGATGTCATGCTCTCACTAGCTGACAAGGCCGGTTTATCTCTCGTGGAAGCCCAGTTCCTTTGCTCCGATGATGATTCCGCTGTCAGGCTCTCACTAGCTGATAAGGCCGGTTGATCTCTCGTGGAAGCTCAGTTCCTTTGCTCCGATGATGATTCCGCTGTCAGGCTCTCACTAGCTGACAAGGCTGGTTGATCTCTCGTGGAAGCCCAGTTCCTTTGCTCCGATGATGATTCCGTTGTCAGGCTCTCACTAGCTGATAAGGCCAGTTGATCTCTCGTGGAGGCCCAGTTCCTTTGCTTTGATGCTGATTCCGCTGTCAGGCTCTCACTAGCTGACAAGGCCGGTTGATCCCTCATGGAAGCCCAGTTCCTTTGCTCCGATGATGACTCCGCCGTCAGGCTCTCACTAGCTGACAAGGCCGGTTGATCTCTCGTGGAAGCTCAGTTCCTTTGCTCCGATGATGATTCCGCTGTCAGGATCTCACTAGCTAGCAAGACAGGTTGACCCCTCGCGAAAGCCAAGTGTTTTCACCCCGAGGCTGTCTCGTCACCCAAACTCCCATTAGCTGGCATGACAGGTTGACCCCTCAGGAGGCTAAGTGTTTTTATCCCGAGGCTGTCTCGTCACCCAGGCTCCCATTAGCTGGCATGACAGGTTGACCCCTCGGGAGGCTAAGTGTTTTTACCCCGAGGCTGTCTCGTCACCCAGCCTCCCATTAGCTGGCATGACAGGTTGACCCCTCGGGAGGCTAAGTGTTTTCACCCCGAGGCTATCTCGTCACCCACGCTCCTATTAGCTGACATGACAGGTTGACCCCTCGGGAGGCTAAGTGTTTTCACCCCGAGGCTGTTTCGTCACCCAGACTCCCATTAGCTGACATAACAGGTTGAACCCTTGGGAGGCTAAGTGTTTTCACCCCGAGGCTATCTCGTCACCCAAGTTCTCATTAGTTGGCATGACAGGTTGACCCCTCGGGAGACTAAGTGTTTTCACCCCAAGGTTGTCTGGTCACCCAGCCTCCCATTAACTGGCATGACAGGTTGACCCCTCGGGAGGCTAAGTGTTTTCATCCCGAGGCCGTCTCACCACCCAAACTCCCAATAGCTGGCATGGCAGGTTGGCCCTTCGAGGAGGTTTAAGTGAATTCTACTTGGAGAGGCTAAAGTATTTGCTTTGACCACGCAAAAGAACTACGCTCAGCGAATATGTTGGGTTGGATGATTCTTTCTGAGCGTTGGACCCGCTCGAAAAGAGCGGGGATTGTGTACAACCCTGTATTCGCCCCTATATAGTTTTAAGCTTTTTGGACGTCTTGACACTCTCGGTGGCCAATTTTGGCTCTAGCTTGGAAATATACTAGTAGGGGGAGGGAAATTCTGGATCTTCCCCCGGGCCCTTGGGGGGCGGGTGCGGCAAGATGGCCGACACCCCCCCCCGGCTTGCTAGGGGCGAGGTGGGATTGCGGGACTAGCTGGAGACAAGGATCCCGCCCACGACACCCTAGCCTTGGGCAGGGGCGAGACCGGGGGGCCTGCCCTCTCGCCCCAGGCGGCGAGCCCGCGGGGCGAGACCGGGCGGCCTGCCCTCTCGCCCCAGGCGGCGGGCCCATAGGGCGAGATCTGGCGGTCTGCCCTCTCGCCCCAGGCGGCGGGCCCGCGGGGCGAGACCGGGCGGCCTGCCCTCTCGCCCCAAGCGACGGGCCCGCGGGGCGAGACCGGGCGGCCTGCCCTCTCGCCTCAAGCGGCGGGCCCGCGGGGCGAGTATGGATGGCCTGCCTTCTTGCCCCAGGCGGCGGGTGTGAGGTCTCAACGCTAACCCCACTGAAATTCGTTTTCTTACTCGTTTGCCAAGTTTTCGATGTAACAGATTTCTAAGTATCTAACATGAGTACTAAAAGGACACATAAAACAACACTCATACCTTGGCTCGTTCCACAGCTAATCTTTTTCTGTCTTCTTCAATGATTCTTGCTTTTCATTGCGCAGTCGATTCCAACTCAACATCCTAAACAAAAGAAGAAGACGGGCTTAGTCATAAAAATATGACTAAGTGAAAAACATACCTCTTTCATCGCGCTACAAGTAAACCATAAACGTTAGTATCATTAAGCAAATACAATTCAATAAATGTAATACTAAAATGTGCACTATCTCCATATATTCTTTCTTCCATAAGTTATATTCGAATTTCCTTTTTATTCTTTTTCTTTAATTTGGAAATGATCAGGAAATGTTATGTATGCATCCGGGTCTTCAACGACCCCTGGGCCTTCAACGGCTACTATATGTATGCATCTGGGTCTTCAACGACCCCTGAGCCTTCAACGGCTATGTTATGCACGCATCTTTTTGTAGTTTATCTTTTCTTTCTTACGATTTCTCATATATATTTTAAAAATAAAAGAAATAAGTATATTAATTTGTACATCCCTCAGAATCTTTCAGCTTTGGTCTTGCTCTTGAACATTCCACATATCTCTATCTTTCAGTGATTCAAATTTCGAACTATATTAAGTAAGTAATAATTCAACTCTGAAAGCTAAACAAAATATTCACATATCATTAAAGCGGTAAGAACTCACCCCAAGTTTGTCTTTGCCCTTGTCCCTCGCCGGATTCTCGTCGCGTCTATCGTCAGGCGCCATCCTCTGCAGCATCAAATAATCATTTACTTTAGGGTTGCGTCGTCACTACACACGATCGGACTCCGAAGACGGACACAACTACGACTTTAAGGAGTTGCCTAGGGAAAGAATACACAACCGATCATTCACCCTTTCCTTATAGGGTCAAATCTGAACTAAAATAACAAGAGGACAACAAAAAAAAGTACTGAAACCAGCATGGAAATCAGCTAAAACACAACATGGTACCAGTCAGTAAACAACCAGAAACACTTAGCAGGAAATCAGAGAGAAATTAGCAGAAAACAGCAGCATAGCCCAACAAAAATAGCCGGAAGAAGCAGCAAGTTACAGTAGATCAAATAGCAGGATAGCAGGGAAAAATACAATAGGAATTAGTGAAAACTTAGCAGAAATCAGCAGCAGAAACCAGTAAATACAGCTCGAATACTCGCATGACACTCAGTCAAACAAGACAGCAAGTTCTCAGATAAACCTCCAGCAAATCAGCAAGGAAACTAGCCAGCAAAACAAGGAGACATTAACCGGACAACATAGTTCTCCACCGAGAAAAATAAGAATAGAACTTTCATTTCATGCTTTTAACACAAGAGCTCAAAACCCTAACCCTAGGGTTCCAATCCTTTCAAAGTTTTATGTCATAACTTTATACAAAAAGAAAGAGGATGGAAGGGAAAGAGATGACCTTCACAAGGAAGAAGAAATCGTGCTAAATGGAGGAGCTTTGAGGCGGCTAGAGCAATCGGCGCAACAGCGGTTTCCGTGAGAGTTCGTTCTTTCGATTAGGAAAAAAGAGGAACGAGTGCAGCATAATATTATAACACAGGTACAAGCCACCGCTTAACCTAAACAGCAGGTTCCACCAACCGGTTCATCCGGTTTCTTCTTACACACAAAAAAAAGAAACACAGCCACAATATTAAAACAGCCAGGCACTAGCCGGTCCAACCAACATCACCAAGCCAACACAGAATAAACAGCCACATTATTAAAACAGCCAAGCATCAACCGGTCCAACCAAGCCCACAACAACATCCAGTTCACAAATCAAAGAAAACCGGCCAGCACCAAGATCTCATATAAATCATTTGAACCAGTACTTGAACCAAGTCGAATACAAAGGATTTATAAATAAATCGTAAACAAAAGAAACGAGACGAACGTCGCAAAAACATCGAAAATCTCGAACTTAAAATTTAAAATGTGCTACGTCGACTCGACACTGATTTCCAATTCTTTTCATCATCGGGACTTTCTTTATCTTATACTGTGCTTTTATTTTATTTTATTTTATTTTACTTTGGGGCCGTTACAAACTCACCTCTCCTTAAAAAGATTTTCGCCACGAAAATCGTGTAAATAAAAACAAAACCACATTTTGACATACTCCATTGCCAAGTATACGTACAACGTGAATTTATACAACGTTAATAGTTACAAAGTTATGTACAAAGCAAGTATTACAAAGTGACTATTTCCATTATTAACAAAATATCAAAACGATCTCTATATTCGTACACCATCATAAACTTTAACATCGACGGATGACTTTATTTCTTTCCTTTTCTTTCCCACGGTTTACCCAAGTTAAAAGCTCGTGGTTCGATAAGACGTTCTTCTGGAGCTGCTTCTTCGGGTGCTGGCGCAGAGGCTAATGATTCTGCACCGATTTGGTACAGTTTCTGTTGTGGGATTGTTGGCATTTCTCGGGAACTTCCTTCCTTCATTTGGAGAAATTTTGGGCATTCATTTCGCCTATGGCCCGGTTGATGACAATGGAAACAAACACCTGCAAGGCATTCTCCCCTATGATTTTTCCCACATTTCGTACATTTTGGTATGGTATGGGACACATTCGTACTTACTGCAGGAGTTGTTTGAGATAACTTCTTCTCTTTCCACGGTAGTTCATTCACTACTTCCGTTGTTTCCTTACTTGTGCCTTCACCTAACTTCCTTTTGAACATTTCACGCCTTCTTCGAGACTTCTCTAAATCAATTTCCACCATTCGGGCTCTTTCCACTAATTTGCCGTAATTCTTAATGTCATGAGACACTACAAAAGTTCGAATTTCGTCACGAAGACCATGCTGAAACAATCGACATCGATCTTCTTCCAGATCAACCATAGCATCTGCATAATAAGCTAATTTGGAAAACTCTGCCTCATACTGAAGTACCGGGTTGTTTCCCTGCACTAATCGAAGAAATTGGTCCTGCAATACCTGTTTCTCTGACCGAGGTACGAACCAAGATGTAAACTCGTGTTCGAATTCTTTCCACGTTATTGTCGTGAGGCCATGAACTACATATTTTCGTTTCATAATGCCATCCCACCAACGCTTCGCTTTGCCTTCAAATAAAAACGTAGCCAACCCCACTTTTCTATTTTCCGGACACGCCATAACTTCAAAAATAGTGTCCATTCTCAGTAGCCAGTCTTCGGTATCGAGTGGGGATAAGTCTCCTCTAAATGCTGGTGGTTTTAAATCCAGAAATTGTTTCAAGTCGACATCTACTTGTCGATATAACGGCGGGGTCACTGGTATATTTGGAACTGCAGGGACTTGCACAGGAGGTGGCAACGGGTCATTTACAAAAGGAGCATGTACTGCGGGCAGGATATGCACAAGCGGAACATTCACCGGAGGAACAACTGGGCTTGTTATATTCCATGTAGGTAACACCATCTTTAACGCTTCCGCGATGGCTAAGGCTAAGTCAGTCACGGGTGGATGCGGCTGATTTGGTTGATTCCCATTATCACTTTCGACGGAATCTTGATGTACCTCTTGATCATCATGACCATCTCGAACTCGACGACTCGAGTAGACATGAACAGGAGCCTTCAGACACACAAAAAAAAAACAAAAAAATATCAATAACCGCACCCAACATATTATGTGTCTTGTACTCATACACATCGAAATACTGGGCAAACCTCCCTCTGATACCAAATTGTGAGGTCTCAACGCTAACCCCACTGAAATTCGTTTTCTTACTCGTTTGCCAAGTTTTCGATGTAACAGATTTCTAAGTATCTAACATGAGTACTAAAAGGACACATAAAACAACACTCATACCTTGGCTCGTTCCACAACTAATCTTTTTCTTTCTTCTTCAATGATTCTTGCTTTTCGTTGCGCAGTCGATTCCAACTCAACATCCTAAACAAAAGAAGAAGACGGGCTTAGTCATAAAAATATGACTAAGTGAAAAACATACCTCTTTCATCGCGCTACAAGTAAACCATAAACGTTAGTATCATTAAGCAAGTACAATTCAATAAATGTAATACTAAAATGTGCACTATCTCCATATATTCTTTCTTCCATAAGTTATAATCGAATTTCCTTTTTATTCTTTTTCTTTAATTTGGAAATGATCAGGATATGTTATGTATGCATCCGGGTCTTCAACGACCCCTGGGCCTTCAACGGCTACTATATGTATGCATCTGGGTCTTCAACGACCCCTGTGCCTTCAACGGCTATGTTATGCACGCATCTTTTTGTAGTTTATCTTTTCTTTCTTACGATTTCTCATATATATTTTAAGAATAAAAGAAATAAGTATATTAATTTGTACATCCCTCAGAATCTTTCAGCTTTGGTCTTGCTCTTGAACATTCCACATATCTCTATCTTTCAGTGATTCAAATTTCGAACTATATTAAGTAAGTAATAATTCAACTCTGAAAGCTAAACAAAATATTCACATATCATTAAAGCGGAGAACTCACCCCAAGTTTGTCTTTGCCCTTGTCCCTCGCCGGATTCTCGTCGCGTCTATCGTCAGGCGTCATCCTCTGCAGTATCAAATAATCATTTACTTTAGGGTTGCGCCGTCACTATACACGATCGGACTCCGAAGACGGACACAACTACGACTTTAAGGAGTTTCTTAGGGAAAGAATACACAACCGATCATTCACCCTTTCCTTATAGGGTCAAATCTGAACTAAAATAGCAAGAGGACAGCAAAAAAAAGTACTGAAACCAGCATGGAAATCAGCTAAAACACAACATGGTACCAGTCAGTAAACAACAAGAAACACTTAGTAGGAAATCAGTGAGAAATCAGCAGAAAACAGCAGCATAGCCCAACAAAAATAGCCGGAAGAAGCAGCAAGTTACAGTAGATCAAATAGCAGGATAGCAGGGAAAAAGACAATAGGAATTAGTGAAAACTTAGCAGGAATCAGCAGCAGAAACCAGTAAATACAGCTCGAATACTTGCATGACACTCAGTCAAACAAGACAGCAAGTTCTCAGATAAACCTCCAGCAAATCAGCAAGGAAACTAGCCAGCAAAACAAGGAGACATTAACCGGACAACATAGTTCTCCACCGGGAAAAATAAGAATAGAACTTTCATTTCATGCTTTTAACACAAGAGCTCAAAACCCTAACCCTAGGGTTCCAATCCTTTCAAAGTTTTATGTCATAACTTTATACAAAAAGAAAGAGGATGGAAGGGAAGAGATGACCTTCACAAGGAAGAAGAAATCGTGCTAAATGGAGGAGCTTTGAGGCGGCTAGAGTAATCGGCGCAACAACGGTTTCCGTGAGAGTTCGTTCTTTCGATAAGGAAAAAAGAGGAACGAGTGCAGCATAATATTATAACACAGGTACAAGCCACCGCTTAACCTAAACAGCAGGTTCCACCAACCGGTTCATCCGGTTTCTTCTTACACAAAAAAAAGAAACACAGCCACAATATTAAAACAGCCAGGCACTAGCCGGTCCAACCAACATCACCAAGCCAACACAGAATAAACAGCCACATTATTAAAACAACCAAGCATCAACCGGTCCAACCAAGCCCACAACAACACCCAGTTCACAAATCAAAGAAAACCGGCCAGCACCAAGATCTCATATAAATCATTTGAACCAGTACTTGAACCAAGTCGAATACAAAGGATTTATAAATAAATCGTAAACAAAAGAAACGAGATGAACGTCGCAAAAACATCGAAAATCTCGAACTTAAAATTTAAAATGTGTGACGTCGACTCGACACTAATTTCCAATTCTTTTCATCATCGGGACTTTCTTTATCTTATACTGTGCTTTTATTTTATTTTATTTTATTTTACTTTGGGGCCGTTACAACGGGCCTGCGGGGCGAGACAGTACGGCCTGCCCATTCGCCCCATGCGGCGGACCCGCGGGGCGAGACCGGGCGGCCTGCCCTCTCGCCCCAGGCGACGGGCCCGCGGAGCGAGACCGGGCGGCCTGCCCTCTCGCCCCAGGCGGCCTGCCCTCTCGCCCCAGGCGGCCTGCCCTCTCGCCCCAGGCGGCCTGCCCTCTCGCCCCAAGCGTCGAGCCCGGGGAGGGTACGCCTGCTCACCTCTCTCTAGATTGTGCTTTTACCGTTGTGCCCCATGGGGTAAAAATTACCTCTTTACCCACTGGTGTGGGGGTTTTTCTATTGGCTAGAGGTTTATTTTATCCTAGGGGCATTTTGGTAATTTTACCCCCTAAGACTTGGAAAAACTATAAATAGATCCCCTTGGGTGCCTTTGGAGAGGATGAATATTCCTTGCTTCCTCCTCCCTTAGCTTCTTCTTGGTAGAGTAGAGAGTGCTCTCCAAGACGCCCAGCTCAGCCATTTGGTGAGGGAGGGGAAGAGTTCTTGTGACCTTCCGGGTGTGTGGTGGGACCTCCATGCTAGAGCCGAGGGTCTGCTCATAGTTTCCTAAGTCTCTGGTCCGTGACGTTCTTCCGAGTGTAGTAGGTGTGAGGTCACACCTCTTTTGGGGCCCCGAACTCCACATAGGTCATTTTTGGCTTCCACACGCCTCCCAAGTACCAGCCCCAAAGAATGTACCATAGGATCATGAGGAGGAAGATCCTGAATCCTCGCAAGAAGCCAACACTGAGCATCCCGCCCGTCAGGCCAGGGCTGTTGGGGACGGTCTCCTCCACCAGCAAGCGGGGATTGGAGCCCCTGAGGGTTTAGCAAGGGGGATGAACCAGGAAGAAGTAAGAGAACTATTTGAAGAAGTGTTTGACCAAGTCGGTCGTCAAGGGGAGCAAGTCTACTGCCCGGTAAGGAACGAATTGCCTTTAGCGTCAGAGGTACTGGCATACCCGGTCCCGACAGGTTTTAAGCTTCCAAGCATCGAATCATACGACGGGACCGAATATCTCTTAGAGCATGTGAATCACTTCACCACAATCCTTCACATCTATAACGCGCCCGACCAGTTGCTCTGCCAAGTCTTCCCCGCCACTTTGAAAGGACATACGAGAACATGGTACCACTCGCCTAGCGAAGGAACTGTCCGGAAGTGCGCCAGTTGCCAACATCATGCAAACACACCGCATCAGTCACTAGTCGCCCTCACAGCAATCCAGATCCTCTGGTCGTTTGCCCAGTGGGGGATAGATATCCTGGGCCCGCTCCCTATAAAAACTGGACAACGAAAATACGTCATTATGGCCATTGACTACTTCACCAAGTGGTTGGAGGCGGAGTCGCTTGCTAAAATAACCGAGAAAAACACAAAGAAGTTAGTCTGGAAGAGCATCGCCAGCCGTTTAGGGATACCAGCTGTTATTGTAGCCTACAATAGGACACAGTTCGCCAGGGAGTCGTTTGTAAAAATGTGCGAGGACTTGAAAATCGATCTTCGTCATACTTCCGTAGCACACCCCTAGGCAAACAGACAAATTGAAGTAACCAATAGAACCATCCTCAAAGGGTTGAAGGCGCACCTCCACGAAGCAGGGTAGCAGTCGGTAGATGAACTCCCAAGTGTGTTATTGACATACCACACCACAGAAAAAACTTCGGCCGGCAAAACACCGTTCAACCTATGCTATGGATCGGAGGCCGTTTATCCCCGTAGAAATCGGGGTCCCTCGCGTACTAAATTCAACCCAGAAGAAAATGATGAACAGCTTCGGGAGAACCTCGACCTCGCCGCAGAACTGAGAGATACGACAACACAACACATTGCAGCATACAAAAGGCAGGTAGCCGACTACTATGAACGAAGAGTAAAGCCAAGACCAATCAACATTGGAGATCTGGTACTATGAAGCGCCGAGGTAGCGGGCAAGGGGCCAGAAAGATATAAGCTGTCTCCAACATGGGAAGGATCGTTCGTTGTTACAACAGTTATCAAGCCTGAGGTATACATACTTCAGACCGCGAATGGGAAGAACCTGTCGCGCGCATGGAATGCCCAAAATCTATAGCATTTTTACCAATAACACCGCCCTACTTTCTTTAAGTAAACAACGACAAACTCTATAAAGTCGCGAGCCAGTTCTCGTGCGCAAATAACTTTTATTTTCTATAACTATCAAGTGTTATGAATTCTCTTAACATTGTTCTTATAGGGACACATCCAGGACCTAACCCTCGACATAGCAACAAGGACCATCCCCCGCGAGACTCTCACTGCCATAGATCGGAGTCCTGTCCCTCTCTCATATAGTGGGTCAAAATAACGCCCGGGTTTGCCCCTCACCGCATCTTCGGGACCATGTCCCAATATCCTCCCACTACCGACGATTGAAGGTCTGCCCTTCTCTCTGAAGTAGGTCGTGGTGTTGTCAGGGTCTGCCCCTCTCTCGCCACTGGTTTGAAGATCCACTCTTCACCACCTCTTCGGGATTACGTCCCAGAGGCCTCCCACTGCTGACGATCGAAGGTCTACCCTTCTCTTCGTGGTAGGTCACGACATTGTCAGGGCCTGCCCCCTTGCTCGCCACCGGTTTGAAGATCTGCTCTTCACCACCTCTTCGGGGCCACGTCACAGTAGTTTCCCACTGTCGACGATCAAAAGTCTGCCCTTCTCTCCGCAGTAGATCGCGGCATTGTTAGGGCCTGCCCCCCCCCCCCCCCCGCTCGCGATCGGTTCGAAGATCCGCTCTCACCGTCCTTCGAGACCACTTCCTAACAGCCTCCCACTGCAGACGATTGAAGGTATGCCCTTCTCTCCGCAGTAGGTCGCGGCGTTGTCAGTGTTGGGGTTGAGGAACACTTCCGGTCCTCTTGTTTCTCACACCGGGTTAGCCCACGTGAGCTTAGAGGAATCGAAGTGTGATCCCCCTCCGACATATCTGGCGCCGACGACAGCGGGAGTCCGGGGGCAGCCGCCCCCGGCGGAGGTCCCGCTGACCGGACAGCGGGCAGGGGGTCTAGGGGACAGCGTCCCCGGTGGGGGTGCGGGGGCAACGCCCTCGGCCCAAATTTTTGGAATGTTTTTCCGATCGTCGAACTGCGTTCGACGATCGTCGAACGCGGCCTTGCGTTCGACGAACGCTGTTCAGCGTTCGAAGATCGACGAACGCCGTTCGGCGTTCGACGATCAAATTCTGCTGTAGCCTATTTAAGGCATATTCCGGTTGTTTTTTAGGGATACGGTCGATACGGTTTTGACGACGGCTGACGACTGGTTTTCCCTTTAGAGGCGCATACGAGGTATCTTCGTAGGAGGCGATCTAGAAGGGGTTCTTCATTTGTTTCTTGTCCAGAAGGAGGAGTTAAGGTAGGATCGGTTTAGATCCTTGTAACCTTTGTAATCTGTATTTTCTTTTGGTGATAACAAGAAGGGAGAAGGAGAAGGGATAGGGGACGTAGCCCGGTATTGGGTGAACCTCTGAAATCTGTGTGTTTGTGTGTTTGCTCTGTTTACATTTTTCTAGTACTTTTATTCGGATTTCTGCTTCTCGGCGCTCCGATTTTCCTATAGTCAGGGCCTTCCCCCTTGCTCGCCACTGATTCAAAGATCCACCTCTTCGGGACCACGTCCCAACGACCTCCCATTGCCGACAATTGAAGGTCTGTCCTTCCCTTCGCCGTAGGTCGTGGCGTTGTCAGGGCCTGCCCCCTTCACTCTCCACTAGTTTGAAGATCCGCTCTTCATCGCCTCCTCGGGACCACGTCCCAGCGGTCTTTCACTTCCGACGATCGAAGGTCTATCCTTCTCTCCGCAGTAGGTCGCGGCGTTGTCAGGGCCTTCCCTCCTCGCTCGCCACCGATTCAAAGATCTACTCTTCACTGCCTCTTGGGACCACGTCCCATCGGCCTTCCACTGCCAATGATCGAAGATCTGCCCTTTTCTCGGCAGTAAGTCGGGGCGTTGCCAGAGCCTGCCCCCATCACTCTTCACCAGCTTGAAGGTCTGCCCTTCACCACCAACCACTCAGCAACATCCCCCGGACTGGTCAGACCCGACCTCGCGATATCCAGTTAGAATCATTCGCCCTTCACCCTGATAGTAGGTTGTGGAACCATCTATGTCTCATCCTTCAACAGTCAACCTCAGAGGACTGCCACCAAATTACCCGCACAAAGATAGTGGAGCCAAATGTAACAAGTCATACAAGAAGAGCTCAAAATAACAAGACAATCCATTAAAAGTAAGACAGAAAGCATAAAGTCGTTATAACAAAATAAGGACACAAGATCCAATCACTTATACACATCAAATATAATGCAAGTGTAATCAAAGCAAAATACAACGAAGATAGAGTCTACTCCTCCTCAACAAACTCGATGCTCTCGTCCTCTGAAGGGTCATCAAAACTAAGATCAGAGACATCACACTCGTGCTTCCGAGATATCATCTGAAGGGTCTTTGACATCCCGCGACGGAACACCACCTCCAGGATATCGCAAAGATCGGGCTCCACCTCTCTCATCCAAACTTCTTCACAAATCTCCTCAAACAACAAACAACGGTCCTGTTTAAAGGCGATCAAATTCTTGTACTCTATCACCCTCACAGCCTTTAGTTTAAAAAGTCTCTCCTATGAAGAAAGACGTCCTACCTCGGACTCTAAGCGGGCAACATCCCCCAGTGCACTCTCTGTCAAAAGATTTTTGGCCTGAAGCTCCTCTTGAAGCAGCGTCATCTCAGCATTCAGGTCCGAATCAAATTACCGAAAGCAAGATAGATCACGCTCACGCCTCCCCCTCAAATCAAAAAGGGAGCTCTCTGCACTTCGAAGCTTCTCCTGGAGGGAGAGGTATGCATTCTTCAAACCAGCATAAAAATCGTTCCAAGTAAGAGCAATCTGAGCTTGCACACCAATCTGCAAGAGAAATCAAAACACAGTGAGTTAGAAGCAACAAGTATAAATTAAAGCAAAATAAAAAACTCACGGCCATCACACTATTCCTTGAAGAGCTCCAACGAGAATCGCAAACCATGTTCGCAGAAGAAGGAAATCAGGCCCATAATGCGCGTCATCGCTAAAGGGGTAAACTGTGATGCTGACACCCCGTAATGTTTCAAGATCTCCGTAACTTTTTCGCACGGTGGGAACCGAAGACCGGCCATAAGAGATGATTCACATAAAGTCATCTAGCCCATCATGGGACTCTGCACCCGCTGCTCGCCCTGAGGAATCTTGACTTCAAAACTGGAGGGAATGTTGTAGCGCCCCCTCCAAGAATCAATTTGCTCTACAGTAAGAGTGGAACACATACACATCGACCTACCATGAACAACACGCCTCGGAGCCTAGAAAAACATGCAAAAAAATAAGTTAAAATCTGGCCGAGGGGACACCTCGGGGGCTATGACCCATGTGCCGGGAGTAGCGAGGCAAGCCACACACAAGCGCAATGCGTCGAAGCAACCCATGCGAGCAGCGCGTAGGGCGCACCCCGTGCGTGCGGTACACAGGGCATAACCCGTGTACAACTCATGGGGCGCAACCCGCGCGCATCATGTCAGGAGCATCCCTCGCGCACCACACGCGGGCTAACCCGCACACACTCCGCTCGGGGCAACCCTTGCGCACCGCGCGCACGCACCGTGTACGGGGCGCAACCCACAGGCAGCGCGTAGGGTGCAACCCACGGGAGCGCCCTACATATGCGCCCTCGCACAAAGGTTGGCATCCCACCCCGTCTAGTCGCCCCCGTTCATGCGCCCATCGTGGTTCTCACCGTGATTCACCCCTTCACCCTACCTTTTCGCTATCGACCGTGCCGTCACGCGCATCCTTTGTTGCACTCGCCATTAAGGTCCAAATCTGCACAAGGGTAAAAGCCCATGAACTCCACACTCTTTGGCTCTGGACTCTGAGGTATTTGGGGGGGGGGGGAAATGATGGGGTCAACCCCAATTTATAGGAAAACCGGGCTGCACATAGCCGAATTGCCCTCTACCCCACTAAAGTCATGAGAGTTACATGAGTAACCGCCGCGCGCGGGATCCGGGCGCCCGATCCGTGAAGTAACTACTGTGTGTCGGATTGCCCCCGCCACCCAACTGCTTCCACCCGCCGGTGCTGGTCGGCCCCGACCCGGGGCCAGCCCCCTTCTAACCGCGAGGAGGCGGGTGGTCCCGGCACGGCCGGCCTCTGCGAAGGCCGACCAAGACAGCCTGATCTCGGACGGCCTCGCCGAGACCGGCCCCGCAAGGGGCCGACCGATCCCGGACAGCCTCCCCACGGCCAACCCTCCCAAGGGTCGGCCAAGGCCGCTCGGATCTGGGCATCCTCGTCGTTGCTGGTTCCGCAAGGGGTCGACTAAGGCCGCCCAATCCCGGGAGGTCTCGCCGCGGCCGGCTCTACAAGGAGCCGGCCTGGGCCGCCCGATTCCGGGCGGCCATGCTGCGGTCGGCCCCGCGGAGGGTTGGCCAAGGCCGCTCCATCTCGGGCAGCCTCCCCGTGGCCGACCCTCGCAAGGGCCGGCCGAGGCCTCCCGGATTCGGGGGCCTCGCCGTGGCCAGCCCCTGTGAGGGCCACCCAAGGTCGCCCGCCCCTGGGCGGCCTCTCCGCGACCAGCCGCCCCTTTTCGCCGCCCTCTATGTGGAGGGGAGGCGGCTGGCCGCACCCGCCGGTGTCGTCAGGTCGTCGATCTTCGCGGGTGCGCCTTCCCTCAACCCAAGGGCAAGATTGTCATTTCCCAAAAGTTGTGATCTGCATGATCATTTTTGAGCGATTCTATTGGTCGGGCCGGTAGTTATAAGACAAAATTACCGGATCGCACTCGTCAAAATCTATAAATAGGCTCAGTTTTATTTCAAAAGGGTCTTTTTCCAAATTTATTCAGTTTCACTCCTTTCTCTCTCTCCCTTCTCATTGCAGGAATTTCGCCCAAGCTCGCTACCGCAAGACAAGACGAAGGCCGCAAAGACAAGACGAGGTTCGCGAGAACGCAAGTCAAGAATAAGACTTGTGAAGCCACCTCCACTGTCACGTCAAGACAACTTCAAGGAAAGAGAGCGCATGCATCCTCGACGAGCAAACATCGGAAGACCGCCAAAAGAGCACGACGGTAGGTGGCACCCGTCGCTCACTCCCCTCACCTCCCCTCTCATAAATTGTAACGAGGCGCGGTCCGTCGCCCTCGCCCTCCTCCAAGAAGCTCTGTAAAAACACTCATATAGTGAAAGTTAGGTCGGCCTTGTACCGACCGCGTGATTTTTCACCCTGATTGCGGGTTTTTCACGTCATCAAGTCTTCGTCCCAGAATCTTGTTTATCTTTGACTGTTGGCACGCTCGGCCGCTCACGGGCTAAGACGGTTGAGTAGCCCCGGTCTATCAAGAGCGTCGCGCGATTCCCCAACATCTTCTTTACATTTTCAGGTGTGTGGGGGGGGGGCAGCCCCTGCATCAACATTTGTGAGTCTTCTTGCATAGGTGGAGTCCCAACAAAAGTTGGGAGACGATCAGGGTCATGGGCAATGGAATGGATTTCGACGGGATGTTTGTGGGCTCACCGACGGTCGAAATGTTAATGGTGGTGGTGGAGTACTCTGCAAGTGAGATGGGTGCGACGGGGGAATCTCGACGTCATGAGTCAGCATGAGAAAACGAAAGAAATCTTGTAGGGTTTGTTTGTTGAACAACATTGGTATTTAAGAACTGACATTGAGAATACAAAAACTACTAGTGTTTTTTGGATGAAAGTTTTTTTTATGGCGGAATTGACTTTTGAGTTCAAAGTCATCGATAATCAACATTGAAATAAACCTACAAAATCATCCATCGAATGTTTAGGTCCCGTCGTAAGTTTTGAAATTAAGCATTTTAGAACTACAAACTCACCCAAGCTTTTGCATCGTCTATCTCTCATTTTTGCTCAGTCACAATTTCTCTAGGGAGTGTGTTTTTGACCGAGTGTGCATTTTTCGGCTGGACATATTTTCTCCAGGGCGTGTGTTTTTGTCGGAGCACGCATTTTTCATCTGAGCGTACATTTTTTTCACCTGTGTTCGAATATTTTCACCCAACACACAAATTTTTTACTTTGACACCCATTTTCCGCTCGGGCACGCATTATTCAATTGGGCACACAATTTTTGTCTGTGCACACATTTTTTTCTCCCGGACACTTTTTTCTGCCCGGACGCCCTTTTTTCTGCCCGGGCGCCCTTTTTTTGCAAGGGGCCCATTTTTCACCAGGGGGCCCTTTTTCCGCCTGGGCTTGCTTATTTCGCTTGGGCGCACGTTTTCTCTCCAGACGCACAATTTTCGCCCGAACACACATTTTAAGCCCGGGTGCGCATTTTTCGTGCGGGAGCGCATTTTTCATCGGGGCGCTCTTTTGTCTCACAGGAACTCGTTTTTCGCCCAAGCGTGGCTATTCGTCTGAGCGCCCTTTTTCGCAGAACGCATTGCTCAAGCTTCCGAGCTCGGTGCTCCCCACCGCGACTACTTAGCTTCGTGAGCAGTGACTTGTCGTCCTCCAAACACACTCTTTTCTCTCCCACCACAAGTTGTAATGAGGAGCGACATGTCGCTCCCGCCTTCTCTATAAAACCATGTACAACAACAATCAGTAAAAGTTTAGCTGACACAACCCCTATCACGTGGTTTTTCACCCCTTTCTGTGGTTTTCCACGTTAAAAAAACTTCTTGCCAACTGTCTTCTTTTTCCGTAACTAATTGGGCGCTCGACTGCTCCCGGGCTATGATGGTCCAATCTAGAACGGTTTTGAGAAGTCTCGAGTGAGCTGCAACAAAAAGATAGTTGTGATGAATTAAAGCTCAAAAAGGCATGAATTATGATGTAGGAATAAAAGAACAGATGTCCAACATTGTTCGACTCCCTCTTGCTCGAAAAAGGCATGGGGCGTCAAGCAAGGTTGGATGTCAAATCATCACAACACATTAAAAAATGAAGAAGAAGAGAAATTTAAGTATCGTTGTGATGGAGGTACTGTCACAGGTTGCATAAGGGCCCCCCAATGCACTATCACCGGTAACAAAAAGGCAACACAACAGCCAAAATTAAATAGTATACAATGTACTAATAATGATATGAATTTAAAATTAAAATATAATTCATAATATATATGGGGCTTATCAAATAATTATCCCACAATTAGCATGATAATAAGATATACAAAATATTCTTCCATTGGAGAGCTATAATTACATGAAAACAAAAGCTAGAGAGACATAAGGCTTAATTTAATCAACATAATTTGACCTAATTTCCATGCTAATATTTAAATATGCACACCACAATTATTAATTAATTAATTCAAATTAATTTAAGGCAAATCTATAGAGGCATTTGAACAATGCCAAAGAAGCTCAAAGTTAGGTCAAACTTAAACCCTAGAACTTATTAATTATTAATGGGCACAGATAAATCAGTTGATATCTATTCTAACTTATTGTTTACCTATGTTTCTATTTTGGTTTTAGCTTTGGCCGCATTGGAGGTGAAGGTTGCCACAACATTTCTCAATTCCGACGGTGGATCCTCGATTGCGGGCGCGGAGATGTAATGCACTTTAAGATGTGTGCACTGATCCACGTGGACCGTCAGATCAGTGCACTTCACGGTAAAATGCAAAAGTACTGCACTCCCCCCTCCCCCCAATTTGCATCCAAGGTTTGATGATCACGACCGCTTTCTATGTGTTCTCATCCATTGCGGGTCTAGCGCGTTCAATGATTAACAGGGCGCATGCGGATTCATCAAAACTACACGACAAACATTCCAAGAGGCAAATAAAGCCTTTATTTGAGATTTATATATCTACTATCTAAGGCTCCGTTTGGTACGGAGGTGACGGTCGTAAACACATGAGTTAAAACGTCATTCGTTAAGAATCGCCTAGCAAACATTATTCCTTTGAACATAACAGTGGATTAAATTTCTTAAGTAGACATTAACAAATGATAATTTAACCCCATGTTCATAACCGCCGCCATCGTGCCAAACGGAGCCTTAAATCTGTGAAATGTTTGGACTTGACACGTGGTGAAAACAGCATTTTTAGATTTATTTAGGTAGTTGCGTTAAAAATCGCCACATATTTAACTTGAATTAGAGATTTGTCATTTGAGGGTTGCTAACACACTACAACTTGAGTCGTCTCTAATATTGTCGACACATTTATTTAAGGGTATGTTTGTTTGGATGATGAGAAAGTAGCGGTGAGAATAGAGAGAGAGAGTATTGTCAAAAATACGTTTTGAAGCGCTAGGAATATAGAATAAAGGTTTATTAAATGACTATTTTGAACGTTGACGTTTTTCTCTCAACGAAGAGAGAGGGAAAACGTCCAAACAATTAAGTATGTTTTTAGTCCGATGAGTTGGGACAAAAACGTCACCGTCATAAAATACGTGTTTGACAAACAATGATTATATATGAAATAATAATATTGAATGTAAGATGAACGGAGTTTCTTACTCGAGGACGGCGTTCACGAACAATTGTTCACAACCACCGCATTCACGGCCGCCATCGTAGTGTCAAATGGACCAGTAGTTTTGGCGAAATTTTTGGGTCCGGATTCCGGATGGAACCGGAGCCAATAGAAAAGGTGAATGCATGGGGCCCGCGCAAAAATGCATGTCACACTCCCAAAATGCGTGGGCCCCACATGCATTTGAATGGTGATCCATAGCTCCCGGTTCCAGATTTGGAACCGGGGCTCGGACCCAAAAATTTCCCGTAGTTTTGAGGTTGAACTCAACTGAATAAAAGAGGAAACCAAGTGATTGTATTTGAGGGTGACTTCAGTTTTTCTTCTTTGAAACATAATATGATGCATATTGGTAATGAGTGAATTTGACATTAATTATGCAGAGCCCTCGTCTCATCGCACTTTTATAAGTTATGGTCAGATGAATGTCGCAGATCTTAAAGTACTACGATAATGAGACTCGCACGACACATTCACGACTTGCTAGCCCGATAGTTGCCTACCTGCAACTTACTAGCCTGGTTTCCGCAAGCGCAAGCAAAGCTTCAAAAAGTTTATGTGCATACTTTTCGAACAATATTTTACACTATAATGAATGAGGATAATATTTCTATTTTTATCTAAGGATACTTATATGTGATCGTGCTAACTAAGTATTTCTTTTTGCTATTGATGGGGTCCTCCCTGAAATCTCCAAGTCAACTTCAGCAAGATTCGGACTAAGTACGCGCAAGCCTGATTGGACCGATTATGCGCAGCAGAACCGCAAGTCCCAGGAGCACCCAAAGGAGGAGCCGAACCCGCGGACAAGCACGGCGGGCCCGCGCAGGCTCACCTGGCCTGCACGCAAGCGCGCGCGGCTGCTCCCCGCGTGATCATGGGGACCCCCCCTCCCCGCTCGGCTACATCCCTGCGGCCTGCGCGTAGAGCTATCACGGTTCCAGTTCGATTCCGGATCTACTAAAACCATGAACCGAACCACTAAGGTAACGGTTCTTCAAATTAGAATCAAAATCTTATTTGGTTTGACCGATTCCAGTTCCAGCTTAATTTTTGGAACCGTCGTGTCAACGGTTCCGGTTACGGTTCAACAAGAACCAAAACCAAACCGGCCACTAATGGTTCGGTCCAGTTCCACGCGGTTCGGTCCGGTTCTATTCGGTTCCAACTAAAACCAAAATCAAAATTGGCGGAATGAAATAAAACGGGCTGCAAATAGTAAAACTCAAAATAACATCGAAATAGAAATAATTATATTGCACACTTCTCAACGGTCTTTTCCACGATCGGTGGGATAGTATCCATCGCCTTTCTACCTGTGTAGACTTGCCACGACTTCTAGTTTGCTTGTGCACGTCTCATCGACATGCTGAACCATAATAACCGCCTACAATTAGTTGTCTTTCATGATTACTAATAATTCGTATTTGTATATTTTCTATATTTTTTAAATAAAATATTTCAAAAAAATATGTAAGTAAAATTGAAAATATATTATATAACTGTATAAAAATCAAAAGTGCACTGCAAAAATTGACTCCAAACCGCACTAATGTCAAACCATATCACACGGTTTTTATGCAGTGAAGTTTTGTTCGATCCAAAATCGACCCCCTTTAATGCGATTGCGGTTTGGGTTCGAACTGCACCAGCTTCACTCGTGATAGTAAATATAAATATTATAGATAAATTATAAAATAATAACAATATAATAATAATAATATTAATAATAATGATAAACAAGTTGCGGTTCGGTTCTAGTTCGGCTCGGTTCGGATCGGGTATAAAAATCTTGAAACTGCTTGAGACTTTTATGTTGCGGTACAGGTTTCGGTTCCGGTCTGGATAATAAAATGTAAGAATCACACTCAGACCAATGTTGTTCACGATTCCAAAATTCAAACCGGAACCCGAATAATTTGCGAACGGTTCGGTTTGGTTCTTTGCGGTTCCGGTTCGTTTTGTGGTTTTCGGTTCTAAGTGACAGCTCTACCTGCGTGACCACGGGGCCACGCAATCGCAATGCCGCGCGGGTGCACCGGTGGCGGTCATCGCCGTCGGCGGCAGGCGCCACCGTCGACGGCAGTCATCGCCGCTGTCGGTGGCCCCCGTCGTCTCCGGCCACCTCCTACGCTGTCGGCCGCCCCCGACCACCACCGCCTCCAGGCATCTTGCTCGGGCCGCCCGAACCGTCCGGGGGGCACTCTCGTCATTTTGGCAAATGTGGTGATCCAGGTGATCGAAACAGAACAACGTCATTCACCAACACAAATCACTCCCCGACACAATTACCATCATGATTCTCTAAAAAACTATAAATAAGCTCCTCATACCTTCATTTAAAGATAAGCAACTCTAGAGGCAAGAGAGAGCTCTCAAGTTTTTTGACGAGATTTTTGACTTAGGTTGATTCTCCGTTCATGAATTCTCTCCGCTTTCCTCCTTGCGCTCATGCTCCAACACTCCCCAAGTCGCGTCAAGCGCTTCCGCGAGAGCGCTCTTATCAAGGTTCCGCATCAACAAAAGCGCTCCCTCCAGAAGCTCTGTGGAATTAGAGAATTTCTCGGTCAGAACACTCCCACCTAGGTTCCGCGAGCTCAACAATGCTCCAAGGCCAGTGCGCTTCCATTGAGACTCTGATGTCTTAATTATTTTTCTCATTTCCCGCACTTGTAACAGAGTAACAGTTTATCGCCCTTAAAGATCAAACTAAACTCTGTAAAACTTCAAGAAAATAGTTGAATTTGGTTCGGCAGAGCTTCCAGCCATGTGGTTTTTCACCATTTTCGGGTTTTCTACATAAAAAATATTTTTTGTCATTTGTTGTGGTTCATTTTGACTGTTTGTGCGCCAGATTCAATTCCGAGCCAAGGCGGTCCGATTTCTCCGGACCGAAGAAAGACCGTGCGACCCGCCGCGACCCGCCATAGCTATCATATTACTTTTGAGTTCTGAAATATTATTGTTTAATTAACTCTTTAGAACATAACAACTTTTGACAGCGGTTTCTCAAATTGATTAGTCCTTCCTGAAGAATTTTCATTTCTTTTCTTCATATAAATACACTTATTTAATTATAAAATTTGTAATATCACATTGTAGAATATTGTTAAAAAGAATCTCTTGATTTGATATATCAGATTAAATAAGAGATTTAGAAATGCCTCGTGAATATATAGAAAATTATAAAGAGCTGAAAAAGGAATAACATGGAAAAAGGCTTTGTACGTCGAAAAGTAATCGACATAAATCGACGAGTCAAAGTTGCTTATGTCGGCTTCTATGTAGCAGAAGAGAAGAAGTAAAAGTTCATAACTCAACTTATGTTGATTTGTGATAACTCAGTAATTGGCAAGTGTCGGTAAGTAATCGATGTTTTCTCAATCTTACTTTATATTCTTCGAAGATGTTAGTTAATGCAGTTGAGCAAATTGAGGCCGTGATTGTAATTCAAACCCAATCGTTGATGCTTCATTTAAAGAAAAGGATTATGAAGAATTGGATATGAAAATAGAAGGCATTGAATCAGATTACTTTTTGATATATACAGAAGATTCAAACTGAGAAATAACGAATCAAGGAATCAAAAAAGAAAGATCGTGAATTCTTCTTTTCTCCCTCACGATCTAAGAAAGGTTCATCTTCCCTTCGAGTCTTATTCTCTCTCTCCTCGAAAAAAATTTAGGTGTGTTTCTCTCACCTAAGATCAAGGTCCTCGTGCGCATCAAATCGTTAGTTCCTGCAAAAATAATATGATTGATCAAAATACTGATAATATTGTCAGTATTTGTACAATACTATAGTATTCCGCAAAACAACTCTACCGTAGGATATCAGATCGCACGACTGTATTTAATCCAACACCTAAAACTAGGTGGGAGAAACACACCTATTTTTTTCCTCGCTCAATCTGAAAAAGGTTGCTACTGTTGTTAGCCTCATGAACAAAAAAAAAGTCATTGATTGATGTTCTGTATTCTTCTCTTCAAAAATAGCCGATCAAAGACAAATCAATATCCACATAGATTATCAAATTTAAAGATTCTTTCAGAACATGTCGACAAAAGAATCTCATTATGAAAAAACCTGCTACATATATCCAAAAGAGTTTTAAGACTCCCTTTCCAAAAGATTCAACAAAAAGCTTTCAGAATTATTCCCCTCCAAATGATTTCGTGGTTTTAAGAGTCTCCTTATCTAAAGACTCGGTGATTCTAAAAATCTCCTTATCAAAAGATTCGATTGTGATTATAAGAGTCTATTTATCAAAAGACTCAAGATTGTTTAGTGATTTCTTACGAAGTGGTAGAAAAGATGACGTACCTAGATTTTGAACAACCTCTATAAAACTCTTGTGTCGTCTGAACAATATACTTTATAACTTAGATTTTACATACTACTTAATCTCTATACCTTTTATATAATATGTGACACGTTCTGTGATTGATTGCGGCAAAAAATTTTAAATTTCTATTCATCATCTCTAAGGTAATTCTCAATTATCATTCCACACTTTCACTTACCGAGATGCTCCATAACTTAGAAAGAAGTTGTAACTTTGCTCAACATGCAACTCGTAAGTTGCTCGACTACACCGCCTCATCGTAAGTGTATAACCCGTAATTCGTCGAGACCAAAGACGACCGAGGGGGGACTAGAGGACCTTACTTACCCATGGGCAGGACCAGACCCCCAGAGGCGAGTTCAGCCCTCCAGGGGCAAATGCAGGCTACCTAGGGGCGAGACCAGACCCCCAGAGGCGAGTTCATCCCTCTAGGGGCGAGTGCATGCTACCCAGGGGCGAGACCAGACCCCTAGAGGCATGTTCAGTGTCACAACCCGCATTTTCTCAGCAATAAAATTATATCAGAGTAAGAGAAAATACGTGCTGTGATGCCACGCCATGCAGGAGATAACTGCAGACGCTCATGCAAGGCACCAACCTAAACAAGTTATACAGAATTCATAAGTTATTATGAAGAAAATCATTCAAATTAGATGGCCGTATTCCTCGGCACAGTGGATCAACTAGTCCACGAGATAAAAAATAGTTATACGCTTCGGAAAAAAAATACTTTAGTTAAGATGGTTTGACATCCTACATGAGCATAAACGTCCACGAAGGATAACTCACGGTATGCAAGACTCTGAGTTTAGTATAGTATGAAGATAGTCTTTTCGTTAGTTTATAAAATAGTTCTTTAGTTTTAGAAATATGACATGTATGAAGTAATATCGGTAGGGGTTTTATAAGTTAAAAATATCTAACATGCACCATAACATAAAACAATCCCAGAGAGTAAGTAGATAACCTTCAAAAATAGGCAAAAACTAGGAGTTTAAGTTTCATACTTAGCATCACAAGGAAAACTATCAGCGGACGTCAACAACCTGACATGAACCCACTGGTGAGTATGTATGTCTATACAGAAAGGAAACAAGGAATGAACTACCTCACAAAGATGAGGAAAGGACCCTCTACAACCCTGCAGATAACCAACAAGCTCCAAAAGAAAACTAGCTGCTCAATCAGCTACAGCTCTGAACATGAGGCATTCCAGGAAAGAACACCTCAGCACGAGAGAAAAACAAGTAGTAAAGGAGCAATAGATCAAAAGCAATGGAACCAAGGGGTTTACCAAACCCCTACAAAAGCATACTGATACACTCAGCAAAAGGATTAAAATTCGACAGCAAAAAGTAATATACTCATCAAATAAAGTAAGCAAAATTTCACCAAGTGCGATAATGAAATCAAGCTTCTAGAATATCTGCAAGTAAAATTAGCAGGATAACAAAAATCTAAACAGTGCTTTAGAATCAAAAGAAGCATTAACACTAGAGGAAAAAGGCCTGAGCTGGTGGTAACAATGTCCAACCAGGACCATCAGACCGAAATCTTTTCAGAGGTACTGTGGCGGCGGCATCTGTCCAACTCAACCAAACAGTCCAATTGTCTAGCAAGACAAGAAAAGAGGGGGCAGCGGTATCAATCCAACTCAACCCCAGGTACTGTGGAGGCGACATCGGTCCAACTCAACCCCTAAAGTATAAGAACCAGGTTCTATATCCACTAAAAACCAAGCTGAACCCCATTAAATCTAAAACAAACAGCTATAACACTTAGTTGCACAAATAGCTGATGACATTGAGTGAGTTCAGCTCACTCAACGTTGTCAACGCTTTCTGGACGATGGCGTTGAGTGAGTTCAACTCACTCAACGCTGTCAACGCTTTCTTGCTTAAATCAACGTTATTTGCCTTAACAACAAAACAAAGAAATGGCGTTGAGTGAGCTTACCACACTCAACGCTATTTCACTTAGCAGAAAAATAGAAGGAGACATTGAGTGAGCTCACCTCACTCAACACTTTCTTACTTAGCAACAAACCAAACTAAGGCATTGAGTGAGTTCACCACACTCAACGCTTTTGACTTAACATCTAAAATAGACCAAGACGTTGAGTGTTATCACCACACTCAGCGTTGTCAACGCTAAACAACCAAAGACGTTGAGTGAGCTCCCCACACTCAACATTTTTGACTTAAACTACCAAGCTGAGCAGACGGCGTTGAGTGAGCTCAACTCACTCAACGTCAAAAGACTTAAAAAAGTCTGACTAACTAGACGGCGTTGAGTGAGCTCAACTCACTCAACACCAAAAGACTTAGAAAAAACTATCAAGGCAAACGGCGTTGAGCGAGCTCACCTCACTCAACGTTGTCAATGCTTTTTACTTAAACTCCAGACCAAAGCAGTTAGGCGTGTAGTGTGGCCACCACACTCAACGCTTTTACACTTAGCCTAAAAATTGGACTTTTGTACTAAGATACACTCAACGCCAAGGGGCAGAGACCTGACAGAAAGATTGCTCTACTCAAACTGACCATGCTAGACCATAATAACTAGCCCAAAATCATAATGTTTTCTCTTATTTGCATCGACTAGCTGGAATAAAAACTGTTATTGCTAACTATCCTGATACAGACTTAACCTATCCTATCCAGCCAGAGCCATACCAAAACCAACTCAATCAGACATTTTCTCTCTAAAAAAACTTGGACTAGCTGGAGCTTCTCTACACTAACAATAATATAACCATGGCCAAAACCTACAGTACACCTAGGATCTAAGCAAAAAGAGGGATAAAGCTAACAAGAAAACAGAGAATCAGTTTTGGCAATGATGAAAGAGCATCACTTGCCTCAATCTTCGGAAATCGGCCAGCTACACTCCTCCTCACTCGGATCTGGCAGGGAGAGCAGCTACCTAAGAAAATCCGGAGTTGTAGAAAGAAAACAAAGTCAACCCGCAAACCCTAACCTCCAAAAAAATCCAAGAAACTCGAAAAGCTTACCTTAGAGAGGTAGATCTATGCGAGAGCAGTCCAAATCTAGACTCAAACCAGAATTTCGAGTTCTAAACCTCAAGAAATCGGCGGCCAGAAGCTCCAGGTTTTCCGTCGCCCTCTTTCTTCCGCAAGAAGCTAGCTGTCCTTTTTGGGGAAGATGAATGAGATAAAACTAAAATAAACTATATATAAAGTCTATTCACTCACAACTCAAGTAATATATTATAACTTAAGTAATATAAAACTCAGCCACTATAGATTAAGCTAATAATAAAATAAGTCATTCATATAACCTAATAGTCACTTACAGTCACTTATATTATGACAGTAAATATAATAACAGCTATTATAATAAAAGCTTATATACTAACTAATATAATAATATATTATATTAATTACTTATTTTAAACCACACAGCCATACAACACAAACAATTAACATGATATAATATTATATCAGTTCATTAAAATAAAATGTCAAAATGACGCGAAAACTGAACAAACCTCGGAATTTGACGAAATTCACCCCGTAGCTAAATACTCATGCTACGAATCTAATGGAGAAGTCAGAATCAACATCTGACAAACAAAACTCGGGCTAACACCTCCCGATGACAAAACACAAATATTCTCGAAGAGGCTCCACCGAGTCGCCAATACAGACTCCGGCTCACTAGGGAATCTTGCCAATAGGCTACAAACAAGCCACTGAGAAATCCTAAAGAGCTAAGACTACACTCTAACAACGACACAAGCCGAAAACTCGTCAACGTAACGCCAAATAAAGATTAAATAATCTCAGAAAAACCGGGGGCGTTACATTCAGCCCTCCAGGGGCGAGTGCAGCCCCCCTTAGGGCGAAATCGGCTCCCTAATGGCGAGATCCAGGATTAGAGTGAGTGGCGAGTGCTCACTTCACCAGGCACTCACCACCCCCATGATGCCCATTTTGGCATGCTAATAGCCTCAACTAACAACGGAGTTTGGCTATTGGCAGACCACTTTGAGGTGCATTTAGTAAAACTAAAAGGCGGAATTCCGCTATTTGCAGGCCAAACTTGGAAAACTATAAATAGACCCCCTTGGGCACCTTGGTGAGGGGACTGCCTTCTTACTCTCCCAAAGGCTGACTCTGGTTGGCGAGTGCTCTCAAGGCCCAACAGGGTGCCCAACTCAACATTGGTTAGGGAGGGGAAGCTCTCTTTGATCTTTTGGGTGCGCGATGAGACCTCCTCGCTGAAGATAGGGGTCTGTCTCTTAATTCCAAGCAGCTGGTCAGGTGCTCTCGCTTGAGAGAAGTATGTGCAAGCTACCCCCTTGGGTCCGAACTCCTCGTTGAGACCCAGTTTTGATTTTAACAGAAAGTTCATTCAAGCTGCCCAAAGTTTGCCCCGAGTCTCTCGACGTGCCCCGAATGTCACTCGATGGACACCCATAACATTTACTGTGCAACTGTAATCCCACTGCTCACCCCCAATAAGCATTTTTAAGTTTTTTAGAGGCTTTGCACTCTAAGAAGCCACTCTTAGAGAGATCCTCGTAATATACTTGTAGTGGAAGAAAGATGGATACATAACTTATGTTTAAAACTGTGTTCTTATTTATACCTCATAAATGACTATTTGTAGCCCATTAATATTTGTAGTTCACGAAATTACAATCATACCAAAAACACTATTCTTACTCAAATATTTTATTTGCAAATGAGATGTCTTACAATGTAAAATTTACTACTTTGATTTTCATGATTTAGAGGAAGAACAAAGAGAGGTAGTTCTCCAACATCACAGTGAGAAGTTGACAATTGCTTATGGGATCATTTGCGTGGATCCCCTTTTGCGTACCGTGAAAAATCTCCGAGTTTGTGTAGATTGGGGGCTTCAAAGGCGGGCATAGGTAGGGTAGAAGAGCTCATTTTCGGTCGGGGATTTCGAATGCCGGCAGATGTAGGGAGGGGAGACTCCTTTTCGAACACAGGGAGAGAATATGCGTGTGTGTGTGTGGGATGAGGCCGAGGAAGAAGCGGCGTGAAACTGCTTGGATGGGTGGGGGTACAAATATAAAAAAAATATGGCTTCAAAATGTTATAAAAAGGTTAAGTATTGGGAAAATCTTTGGGTCCGGGCTTCGTCTTCAGATTTGAAAATAGGGCCGCTTTGATGGCGGCATGCAGTTCTCCTTTCTCATCTAAAATAGACGCTATTTAAAAAAGTGACGTGATGTTTACTTTTTCTTTTGAAAAGGTGTTTTTTAAAAATGGTTTCTAAAAGATTATTTATGATCTCCAGAAGATGATTTGTGATCTCTCTGATATTATTTATAATCTTTGGGATATCAATAATTGATATCTCGACGAACATATTATGTGTATTTTACGGTCAATTTTTATATACATCACAATCATATATTGTACGCAATAATATTTTACGGTTATATTTTGTACACATTGTGATTATATTTGTGAATTTTGTGATCATAATTTTTTTTGTTTTGTGTATTTTTCATATATTATGTGTATTTTAGATATCACTGAGATCATGAAGATCATTTATGATATTAAAAAAATCATAAATAATCTTCCTAAGACAATTTATATAATCTCAATGCATATAAAAATGATCGTAAAATACACATAATATGATTGCCGACATATCAAATTTTGATATCTTAAATGATTTTCTGAATATCATAAATAATTTTTTGAAAATCATCTTTAAAAATAGTTATTTCAAAAAAAAAAAATACACGTCACATCATCTTTTTAAATAACGTTTATTTAAAATGAAAAAAAGAAGAATTATTTGGCGCCATCAAAGCGGACCCGTCTCTAAATCTGGAGACGGGTCCGGACTCAAAAATTTTCCTAAGTTTTGGGGGTCTAAATAACTAATAATGAGGTACAAATATAAACACTCTAAAAATCTGTAGTTTGTTAAATATTTATATATTTTTGGAAAACATTTTAGCTTTATTTGGTTCATGTTGTGCAATTGGCACCGGCCCGCGAGTACGGAACTCGTCGCGGACAATAGCAACGGAAGCGAATAACTAAGCAAATAATGACGCGCACCAATTAATCCTCGGAAGGATACTAGTTCGAGTTTCCAAAACACAGAAAACAACACAGACGACAAGAGATATATGTGGTTCGGAGTTAAGCTCATACGTCCACGGGGAGAGTGCGCCGGATCCACTAAACAAAATAGAGGTTCGATTACAACACAGAGCACTCAACGATCCTTTCGGATCGACACTAACCTATAATAGGAAAAACAAGAACAAAAAGAAAGGAGGGAAGAAAACTCCCCTAGCACGCTGCCGCCGTCCGGCCAAGAAAGTCGCTGCCCTCTTCAAGATGAAGGAACCGCAGCCTTATGCTCTCTTTCACCGCCGGAGTCGCCGCCGCCACTGGATCGCCGGAGCCGCCGAAGGAAGAAACCCGCACCCGCCGCAACATAACGCCTCCACCTCGAGCGAACTCCCTCAACTCCCGGTGACGCACGTTGACGTGCTTCGTCCTTGCACGATAGACCAGATCTAATGTAAGACAAATCGCACTCGAACTCTCACTGTGCAACTCCACCTTCTCCTGAGTGATCATATGTTCCTCAGTGAGACCTCTGAGCCTGACAGCTCCTCTCACGGTGTCTGGGTACTCCTGAGATGACTCTCTACCCGTCTCCTCTACGGCTGCAAAAATTCTACCTCCGCTAAGGTCCTCTCTCTGCGCACATGCCCTTGCCACGAATCCTGCCCTGCTCCTCCGCTGGTCCTTCCTAGCTTTTCGCTGAGAACGGTCTCCGCTCTCTAAAGCTCTATCGAAGGAACCGCGATCTGAGGAGATCGCCTGAAATGCATACGCTAACGTATCCTGTATCTTGAGAGACGGTCCGACCTCTCTCCTCACATTTCCCCTGGCAATCGTGGTGCCAATAAGTCTATAAAGCGATCCAAAACGCTCTCCTCTCAAGACTGTCTACGTGCCTCTCCTGACCTCCAAATACCCGCTGCTACTGGTATAAGAATACCTGGCAGCCTACAGAGTGCCTAGAGAAAGCAAGCTCTTCCTCAACTCAGGCACATACCGAACGTCGGTGAGGGTCCTAACAACTCCATCGAACATCCTAATCCTGATGCTCCCGACTCCCGATTACTCACACTCTGACTGGTTCCCCATCCGAACACGACCACCTCCACAGTGCCTAATACTGGAGAACCATTCATTGTTCGGGCACATGTGGAACGAACATCCTGTATCCATGATCCAGGAATCTGAGGTCCCGACTACCACATCGTGACTCTGTGAAATGTGTAGAACGTCATCATCGCTCACGCACTCTGATGCCACTGCAGCCTGCTGAGGCACAGACTCTTTGCCCTTGAGTTTCCTCACCGGGCAGTTGGCCTTCCAATGCCCCTCCTCCTTGCAGTAATGACACCTACCCCTGGACCTAGGTCGATCATCCTCCTTGCTTCCCCCTCTCGATCAACCTCGTGATGGGTCTCTGCTCTTCACGAGCAGACCCTCGCTCGCACTCGATTCGGAACTGCTCCTCTTCTCATTAGAGAGAAGCATCATCACCACTTCCTCTATATTAAGGGTATCCTTCCCATATAATATGGTGGTGACTAAATGATCGAACGACCTCGGGAGTGAGGACAAGAGGAGAAGAGCCTGGTCTTCCTCCTCGACCTTCACATCCATGCTGCGCAACTGAGATACCAACTTGTTGAACGCATTTAAATGATCCAACAGTTGCGCGCCATCGAACATCCTCAAGCTGTACAACTGCTTCTTTACGTACAGCTTGTTCGTGAGCGACCTAGACATGTAGAGCTCCTCGAGCTTCCTCCACAAGTCCACCGTATTTTCCGCCTCGATAACGTTGTACATGACCTCGTCTTCCAAATACAGCTGTATGGTGCTGATGGCCTTGAGGTCCAGCTCATCCCACTCGTCGTCGTCATTCACCTTAGCCTTCTCCTTTCCAAAGAGTGCCTTGTGAAGACCCTGCTGAACGAGTACGACCTTTATGCGCTTTTGCCAAAGACCGAAATCGATCCGCCCATCGTATTTTGGAACCTCGAATTTGGCCGCCATTGAATTTGCTCACTGGTCCGAAGGTCGAACCTGCCTCTGATACCAATTGTTGTGCAATTGGCACCGGTCCGCGAGTACGGAACTCGTCGCGGACAATAGCAACGGAAGCGAATAACTAAGCAAATAATGACGTGCACCAATTAATCCTCGGAAGGATACTAGTTCGAGTTTCCAAAACACAGAAAACAACACAGACGACAAGAGATATACGTGGTTTGGAGTTAAGCTCCTACGTCCACGGGGAGAGCGTGCCGAATCCACTAAACAAAATAGAGGTTCGATTACAACACAGAGCACTCAACGATCCTTTCGGATCGACACTAACCTATAATAGGAAAAACAAGAACAAAAAGAAAGGAGGGAAGAAAACTCCCCTAGCACGCTGCCGCCGTCCGGCCAAGAAAGCCGCTGCCCTCTTCAAGATGAAGGAACCGCAGCCTTACACTCTCTTTCACCGCTGGAGTCGCCGCCGCTGTTGGATCGCCGGAGCCGCCGAAGGAAGAAACCCGCACCCGCCGCTGTCGTGGATCTCCCCTCTCCTACACCGGAGATGGAGCCGATGCCGCTGCCGTGCACTAGATCGGAACTCCGATCAATCTTCCGCCGCCTCCGTCGACCACCGCTCGCCTGCAGGATCTACCTCCGCTTGCCGCCGCTTGATCTTCCGCTGTCGCCGGAGAACCCGGAGAAGAACCCAAGAAGGCGCCGCCCCGTCTTCCTCCTTGCCACCGAAGAAGACGAGCCAAGATGGCGCCGTTCCCGATCTGCCACCGCTGGAGAAGAAGAACCAAGGTCGCCGGAGGATGAGGCCTCGATCGAGAGCCGATCTGCATCTTCTTCCTTGATGTCGCCGGAGAAGAAGAACCGCCCGCCTCCGCCGCTCGATCTTCCTCCTAATGCCGCCGGAGAAGAAGAGCCCCGCCTCCATGCCTGATCCCGTTCGAAGCCGCCGCCCGTCTCCACTATTCTTCCGCTCAGTTAGGTTAGAAAAAGAAATCGGGCTCTTACTCTTGCTCTGTCTGTGCAAGTATATATATATATATATGAATACATATCATATGCGGGCTAGCTTAGGTGCGGGCGTACGGGCTTGGGGATTTGGGGGTCAAGGAGGCTCCAAATCAAAAAGTGATCAACATGAAAATTGTTCGGATTGCCGAGATCTACAACTTTCATGTTGATCATTTTTTGATCTGGAACCTCCTTGACCCCCCGATTTGGGCCCCGAAAAGTGGAAAATTTTCGGCTTACTGTAGCAGTCTCGCCGTCCAGATTTTTCGGGTCCCAAATCGAAGGTCACGGAGGCTGCAAATCAAAAAGTGATCAACATGGAAGTTGTTCGGATCGTCGAGATCTACAACTTTCATGTTGATCACGTTTTGATTTGGAGCCTCCTTGAACCTTGTCCGTACACCCGTTTGCCCGCACATGATACATCCCCTATATATATATATATATAACTGAATAAACAAAAAACCGGACCGGTCAGGTGGAGTATCAAAAAATAACAGGTTCAGCGGTGGCGGGAGCACCCGGCGGGTCGAAATCAAGATTTGGAACCGGAGGGAGAGAGACGTTGCTCGAAATGGCGGCTTTTCCCGCGGTTCCTCCTTCCCGCGGGCGCAAACGGAGCAAACGAGGGCGGTGGGTCATTTTATTTCCCGCCGTCCGGCGGAGTTTGCTCAAAACGGCGTCCGAAAATGCTGTACGAAATGCAGTCTTAGGCTATATTTGGCTCGGCGGTGGCGGTGCAACCGGTGGGTCGAAACGTCACTTTGGAACCAGAAAGGGAGAGGAGAGGGTCGAAACGGAGCGGATCAAGGCCGTTTCCTCCTTACTACGGGTACAAACGGAGCAAACACCGCCGACGGCCGTTTGTTTCCCCATCCATTTCTTTAAGCTAAACCTATAGGGCTAAATGCATCCTTATTAATACAGTGCTGTCTTTGGCAATCTGTTCTTATCGAACTGGCTCAACCTTTTTACCTAGATCCACCTTCTACTAAACTAATCGGGAAGAAGATTGAAAAAAACTGAGTAAAATCCCCAGGAGAAGCCGAGCGGAGTATCAACGATGATCAGCATCCTAGCGCAGGTCATTACTTGTTCTTTACAGTTTTCGATCTATTGCTTTCTCCTTTGTTTCTGTTTCTTGCCCTAATTTTTGTTCCGCTTTAAAACGTGTTATCTTTTTGATGATGATGACGATGATTCATGTCCTTCTATAGGTAAATGAAATCGGTTCAATCTTTCATAAACAGTAGTGTTTGTGATGCAGGAACGCATTCTCGGCGCCGCTTTGGGCTCTGCATTCGTGGGGACGATAGTCTTTGAGCAACGGAGAGGCATTTATCGCTCCATTGCGAATGATGAGTCCGTTAGAAGAGAAGAGTACAAGGTACATCGGATCAGAGTTTCATCTCTGTCAGATTTGTTAGAATTAAATTTTTTTTTTTGTTTAGGTTGCATAATTTAGCTTTAAGCCCGTATCTCTTTACCCTTATCTAAGATGAGCTCACCGGACATATCCAACAAGCAATGCCTTGGTGTTTATTGTTTGCAGATGATATTGTTTTGGTTGATGAGACGCGCTAGGGTGTAAACACATAATTTGAATCTTGGCGAGACACTTTAGAAAAAAAGGGTTTTAGGTTGAGTAGGGCATAGACGGAGTATATGGAGCTTAAATTTAACAACGCAAGAATGACGGATGACTTCGTTATTAAGCTGAGTGATCAAGATATTTCACGTAGTGAGTGTTTTAAATATCTCAGATCAATAGTTCAAAAAGATGAAGGTATTGATAAAGACGTGACACATAGAATCCAAGCGGGTTGGTTGAAGTGGAGTGGCGCGTCAGGGATCTTATGTGATTGTAAAATACTATTAAAACTTTAAAAAAAGTTTTATCATACTGCAATTAGACTAGCGATGCTCTATGGTTCTGAGTGTTGGGCAGTGAATTCACTGAATTGTGTGCATGAGCAAAAAAGGGGAGTTGCGGAGATGAGAATGCTTAGGTGGATATGTGGACACACAAGATTGGATAAAATTAAGAATGAATGTATCAGGGATAAGACTCCAGTAGCACCAATTGCTGAGAAGATGCGAGATGCTCGAATGAGATGGTTTGGACACGTACAAAGGAGACCATTAGAGGCACCTGTTAGGCGTTGTGAGAGTCTAATCACTAGACATGTTAAACGAGGGAGGGGTAGACCAATAAAGACTTGGAATGAAACTATAAGAAAATATATGATGTACTTAGGCATTAGTGAGATTATGACTAAAGATAGGGCACAATGGCGACAAAGGATTCATATAGTTGACCCCACTAAAGTGGGATAAAGGCTTGAGTGTTGTTGTTGTAGGTTGCATAATTTAGTGATTTGAATATTTTCCTGTGGATGGGCTGTTCATTAGACAGCATGACTTTCTATCAAATGTCACACAAGGTCATCAATTACATGGTTCCAACAGGACCAATCCACAATCTCAAGTTAGCATCTATTGCCATTCTCCCAGGAACATGCAAGGTCCTTATCACTTTAGTCAGAAATATTGCCCATGTAAGTCAACATAATCTCATAGCATTACATTGAAAAGGACATTTAGGTTCCTAAAAGACTACAAATTGCATTACCGTCTGAAACTTGAAGTTTGGGCCATATCCGATTGAGCGAAAAATCAATGACAACGCTTACGTTGTTGGACTACCCAACAACATGTGCATACTCCATGAATTTACTAAGATTCAACGTCGCAAAATGACATACTCTCCCCAAATTTTCTAAACCCCGACAACTTCAGGGACGGGTTTCCTCAATCAGGCGTTGTGTTAGAATGATGTAGACACCATCGCGGACCATTTTGTGGAACGAGCCAGCCGAACAAAATGCAACAAGAAAGAAAGGAGGCACGCTACTCATGTCTGACTCAACACCCACCTACCAATCCATTCCAGCCGGCATTCTCAGTTTCTCTTCTTTAACCATGTTGTCTTTATCTACTTTTATGGTGTTTGTTTAGTATTAAGTGGACTGTTTTCTTTTGGGGTTATTTTGGACATTGCACCACCTTTAGGGTTTTGTTTTGGGTTGGACTTTATATAGCCTTTGTAAATGAATGAAGGGGGGGATCTGCTTGTTCCAGATTAACTGTTCTTCCTGTTTGGGGTGATTGTTCTGAATCTCCATACGCTCCCTGCGTCAGTTAGGGCTTAACACAATCTACAAGGATTCTACTCTGAGCCTTCCTAAAGGTCTTTCACTCACCTTGACAAATTCAAACTTATCAAAGGCGTTATGATCATCACTAGATATTTTTATGCAAGGTCTTTCATATCTCTCCATGCTAACATACATCGTCTCAATTTTCGACGCACCCAACTAAGCGCACAGGGGTTTATGGTCTGTTACAGATCATTCTGTATTCGTTATCATACGAACTACAACATATGGAACATAAATTACGACATATACAACATACATCACCATCTATCCTTCCCTTGAAACCCTAATTGTGTTCAACACAGAGCACACCGCTCAAGGATTTATTGTTGAGAATAAAACATGCTTTATGAGATGCGAGTCGTAACATTTTCGTTAATACTTGAGAAGCTATGAATCTAGCTTATGGGCCTATCAAAATACAAAAAGTTACATTTATAATAGGTAGTGAAAACACGATTTGCACCTGGGAGAGAGGCGTTATCTCAGCGCTGATGATTATAGTCTATGTAGTCTTCAAGATGTTAGTTATTAGCATCCCTTTTAGTTTCGTTAAAATTGTGTGTATATTTGGTAGTTGTTTGGGTATGCAATTTCATCTCCTTTTTTGGTGTAGGATTTATGAATTCTTATTCATTCATTTGATATATATTGTTCAGCTAAATGCATGTAAGCTATTTGTTCATAGTTTTTCATTTAATTTTTTTTATAAAACTCCATTTTAAATAAACAGTTTTTATGTACTCTTTTTCGAACAGCTCTGCAAACTCCATTTTATACACAAATTTTTACTGCAAACTCCTTTTTCTCAAAATAGCTTCTTTTTCACACTCCATTTCCATCAATAACAGCCAAAACAAATGAAGTCAAGTCTGCCCATTGGATTATTAATTTTGGTGCTAAAAGAGGATGATATTTCTCATTTCTCGAATAATTAAACACCGAGTAATGTGTAAACAAGGTTGCTTTGTATATGGTTAGGGTGATGTGAAGTTGAGAGGACATGCATCGATAGCCTAAAAGGCTCATGAAATGTGTGATGGTAGTGACAATACCATTGGGCATCAATGTAATAATAACACTGGGCTGATGTTAACGAATATCTTACAACTGGCATCAGAGCAACACGATTAGAATAGTGAAAGTCACAAGGTTCACAGACCCCACCACACTTAAGTTCATGGAAGAACTTTTGCAGCGAAAGCGTTGTGGCCCCATAACCCACAGGTCCTAGGATTGAAACCTAGCTATGATACCATTTGTAAGATCCCCCCTCAGAAAGCAACACTGACCGGGGCATCTTATCGCACACCACCGCCGACACATGACGCCAAAACAATTATCAAATGAGTGGAGGTAATATCATCCCAAACCCCTCTCGTTGATTACCCCAATGTTACGTATCAACGATGGTGCTAAGCGAATACATGTTATACACCAATAGAGTAGGGAAGTAGTTATTTAGCGGAAGACTTAATCTCACGGAAGATTATTTTGGTGAAGAGTAATTATCACGTATCATCACAGAAACCTAAATCCACAACCATAACATCGACAACTTAATTATTAACATGTAAAAGCTAAGTCGCACTATATCATCTTAATAGGATTAACAATAATATATGTAGAAGACTGCGACTTTATTAAATTATACCTTAGTAGCCTAATTTGTGGCTATCATCATGATTTAGCATTGTTGCCTACTCACACGTGTCATCTGTGCTCATAATATAGCAATCAATATAATATATATGAAATTTATTTACGCAATAATGACAATTGTAGTCCAAAATATATATATCTCATTGGGGTACATGTCATCATTATCACTAATCTTTGAAGTTCTTAGTCAAATAGAAATTAACACCACCTCAACAACAATGGTATTTCGCCAAGTTGTTTTGATTATGTCATTCATTATGAGATGGGGTTGAGAATGTTACATCAAAGGCACTCTCAAGAAAAATGTGTCGGGAGAATGGGCAACTATATAACACGTCACGACCCAATTTGATCTTTTGGAAAGGATTCAGCAAACCTAGACTCAAGATGAAAAGATACAAAGGTTGATACGGATCAAGGAAAGTAACTCAAACCTTAAGCTGCATTATCAATGGAGCAGAGGAATCCTTACAATGATATGTAAGATTGTGGTTGGGAATGTAGAGGACATTAAGAAGCTAATTTGCCACATTTATTATTCGTGCATAGCAGCATAGACAGATATTCCGGCATCCAATCCACATTAAAGAGAATCAAAGATAACTTATATTGGAAGAACATGACAGATTATGTTTATCGATATATAAGGCATTTGTTAAGCACTAACTAGGGGAAGAACTAAGAGAAGAGAAAGTAGAGAGAAAGTAGAGAGGAATTAGGGTTAGGGTTGGGAGAGAAGAGAAAATAACCTGAATAATCCTTGCATAGCCTCCAAAAGAGAGGGGTCCGGGTATTTATACCCCCGGACCCAAGACCGGCCAGCCAAGGGGGCCGGCCGGCCCCAATGGGGCTGAACCCGGCGTGGTTCAGCCCCCCCGAGCCCATATATTCAAGAGGAGGGGGCTGAACCCATTGGTTCAGCCCCAATATTGCCATGCCCGTGCCGTTGCCGCCGTTTGTAATGTTGTCCGAATAATCTAGCCTCGTCCGGGGGCGTAACATTCCCTGCCCCATCAAAAGTCAGCTTGTCCCCAAGGTGATAGTCAGGGTAAAGCTCCCGGAACTCCAATAAATCAACCCAAGTATTATGCTCCGCAGAGAGATCCTTCCACTTGACTAACAACTCTGGACAGTACGCCGTGCCACGGCGTTTCCATTTGATCAAGAGAACATCCTCCGGGATTGGGCGAAGCTCACCCCCACTAGTAGCCTCGGGCAAAACGGGAAAAACCGGAACAGCAGCCCCCAACTTCCGCTTCAATAAGGAGACATGAAAGGTAGGATGAATCCGGGAGCTCGCCGGAAAGGCCAAGGTATACGCCATCGGACCGACGCGCCGCGTGATCCGAAATGGTCCATAGTAACGGGGTGCCAGTTTCTGATTAGTCCGCTGGGCCACCGACAACTGGCGATAAGGACGAAGTTTGAGGAAAACCTCATCCCCCACCTGGAACTCTCGCTCGGTGCGATGACGATCTGCCTGAACCTTCATACGATCCTGTGCCGCCCGAAGGTTCTCCCGCAAGGTGGCGAGGGTCCGATCACGATCACGAAGAGCCCGATCCACTGCTGCAACTGCGGTACTGCCGGGTTCATAACTGCTCAAGGAAGGAGGTGGCCGCCCATAGACGACCTCAAAAGGCGTGAGTTTACTAGCCGAGTGATAAGAAGTGTTGAAGCAGTACTCCGCCCAAGGTAACCAGCTAGTCCAGGTCCGCGGCTCATCCATGACAAAGCAGCGAAGGTAAGTCTCGACGCCTCGATTTAATACCTCTGTCTGGCCGTCGGTCTGGGGATGGTGGGCCGTGCTGAAACGTAAGGATGTCCCCTGCAAGCGGAAGAGCTCTGTCCAAAATCGGCCAACAAAGGTAGGATCCCGATCGGAAATGATCGCCCGGGGAACCCCATGCAACCGAACAATCTCCCGCACAAATAAGGCCGCCACCGACTTCGCTGTGTAGGGATGGCTCAGAGCAAGGAAGTGCCCATACTTGGACAACTTGTCCACCACTACCAATATCACTGTTTTACCCTTCGACTTGGGCAGCCCGTCGATGAAGTCCATAGAAACCGTATCCCAGATCTGATGCGGAATCTCCAAGGAAGTGAGTAGGCCAGCCGGAGAAGTAGTCTCATATTTCTGCCGTTGGCACACCTCACACGTCTGCACAAACTCCTGAATGTCACGGCGCATCCCCTTCCAAAACACGTTGGCCCGAGCCCGCTGAAGGGTGCAAAGAACGCCCGCGTGACCGCCGGTCGGCGAAGAGTGAAACTCATGCATCATCACCGTGCGCCAAGCTGATTGAGCAGGAATGACCACGCGCCCCTGATGGTACAGCCGATCATTCTGTAAATGATAACCTGGGGCTACCTCATGACCTTGCCGCAGGTCCTCCACAATGGCCCGTAACTCGGGATCGTGCTTCACCGCGTCCTGAATCTCATCCATCGAATCCAATTGAGGCCCGGAAATGTGTGCCAAGGCCCCCTCGGGTAAGCGAGACAGGGCGTCAGCCACCCGATTGTCCTTCCCGGGTCGATACTCGATCGCATAATCATATCTCAACAACTTGGTGACCCACTTTTGTTGCAGGGGGGAAGAAATCCGCTGCTCCAAAAAATGCTTCAAGCTCTGATGATCGGTCCGTATCGTAAAGCGACACCCCAGTAGGTAGGGCCGCCATAGGGCCACCGCATGAATAACCGCCAGCATCTCCTTTTCATACACTGAGAGTCCCAGAGTTCGGGGAGCCAAAGCCTTACTGTAGAAGGCGATCGGCCTCCCCTCCTGCATCAAGACCGCCCCCACGCCCACGCCAGAAGCATCTGTCTCTACCACGAACTGTTTGGTGAAATCCGGAAGTGCCAGCACTGGAGTCGTCGTCATAGCCCGCTTGAGCTCCTGGAAGGCGGTCTCTGCCTCAGCGTGCCACTCGAAAGCATCCTTTTGTAGCAGCTGTGTAAGCGGCCTAGCAACCTTCCCATAGTCCCGTACAAAGCGCCGGTAGTAACCAGTGAGGCCTAAGAACCCCCGCAGCGCCCGAATGGTCAGAGGTCGTGGCCAAGAAAACATACTCTCGATCTTCCGTGGGTCGGCCTTCACCCCGTCAACGGAAACTAGATGCCCCAAGTACTCCACCTCAGGTTGTCCAAAAGAACACTTGGACCGCTTAGCATATAGCTGATGTTGCCGGAGAGTAGAGAAGACCTGAGCCACATGACGTAGATGATCCTCCCAAGTAGATCAGAATGTCGTCAAAAAAGATCAATACGAAGCGTCGCAGGAATGAGCGAAAAATCTCATTCATATTGGCCTGGAAAGTAGACGGCCCCCCCGTCAATCCATTGGCCATCACCAAGAACTCATAGTGACCGTCATGAGTCCTGAAGGCCGTCTTATGCACATCCTCCTCCTTCATCAGAATCTGGTAGTAGCCTGACCGCAGATCCAGCTTCGTGAACAGGGTCGCCCCATGCAACTCATCCAGCAGCTCCTCTATCACGGGAATCGGAAACTTGTCTTTCACAGTAACACTGTTCAAGGCACGGTAGTCCACGCAAAAACGCCAAGATCCGTCTTTTTTCTTAACCAGAATAATCGGTGCGGAGAAAGAACTGGTACTAGGCCGTATGATACCTGCATCAAGCATCTCTTTCACACTGCGCTCAATCTCTGCCTTCTGGATGTAGGGGTACCTATACAGACGGATGTTGGGCGGTTCCGCCCCAGTCTGTAACACAATATGATGATCACGGAAACGTGACGGTGGAAGTGTACTCGGCTCCTGGAAGATGTCATCATACTCCTCTACTAGCGCCCGCAACTGGTCCGGAACCTGTGTCGATCCTTCCTCGTCCGACCGCACCCCCAACAGAATCGCCATCAAACTACTGGATTCCTCAAGCTGCTGCAAACTGCGAAGGGAGATCTCCTTAACCGGAGAAGATCTGAGCCCCGTCAAACAGAACTGTCGCCCGCCTTGCCTGAACTCCATCGTTATCTGATCCCAATCAAAAGTAACCCGCCGCAACTGCTGTAACCACTGCACTCCCAGTACCATATCTGTGCCCCGGATCGGTAAGAGGTAGACATCCGTGCACCCCACATACTCCTGCATCCGAAGCTCTACCGCCTTCAACACTCCTTGGCATTGTAACTTGCTGCCATCCGCAACCATGACCTGAAACGCTGCGCCCGTGTCGATTCCCTGCCCCACCCTCCTTGCTACATCAGGGTGAATAAAGTTGTGAGTACTCCCACTGTCTACCAGAATCGTCACCCTCTCTCGCCGAATCCGTCCAGCCAACCGCATCGTAAGCGGAGGGGGATTGCATCCCTCCATGGCACGTAGGGAGACGCCTAACTCCGTCAAGTCTAGGGCTCTGTTTGGTTGGGCTGTTGCTGATGGAAAGCTGCTGATGAACTGTTGCTGAAAGAAAAAGTGCTGATTCTGGAAAACAGAGTTTTGTTAAAAAACTGTTTGGGTGAAACAGAGTTTACAAAACGGAGTTTTTGAAAAAAATTTTGGATACAAAATAGATTTTTGAGTGAAATTTTTTCTAATAAAACATGATCACCAACCTCACTATGTAATGATTTTCTCACTGAGTGAAATTTTTTCTCACTGATCATGCAAATTTCAATCACTGCTTATGAAACATCTGTACTAATATAACAGTTCAAAATAAACTAATATAAACATCTGCACTAATATAACAGTTCAAATAACTTAAAGGAAGAATATGCTATCCAGATCTCCAACACATTCGATTAACTAAACAAAAAACATTCTAATTGATCGTGCACTCTTCTATTCAGTCCAAAGACATTAATCATATCCTTTATAATTACAATCCAGTGGGGGGAATTAGTGCAAAATCAGATAAATCAATCATTTAAACAGAACTCTTCGCTAAAAATTTAGTGAATAAGTTCTACAGCTACAAAAAAACATCCCAAAATGGCAATCAAAATTTACCGAGAACCATAACTGGAACAAAGAACCCTAAAATATCATCAAACAATGGTTCCATTTTCATAAAGAAAGAAGCCGGACTTGCAAACAGATAAAAAGGAAGAAAACCTTGTAGCTCGTCATGGCGGCATCAAACGTGCTGATTAGGGCTGAGTCGTCCCATAGCTCTGCTCCCTTACCCATATGCCTCTTCTCCGATGCATTTGCGAAGTGCTGGTTGCCCTCTCCGATGCGCTTACCTTAGAGACGAAGATGTGCGCAGGGGATTCACGTCGGCATCGATAGGGAAGGCAAGATCGGGGAGCTGCTCGCGATATGGCAGGGTTTCCGCCTTTCTGGAATGAAACCGCCCGGCTTCTGCTGTTCACCGCAAGAAAAAGCTGCGGCTAGGGATTAGAAGAAAACTGCGGACTTAAATAAACGGAGGTTTGAAAATAAGTGGAATCAAACACCGCTTATGATGAAAATGGCGGTGCGGTCCAACCGTACCGGAGTGGATAAGCCGCGCCAAACGCCACCTAGGTCTCCCCCAGACTCCAATTCCTCCTCCGGGAACACGTCCTCCTCGAGCTGCTCCTCCTGGTGCAACATAAAAACCTGTACCTTCTGGCACTTGTGACCCGACACGAACTTCTTATCACAATTAAAGCATAAGCCTTTCTCCTTCCGAGCCGCCAACTCGCTCCAAGACAACCGAGTCACCGTTGGCTTGGTACCCGTGGGTGGCTCCCGTCGTGCTGACGTCGCAGAGCCCAAAGCCGATCTACTCGTGATACGCGCCCGCTGCCTGTTGAACCTCTCCTCCTGGATACGTGCCAACGTAATGGCATGGTTCAAGGAACGAGGCATGAGTGCCTGCACCTCATCCCGAATATGCTCCTTAAGACTAGATATGAAACAGCTGTAGAGCGTCCTTTCCGTCCACTGCACCCGATTTGCCAACTTCTCGAACTCAGTACGATACTCCATAACCGACCCTTTTTGACGAAGCTTCTGAAGGAGAGCCTCAAAGTTCTCATACTCCAGTGGACCAAACCGGGCCGTAAATCCATCCACGAACTCCCCCCAAGGCACGTACTCCCGTCCCCGCAGGAACCACTGTGTCCATTGGAAGGCATCGTCCTTCAGATGGAAGGACGCTAGCTGCACCCATTGCCCTTCAGGCACCTCCTGGTACTGGAAGAATAATTCAGCCTTGTGAATCCATTCCAAGGCGTCGCCGCCCTCGAACTCTGGAAAGTACATGCGCGTTAGTCCGGGGGTCAACCGTTGTGTTCCTGGACCTCCGTCCCTCCTTGCGTGCTCCCCATGCTCAAAACCACCGTACCCGTGCGGCTGTCCCGCTCCCCAAGCGGAGGCTGCGGAGGATGCGGCTGGCCGCCCCACCCTGGGCCAAATCTGACCCCCCCGGTGGCCCAAACCCGCGTGGAGGAGGAAGGAGCCCCCCTTTGCTGTCCCGCCATGTCGGGTGGCCGCCGGAGCCCCAAAAGCTCCTCCCCGCCTCGGCGCCACTCTTCCGGGCCCGATCCCAGTCCGCCGAAGGCCGCTGCAGCGGATCCGAGCGGAAACAGCCCCTCCGGACCCCCATACCCTGCTGCCGAGCTCGCAGGCAGCCCGTATGCCGCCGATCCTGCACCCCCCGTCCATCCATGCCACGCCGCGCCGGCCGGAGCCCCTCCCGAAGGCCGCACGCCCGCGACCCCTTCCGCAGGCCGCGCGGAGGCTGAGCCCGCTGGGTCGGCTCCCGATCCGGCCGAATCGTCGCTGGCCGGGCCTTTCCCCTTCAGTAGAGTCTTCAACTCCTCCAACCGGGTCTCTAAACGCCCTTCCAAAGCCGCCATCGAATCGGTGAGGCCAACAACATTCTCCTCTAGGGTTTCAATCCGCGAGGATTCCTCTTGATTGCGAGTATTCACCATTGCGAGAATCGAAGCCTCTGATACCAAATGTTAAGCACTAACTAGGGGAAGAACTAAGAGAAGAGAAAGTAGAGAGGAATTAGGGTTAGGGTTGGGAGAGAAGAGAAAATAACTTGAATAATCCTTGCATAGCCTCCAAAAGAGAGGGGTCCGGGTATTTATACCCCCGGACCCAAGACCGGCCAGCCAAGGGGGCCGGCCGGCCCCAATGGGGCTGAACCCGGCGTGGTTCAGCCCCCCCGAGCCCATATATTCAAGAGGAGGGGGCTGAACCCATTGGTTCAGCCCCAATATTGCCATGCCCGTGCCGTTGCCGCCGTTTGTAATGTTGTCCGAATAATCTAGCCTCGTCCGGGGGCGTAACAGCATTATGTTATCTACCAACAATGTAGATCAGATAACTATAATCCATTGGGCCTTCTGCAGTCTTTACATATTCTTGATCAAGTTTCGAAAGACATCTCTATAGATTTCATCGAATACCTTCCAAACTCAAATGGTTGATATTTGTATTGGTGTATAGATTGAGCAAGTATTCCCATTTCAATACTTCTCTATTAGTATTAAGTATAGAAAAAATGCATGGAAATAGCTATGGCTCTATAGAAATGACGACTTTATCTCATTGGGGTGCCTTTATTCATTGTTGCGGATCATGAATCTTTGAAGTTCTTAGTGGAATAGAAATTATCAGCAGCCCGACAACAAGGGTAGTGGAATAGAAATTATCAGCAGCCCGACAACAAGGGTACTTGGCCAAGTTGTTTTGATTATCTTATTGATTATGAGAAGTGGGTTGAGAATATTACATCAAATGCACTTTCAAGCAAAATGAACTGGGAGAATGGACAACTATATAACATCGTCACGACTCAATATGATCTTTTGGAAAGGATTCAACAAACCTAGACTCAAGATGCGTAGATGCGAAAGTTGATACAGATCAACGAAAGCAAGTCAAATCTTAAGCCACATTATCAATGGAGCAGAGGAATCCTTACAAGGAAAGGTAAAATTGTCGTTGGGAATGTGGAGGAAATTAAGAAGTTAATTTGTCATATTTATCATGATTCATGCATAAGTGGACATTCTGGCATCAATTCCACATCAAAGAGAATCAAAGATAACGGCTGTTGGAAGAACATGAAAGAATATGCTTATCAATACATAAGGCATTGTGTTATCTGCCAACAATGTAAATCAGATAACAATAGTATTTTGGGCCTCCTGCAATCTTTATATATCCCTGATCAAGTTTGGAAAGATATCTCTGCAGATTTCATTGAAAATCTTCCGAACTTAAATGAATATGTGGTTATATTTGTAGTTGTGTATATATTGAGCAAGTATTCTCGTTTCAATACTTCTCTATTTGTATTTGAAAAAGAATATATGGCAATTGTTATGGCTCTTTAGAAATGACGACATTATCTCATTGAGTACGTCTCATCATTAATACAGATCACCAACCTTTGAAGTTCTTAGTGTAATAGAATTTATCAACACCCCAACAACATGGGTACCTGGCTATGTTCTTTTGATTATGTCATTCATTATGAGAAGGGGGTTGAGAATGCTACTTCAAATGCACTTTCAAGTTTCAAGAACTATATACATCGTCACGACATAATTTGATCTTTTGGAAAGGATTCAGTAAATCTTGACTCAAGATGCGAAGATACAAAGGTTGATATAGATTAAGTAACTCAAACCTTAAGCCGCATTATCAATGGAACAAAGGAATCCTTACAAGGAAAGGTAAAATTGTGGTTGGGAATGTGGAAGAAATTTAGAATTAATTTGCCACATTTATCATGATTCATGCATCATGCCAACATCCAATCCACATTAAAAAGTGTCAAAGATAACTTCTATTGGAAGAACATGAAATGATATGTTTATCAATATATATGGCATTATGTTATCTGCCAACAATGCAAATCAGATAACAATAATCCATTGGGCCTCCTGCAATTTTTCATGTCCCTGATCAAGTTTGGAAAGACATCTGATGTAGGGTAGGGTGTGTAGTGGACTCCTAAAATGCATGCTAGTGGCGAATGAAGGTGATTCCCGACTTCTCAACGACTCAATGCATGCACTACTTGCAATTAGACGCTAATAATTATTTCTAAACAATTAAATAACATAATTAACTTGCATCAAATTATAAACGAGAGTAAAATTCCTTTTAGGCTAAATGCGTGGCTTTTCTTCCCAAGGAGGGCCTAAAACAAGCGCGAGGGGAATTATTCCTTCTTGTAGTTAGAGATTTATCCAAGAACAAATACTATATTAACTGAAATCCAAACAAGCATATAATAATCAAATTTCAACAATGTTAACAACCACTTAACCAATACAAAACACAACACAAATATTAGGGCTACTGTAAATAGAGTAGATCTGAACATTGGAGGGCAATAGAGGGGTTCCGGTGGTGGGAGGACTAGATCGGGTAAGGGGAAGGGCTGTTGGGAATTGGGAGGGTTGTATCGAGGTGGAGGGTGGCTGGATCCATGCTGAAATTCCCAGATCTGGGCGGATCTAATAATGGAAGGAGGTTTGGAAGTAGTTCCACATGATGGGAGGCGATGACATCAAATAGGGAAAGGGGAAAGGGGGACCGGATCTGATTGGAATTTCCAGATCCGGCCTGGTTCAGGCTGTGAACAGCCAAGCAGGCTGCTTGGGCCTGGCGGTCTGTAGGAAAAGGGGGCGGGCTGCAGGCTGGGTGGCAACAGGGCTGAAACAGGGAGGGGGAAGGGTTTTCAGCAAGATCTTGGCTGTTTATGGGGGGGGGGGCGACGACCTGCTGTGGAGAGGGCGGGATATGAGGAATGGGCGACGACTTGAGGTTGGGCGACTGGAGCCTGGAGGGCTTTTGGAGGGAGACCGGCAGCTGGACAACAAGGGAAAAAATAGTTTTTGCAAGAGGACGGTTGGCTGGACTGCGAGGTGGGAGGGTGGGGGAGGAGAAAAACACAAAGAGGTTACCCAAGGAGTCGCCACCAAGGGATCCACAGAGTCGGCGCCACAGAGGGATCACCAGAAATGAGGAAGAAAGCTCTCCAAATTTTAGCAATACCTTGAAAGAGCAGCCCTAACATCTTTTTATAAGAGAATAGATATTATGGCACCCAAAATCAATGACTATGATTGACTGATTGTTTCAGGGCCAAAAATACATGAAATAATGTCCGAAAAATATAAAGTTGTTTATTAAAACATATCAGAACATGACTCCAGACGCATCCGCGGAGTCGGATCATCGATCTGGGAATGTCATATATGGTAAGTCGTCAATCAACCCCGAACGGGCCCAAAACTCATCCTCCGTTCCGTATCATTCTCCTCGGCTTAAAAGAATTTATTTTCTGATGAATAGAGATTAGAATTCTCTCGATGTGTGCGAAGTAAGACTCGATGAGGTCCATCAGAGGTCGTCCAAGTGTCATCGCTGGGAAAGTATCCTCGCCAATCAACTCCCCCAACTGAAAATCTCTTGTCCCCGATGAATGGATATGGTCGTACTAAAGTCGAAGTCCAGCGACGAGTCGATCAAGCTCTGCTGGTAGCATCCAGGTGTCGTCGGTGAAGGATCGTCCGTGCCAGCGAACCAGGTAGCAACACACGACCATCCGTAAAGGGGACATACTCATGCGTAATGATCTCAAAGATATGCTCACCGCTCAACGCACTAGTAGGAGGATCCGATGGAATCAGTGGTGTCAAATATGAAACCGGTGGAGACAATTATGGGTAGGTGGGGGTCGGGTGTGGGCGGAGCAAGGAGCAGTGAATGCAGTGACAAAGGCTCGGGTGCAAACTGAGTGGTGGGTGAAAAAAGCGGTGGTGATGGCTCGAGAGGGATGCCAAGATATGGGTCCGAATATTTGTGAGTTGCAAAGTATGGCGTCAGGTCTTTGTCATTGAACATGAAATGAGCACCCATGCTCGCGGGGATGTCCAAGTCATAAGAATTTGTCCCGATGCGTCTCAGGACTGTGTAGGGGCTGATCCGCCTAGCGCTTAGTTTCTTAGCAGGCTCCTGAGGGAGCCTATCAGTGCGGACTCTTACTGATGCGGAGCAGAAACGATTGATGCGGAGCAGAAACGAGGACGCGCTTTGGGCCCGTTCGAGGCTGATTTGGAAACTTTCCATATATGACGTGCCTGAATCGACGATCGGACTCCGCGATTGCGTCCGGAGCATCGCCGCGAGTCAAAATCTTATATTACTTTATTTTTTGGATTTTTATTTCATGTATTTTGAGGAATCTCCCGCCGGCCAATCATAGCCGTCGAATGGGATGCCATAGTGCTTCTTTTATTATAAATAAGAGTGGTAGGGGGCTGAATTCAGACATTGCAGATTTTGGAGAAGAGAAATCCCGAAATCCGGTAATCCCTCCACGGTGCCGACTCCGTTGAACCCGAGGTGATGACTCCTAGGCGCTCAAACTCCTCCCCAAGGTACTACCCATTCATAGCCTTCTTCTTCCCCTCCAAAACCCTCATCCGCAACCCCTACAACCCCCAAAATCCAACCCACCATTTGCTGTCCAGAAAATCAGCGCCCCTCTTCCAATCAGCTCTGCTGTTTAAAAATCAAAATCACTGTTCATTTATATAGTTACCGCTGTGTTTCCAGGCCCCTTCTCCTCTTCCAATCAAACCGCCGACCTCCCCGTGGTAATCCACACCCCTAGCCGATCATTCCTCCCCTCCCAAAAGCCTCCACCGTCTCCCCTTCTAGCAACTCCAGCCACCACCCCCTTTTCCGCCCCAACATCCTTTGCCGCCACCCCCCCTCTTCGTGGAACCTCCTCCAAACAGCCCCAATTCCCAGATCAGTCCAGATTTGGAAATTTCAGCCCCGATCCGCTTTCCTCTTCACCCGTTTGTCATCCCTTAGGCTGGATCCGCCACCAAACACCGGATCCATTCATCCCTTGCCCGGATCTACTCCCACGTGGCCGGATCTATCAATTTCCGGCCCAATCTTGCCATCCACCGCCGAGGACTGCCACCACCATTATTTCCACGCCGCCGGTTCCACTTACGATCGCCGATCTACGCATCGGCTCCAGAATCTTCATTGCCTTGATCAACCCACTATTTTGTGAGATTTTGTTGTATTGGATTATTATTTTCAGCATATTTATATTTGATCGGATCTTGTACTTGTTTTGAATATCTTGCATGGTAGTTGTTTATTAGATTATTATTGTGATTTGCAGGGTCTATTCGCCACACGCTCCTTCTTTGGCCCTCCACGCGGATGAAAGCCTAAGATTGCTTCGCTTAATTAAATTTTTCCTTGCATTGAATTTTTTATGTGTGATGATTTTAATTTATTATTTAATTTGTGATCTAGCCGTCGGATTTGCATAACATGTAGGGTTAGGTCACAGATTTCCCGTCGCCTATAGATTCGTTCTGCGTCAATTGGTATCATAGGCCGAGGTTTGGGCCACATTTATATATGTAATGGTAGGTCATATAGTCTTTAGGTTCATCCATGACTAATTATCGTCGTCGTTCCTTTCCTCTCTTTGTAGATTCTGAGTCCGCCTATACCCAATCTCATAGAGCGACTTCAGAGAAATCCTCACGTTATCATGATGATTATTATCGTCTACGACACATCACTTCCCGAGATCGTGCCGACCCACCGACACAACCTCGCTATGCCAGAGACGATCAGTATGATGATTGTCGTCGTTCATATCCTTGCACGCGAGCGGATCGTGTTGATCCTTCGACTCGACCCGATTACCTTAGGGATGACTATTATGAGGATCGTCACTTTGAGAGAGATCTTGAGAGTCAGTTTCGTACAGTTTCCCATTCCTTTTACGGTTCATCGAGTCTCGAGTCTTTCAGTTATTGGCTCGTGGATATTGAGTATTATCTTGATCATTTTAAGTTATTCGGCGAGCGTCGCGTTAAGTTTGCAAAACTTAGACTTTTAAATCAGGCGAGGGCATATTGGGCTAGCGTTGAGAGGACTCGCGAGCGAAACCGTCTTCATCGCATTACTAGTTGGGTGGACATGAGGCGTACATTGTGTTAGAGGTATCTGCCTTCAACATATCAGAGTTGTTTGCTCGACCAATTATTTTCCCTTCAGCAAAAATCCATGTCTGTCGCTGATTACAGAGATTGCTTTGATGAGTTAGTTGTGAAGAGCGATATCTGAGAGGACTCAACCATGACCACTTGCAGATTTCGGTCTGGGCTTCGATCTGACATCCTTACTAAGGTGGTTTATCATAGCTCGAAGTCCCTCGAGCAGACGTAACAGCTTGCCCTTCATTACGAACAGTCTTTGAGATCCGCCAGAGCTGGTCGGTTGGACCCTCACCTTGACCTCCGCAGTACAAGTCCTCATACTGAGGTCACCACGATGCTTATCAATGTCCTGTCACCCACGACGGAAGTGATACCTAATACGGATTGCTCTCACCCCAACGAGATGCTTAGCCCTGTGAGTGACCTATCTCTTGTTTCTGACCCGTCTCTTGTGACTCCGACGGAGGGTGAGCCTGAGCGACCTATTGAGTCTGTAGTGTTGTGCCCCTCACCCACATCTCCACTTTTGGCATGTCCGGGGTTGATTAACACTCATACCCTACACTCATGTCTTGACACCGCACCCGCAGACCCATTCTTGAGCGTAAGTCTATGTCGCTTTTCCCTTGGCATTACCCTGAGCCACGTTACGACTGAGAGCTCAGAGCCTTGTGTTGATCTTGTATTGGCTATGCCACCCATGCACGGGGGCACTACCCCTTTCGATGGTACTCATCGGGAGGACCTTGACCTTAGTGACGAGCCATATGACGAGCCCCCTGTTGAGCCTCCTGATGATCCACCACATCTTGGTGAGGATGAGACTCGGGTGAGCCACACAGGTATGACGCCTCTTTCATTATCATCGCTGGCCTTGCCCCAGAGAAGGGACCTTGAGTGGGGCATGACATATGCAGTGTCTACCTTGAGTCTACTTGAGCATACTCATATTGTGAGGACTTTCCTTATGACACCTCACATCCTGGATGAGTTTTGGGACACGCCACCCGCTGAACCACCCTGTATAACCCGTAATTTGTCGAAATCAGAAGTACCCAAGATGGTGGCTTTTCGCAGACCATTGGGCGAGCTTAGGCGAGCAGAGGCGAGCTTGGGTGAGTATCTCACGAGTTTGGACGAGTAACCCTTGGAACTCGCTGCCAGTAGCTGGATACTCGCATGCACCTCCCAGGATTTCTCTATAAATAACCTCCCAGAGGTACTAGAAATGGATCTTTGGAAGAGGTTGAGGTCCCCCCAAGTGGATACTCGCTAAGTCCATGCCTGTCTGGTACCTCGCCCAGCCTTTTGGTTGCGGAGGGGAAGTTTCTCCCAAACTTCCGGGTACGTGGTGAGACCTCCCTACTGGAGCACTTGGAGTGTGCTTATAGATAGTTTTTTCTCTCTCGTGCTAGCCACTTGATCTGTGACGTCGGATCGTTAAATCAGTAACCTTATGTTGACTTGATCCTATTTCCGAGGTTGAGAATTTTTCCTGGCTTCAACACATGGTGCAGTGAGCGTGGATAGTAGCCGAGGAAGAAATTTTTGCGAGAAGACTTCATAGCTTAAGATGGCGAGCAGGAATAGGCGAGAACTCGCGAGCATTCAGCAAGGTGGGCGAGTTCTCGGCAAGGTGGGCGAGTTCTCGGCAAGGTGGGCGAGTTTCCCGGTTACTCGCCCATAGGCGACTTCACGATGACGTCTTTCAGGCTTGGTGCTTTTCATGGGGCGAGCTTACCTATTACTCGCTCATAAGCGAGTTCCAGATCGCGAACTCCTTAGGCGAGTTCCAGATGATGACTTTGGTTAGCGAGTATATGCGAGCGAGTTCATGCAGGCGAGTTGCAGATGGCGATATGCTCTGGCGAGCTCCAAATCAACTCGCAGGTGTTCTGTTCGCAGGTTGGCGAGCTTCCTTGTTACTCGCTCATAGACGAGTATAGGTGGGATTGGCGACTTCAAAGAGGAAGAGTATCTTTTTTTACTCGCATATAGTCGAGTTATGCAAGGGAAGAGGCGAGTATCTTTGTTACTCGCCTATATGCGAGTTCTGCAGGTGAAGATGCGAGTATCTTTGTTACTCGCCTATAGGCGAGTTCTGCAGGTGAAGAGGCGAGTATCTTTGTTACTCGCCCATAGGCGAGTTCTGCAGGTGAAGGGGCAAGTATCTTTGTTACTCGCCCATAGGCCTGATTCATCTTCGTTTTCAATAGTAGTGCTTTTCATACATGTTCATACTTACGGGTGCTTTGGTAAAGCTCGTGAGTACTTTTTGTATGATTAACAAACAGGGCGAATCACGACGTGTTCACCATCAGGGAAAAACATACGAGGTGCTCTGCAAGATCCTACCTGCGATGATCTCTTCCGACAACCTACATTCCATGAGACGGCTTACTCATGACATCTTCAAACTAGTATTCTACGAGCTCCTACTCGTGATGCTCTTCATGATTACCAAGTGCTCTCTTCAATTCCGCAAGTTCCATACTCGGGAGAGGATCTCTTCAACAGCTAGGTGCTCTCTTCAATTCCGCAAGTTTCATACTCGCGAGGTGATCTCTTCAACAACTATGGTGCTCTCCTTTAATTCCGCGAGTTCCATACTCGCGAGATTACTACTTCAGCAACTATGGTATTCAGTTCGATTTTGCAAGTTTAGACGCATGAGGTTATCGCTTCAGCAACCAGACTGTCATGTTATTCATGTCATCTTCTCGAATACCTGGAGTTATGATAATCTGAAAGGATTTTACCTATAGGAGGGAATGGTATGCTTAATCACACTTATATATCGATGATATTTCTCTAACACCCTGAAATATGGGGCTTTAGCTTCTCTTCTTGAAAGTGTATCTAGCAGGCATAGTAGGCAGAAAGCGATCTCCATGATCGGTTTGGGAAACCTGCATCCGACCTGATATTCCTAAAAAGCCCAGGGCGGATGATGGGACGACGCATCGGGATTTAAGCGTCCTTGTAAGACCGAGCCCCTGCATTGACGACCGAGATCAGCTTCTCCCTTGCATGTCGGCCTAGCTACCCCCGACTGCATCTCTCCTCCGACTGGAGAGACTATTAGGAACAGGTCTGGACGCTAACCTCCTAAACTCGATGAAGGAAGGTCCGCTCGTAGCGACTGTTTGTCCTGTAAGACAGGACGCGTCTCTATTGTTGTCAAGGTGGGATAACCCGCCATGTTTTTAGAAACAGCTGGACAACTAGGCTCTGGAAGATACAAGTTCGTGGAAGGATGGTAGACTCGATTGTGTGTCCTATAGGACCCCCCGAGGATCATTTCCCTTTACTTGTATCCTGGCCTTCGTAGTCAGGTGTCAGAGTTGGTAGCGATCTCCATGGTTGGGTTGGGAAACAAGCCTTTGATCTGTTTCTCCTAGATAGCCCAGGGCGGACGATTAGACGATGCCTCGGGATGTAAGCGTCCTTGTAAGACCTAGCCCCTGCATTGACGGCCGAGATCAGCTCCCCCATTGCATGTCGGCCTAGCTACTCCCGATTGCATCTCTCCTCTGACTGGAGGAATTATTATGAACAGGTCTGGACGCCAACCTCCCAACTCGACGGAGGAAAGATCTTCGTTCTCTTTAGAGTTCCTTCGTTCTCAAAGATATTGATGCATTTGACTCATTGGCAATCTCTTAAGCAATAGGGCGAACTACCTCAACACCGATTGAAGTCCTTGAGTTGTGGAGTTATCATAAGTCCGAGTCCCTGCACGAGCTCCTCTCCTGTATATCGGCCCTCAACCCCCTCGGGTGAGACGGTTCCTCGTTGGAGTGATGTCGTAGTCTGTGATCTCTGTACGAGCTCCCCTCCTACAGACCGACTACTTGCCTCCCCGAGTCGACTCACACCACTCCAAGTGAGCCCGACTCTTGAGAGCTGTCGACTCCAACACGGTTCCTCGTTGGAGTGATGCCGTAGTCCGTGATCTTTGTACGAGCTCCCCTCCTGCAGATCGACTAGTTGCCTCCCCGAGTCGACTCACACCACTCCAGTTGAGCCCGGCTCCAGAGAGCTGTCGACTCCAACACGGTTCCTCGTTGGAGTGATGTCGTTGTCCGTGATCTCTGTACGAGCTCCCCTCCTGCAGACCGACTACTTGCCTCCCCGAGTCGACTCACACCACTCCAGTTGAGCCGACTCCTGAGAGTTGTCGACTCCAACACGGTTTCTCGTTGGAGTGATGTCGTAGTCCGTGATCTCTGTACGAGCTCCCCTCCTGCAGACCGACTACTTGCCTCCCCGAGTCGACTCACACCACTCCAGTTGAGCTCGGTTCTTGTGAGCTGTCGACACCAACAAAGTTCCTCGTTGGAGTGATGTCGTAGTCCGTGATCTCTGTGCGGGTTTCTCCCCTGCAGACCGACTACTAGCCACCCAAGTCGACTACTTCCCACCACTAGTTGAGCTTGGATCTTGCTGGGTGTCGACTGCTTTCCACCACCAGTTGAGCTCGGCTCCTGTGAGGTGTCGACTCTCCACCTTCAGTTGAGTTTCCTCCTGATTATGTGTCGACCATATTCTCCACCTCCAGTTGAGCTCGGCTCTTGTGAGGTGTCGACTCTCCACCTTCACTTGAGTTTCCCCCTGATTAGGTGTCGACCATATTCTCCACCTCCAGTTGAGCTCGGCTCCTGTGAGGTGTCGACTATCCACCTTCAGTTGAGTTTCCTCCCGATTAGGTGTCGACCATATTCTCCACCTCCAGTTGAGCTTGGCTCCTGTGAGGTGTCGACTCTCCACCTTCAGTTGAGTTTCCTCCTGATTAGGGTCGACCATATTCTCCACCTCCAGTTGAGCTCGGCTCTTCTGAGGTGTCGACTCTCCACTTTCAGTTGAGTTTCCTCCTGATTAGGTGTCGACCATATTCTCCACCTCCAGTTGAGCTCGGCTCCTGTGAGCTGTCGACTCCACCTTCAGTTGAGCTCGGCTCCTGTGAGCTGTCGACTCCACCTTCAGTTGAGCTCGGCTCCTGTGAGGTGTCGACTCCCCACCTCCAGTTGAGCTCGACTCTTGCGATGTGTCGACCTCTTTTCCACCACCAGTTGAGCTCGGCTCCTGTGAGGTGTCGACTCTCCACCACCAGTTGAGCTTGGCTCCTGCTAGGTGTCGACTATACTCTCCACCTCCAGTTGAGCTCGGCTCCTGTGAGGTGTCGACTCTCCACCACCAGTTGAGCTCGGCTCCTGCGAGGTATCGACCTCTTTTCCATCACCAGTTGAGCTCGGCTCCTGCGAGATATCGACCTCTTTTCCACCACCAGTTGAGCTCGACTCCTGTGAGGTGTCGACTCTCCACCACCAGTTAAGCTTGGCTCCTGCTAGGTGTCGACTATACTCTCCACCTCCAGTTGAGCTTGGCTCCTGTGAGGTGTCGACTCTCCACCACCAGTTGAGCTCGGCTCCTGCGAGGTGTCGACCTCTTCTCTCCGCCTCCAGTTGAGCTCGGCTCCTGCGAGGTGTCGACCTCTTCTCTCCGCCTCCAGTTGAGCTCGGCTCCTGTGAGGTGTCGGCCTCTTCTACAATTCAGTTGAACTTGGTTCCTATGAGGTATCAACCGTCTCTCTCCTTCCAGTTGAGCTCCACTCCTAGGAAGGACCTCTTGCAGTGCATCGTCTAGCGTCATCTCTCCGAACTACAGGTTCAACATTGTTTTTCCAAGCTCGTGTTGAGCTCGAAAAAAGCGGGGATTGTGTATAACCCGTAATTCATCGAGATCAGAAGTACCCAAAAAGACGGCTTTTCACAGACCATTGGGCGAGCTGTGGCGAGCTGTGGCGAGCAGAGGCGAGCTTGGGCGATTAGCCCTTGGAACTCGCTGCCAGTAGCTGGATACTCACCTACACCCCCCTCCCCCAGGATTTCAATATAAATAGCCCCCCAGAGGTATTAGAAAATGATCTTTGGAAGAGGTTGAGGTCCCCCAAAGTGGATACTCGCCAAGTCCATGTCTGTCTGGTACCTCACCCAGTTTTTTGGTTGCGGAGGGGAAGTTTCTCCCAAACTTCCGGGTATGTGATGGGACCTCCCTGTTGGAGCACTTAGGCTGTGCTTATAGATAGTTTTCTCTCTCTCGTGCTAGCCACTTGATCTGTAATGTCGGATCGTTAAATCAGTAACCTTAGACTGCCTTGATTCTATTTCTGAGGTTGAGAATTTTTCCTGGCTTCAACACACCCGATGAGTTCTTTCTTGTCTGGGACGATCACCATATTCTAGAGTCACGACTTCTAGTCTGTGTGCACAGTTTTCATTCAGGTGGTCGTCTTATACGCGATGACTTGTCGCACACACCTCCTCGTGAGCCCCCTGATGTGTTAAGTTCCCTGAGAGACATCTGGCTCGTTACGAGCTTGTGTTTGAGTATAATTGTCTCTCAAGATCATCTAAGCACTCGTCTCATACTAGATGAATATTTTTATATTCCACCGAAAGAACCTCCTGATAGGCCACCATATTTTAGAGACATCTCAGACATTATTAGATTTTCCTATAAGGGGTGTACCGTGTTTGTCGTGTTGTCTTTGCATCATTTGCATTATCTGCATGAGTTTGTTGAGCCTTTTACACGACATTTGCATGAGTTGCATGAGTCGGTCCGCCGACGGATAATAACGAGCAATGAAAACTGCAAAATCCATGTAGATAAGCGGAGGCGAGAACATATATTTAATGAAGGCGAGAAAGTATTGGTGCGAATTCATCCTGAGAGGCTCCCCTCGGTGCCTGCTAAAAGGCTAAGTGCCAGGCGAATGGGTCCTTACTCAATTATTAGTTGTATTGGGACAAACGCCTACCGGCTCGATATCTTGGCAAGTATGGGAGTTCATCCAGTGTTTAATGTTGAGGATCTGACGCCGCACTACGAGCCTCACGTGTATGTGGACCCGAATAGTGAAGATGCCCAGCCACCCCCACCCCCACTTTCGTTGTCTTACCACTCTCATACATCCCCCACATCTGATGGCCATTACAACCCATCCATTGTTGACACCCATCCACCTGGAAATTCGTCTTCTTTGGTTTCACCACTGGTACCACCGATCGCATCGGGCTCTACCCTTCGAGAGATGAGAGATGAGAGCATCACGAAAATCAGATCCCACCAGATTGTTCCCACCACAGATGAGCCGCGCCGTCGCTACTTGGTACATTGGCGGGGCCGCCTCGATGCAAATGACGCTTGGATACTTACAACAGATCTTGATCGATTCAACCCTGGGCTTCGACATCAGTACGACCGTCTCCATTCACCGGAGATGACAACTTTTCAGTCAGTGAGAATTGATTGGCGAGGACACCCTTCCGCCGACGACACTTGGACAACTTCCGGTGGACCTCTTCGAGTTGTACCTGACGATCAGCAAGAAAATTCTTATCCCAATTCATCGGGAGATGAATTCTTTCAAGCCGGGGAGATTGATGCAGAGCAGAAACGAGGACGCACTTTGGGACCGTTCGGGGCTGATTTGACAACTTTCCATATATGGCGTGCCCGGATCGACGATCGGACTCCGCGATTGATTCTGGAGCATCACCGCGAGTCAAAATCTTATATTACTTTATTTTTTTTTTGACTTTTATTTCATGTATTTTGAGGCATCTCCCGCCAGCCAATCATAGTCGTCGAATGAGATGCCTTAGTGCTTCTTTTATTATAAATAAGAGTGGTATGAGACTGAATTCAGACATTACAGATTTTGGAGAAGAGAAATCCCCAAATCTGGCAATCTCTCCACGGTGCTGATTCCGTGAAACCCTGGGTGACTACTCCTAGGCATGGTTATCAGGTTTGCGATCCGGATCGTAGCATCTTACGATCGTACGATCCAGATTGTTGAAGCCAAAAACTGGCCTCAACGAGAGTTCGGACCTTGGGGTGTAACCATCACCTACTTCTCCCAAACCCAGACCCCTTACTAGCAACAAAGAGCTAGGAACTGACCCTAAGCCTCAGCTGGGAGGTCCCTCCACTAACCCGGAAGCTCTCTGAGTGCTTTCCCTCCAAAGCCAATCGCTGGGCCAGGAGCACCTCAGAAAGCACTAGATGATTTGAGGGATTATCCCAAACTTACTTGCCTTCTGAGGAACTCTGTGGGTCTATTTATAGATCTTCAAAATCTGGTATGCTAAAAGCATACTTTTGCTGCCCTAAAATTACTAAAATGCCCCTGGGCTGGTCTGCTAATAGCCAAACTCCGCTGTTCTGAGGAGTTAAATGCAGTCCCAAGGGCATCCAGGTAATTTCACCCAAGGGCACCCAAGTAATTTCACCCAAGGGCACCCAGGTAATTTCACTCTTGGGGCATCCTTGGCGGAAGCCTTTTCACTGAACTTGCAGGCTTCCCGCTCGATAGGCGTGAGAGCGCCTACCCTGGGCAGGAGCGAAAAGACCAAAGGGAGCCGAGAGCGTTGAGTGGGAAAACCTCTCAACGCCAAAGCTTGGAAGGCGCCGAGTGCGTTGAGTGGAAAGACCTCACTCAACGTCAAAGCCTGGAAAACGCCGAGAGCGTTGAGTGAAAAGACCTCACTCAACGCTAAGGCCTGAGGCGCCGAGAGCGTTGAGTGGAAAGACCTCACTCAACGCCAATGCCTGAGGCGCCGAGAGCGTTGAGTGGAAAGACCTCACTCAACGCCAAGGCCTGAGGCGCCGAGAGCGTTGAGTGGAAAGACCTCACTCAACGCCAAGGTCTGAGGGGTTTGGGCGGAGAAGCATCACTCAATGCCAGCTCCATGGGATTCCGGCTTCTCCAAGCGCGACCCTTTGCGCACGCCTTGGGCGAGAACCCCTTCCGCCTATTCTTCTTGCCTGACCCAATTTGCCTAGTACCAGCCCAAGGCTAACTCAATCCCGGCCCAATGGGCATTCAGGTCCCATCCAACGAATATGGGGTTGTACACAATTCCCGCTCTTTGCGAACTAGCCACGCGCTCGAAAAGACACGTCCAACCCCAAATATTCGCTGATCACTTGCCGACCTGGCAGGGAATCTTTTGTGGTCCCCACCACAGTTCTATATATACACCGCCAATTTTGCCTTTCAGGCCATCTTTGTCGTCATTACTCTCTGCTTAGGCCGTGAAAATGCGTACCAAATGCGTCGAAAAACCCCTCTCGGAAGAACTTCAGGCCCGCCTTGCCACGGCCCAGGCGCGAGCCCGCGCCAACTGCGCCAAAGTCGCCCCATGGCTGGTGGGTAAGAGGCCAGCTGGCGAGAAATCAGCTGGCGAGAGGCCATCTGGCGAGAGCTCCCGCCCAAAGAAGAAAAGAAAGCCAATTCGGTTAGGCGGGATCACTCCACGGAGAACCGAGCCTCGCCTACCCCGACCCCTAACCACGACGAGAACCCCTCTTCCCTGCCGGAGGTACTTTTCTCGCCTCGCCCCTTGGCGTGAACTTTTGAAGAGTTGGAACGAGGCTGCGTACTGATGCATCGCTCTTCTCGCAGGGGACGGTGCCGAAAGACGTCGCCGACTCTCTTCCGGCGGATACCGAGACGACCCGCCCTCTCCACGAGGATCCGTCGTCCACCTCAGGGGCTGCCCTTCCGACTATCCCGACCGATCTCCCAAGCACTCCTGGTATTTCATCCTTTTGCTGGTGTGGCTTCCGCTTTAACTGATCTGCTTTTACCTTTCGCTGACCATGCTTCTCGTAGCGCCCGACCTTGGGAACTTGAGCCTCATTGACCCGAGGCCTAGGTCTTCCGCCCCCGAGGATCCCGTCAACCAAGCGGCTGACCCCGCTCCCGCGGCCGGAGGGGTCGTCGTTGAATCAATAGCTCCCGCGCTGGAGTCCCAGCCCCCGATAGCAAAGGGTGCCTTTGTCCCCTTACTGACGGAAGCCGTGATCTTAGAGCACAAGACGTTCCGCCCCGGGCGGGGCAAGCCGCTTCACCTGCTATTTGGAAAGAGTCCTGAGGGGCGGCTCGACTCTTCTCGCCAACCGTCGGCGAAAAGCCCCCGCCACACCTCAGGTATGCGGGAACCTACCATTTTCCCTTTCGCTCCTCCTATGATCTGACCAACTGCCCTCCAGGTCCAAAAGCGCAAGGGGCGGAGGTTGAAAAAGATGAAGATGAAGATGAAGAAGAGGAAGAAGAAGACGGGGAAGACTCGCCCCTTCCCTCTTCTGGCGAGATGGAGAACTTTCTTGAGGCCTCCGGGAGTGGTAAGGCGCGGCGGCAGAGGATTGCGTTGGTCCTGTCAAAGCTTGCGCGGCGGCAACGAGGCAACTCAGCGGTGGTGAAGAGAAACTACGAGATGATGGAGCGGCGGCTGGCGATCGTCGAGCGGGACCGCGCCTACCTCATTGGCGGGGCGGGATCCCAAGACATGTTTTCCGCCGAGACCTCCCCTGGAAGATACGCTGCGCGGGTTCGAGATCAGCTCCGCCTGGCCAACCGGGGGCTGTCTTCCTTGTCGGCCTTCTTCGATCCGCGAGTGCCTCCGAGGTCTGGCAGACGAGGACGGGGTCGTTGGCGGTGGGAGCCGTACTGAGCCCGGTAGGGCTAGCCTCTTCTTTACCCACCCCCTTAGCCTACCCTTCCCGCCTTGTACCTTCTGCGCCTCACAAGAGTAAAGACAGTTATTAATTTATTATCATTGCTTATTTTGTGACCCTCGCCTGGCGAGGACCCCTTTATGTCTGTGCTTTTTTCTGTCTGTGTTTTATGCTTTCTCATCTAATGCCTTGCGAATGCTTGACTCTTGCGCCCTGTTTAATACTTCTCGCACGCTGCGAACGCTTACCTCCTCCCTAGCCCTGCCTGGAGGTTCCCGCTTCCCGCAGGTCCATGGCGAGCCGACGAGGCAGGGTGGAGATCGAGGAGTCAGAACATCGGAATTTGCTAACTTGTTGATCGTCCCCTCGCCGTATTTTAGAAAAAATCTCATAATTACCACATCTTCTATAAATAGGCCGATCCACCTACCACATTTATTTCTCTGCATTTACTTCTTTGATTCCAAGCCCTCGTTTTCCTCCCGACTGCTCTCGCCGATCTCTGCAACGCAAAAGCTCTCCCCTCTCCAATCTTTTCCCCCCTCTCGCCTTCTCTTCGAAATGCCTGGCGAGGGCGAAGGCCGCTCCAAGTGCGCGCAGACTTTCCTTGACCACACCTTCCCCTCCTGCCGGCTCACGCAGGTCGAGTTCCTTACGGTCGCCGAAAACTTCATCTCGTCAGGGTTCGTCGCGCAGAAGCCTGGAAACGACGACATGGTTAACCTCGGGCCGGAGGGGGAGCTCGTCATCCCCTTGGAGCACTTCAAGGTGGGCTTCCTCCCCCCCTCTGGCCAAAGGTGCGCCAGGCCTTGCGCTATTATGGGGTAGTGCCGCCCAACTCAATCCTAACTCCATCGCCCTCCTGGTGGCTTTCGCCTGTTATATGCGGGCGGAAAGGATCGAGTTCAACCTATCGATTTTCCGGAAGCTGTTCAACTTCCGGGCCAAGAAAGGGTCAGTCTTCCTTTCTGGACAGTCGGTGAAGACGGCGGGTCTCGCCAACAAACATCATCACTTCGTGAAGAGGTTCGTCTTCGTCTCAGGGTCCTTCGAAAAATCCCTCTCGCGCCTATTCAATTCGACGACGCGACCTATAAGCCTCCCACTCTCGGGGAGCGAGAGGGCGCCCTCGTCGAGTTCTTTGGGTCGAAGGCTTTCGACGTCCCCTTCCTCCAGCGAGACGTGGATTTCCTCCTACCGGTACCCCCCGACGATGGTAATACTTCAGACTAAACTTGCAACCTTTCCGTTTTGAGGCATATGGCTAATTAACTCTGGGTCTCGCAGGTGAACGAGAAATCCCTCTCCACCAACCTTTTGACGAGACCAGGGCACTCGCCGACCCCTTGGCTCTCGCCAAGTCTGCCGCCGCCGCTTGCAGGGAGGAACCAAGATCCTCTTCCGCACCAAGTGTCCAGAAGCGGAAGCAGAGCTCCTCCTGCCGCCCCACCCAAAAAATCAAAACCTTCAGCAGCGGACAAGGGAAAATCCATTGCGCTAGCTTCCGCCGAGATCCCATCAGTTGCAGGCGAGGCGGGTGCCGCCCGGCCTGCCGCGGAGACCCCTGCCGAGACTTCACTCAAGCCGGTGCCGAAAGGGCATCGGAATTTTGGCTTCTGCGAGAGGTATCTGGATGCGGAGGGCCAACCCTTGATCCAGTGGGACCATACCACTAACCGCATCGCGGTTTCCACACTTCTCCCCTCCTGGAGGGAGCGGAACCCAAGCACCGGTGATGCCTTCGCGCTGGGTTACGAGCTCTATGCTCGGGAGGACGCCGACACACTCGATCAGACGACTACCCGGGCCCTCGTATACGCCGCCGCCCAGGCCCAACTTCGCGCGGTACATCTCTCGCACATGGTTGGGCGCCGCACCCTCACCATCGAGCGCAACCTCGCCGATATGCTCAAGTCAAAGGATGTCGCTGCGGCCGAAGTGGTCGCCCTGAAGGCCGACTTGACGACCTCCCAACAACTTCTCTCCTCTCGCTCGGCTGCCGAGGTAAGCGGGACCCTTCAAAATTTCTCATCCTCTTAGTATATATATTTTTCGCTTAACCGGACCGCCTCACAGGATTCCGCGCAAGCCGAACTGTCTCGCGCGAAGGTGGCCGGCGTCGAGTGCGAGAATCATCTGCTGTAGGCTGAGGTGAAGCGCTTGGAGGAAGCCCTGGCCCTGGCCCGGCCGTCGCTGGAGGAGAGAGTCGAGCGCCGTCATTTTTCCGCGTACGAGATCGACGTGATAGTTCAGGAGAATGCGCAGGCCACTGCCAAGATGGTCATCGAGGTATTGCGGGAGTCAGTGCTTTTGAATGAAGGAGGCGAGACCCTCACGGCGCGAGGGATCTTGCCCTATTTGTTCGAGCCCATCCTCAAACCTGCGGGAGAGGACAGTTCTCCAAACAATGATGCGACGAAGCTTGTCTTGGACGAGGAATCTGGCGGCAGCTCGCCCGGCGAGTCCTCCGGCTACTCCTCTAGCGGGACCTCAGGCGAGATCTCCTGCGGGCCATGCCCAATTGCCTCCACATTTTGTTTCTTCATTGTAATCTTACCTTTAATTTTGTAAACTCATGAACTTGTTTTTTGTAACTTTTGTAAGGGGCGAGATTCCCCAACCGATGCTACCACTTTCATGTTGTTTCTGAAGACCTGCCTTTTCGCTGGAATGTTTATTACTGTTTGCTCGAACCCTAGGATCTTAGGTGATGACCGCCACCCGCTCAAAGAGTTGGCCAAGCGGAACCTGCCGGAAGGGACCTGCCGAGAGTCCTGCCAAAAGAGGCCGTGTCGAGAACCCTGCCAAGAGGTGCTTGCCGGGATTCTAGGCGGGAGGGCTATGGTGAGAGCCCAGCCGTGAGGGTTATGCCAAGAGCCCTGTCGGGACCCCTGCCGAGAGGGTTATGCCGAGGGCCCTGCTAAGAGGGGTCTGGTTATCCCATCTTTACTTAGGACTTGGTGTTACCTGTTTGGAAACTTATCATCAAGAGTTTCATGACTCCATCGTGATTCCAACAGTCCTATCTGCTTGGTGCGAGCCTAGTCATCGGGTTGACCTGGGATCACTTAACAACAAATCCCCTTTTCCCTTCTCCCCCCCAGGAGATCCCACGGTCCTGTCAGCTAGTGAAAGCCTGACATCGGTCTGCTTGGGGTCTTGTAAGATACCACAATCTTTTCTCCATTTCCTTCCCCCCCAGACGAGCCTACAGACCTGCCAAGCTAGTGAGAGCCTGGACAACGGGTCTACCCGGGGCCGAGTGCGCCTTCCAGCCCTGCCAGCTAATGAGAGCCTGAGCAGCGGGATCCTCTCGGGGTCTTACAAATTTCCATCTCTTTTTCCTTTCCTCCCAGGCGAGCCTACGGACCTGCCAGCTAGTGAGAGCCTGGACAGCGGGTCTACCCGGGGCCGAGTGCGCCTTCCAGCCCTGCCAGCTAATGAGAGCCTGAGCAGCGGGATCCTCTCGGGGTCTTCCCTTACTCCCCAGGCGAGCCCTACGGACCTGCTAGCTAGTGAGAGCCTGGACAGCGGGTCTACTAGGGGCCGAGTGCGCCTTCCAGCCCTGCCAGCTAATGAGAGCCTGAGCAGCGGGATCCTCTCGGGGTCTTCCCTTACCCCCAAGCGAGCCTACAGACCTGTCAGCTAGTGAGAGCCTAGACAGCTTGTCTACCCGGGGCCGAGTGCGCCTTCCAGCCCTGCCAGCTAATGAGAGCCTGAGCAGCGGGATCCTCTCGGGGTCTTACAAATTTCCATCTCCTTTTCCTTTCCCCCCAGACGAGCCTACAGACCTGACAGCTAGTGAGAGCCTTGGACAGCGGGTCTACCCGGGGCCGAGTGCGCCTTCCAGCCCTGCCAACTAATGAGAGCCTGAGCAGCAGGATCCTCTCGGTGTCTTACAAATTTCCATCTCCTTTTCCTTTCCCCCCAGCTCAATGACGTAGTCAGCCAAGAAGTCTGCCACCGCCCGTGCCTTGATGGAGAGCCTCGGCATGAAGGAAACATCAAACTCGCTAAGCTCAATGGACCACTTGGCCAACCGCCTTGAGTGTTCGACCCCCTCAAAGATCTTGCGCAATGGATGATCGGTCACCACCTTGATTGAGTGAGCTTGAAAGTATGGCCTGAGCTTCCTGGCTGAGACGATCAGAGCGAAAGCCAACTTCTCTAGGATGGGGTAGCGGAGTTCCGCCTTCTTCAAGATTCTGCTGACGTAGTAGATGGGGAGCTGTTTCTTCCCTTCCTCCCTTACCAAAACAGAACTCACCGCCTTTGCCCCTACCCCAAGGTACAAGGCTAGATCCTCCCCTTCCTTCGGGCTCTGCAGGAGCGATGCTTGGGATAGTTGAGCCTTGAGTGCCCGGAAATCCTCCTCACATTCCTCCGTCCACTCAAACTGTTTGTTCCCCCGAAGCATTTTGAAGAAGGGTGAGCACTTCTCCCCAGCACGGGAGAGAAACCGACTCAGCCCGACCAGCTTACCCGTCAAGCGCTGAACTTTCTTGGCATTACGAGGCGATTCCAATTCTACGATGACCTTCACCTTATCCGGGTTAGGCTCAACCCCCGCCGGGGTTAGAAGGTGTCCGAGGAACTTGCCTCGGCTTGCCCCGAAGACACACTTCTGGGGGTTTAACCTCAACTTGAACTTTCGCAGGGTTGCGAACGTCTCCTCTAGATCAAGTAGGTGTGAACCCACACCTCCGCTCTTTACCATAAGGTCATCTACATAGACCTCCAGGTTCCTACCCCTCTGATTTTTAAACACCCGATCCATCATTCGCTGGTACGTTGCTCCCGCGTTCCTTAGCCCGAAGGGCATCATTTTATAGCTGAAACATCCCTCCCTCGTGATGAAAGAGACATCCTTGACGTCAGGGGATGTATGCGGATCTGGTGATAACCTGAAAAAGCATCCAAAAAACTCATAATAGAAAAACCGACGGCTGAATCAACCAGCGCGTCGATCCGAGGCAGGGGGTAGCAATCCTTAGGGCATGATTTATTCAATAAAGAGAAATCTACACACATGCGCTACTTCCCATCACCCTTCTTTACCATTACCACATTGGAGACCCAGTCTGGGTACTGGATCTTCGAGATGAAACCTGCATCGAGAAGCTTCTTAACCTCCTCGCGGATGGGATCCTCCAGCTTAGTGGCGATGGTCCTCATCTTCTGGCGAATGGGACGCATCTTGGGATCCAGGTTTAGGCGGTGGCAAGCCACATCAGTGTCGATGCCCGGCATGTCCGCCGCGCTCCAGGCAAAGATGTCAACATTCTTTTGGATGCACTCCCGCATCCTTGCCTTGGTTTTTTGGGCGCAAGCCTCCGCTGATCCTTATCCTCTCCGTCTTCCCTGCCCTGCTGATGACCTCCATCTCCACGACTTCTTCTGCCGGCTCCAGCCGGGCCTGATCCCTGCCGGCTCTTTCCTCGTCTTCTCCCAATTCCTCCTCACCTTCTTCCCTCTCAACCTCCATCGCCTCCAATAAGCCTTCCCCGACAACTCCACTTCTTCACCCCTCTAGGTCTCACTCCCAGCTTCTCCCTCTTCCCCTTGCTCCCATGCAGTTTTCTCTCCAGCCTTACCTAGGCTCATCATTCTCTCTCCTCAACCTCCTCTTCGGCCTTCTCACCAGCCTCACCTAGGCTAACCACTCCTTCCCCCGCTACCTTCCCGCCAGCCTTTCCTAGGCTCATTTCTCCTTCCTCCGCGGCTTCTTCCTCTCTCGCCAACTCCTCCAGCTCCTTTGCCTCTGCCATCCAGGAAACGGTATTGACGGCAGTCACGTAGCACTGCCTCGCCACCTTCAGATCCCCCCTGATCCTGACCTGCACTCCTCCACTACTGAACTTTAGGACTGATGAAACGAGGGGGGGGGACGCAACGAAAGGCGCTGATAAGAGGCCGCCCAAAGATTGCGTTATAGCTGCTCGGAGCGTCAACGATGACAAACCGACAGTTCCTCGCCCCCCCCCCCCCCCCACAACGTCACATGCAGCCCTACCCCTCCTTCAACTTCCTTCCGCTCCCGCTCCCCCGAGAATTCAAACAACGGTCCATCCGAGGCTAGAACCCTCCGAGCCTCCACCTTCGTCTCGTCGAAGGCCTTCTTGAAGATCACATTTACAGAGCTCCCGTTGTCCACCAAAATCCGGGAGACCGTGAAATTCTCTACCGCCGTCTGGATCACCAAGGCGTCGCAGAACGAGTCTTCATAGTCTGGCATATCCTTTGATGAGAAGGTGATCCTCTCCTTCTCCTGGGGGGGGGGGGTCTAGGAGGTCGAGGCGACACTCCTTCGAGACATGGTCTGGAAGCTCCCTTTACGGGTGACCTCAATTCCCACTCCCTCATGGATCACCCAGATCCCTCCTCGGGCCCCCCACATCCGCTCGGTCTTCGCATCTGTCCTCTCCTCTTCCCCGCTGAACTTCTTCAACCCTCACGGGCGGCTGCTGCTGAACTTGCCCCTGACCCCTCTCATCTCCAAAAACTCTGGGCAGGTGGCCGTTGCATGACCCACTTCTCGGTGGAAGTCGCAAAAGGGCAACTCCACCCTGCCTTCTCTCCTCCTAGCTCCTCCCCGAGCTCCTCTCCTTCCTCCTCTTCTCCTCACGATCTCCATGGCTTCCTACTGCGTCGGGAGGGGGCCCCTCTGCCCTTGCCTTCAGGCCGGCTGGTTGAACCTCCTTTGCTCGCGGAAGTTGTCTCCACCTTGCCATCCTCCCCCCTGCCCGTGGGGGTGACCTTCTTAGGGCCTCCAGCCCAACCGATTGTTTGGCTCCTTGCGCCCCCACCCCTGGGGCTGCCCCTGACCTCTGGGCTCTTCCCTTCTCCTCTCTTCCCTTTGCTCCCTCTGCTCTCTCTGCCTCCCGACTCCCGGCTATCCTTCACCTCTTCCTCCGCCAACTTGGCCTGCTTCTTTGCAAACGCCGGATCGGCCGCCTCGATCTCGATCTCCTTTGCTGCCCTCTCCATCAGTTCCTCAAAGGAGAGGGGGGGGGGAACTCTCTTCAACTCCATGCTGAAGAAGCTTGACCTCAACCCAAGGGTGAAGGCGAGCATCACGGTGTACCCGGGCATCTCCTGGACCTGCAGAATCTCCTCCTGGAACCTATCCACATAGCGTCCTAGCGTTTCCTCCGACTCTGCTTGATGGCAAACAGGCACTCCACTGACTTCTTCCTCTTCTTGGATGTCGAGAACCTCAACAAGAACCCTCAGTGCAAATCTTCAAAGCAGTAGATTGAACTCGCAGGCAACTGGTGGAACCAGTCCCTCGCCTTCTCCTTCAACGTGATGGCAAAGAGCCTACACTTGAAGGCGCCTGACATTTGCCTGATGGAGACGACATCTTCGAACCACTGCACATGCTGCGTGGGGTCGTCCCTGCCTGTGTAGTATGACATGTCTGGCTCTCAGAACCCGTCTGGAATAGGAGTCGAGATGATAAGCTCACTAAAAGGGCTCCCGCCCACAGCCTGTCGAGAAGGCTCCTCCCGCTGCCTCGGCTCGCTAGCCCTATCAGCGCTGGCCTGCCCGGGGAACAGCTCCCGCCCGGCAAGATCCCTCTCGGCAACCTCCGCCGGAATCTCCTTCCCGGGGCGCTGCCCGGGAGCGTTCTCGCCCAATGAAGGGGACGCGACCACCGGAGCTGACGACGTCGCCCATTCGCCTCTCGCCGAGAAGGCCAAGTGGATTGTCTGCAAGACTTCCCGCCTGAAGTCCTCCAACATTCCCAGAGTCACCCCGCTTCCCCGAGAGGGGGGAACTTCCTGAACCAGGTCCTTCACCCTCATCTCCAGCCATGAGACTTAGCTTGAGATTTTCTTGCACCAGCTACGGTCCACGCTCACCGCACCAGAAATGTTGAAGCCAAAAACTGGCCTCAACGAGAGTTCGGACCTTGGGTGTAACCAGCACCTACTTCTCCAAAACCCAGACCCCTGACTAGTAACAAAGAGCTAGGAATTGACCCTAAGCCTCAGATGGGAGGTCCCTCCACTAACCCGGAAGCTCCCTGAGTGCTTCCCCTCCAAAGCCAATCACTGGGCCAGGAGCATCTCAGAAAGCACTAGATGATTTGAGAGATTATCCCAAACTTGCCTTCTGAGGAACTCTGTGGGTCTATTTATAGATCTTCAAAATCTGGTCTGCTAAAAACATACTTTTGCTGCCCTAAAATTACTAAAATTGCCCTGGGCTGGTCTGCTAATAGCCAAACTCCGCTGTTTTGAGGAGCAAAATGCAGTCCCAAGGGCATCCAGGTAATTTCACCCAAGGGCACCCAGGTAATTTCACCCAAGGGCACCTAGGTAATTTCACTCTTGGGGCACCCTTGCGGAAGCATTTTCACTGAACTTGCAGGCTTCCCGCTCGATAGGCGCGATAGCCTTCCCGCCTACCCTGGGCGGGAGCGAAAAGACCAAAGGGCGCCGAGAGCGTTGAGTGGGAAGACCTCACTCAACGCCAAAGCCTGGAAGGCGCCAAGAGCGTTGAGTGGAAAGATCTCACTCAACGCCAACGCCTGGAAAGCGCCGAGAGCGTTGAGTGGAAAGACCTCACTCAACGCCAAGGCCTGAGGCGCCGAGAGCGTTGAGTGGAAAGACCTCACTCAACGCCAAGGCTTGAGGCGCCGAGAGCGTTGAGTAAAAAGACCTCACTCAACGTCAAGGCCTGAGGCGGTGAGAGCGTTGACTGGAAAGACCTCACTCAACGCCAAGGCCTGAGGGGTTTGGGAGGAGAAGCATTACTCAATGCCAGCTCCATGGGATTCCGGCTTCTCCAAGCGCGACCCTTTGTGCATGCCTTGGGCGAGAACCCCTTCCGCCTATTCTTCTTGCCTGACCCAATTTGCCTAGTACCAGCCCAAGGCTAACTCAATCACGACCCAATGGGCATTCAGGTCCCACCCAGCAAATATGGGGTTGTACACAGATTTTGTAAATTGATCAGGATCTTACCTAGGATCTAAATCGACACATCTACGATTGGGATCACGATCCTGATCTTAGGATCTTTAGGATCGCGATCCTTGACCAGATTCTACCTGTCTAGCCAAAGGTAATTATAAACATGTCTAACCCTATTCCGACCCATTCAACCGACCCAACGCCCATAACCCATTGTTTAACTTTATCCCAATCCCGCCTCTTACTCCATCACAAAATCATATCATGTTGCTTTACCGTATCCTAAGTTTTGATTGCTGACTGCAAACTGAGGCCAAGAGCGGCTTCTTCAGTCGCTTCCAGTTCAGATTTGTTTTTATTGTTAGTAAACTTTTAGTGTCTTATATGAAACTGAAATTGAACTGATATGATATTATCTTTTTGATTTAATTATTCAAAAATATATATATTTATTTACATACTACTCAATTTATTGATTTTTTTTGTTACTTGAGCATGAAATTTAATGATACAAAATTCAATTTTATTTTTTAGTCTTAATTTATGAATGTTGTAAGATCTTGCGATCCTCAATCCGATTCTACGATCCGATCCAACCTCAAAACGATCCTACCTACGATCTCGATCCTAACAACTTTGCTCCTAGGCGCTCAAACTCCTCCCCAATGTACTACTCATTCATAGCCTTCTTCCCCCTCCAAAACCCTCATCCGCAGCCCTTACAACCCCCAAAATCCAACCCACCATTTGGTGTCCAAAAAATTAGCGCCCCTCCTCTTCCAATCAGCTCTACTGTTTAAAAATCAAAATCACTGTTCATTTATATAGTTACCGCTGTGTTTCCAGGCCCCTCCTCCTCTTCCAATCAAACCGTCGACCTCCCTATGGCAATCCACACCCCTAGCCGATCACTCCTCCCCTCCCAAAAGCCTCCACCGTCTCCCCTTCTAGCAACTCTAGCCACTACCCCCTTTTCCGCCTCAACATCCTTTGCCGCCAATTCCAAGATCAGTCTAGATTTGGAAATTTCAGCCCGGATCCGCTTTCCTCTTCACCCGTTTGCCACCAAACACCGGATCCGCCACCAAACACCGGATCCATTCATCCCTTGCCTGAATCTACTCCCACGTGGCCGAATCTATCAATTTTCGGCCCAATCTCGCCATCCACCGCCGAGGACTGCCACCACCATTATTTCCACGCCGCCGGTTCCACTTACGATCGTCGATCTACGTATCCGGCTCCAGAATCTTCATTGTCTTGGTCAACCCACTATTTTGTGAGATTTTGTTGTACTGGATTATTATTTTCAGCATATTTATCTTTGATTGGGTCTTGTACTTGTTTTGAATATCTTGCATGGTAGTTGTTTGTTAGATTATTATTGTGATTTGCAGGGTCTATTCGCCGCGCGTTCCTGCTTTGGCCCTCCACGCGGATGAAAGTCTAAGCTTGCTTCGCTTAATTAAATTATTTTGTCTTGCATTGAATTGTTTGTGTGTGATGATTTTAATTTATTATTTAATTTGTGATCTAGCCGTCGGATTTGCATAACATGTAGGGTTAGGTTGCAGATTTTCCGTCGCCTATAGAATCGTCCTGCGTCACTTACCATCATCTGTTCACCTACTAGAAAGATCCATTCTCGCCTATGTTTATCTGCATGTTCCTTATAGTATTCATTGCTTCAATTAATTTTACGCGTGACTGATTTACGTAACCCATGCAAATGGACGAACAAATGACTCAACACACTCATGCAGATTGTGCAACCCCGTGTTCGCCGAGTGGACGAACCAGAGCGACTCCACAGTTCCAAGCAAGCGACGAGCACCTAGAGAAGCGAGTGTTCAGGAACTCGCGATCAAGGAGGGCGAGTGCCGGTTTCTTTAGGAACTCGCCACTCAGTGGAGGCGGGTGAGTGCCGATTTCTTTAGTCATTCGCCACTCCGTGGAGATTGGCGAGTGCCAGTTTCATTAGGCACTCGCCACTCTAGAGTAGCGGGCGAGTGCAAGTTTCATCAGGCACTTGCCACTCAAGAGAAGCGGGCGAGTGCTGGTTTCATCTGGTACTCACCAACCCAGGCTGGTGCTCGTTGGCGAAGGCACTCGCCGTCCAGGAACAGTCGCCATGCAATATTATATTTATTTTTATTTTGTCTTGTTAGTCATTCCAAACAACGAGATTTGGTTATTGGCAGGCCAATTTGAGGTGCGCTTAGCAAAACCGAAAAGACGGGATCGCGCTATTGGCAGGCCTTGCTAGAAAAACTATAAATAGACCCTGAAGGGCACCTTAGAAACGATGTAGTTTCTTTTGGCTTCCTCTTCCTCAAGTTGTTTTTGGCTAGCTTCGAAGGCTCTCCAAGGTCAACTTCAGTTTTGGTTTGGGAGGGGAAGCGCTCAAAGATCTTCCGGGTGTGTGGTGCGTCCTCTGTGTTGTAGCCAGAGTCTGTGTCAAGTTTTAAGTCTTCAGCCTAACTTCCTTTATCAGGAGAAGTAGATGCGGGTTGCCCCCCTTTTTTTGGGTCCGAACTCCTCGTTGGGCCGAATCTCAATTCCAACACAGATAATGCAAATGATGCAAATAAAACACGATAGACAGAACACACTCACTATGGGGTATTTTGACAATGACCTGGAAATCTACAAAATGAGGCGGCCTATCAGGAGGCTCTCTTGGTGGAGTGTAGAAAAATTCATTTAATGTGTGATGAGTGTCCAGGTGACCGTGTGAGACATCAACACTCAAATACGTGCTCGTAAAGAGCCAAATATCTCTCAGAGAATGTGACACATCAAGGGGCTCACCAGGTGGTATGTATGAAAAGTCATCACGAATGCGACGACCGCCTGATTGAAAATCATAAACACCGATTAGAAGACGTGACTGTAGAGTGTGGTGAGTGTCCCTGGAAAGAAAGAACTCGTCTGGTGGGTCAGCAGGTGGTGTGTCCCAAAACTCATCGAGAGTGCGATGTGTCACAAGATAGGACCCCAAAGTATTAGGGGTATGCAGTATGCTCACGTTTACTTGAGGAAAGCCCTAAATACTTAATGCTCCACTCCATATTCATCCTCTGGGGCAAGGTCATGGACGATAATGGAAAAAACATCGATAACTTGATGCCCATACATGAGTGGCTCACCTAATTCTCAACCTCACTAGGATGTGACGGCTCATTAGGAGGCTCAATAGGGGGTCATAGAACTCGTCACTAGGGTCGTGTTCCTTCAGATGAGTACCATCGTAAGGGGTAGTGTTCCCGTGAATGGGTGAAATAACCACTACGAGATCAACACCAGGCTCGGGGCTCTCGGTCGTGGTGAGTGTCCCTGAAAAGAAAGAACTGGTCTGGTCGATCAGTAGGTGGTGTGTCCCAAAACTCATCGAGAGTGCGATGTGTCACAAGATAGGATCCCAAAATATCAGGGGTATGCTCACGTTTACTTGAGGAAAGCCCTAAATACTTACCACTCCATATCCATCCTCTGGGGCAAGGTCATGGACGATAATGGAAGAGACGTCAATAAATTGATGCTCATACATTAGTGATTCACCTGATTCTCGTCCTCACTAGGATGTGACGGCTCATCAAGAGGCTCAACAGGGGGCTCGTCATAGAACTCGTCACTAGGGTCATGTTCCTCCAGATGAGTACCATTGTAAGGGGTAGTGTTCCTCTGGGGCTGAATGTATGAGTTCATTAGTGTTCCTTTGGGGTATTTCACTAATGTATGAGCATCAATTTATTGATGTAGTAGTGTTCACCTGATCTCGTAGTGTCATGTTCCTCTGGGGCAAGGTAGTGTTGATCTCGTAGTGGCCATGCAGGTAGTATGCCAAGTAGTGATCGGGGGGAAGTCCTGGGACAAGGGTGACCAGCTCAATAAACGTATCAACGTACGAGTCAATGGAGCCGGTTTGGCGGACTCCGCAAAGACGCTCGGCCATGGAACTGGAGTAACGGTGGTCGTACTGCTGAATGAGGGCCTCTGTGAGGGCCATCCACGTGAGGCCAGGAGAGGCTTGGCGGAGCCAGTGGACCCAATGGTGGGCGGACCCTTCCATGCTGACGATTGCTGTGGAGACCTGCTGCGCTGGAGGAGTCTGGTGAATATCAAAAAACTGTTCGGCGCGGGCAATCCACCCAAGTGGGTCAGTCCCGTTAAATGTGGGAATGTCGAGACGTGGGAGCTGTGGAGGGAATCCCGTCAAAGTGGGATATACGGGGGCCACTGTGCTAGGGGATCCCAAGGCGGAAGCCGTAGTCGGCCCGAAGTTCTGGTCGAGTTGCAGGTTGTGAAGTATGGTCATAATGGAGGTCAACTGCTCGACCTGGGCCTCGAGACGCGAGTTGATGGTGGTGAGGGCTTGTTTGTGGGCTTCCATGCGAGATTCCATCCGGCTTTTTTGCATAAGAAAGAGTGCACAAGAACTGGAGGTCGGTAGGAGAGCATCAGAGTTGGCAGAGGGGATAGCTGTCGGACGAGCCCGAAGGTAGAGGTGGATGGTTGCGGACTGGCTGCAGAAGGGATCTGGTGCAGCAGTTGACTGACAACGGGGAGTCGGACCGTGGCTGACGAAGCGAAAGACCGGATCTGGCGGAAGGACTTAAAGGAGTCAGGCGAACGCCCAAATCTGGTCTGTAGCAGGCGGAACAACGTCCAGGAAGGCTCAATCGGGCGGAAGAAGAGGCAGAAACCTGAGACCTGGCGAAAGAAGTAGGCTCGATCGTCGGGTAGTCGCGATCGGCAGGAGCGGCTCGTGCAGGTCGGATGCGGGCAACGATGCACGGCACGGTCAGACAACCACGTTGCGGTGCAGATGGGAGACGAATGGCCGGACGCTGTCGATCGTCGCTGGAGGAACTCGAACAGATGTGACGCCCGATTGAAACGGAAGAAACCTGGCGGCAGGATGCGGGCGGGGCGGCTAGGTTGGACCAATGGTACGAGTAGGAGAAAATATTTCACTAGATGAAAGCACCGGATACAACCACAAGGTATACTCGTGCCCTTCTTCTGGAGGCTGGTTCCTCCAAGAAGCCTATCTCCAAGAGGAGACCCAAAACCCTAATAACATAAGATGAGGAAAACTCTCCCATACCACCTCCTTATATAGGGAGGAGGGGCTCACAACAATAAACAGAAAAAAGACAAGATAAAAGCAGTTACGCGCACATGCGTAACAGTTGCTCCCTAAGGATTTCGTCTTGTTCCCTCCTCCTTCCTCTTCTTCACCTCCGCCGGCCCTCCCCCTTGCCGAATTTCTCTTGGGATCGTACCAAAAGGGAATTTCAAAAAAGTGCATTTGTTTATATCAAGATTCATCCTTAATAGACAAAGTAGCATCAGAACAGGCTCCTATACTAAGTTCTCTCCAAATTTCTGTAGTTCGTTTGAGATAATTCAGAAGATCAATATAGGGGCTTATAAGCTGGACCTCTCATCTTCATCAAAGACCTGCAACATATCTTACCATAATGCCATCCAGTTGACCCCTTGTGAGATTGGTCATGCTTCACCTCTTCACATTCGCTATGTTTTAAATTCAACCAAAGTAGCAGCCGTGGACATGGGTTTTGCAGCTCGGGAAACTCTTTTAATCTCCTTAAACAACACTTAATCAAGGCACAAAGCAGGATGAATCAATTGACTGTTAAGAAGATCAAGGAAAGGGAATTTCAAAAAAGAGCATTTGTTTATGTCATGATTTATTTTTAATAGACAAAAGTAGCATCTGACTTTAATAGACAAAGTAGCATCTGAACAAGCTCCTATACCAAGTTCTCTCCAAATTCCTGTAGCTCTTTTGAGATAATTTAGAAGATCAGTGTAGGGGCTTTGTTGCAAAGTATAAACTTTGTCTGTCACAAGTGAGAGAATGAACACGTGATTGCATTAACTGAAATGAGCAGAGGATACAATCCGGAGCAGGCTCCGACCAAGCTCAAGGAGGTTGAGTCCTCCAAAAACCTTCTCTTCAAACGAGGCGTAATTTTTCCATCCAAGCTCCGTTCCGAAATCTACGTCCGGGTTTTTCTTATCTTGCAGCGTAGAGGAAGGAACAGTGATGATCCAATTGCCTGGCATGGAGGATAAATTTTGATCTCCTAGGAGATCATATTTGATCTCCTAGGAGATCATATTTAATCTCCTGGTTTGATCTCCTGGAGATCATATTTGATCTCCTGGAGATCACCCGGAGTCCAGAGCTGGATGGAAAAATCGCGCCCAAATGAGAGCCCAAAAGAACTAGAGCATCTAAGCCTCGTCAACACAGTTGCTACTTGTAAGTACTCGTCAGCAGTTGCTTGCAGTTTTTTGTATGTACCTATATTAAACACTGTTTTGTAATCACAGGATTGTAACCATGGGCCTATATATTGCCTGTTGTGTGCTAATAAAGGTATCCAATATTTTGTTGTTTTTTCCTCTCTCTCAATCTATCTCCTTAGTTTGGTTCTCTTCTCATTTGAAGACACCTTAAAACTCTCATTCAGATTCACGCCTTAGAGAATCTTTCTTGTTCAAATTAACTGATACAAATTGTTAGAATTGTATCAAAATCGAACTACAAATGCGACTACTTAGATGTTACACAAGGCTTAAAGTCAAATCTCACTTCCATTGGGCTGCTTGATGAATATGGTTATAATTTCACATTCGGTAAAGTCTAAGAGTGGTATATTCTATGATAAGTGGTTGTGTTCTATGAGCGCGCTATCCTCTTTTTCTTTCAAGAAAGTGAGTCAGCGTAGCGAAGCATATACGTGAGATAAGTTAGCAGCGTCAGAAGCCGTTTTTGAAAGTCCCCAAAAACAAAAGAAAAAAGCATACCATCATTCATGCCAGTGTCTCTCACATATGATTGATTGAATGAAGTGGCTGGCGTGGCGAGAAAAAGAAGTGTTGGTCCCATGCACCATGTCTGCTGCCTGCTCTTGCCTATCTTGACCAAAGCCACCCTCGGTTTGTTTGCATGTAGGAGGTTCAGAACTCTGCTGAGATCAATAGAAACTCAGATTCTGTAGTGATCGCTTCCTTTCTGAAAGGCTTATGGGAGGAGGTTGCTTCGGTATATGGGAGGTAGGCCAATCCCCTTCTTTCTAAACCACTGAAGGAAGAGGGCCATTTGTCCTCTTCGTCGCTATCACGACTCCTTGTGTTGAAAGTAATCAAAGGAGATGTGATGATGGCCTGTGGGCTAACAAATGGAATCTTGTACATGATCTCCAGTACCTGTATAATGTGAGCATCTATGGAACAAACAATCAAAGTGTAATCTAGCTTTGAAGAATTGGGCATATGGGAGAGATATGAATGGAATTTATGCACTGCAAAAACACATTTTTTAAATTGAACGTTACGAGAATCAAGTGAGGCAGGGTGGGCTGTGAGATGGTGGCGATGCTAATGCAAGTTTATGTGAGTGGTGCTGGGTTTACCCCTCAAATCTAACCTATATGATGCATGCACTATTTGAAGTAATCCAAAATTTAATTGGGCAATAAATTAAATAGGCTAAGCAAACCAAGAAAGTCCTTCACCAAAATTTCAAGTAAGCAAACAAACACGCCTTCCTTCGCATGAAGAACTTAAAACTACGATGCACAAATGGAAAATTTTATAGGAAAACTAGGGGAAGCAATCAAACTAGCAAGCCAACATCCCAAACGTGTATGTAATAATCAACTAATATTCATTAAAGTAAAAAAGTACAAAAATACTCACAAGCAAAGGGGTTCAGTGGAGGCGGATGCTGGGACAACAATGGACATCATCGGGTCTGCGTGTGGACTGAGTAAACAATGATCTGGTAATGAAAATGAGGAGCAATAATGTATTACGACCGGAAGCGGAGAAGGAAGCCAACAATTGGGGTAAATGAGGGGAAGAAGTTTTATAGGCCAAATAGGGAAGTGGGTTTGTGGCAGGAAGGCTGATGTTGGAGGGGTTACGCGCATCAATGGTTTGCAGGTAAGGGATGGAGGGATGGATGCGGGATGCCTTTAGGAGAAGGGATCAAGTAGCGTGGAGTGGTAGAAAAGCTAACATTGGGTATGTAACTTGCGACAGGGGAGGGGAAATACTCACAACTTGCGACAGTGATGGGAAGAACTCACGGCTTGCGAAAAAGATGACTGCAAAGGAAACTTGCCGTTGATCGTAGCAGGGGAGAGGAGAAGAGGCGGCGGGTCATGCGGTCCGTGCAGAAGCGACGATCGGGCAGAGGAGTCAGGCGGTTTTTTTGGAAGAAGACGCGCGGTTATGACTGGATCGAGTGGGAACCATAGGGAATAACTGTGGGCTTATGGGAATAGTAAGGGGAACTGAAATTAACCGGGACGTCGCACCCCGAGGTCTCGCGACATTGTACCGCGATGTGATTGTAGACTTTGGATTTTCTCGCAAGGCTAACAATGTCTCAAACTGACATCCCTCGCCCTTTTTCCTAGCGAAAAGGGAGGCTAGGGCACCTGTTGCGAACGTCAATGATTGGTCGTTAAGCCCGATGTCTAAATCACATTTTATAATGTCCAAAATAAAATAAAAAGCAAAATGCATAGAAATGCAAAAACGATACACCAAACACGCTCGTGGTCTCGGATCTGCGATCCGATCAATGCCTCCCGCGCTATTACACAAATGTGGGCCCTGCTGAGTGGTGGACCGAAGCTCAGTATTGATCCCGCGACTGATCCCCATCAACTCCTCCCGACTGAAAAGCATTCATCTTCGATTAATGGAGATGATAGTACTAAGTTCGAAGGCCCGAGGCAAGTCATTTAATCTTCGTCACTGAGACCCAAGTGTCGTCGTAGGTGGAGCATCCACACCAGTGCACCAAGTAACTACAAAATGGGTTGTTTGAGGTAATGGTGCACTTGTGTGCCACAATGTCTGAAATGCTCTTGGCTCTCACCTCTCGTGTTGATGGATCCAGAGGAACTTGTCCAATCATAGGGAGTGCGAACAAGCTCGTAGGTGCTTGTTCAAGGTAGGCAGGGTATGGGTCTGGCTGTAAGTGAGAGGGTGATGGAGGTTGCTCAAGGCAGGAGTCCCTATGCTCGAGAGGCTCAAAGTAGAGTATCAAATCTTCCATATTGAATACAGGATGAATGCCCGTATCTGTCGGGAGGTCGATCTCATTGGCGTTTGTTTCAATTTTCTTTATAATCTTATAAGGATCCATTCGTTTAGGATGTAGTTTTTGTGTCCCCTTTAGGGAGGCTCTCCATGCAAATTCTGACCATGACCTGTTCGTCCACTTGAAAATACTGCTCAATACTGCTCACGCCTGTGTTCATCTGCCTGTCTTATATAATTTATTACTACTAGTAATTTTCTTCTAAATCAATTCATGCAATTATATGCTGGATGAAGGACTCAGCGGACTCACTAGGGTGTGGTGCTAAGGGAATCCGGGCGAGGTCAATAGTCTTTATAGGCTCATATCCTAACACTTTGAAATGGACTAATGCCAATAGACCTATTGACGGAGCTATTGTATGTGAACTCAACTATTGGTAACACAGATTCCCAAACCTTTGGGTGCTCACCAACCATACACCGTAAAACATTTCTTAAACTCTTATTTACGACCTAAGTCTGATCGTCAATCTGTGACTGATAAGTTGCGGAAAACTTTAGGGTTATACCTATTTTATGTTATAATGTCTTCCAAAAATAACTCATGAATCGTATGTCACGGTTAGACACTATGGACTTCAGAAAACCATGCAAATGAAAAATGTTTCTCATGAAGAGGTCTGCTACGTGGTCCGCATTTGCGGTCTTGCGACAGGCAGTAAAATGGACAATCTTCGAGAATCGGTCTACCGCTACGAAATCCATGTTGAGATCAACCAACGGTTGGTGTGAGACTGAAAGGGGGTATAAAGCTCAATGTTCTATTTATAACCCTTCGCAGTATGATAGGTACCGCTGCGGCGCACAATTCTTGCCACATCCTTCTTCAAGGTGGTCCAATAAAAAATGATCCTCAAACAAATCAATCGTCTTATCTCGGCCGAAGTGGCCAGCATCACCACTTGCGTGCATTTTCCAAATCAGAAAGTATTTGAATGAGGTACGGGAAATACAGAGACGTGACCCACGATATAATATCCCTCGACGATTTCGAACCCCTTAGTGGGCTCAGGGGAATCCTTCATGAGTCTATAGTAAATCTCACTGAAGTCAGTGATGATGGGGTACTCCCTAGGTAGTCGATCAAAACTAATCGTGCTAGCGCGCAACGTATGGAGTAAGGTGGTACGACGACTAAGGGCGTCAGCAGGATTGTTCTCAACACCCGCGTGGTGTTTGAAAACGTAGTGAAAATCATGCAAGTATTCGACCCACTTAGTATGTTTAGGCCCAGATTTTCGCTGTGAACAAGATAGCACAGTGCTTGATGACCAGAGTATAGGACGAACTCCTATGGGAGGAGATATTGTCTCCAATATCGAAAACTCTCATAATTTGAGTACTTCTGTCGGGCCTTATTTAGCTTTTCACTAAAGTAAGAAGCGGGTTGACCCTTCTGGCTTTGTACTCTGCAAATGTTAACGCTAGTTGCGTTAAACACCTTAGAGAAATCATACATTCTCATAATAGGGGTTGTCGTTAGTTTTTCTTTGATCTATGCAAAAGCCCGAGTGGCGGCTGCCATCCACTGGAAATCTCATAATAGGCAGCTCGTGAAAGGGGTCATGATGGTACTAAAGCCTCGGATAAACCTCTGGTAGAAGGTGGCTAGTCCTTGAATGTTAAAGGCCTCAATGATAGTGGAAGGAATAGACCACTCACAATTGGAATGGACCTTGTCTGGGTCAACAAACATGCCAGGCTTGAATATGTTAAATTCAGGAAAGTACACGGAATCAGTCAGGATGAAGCACTTCTTCAAATTCACATGTAGCTTCTCCTTACGGTGGATATCAAATAAGAGACTCAAATGCTCCTTGGGGGAGTGGCTGTAAATCAAAATGTCATCGAACTAGACCAAGAGGAGCTTGCCCATTTAGGTCTGCAAGATCATGATCCGGATGAAAGTGTCGGGGGCGTCGGACAACCCAAAAGGCATGACCGACCACTCATAGAGACCATCTTTGGTCTTAAAGACCGTCTTCCATTCGTCTCCCTCACGAATCCTGATCTAGTGGTACCCGCTGCGAAGAGACCAACCACTCATAGAGACCATCTTTGGTCATTCGTTTCCCTCACGAATTCTGATCTAGTCTTACCCGCTGTGAAGATATATTTTCGAGATTATCTGGGCACCAACCATAGTGTCGGGGAATGGGGAAGCGATACTTGATTGTAATTTTATTGATAGCCCTAGTATCGATGTACAACCTCGGGCTCGCAGGAGGCAACTCAAAGAAAAGTGCCGAGTTAGGGGCGAGAGGATTGCAGAGGCGAGCAAGACCATAGGATTAACTCGCCGGTACTCCAAAAAGGCAAAACATAATAGGCGAGATGGGAGCAGCGGAGCAGGCGAGAGGGCTCTCGCGGCGTATGCTGACCTCTTGTGGCGAGACGGAGTACTCGCGAGGCGAGCTGATAGGCTCCTCTCGCCCGCCAGATAGGCTCTCGCGGCGTATGCTGACCTCTTATGGCGAGACGGCTCTCGCGTCGTATGCTGACCTCTTGTAGCGAGACGGAGTACTTGCGAGGCGGGGCACTCGCGAGGCGGGCTGATAGGCTCCTCTCACCCACCAGATATTTTCTCACTCGCCATATGAGAAAAAAGCGTTTTTACTTTCCTACCCCCAAGTGAGGGTTTTACTCTTTTACCCCAGGTAATTTTACCCTTTTGCCCTTTGTGGTATGTGTATAACCCTTTAGAACAGCGGAGTTCGGCTGTTGGCAGACCCAACCCAGGGTATTTTGGTAATTTCAGGTCGGTTCAGTTTGGTTATTGGCAGGTCAAACTCAGAAGCCTATAAATAGACCGATAAGGTGCCTTGAGAATGGAGGGAAAAAGAGGAACATATAGAGAGGAGAGAGTGCTGGTTAACTTATTCTTCTTCTCCCTCCAAAGCACCTAGCTCAACACTGGCTAGGGAGGGGAAGAACTTCTAATTCTTTCGGGTAAGAGGTGGGACCTCCAAGCTGAAGCCCACAGTCTGTTTCTAGTTCCAAGACTCACGTACAAAAAGGGGTTCGGGGAGAATAGGTGTGAGCTACAACTTTAGGTCCAAACTCTAGGTGAAGTCGGGCTTTTAACTTCAACATTTTTGGTGCAGTGAGCCTGGACCGCAACCTACACAGAAGAATCTTGAACCACTTCATGACGGGAGATCTCAGAGAAGGAGACGGGGATGGATCCCAGAACCCGGGAGGATTTGTAGGAAGAGAAGAATTCATGGCGTCCATTAAAGGTATCATGGACATTTTGCAGGGGATCTCGCGGCGAGGCGACTGCTCGACTCCTTTACCTCAGGCGTCCGCTCTCGCGCATCCGGACGAGCTCGTCTCGACAAGGATTGGAGAGGACGCCCCGGGGGGGGGGGGGGACCCGGAAAGGAAAAGGTGGTGGAAGGAACCGGGCGAGACCTGGCGGGTAGGTAGTTGTTCCCTAGCCCTGTGGTATCGTCTCGCCAGGAGACGTTGTTGCGCGGGTGGAGGCGGCGAGACCCGTGGCGAGAGGGTCCCCGTTCTGCGAGTTGATCCTTTCAGCTCCAGTCCCGGAGGGGTTCAGCGAGCCCGAAATGACCTACTATGTGGGAAAAGACGACCCTCTCCAGCACTTGCAATGGTTCGAAGATGCGGTCTCCATCAGGCCAATGACGAACGCGTTCAAGTGCCGTCTTTTCGCTATCACCTTGAAAGATAAAGCTAGTGACTGGTTTCATCAACTCCCAACGGGATCAATCTTTGGCTTCGAAGACCTGAGTAGAAGTTTCCAGTTGCGTTTCTCAACCTCGAAGAAAAAGAAGAAGAATCTCAAGTTGATTTTTCTGATCCGACAGAAGGCGGATGAATCCCTGGCCCAGTACGTGGACAGGTTCCATGAAGAAATCTTGGATATTCAGGAGGTGCCAGGATTTGCTCTCCAAATGGCTTTCACCGTTGGACTGCGGGAGGGTTCCTTCAAGATGAGCCTAACTCGAAAGGCACCACTGTCATTTGAAGGGATGATGGAGAAGGCAACAAAAGAGATAGCGATGGAGGCGGCAAACCCAACATTTGCCAGAAAGCTGGCAAGTTTGACAGAAAGCTGGCAAGTTTGACAGAGGCCGAGTCAAGAGAGCCGGGAGGGGCAAGACAGCAAGAAGGAAGAAGGAGAGAGGAGCCGAGGGCGCCGACATATCAGGAGTTGGGTTGGAGGCAACAAGGAGGTCCTGCTAAATGTCAAGGAAGAGGTTTTCCCCAAGGGGGAAGGAACTACGAAGGACGACCAGGAAGATTCAACCAGCAGGGGTGGGGATATGGTCCTAAACCACCCCTACCCCTGCCTCAGCAAGCTATGACCATCGACCGAGGGAGAGGAAGGGGAAGAGAAAGAGGGAGAGCAGGAGCTGGAGCTGGAGCTGGAAGGAGGAATTCCCAGGAGGGGAGACGGGAGGAGGTAGCGTTGCCATATTGTGACTTCCATGAGGAGGAGGGTCACGCAACGGCTACCTGCCCAGAGTTTCTGGAGATGAAGAGAGCTAGGGGAGCAGGGGAACAACAGCTACCAGTGCGAATAATGGAGATGACTGGGACCGGGGAGGAGGACCGGTGTGTGGATCGAGCTGATGTGGGAGATTGGGGTGGGATCAGAGTGATCCATGGGGGAGTAGGGATTGAGGCACCCGTAAGGCAAGCTTTCATACCATGTACCATCAGAGCATAGCCTCGACGTCACAAGCCGCTCCCCCGGATGAGAAAATCACCTTCTCTCGGAAGGACATGCCAGACCACGAAGATCCTTTTTGTGATGCGCTGGTGATCCGGACCGCCATTAAAAACTTCACGGTGTCGCGGATCCTTGTCGATAATGGGAGTTCGGTGAATGTCATCTTCAAGAAGGCATTCAATGAGATGAGGGTGGAGGCTCGAAGGGTGTTGGCAGCAGATGGGCCGTTGTTCGGATTCTCGGGAGAAAGGAAGGAAGTCCAGGGGCGAGTGGGACTCCAGGTGACTCTGGGGGGGGGGGGGGGCTGTCCAGGAATTGCTTTTTCGTCATAGTGGACGCCCCCAGCAGTTACAATGCCATTTTCGGGCGCCCTTTGATCAGTGCCTTTAGGTGTGTCCCATCATCTTTTCACCAATTCCTGAAGCTCAATGCCGGGGGGACCCAAATCAGAGTACGAGGAGATCCGAAAGCAGCCAGGGAGTGCTATGTGACGGCAGTGAATACCATTTCTTGGCAAGGAGAGGCCGAGGAAATAGAGAAGAGGATGGAACGATGGGAGCAGGAGGTCGGAGGAAAAGTAGGGGAGGAGTAGAAGAAAGGGGTGGAAGGAGAAGTGGGGATTGAGAGAGGCATTGCGGCGGAGCCGGAAACAACAGGAGAGAAGGAAGGAGGGGGAGAGCAGGGATGTGAAGAAGAGATGGAGGCAGAGGAGAAGAAAGAGGAGATGGAGGTGGACGGGGCGAAGAAAAATGAAGGAGAAAAGGAAGAGAAAAGGAAGAGAAAAGAAAGATAAAGGAAGTGAGGGAGTCGTCCAGGATGGAAGCTCGGCCAGAGAAGAGGGGAAGTTCGTTGTTAGAAGAGAGAATCCCAACCGATGAAGAGGTGGAGATGTTTCTGAGAGAGGTGGCTCTGACTGTTGCGGAGCGCGAGGCCGTAGATCGTGAGGCCAGGGAACGGGAGGAGATGTTGAGGGAGCAGGAGAAAGAGGAAGAGCCATCAAGACTGAAGGCGGCAGTGGAGATGCTGGACATGGAGATCGTCACCAAGGAAGGGAGGAAAGAGAAGATAAAAGTCAGTGAGGAGCTCAGTCCCGAGGATCAGGAGGATATCAGGGCGTGCGTGCAAAGGAACGTCGACATCTTCGCCTGGAGCGCAACTGACCTGTCGGGGGTTGACGCGGACGTGGCATGCCACCGTCTCAACTTCGACCCCAATGCCCGTCCAATACAACAAAAGAAGAGAGCCATCGCCACCAAGATGGCCGGGCCCATCAAAGAAGAGGTGGAGAAGCTGCTCAAGACGGGATTCATATCTGCAAGCAGGTATCCGGGGTGGATGAGTAATGTTGTAATGGTAAAGAAGGGAGAGGGGAAATGGAGGATATTTATAGACTTTTCCCTTTTAAATAAAGCATGCCCTAAGGATTGTTATCCTCTGTCTCGAATCGACGTGCTGGTTGACTCAGCCGTCGGTTTTTCACTAATGAGTTTTTTAGATGTATTTTCAGGGTACCATCAAATACGCATGCACTCGCCGGACGTCAAGGATGTCACCTTTGTCATGGAGGATGAGTGCTTCTGCTTCAACATGATGCCCTTTGGATTAAAGAATGCGGGGACAACTTATCAAAGAATGATGGACCGAATCTTCCGAGAGCAAAAAGGGCGAAATCTAGAGGTTTATGTGGATGACTTGATGATCAAGAGCTGAGACCTCAGGTCCCACGTCCTAGATCTAGAGAAGACTTTTGAAACCATAAGGAAATACAAGATGAGACTCAACCCCCTGAAGTGTGTCTTCGGGGCCAACATGGGAAAATTCTTAGGACATCTCCTTACCCCATCAGGAGTGGAGCCCAATCCAGATAAGGTGAGGGCAATCCTAGAATTAGAATATCTGAAGAACGCCAAGGAAGTCCAACGTCTCACCAGCAAGTTGGTCGGATTAAGCAGGTTCCTCTCCCGGTCTGGGGAGAAGTGCTCTCCTTTCTTCCGAGCACTAAGAGGAGGCAAGAAATTTGAATGGACCACTGAATGCGAAGCAGCTTTTCAAGCTCTAAAATAACAACTCACCTAGGCACCGCTACTCCAAGGGACAAGAGAAGGAGATGGTTTGTTCTTGTACCTAGGAGTGGGGGCCGGAGCAGTGAGTCTAGTTCTTGTACGAGAAGAAGGAAAAAGGCAGTTCCCGATCTATTACGTGAGCAGGGTCCTGAAGAAGACGGAACTTAAATACCCTATCCTTGAAAAGCTGGCATTCGCTCTCATCATATCAGCCAAGAAGCTCAGACCATACTTCCAGGACCACTCAATTCAGGTGGTGACAGATCATCTTCTCCGCCGCATCCTGGAAGTTATGGAGCATTCTGAGAGGTTGGCAAAATGGTCGATAGAGCTCGGTGAGTTCGACCTCGCTTTTACTCCTCGGCTGGCCATCAAAGCGCAAGCGGTTGCGGATTTCTTGGCAAATTACGTGGTTGAGGTCGGAGAAGCTGAAGTACCTCTTCGAGCTGCCTGAGAGATGCTAGTAGATGGAGCATCTGGAAAAAGTTCTTTTGGAGGAGGGATGATCTTGGTGAGTCCCGAAGGGACTAGAATTGAGCAGGCTCTGAAGATTCACTTCACAATCACTAACAATCAAGAAGAATATGAGGCGATTATCGCAGGGCTCAAGCTAGCTCGGGAGCTGGGCATACAGGACATTAAAGTCTCCACAGACTTTATGGTGGTAGCAGGACAAATCAAAGGAGAATTTGAAGCAAGGGAACCCACCCTCCAGTTGTATCTGATGAAGGTCAAAGGCATCATCGGGCAGTTCCGTAGCTTTTCAATTCAACACGTCCCAAGAGGGGAAAGTGCTCAGGCTGACCTGCTCGCCAAGTACGGCCCTCGGGCCGGAGGAACGGTGACAGAACTCTTCAGACCATCCATAGAAGAAGGAGAATTGATGGAAGTGGACCAGCTAGGGTCTTGGATGGATCCCTTCATCATCTCTTTGACCTCAGAAAGTATTCCCGAGAGGGACCTCGATAAGAAGCAGATCAGGTATAAATCGACATACTACCTGCTGAAAGATGGGACATTATACCGAAAGACACTATCGGGTTTGTTGGCTCGATGCGTATCTGAGGGAGAGATTCCAAGAGTTCTAGAAGAAATTCATTCGGGAGAATGTGAGAGTCACTCGGGAAGTCGGATCTTGGAGGGGAGAGTGTTGAGGCAAGGTTACTTCTGGCCTACCCTCAGGAAGGATGCGGAGAAATTCGCGAAGAGATGTAAAAAGTGTCAGGAGTTCGCTCCTCTCCAACTCTTTCCCGCCCAAAGATTACGTACAATCACGGCTCTCTGGCCCTTCGCAATATGGGGACTAGATTTGGTGCGTCCTTTTCCCCAAGCTAGTGGCCAAAGGAAGTTTCTGCTGGTCATGGTGGATTACTTTTCAAAGTGGCTAGAGGTGAAGGCGTTGGCTAAGGTGATGTCACAAGTGGTCATCTACCGGCATGGGCTTCCGCTAGCAGGAAATTCGTGGATTTCTGTGTCCAGCTGGGCATAGACTTCCGTTTCGCCTCGATTCATCATCCTCGAAGCAATGGACAGGTGGAAGCGGCAAACGAGATTATCATAAATCTTTTAAAGGTGGAGAACTTGAGAGAAAGTTGGGTAGAACAGCTCCCTTCAGTTCTCTGGGCTTTGAGGACCACGCCAAACACCGCCATGGGAGAGACCCCATTTAAACTTTCCCATGGCTCGGAGGCCGTTATACCTATAGAGTTCGAGGTCGAATCTCCAAGAGTAGCCGCTGCGAAGAAATGAGACGAAGGATGACGGGTAGAGAATTAGGAGGAGCAGAAGCTCTCTCTTGATCTGGTGGAAGAGCTCAGGGAATTAACATCGATCCGGCAGGAAGAAGTCAAGCGCCAGATGGCGAGATTTTTTGATAAACACATAAGGGTCAGGCAGTTCCAGAAGGGCGACTTGGTTCTCAAAAGTAGACGTAGCAGGCAGAGGAGCCTCAGTGGGAAAACTCAATCCCAACTAGGAAGGCCCATTTGTGTTAAAGGAGGTCTTGAAGTCAGGAGGGTACCACCTCCAAAATGTGGACCCCTACCCCTCGATCGTGCCCGAAGCGGCGGCGACTTAAAAAGATTCTATCCTTAGCATTTTTTCATTTTTCAATGCTTGTAAATCTGTTGTGATCTTCTGATATAATGGAATCCCAGATGTCTTCTTTCATGACATGAGAGTGAAACGGATGAATGGTAAGGCCCCGAGAAGACCCGCTGACTAGAATCTCATCAAGCTGGCAGGACTGTAGGCTCACTCAGTGGCAGGATGGATGGTAAGGCCCCAAGAAGACCCACTGACCAGGCTCTCATCAAGCTGGCAGGACCGTAGGCTCACTCGGTGGCAGGATGGATGGTAAGGCCCCGAGAAGACCAGCTGACCAGACTCTCATCAAGCTGGCAGGACTGTAGGCTCACTCGGTGGCAGGATGAATGGTAAGGCCCCGAGAAGACCCGCTGATCAGACTCTCATCAAGCTGGTAGGACTGTAGGCTCACTCGGTGGCAGGATGGATGGTAAGGCCCCGAGAAGACCCGCTGACCAGACTCTCATCAAGCTGGCAAGACTGTAGGCTCACTCAGTGACCGAATGGATGGTAAGGCCCCGAGAAGACCCGCTGACCAGACTCTCATCAAGCTGGCAGGACTGTTGGTTCACTCGGTGGCAGGATGGATGGTAGGCCCCAAGAAGAAGGCCCCGAGAAGACCCGCTGATCAGACTCTCATCAAGCTGGCAGGACTGTAGGCTCACTCGGTGGCAGAATGGATGGTAAGGCCCCGAGAAGACCCGCTGACCAGGCTCTCTTCAAGCTGACAGGACTCTAGGCTCACTCTGTGGCAGGATGAGTGGTAAGACCCCGATAAGACCCGCCGACCAGACTCTCATCAAGTTGGCATGACTGTAGGCTCACTCGGTGGCAGGGTAAATGGTGAGATCCCTTAAAGAAAAATATCTATACTTATCAGAGAATGAAGAAAGTTTGTAAAAAATAAAAAACTTCTATGGGAAGAGGAGGTTGGAGCAATACAAGTGAAGATGGACATCTCCAACCAGTGCTCGGTGAAGAGGGTCTCGCCCATAGCGAGTAGGCACTCGCTGGCAAAAGAAAGGTCTCGCCTAAAAAATTGAAGATGGGTGACTTCCAATAAAAGTGCGGGTTAATCTCCGGAGTCTACTCGCGCTGGATTTGTCTCGAGGCGAGACGCGGGGAGGAAGCCAAACGGTCTCGCGCACGGAAGGGGCGAAGAGAAGTCTAATGACTCGTGCCCTAAACCGATTCTCAAGCGAGACGACAAGTAGCTCTACCTCGCGAGTAGAAACAGAGTAGAGGGTCGTCCGCAATAAATAAAACAAAATAAAGTAAAATAAAGGGAACGTAAAGCGAGAGGATATGCCAAAAATTTCCTTTACATTTGGTCATTGTTCATTACAAAAGAAGGAAAGAGGAGTACTCTCCCATGAAGAAATACTTCAAAATATCAAAAAATAAAAAAAGTACAAGTAGAGGGAGGAAGCAAAAAAAGAGGGGGAGGGGAGGAGTCCTAGGTCTCGCCGGCGCCTCTTCAGTCATCTTCGTTGGAAGTTGAATCCTCGTCTGCCTCGCCATAAAGGTGTGGCACGAGGTCGCAGGCAGTGACGGACTCGGCGTCTTCTTTGACAACTCCCATCTCCTTCATCATCTTTAGAACAAGCTCGACCATCTTAATATTGGCGTCCTGGCAGATATCATCGACCTCGTCAACGGAGTAATGAGAGGGCGGGGGAGCTTGGAGTGGTTCCGAGCGAGAGGGAGGCAGAATGTTGTCCAGAAGATTGGCATTTTGAGCTTTTAAGTTCTTATTCTTCTCTTCCAAAGCAGTTATGCGCGAGCGCATCCGATCCGTCGTCTCGGCATCCTACAAGAAGCCCATCAATTAACAAAAAGCATACACGAGAGAGGGACTGGCCAAAGATAAAATTAAAAGGCTTACCACACCGCCCTGGCTCTTTGCGAGAAGATTATCAGCAAGTGTCAGCCTCTTCTCGAGGTCATCCGACTTCTCTTGCTCCTCCGCCAGGCTTGCCTCGACATCTTTCCATTTCTTATTGTTAAAAACTAGGTGGCGCGTGACTCGGTGCAAGAGCTCCAAGGTGCGAAGCTGAGCTCGAGCTGCCCCCATGACAAGGTATCACGAGGAGTCCTTGTCGAAAGGATCTGTCCCAGGACCGCCATAGAGGCCATAGCCGAGGGAGAAGGCGTGGCTGGTGGGAGGGTCCTTCTCCTTCCACGAGGGAAGGTGGGTAGATATCGACACCCGGTTCGCGCCCTTTTCCCACATAAGGACTGGGTCGCCGACAACATCCTTTACCACGAGGCCCATATTGAAATTTTGATGCGAGGAGGGCGCTGGGCGGCTGGAGGAGGCAGTTTCGCGAGACGGAGATTCAGTGGTTTGATCCGTAGTGTTGGGAGGCCGGTCGAATAGTACCGTCTCGCGAGACGGTGAGACAGCTTGATGGCAAGGTGATTGTGAGCCTTCTACGGAGATGGGGCTCAGGGTTCCCGACATCATTCTCTTCTCTTTCGGGACTATCACCTCTTTCCCTTTCGGGAAGGCCACAACCTTCTTGATTTTCTTCTTGGGGCTGTGCCGAGGAGCAGTGCCATCATCTCCAGGTCTATTCTTGAAGGCGGGGGCCAGCAATTCTTTCGCCGCCTCGGCCGCCATGCTGGCAAGTGCGAGAGCTTTTGACGGCCCAACGTTGCTCAAATACGGAGGATGGGTTGGGATATTTCGCACTCCTGAACAAGCAACTCGATGATTAGAGATAACAAAACGAATGGATGATAAACATAAGACTAAAGAAGCGTGAGTGTACCTTCGCCGGGAAACACAGGAGGGAGCGAGTCGAGGTCCCACCTTAAGAAGTTGACCTCGAAATTCTTTCCTGCGAAGAAATCACAGAGGTCTTTATCCGCGCCTCCGACCTTGGGAGTCGTGTAGTACATTTCGGCGGGTTCCACTGGTGCGAGTGGAACGCCTCCCAGATTTCCGTGGATGAAGACGAAACGGGTGAGCCAGTGGTGATTCTTGTTGGGGGTATCACACACCTTCAGGCCCTGTCCCGTGAAGTACGTGACGTCGTCGTGGTTGGCGTGGTAGATAAATAGCTTGCGGAAGGCGTTAAGGCTGAACTCAATGCGCTCGCGGCGCATGTAGCTGGAAAACACAATTAAAACCGAGATGGCGTCCGGGTTTAGTTGCGCGGGGACAGCTCCAAAATATTTCAATACCTGTTTAACCTCTGGCCAGAGGGGAAGTCTCAGGCCTGACTCGAAGTGCGAGACGGGAAAGGCGAGTTCGCTGGGGTAGAATGTGTTGATCGACTCGCCGACCTTTGGAGGCCACGACTCGAACCCCTCCACCATGAAATCGCGGATGAAGCGGTTGTAGTCCTCCTCAGAGATCCTGCCGGGAGGAAAGTCATGATCAACAAATCTTCTGCCACACTGGCTGCGTCCCTCACCCTCCTCAGTCTTTTTCTTTCCCATGATAGGCGAGATCTCCCTGAAGAAGCATGAAGTGAATATGCGAGAAGATAGAAAAAAGGAAAGATAGAGGAGGGGCAGGAGACAAAATTACCTGTCTCTCCTCGAAGGACGCGGGATGAGGTGCACGGACTTCCAAGGATGCCGGATTGGTCCCATCGACTGAGAAGGGGGGCCAGCGGTTTTCATCTTCTTCATGCAAGATGATGAAGGTAAAGGAGTAGGGGTGCGAGCCAAAACTGGGGCCAGAGCAGCCGCATTAGCTTTGTTTTGTTTACGGACCATCGCGAGACGTTCGCGAAAGCTCTGGCTATGAGACATGACGACAGTGGAAGAGGTGAAGGAAGAGATGAGATAGGGGGCAATCTCCACGCTAGGATAAGTATCGCATATTTATAGGCCCCAGAGGGGGCCCCGCAAAAGATTCTCTCATAAATGAATTTCGACATCGCGAGCCTCGGTTGGACTTTCTTTCTGAGCTTGAGACAATCTCGAAAAGAGCAGGGATTGTGTACAATCTCGGGCTCGCAGGAGGCAACTCAAAGAAAAGTGCCGAGTTAGGGGCGAGAGGATTGCAGTGGCGAGTAAGACCATAGGGTTAACTCGCCGGTACTCCAAAAAGGCAAAACATAATAGGAGAGATGGGAGCAATGTATCAGGCAAGAGGGCTCTCGCGGCATATACTGACCTCTTGTGACGAGACGGAGTACTCACGAGGCGGGGCACTCGCGAGTCGAGCTGATAGGCTCCTCTCGCCCGCCAGATAGGCTCTCGCGGCGTATGCCGACCTCTTGTGGTGAGACGGCTCTCGCGGCGTATGCTGACCTCTTGTAGCGAGACGGAGTACTCGTGAGGCGGGCTGATAGGCTTCTCTCGCCCGCCAGATATTTTCTCACTCGCCATATGAGAAAAAGGCGTTTTACTTTCCTACCCCCAAGTGGGGGTTTTACTCTTTTACCCCAGGTAATTTTACCCTTTTGTCCTTTGGGGTCTGCGTATAACCCTTCAGAACAGCGGAGTTCGGCTGTGTGCAGACCCAGCCCAGGGTATTTTTGTAATTTCAGGTCGGTTCAGTTTGGTTATTGACAGGTCAAACTCAGAAGCCTATAAATAGACTGATAAGGTGCCTTGAGAATGGAGAGAAAAAGAGGAGCATAGAGAGAGAGAAGGAGAGAGTGCTGGTTAACTTATTCTTCTTCTTCCTCCAAGGCACCTAGCTCAACACTGGCTAGGGAGGGGAAGAACTTCTAATTCTTCCGGGTAAGAGGTGAGACCTCCAAGCTGAAGCACACGGTCTGTTTCTAGTTCCAAGACTCACGTCAAAAAATGGGTTCGGGGAGATTAGGTGTGAGCTGCAATTTTAGGTCCGAACTCTAGGTGAAGTCGGGCTTCTGGCTTCAACAATCGATACACATACGCCTACTCCTGTCTTTTTTGGGGGTGAGAAGACCAGTAATCGCGCAAGGGCTCAAAATCTCGCGTATGAACTGCTTTCAGAGAAACCCATCCACCTATCTCTTGAGCTCAACATGCTTGTTCGGGTTCATTCAGTAATGTGATAGGTTCGGGAGAGAGGCCATTGATGTCAGTTCTATGGCGTGCTAGAAGTCACGTAATATGGGTAACTCATCCGACACAATATTTGCCTACTGAACGAGAGTATGTTGGACCTCAAGGGGTAGATCAGGGATCTTCATATGGTCATCAAAATCCATGGTGGCGGCCACTACGTAAAATATGCCTGCGTCTAACGTTCTCTCTCATAAACTCACTGTAATGCAAAATATCATGACTTTTGGTTCATTGATCAACAAAGACCTCATAACTCTCCTCCTAAAAAGGGCAATAAGTATCCAAGTTCGTCAACTTCTCATGTCGATATGCTTGAACCTTCACATTTTGTATCATTGAGTCTCAAATGTCATACACTAAATGAAATTTAGGTTTGTGTGCATCACAAACTCTCAACATATCATATATTGGCCTTGTTATATCCAGGATCTTATCTAAGTTATCCCATCATTTGTCATTATAAATGTCGCTTTTAACTTCTTGGGCATTCTCTGCATCATCTGCCCTACATAAACTCCATTTGAGGCACCCAACCGTGTTAAGCAGGTCCATCTTCACAAGTTTAAACCTCTCTACATCACAATAGTAGAAGCAAATAGATTTTCAATAACGGTAGGTAACTTCAGTGAAACAAAAAAAGTTATACATGTTAAGCATGTATTGATGAATCATAATGAAATTTCGGATGGATTGAACTTTGTTACTTGATCCACTTGAAGTTATCGATCCTATTATAGCTGCATAAATATTTTTTAAACAGGTTTAGGGTTGCCTAAGTCTAACAGTTGCTTACATCTGTGATTGCTCTTACTACCTTCACATATATTATTAGCTGCACTTAATCATAAATTAGCAATTAATTCGAATTCCTTGAGCTAGGACCATCCTCAAATGCAGGGTGAGTGCATCATTGACCAAGATTCCTTTTAGAACAGTCACAATGTCCAAAACTGGTATCAGATCGTCGCGAAAGTACCCGACGCCGCACCCAACTCGACCCTATCAGCCTTGAACATCATGTTTTATTTGTGTTTTGTGTTGAAATTTAGGTAAATATATATATATATATAATTACTTAAAATATATATATGTGTGATTGCGGTGAGAGAATGTAAGCTTATATATGTATATATAAGAATATAAATATATTATATATATAAGTTATGTATTTATATTTTATTTTAATTGTTGTAAGATATATATATATTATGCTTATAAATATATATATATATATATATGGTACCTTACACATATATCAAGTATCAGACATAATACGTCCACTTTTACAACATTTGTTGCACCAATTTCATTAATGACTTCAATCATTAAATTAGCAATATAATGTCGATCTCTGTATTCCCTTGATGCTTTAACAACCTTCAGGAGAAAATAGGAGTCCCATGGACCTCTTAAATGCAGCCATGAGTTAACTAATCATCTTGATCTTCTTCGTGCCACCGCATTCGTGCCTCCAACTTACATCATTGACCAAGTTGATTCCTTTTAGAATCCGGTCTCTTTTATTAGTTGAAGTAGTCTAATGATATTGACTTTTTCATTTTCAAGTTTTGTCCTAAGAGTATTGTTTTCTGGAGGAACAAACTCATCAATTTTGTGGTTTGCTGCAAATTTGTATGGGATCATGTAATATGAATTTCTAGTAGATTGAATGGCATACCTCTAGAATAGTGCATCCTAGACTCCTAGTGGTGTCTTTTTAACTCGTCTCTAACTTTATTTTGGAAAGTCATATCAATAAGTTCATCTGTTTATTCTTTTTGTTTCCCCAATTGGTCGAGTAATCGGACTGCATTGCAAATGATATTAGCTTGGGATTCCGCCTTGCATCTTTCTTCTGCTTCGGAAACTACACTTTGAAGAATACTCGGTCACTTTTGCACATATCCTTATACTATTCCCAAATATTTTTTGTGCGTGACTCTTCACCCTTGAATATGAGCCAGTGTATTCTACCTCATAAAAATTGCATTTCCATTTTCTATTTCTTTCACCAAATTCTCTACTCATAATAAGAGACACAAACCACAGAGGAACATGATCATCCTTGTCCACGCCATTGGAAATAAATTGACTTGTTGCTGAGGTAGAAGATGAACCCGTTGTATTAGTTGGAGACATTGATATAGACATAACTACACGCTGATAAAGCCTGATCATAATAACCAAATTAGCGAAAATAAAATAAAAGAAAACACAGAACGTCAAATTAAAAACAAAGATTCTATTATTTCTCAATCAATTAAAATAAACTTGTCCAGTAACCTAGCAAGAACAAGAGAGAAGATCTACAATCAGTCAGCAATCAGTTAGTCGCCGCCCACATGTAAGAAGAAGTGAAGGGGATGAAGTAGATGAAGAGAGTCGACACATCTCCCTTTTATACGAGATCGTTAGCCCGCAAGTAAAAGTGTTTCAGGCGCAGCCCCCAAGTGAAGTAGCCGTTTAGAAGAAGAGGAGGAAGAGGAGAACGGAAGGAGGAAGAAGTTGCTTGCTGGATTCTCTAATATCTGGATTGACAAAACGATCGGCGACAATAAATCCTCTGCTTTATTGATCGATAGAGATCGGTAGAAGCCGATAAGCCTCTGCTTACTGGATCGACGGTGCATGAACGATCAATGAGCATGGAAGCGTCGGGATGTGCGGAGCAGGGATATCGATGGGAGACAGGAGAGTGGGCCCCCGGTTACTTGTGAAAAGGAAGCTCTAAAATCTGCTCCTTAATTCATTGGGTGTTGACAAAAGAGCGTATAGGTCCGTGCAAAATGTGAACCCGTGCCAAAAACATACTCGGTATGGGCACGAAGCTCTTTTAGCCGTGTCCGTGTTTCCTAGGTTTTGGCTATTTTTGTTTTAACAAAGTCATCTCAAAACTAATTTGCTAAAGTTTTCAAAATAATTTTGTTAATAGCCTATAAATTTGCACCTATAATCGTGAACAACCCCAGAAGATCCACTTCCGTACACTGTGCCTCAATAACTTAGGCTCTGTTTGGCTCAGCTGCAGCGACTAGAGAAGCAGTGGTGGGAAGCAGTGACAGAATAATCAGCTGTTTTGCAGAGTGGTGGCAAAATCTGAAAAATTATTTGGAAGACCAGCGTCTGAAATGCTGGATTCTGGATTCGTGAGAAATTTTTCACTGCTTGCTGGGTAAGAAGTGGGGCTGCTGAATCCAACTCCTGGGTGCGGGACAGACTTCCTGCACCTGGAATAGGTAGGCGAGCGGCCGAATTGCTGGATTCTTGGTTTTGGAATGAAGCTCCAAGACCAGAAATTGATTTCTGGCTTCTCCAAAGCCTGGAACAGCCGGCGTGCAGGAAGGGGAGGGCTGCACGGTCCAGGATAACGAAGGGGCGGACTATGAGGCTTTGGACGGAGGTGAGAAGCCTGTCGGTGACCGCCGGAGAGTGCAGAGAGGACGACCACCGGAGGGAATCTCTTACGTGCAGTTGGAGGGGGCGTCAGGCGTAACCGGCGAAACCAGCGAAACCTAAAATCGCGAGAAACAAAGAAGAGGGGGAGGCTGGTTTGCACCGATCGGATTTTAGTTCCCGCGAAACAGAGAAGAGGAAGAGAGTTCCTGCGAATCGTAGCTTGCGATTCTGGAGTCGTGAAAAATTTTCACGACTCCGGATCGTCATTTTTCTACGATTTGGAAGCAGTGGCTTCTCCCATTGCTCCGCCCGTTTTTATTGTTTGGCGCGGCGTTTTTAAAACCAGCGACACACTGCTGTAAAAACGCCGCGCCAAACAGAGCCTTGGTGGCTGCACGTTGTGTAGTGATGGGGCATCAACAACATAGGATGCAAGAAACAACACAATGCTCATTTACTGCGATGCATTCACATGGATGAAAATGGTTGCAAATAGAGCTGCGGCTATTCATGAGTACAATAATAGAAGAAATTATGCATCATTGCATTGATCTTTGCGTTTGTAAGGCGGGAATGACCTTCCTTGTATGATTTAAAGGGTTATTTATCGGAACCTCCCCTTGAAGTTTGCATAATTACAGCTTGCACCCATCTAACTTTCAAATTTACAATTCTCACCCCTCAATGTTTACATTTCATAACATCTATGCACAAAAAGACCCCTGAAGATTTACTCCAAGGGTTACTTTTGTGCATGGATGTTATGAAATGTAAACATTGAGCGGAGGTTTTGTAATTTCCAATGTTAGAGGGGTTTATGAAATAAAAGATCAAGAGACCAGTAAGATTCATGTGATATAAATCTGTATTTGGCTTTGATTTTAATGGAGAATTTGATTTTTTTGCTCATTAAACAACACAAATTCTCATGTATTATTATTCTTGCAATTTTATTTAATCATTTTTTTCAATTTCTTGTTACTCTTCTACATGTTACGATGTCGACCGACATGTCAGTTATGTCGTGATTCCTTCTGGCTTCTCTCCCTGTCCTTCTTTGATGACAATCTTCTATTTCTCCTCTTGCATCCGGCCTCTTTTTTGTTGGGCTTCTATTCTTTTGTGTTGTTGGCAATCTACCCTTGCTTCCGTGACTTTTTCTCTGGTTCTCTCTCTCCGCCTGCTTCCCATCTCTGTCATTCCACAAACTGTGTTTTTTTAGTCTTTCTATTAATGCCATTCTCTGCATACTTTGAATAAATTATTATTTTTTGTGCTCCAGCATTTCATGCCCTAATCGGGCTACTTCTCTTATTTGCGTTCTGCTTCTGTTGCCTTGATTGTTACTGCTATTTCTGTAGCTTTTACTAGTTGCTGTATAAATGATTCACTGTTGTAGTTCTGTTAGATGCTCTATCGCTTTTACGCTTGACTATTGTTGTAGGTCGTCGGTTTGTGTGGCTGCCATGACTTCTCTTACCTTTGCTGTTGTTCAGTGCAAAATCTCTGTTCATTTTTCATTTATATATTATTATTATTTTGATAATATTTTATGATTCTTTTTTTCTTTTGTATTGCTTCTGTATTTGATGTTCTTTCTATATCTCATGTTGAATTACTAAAAAGAAAGAATTGTTCATTGGATATTTTAAAATATTCCCAACATATCCAATTGCTTGAATCTGATATCTGACATTTGCATTCTTAAAATAGTATATTAAACCGCTAAATACGAATGTTTGTCAATAAAAAATCCATTGATATACAAATCGAACGTGACAAGCAAAAACGTTAAGATGGTCATCTGATGAAACAAGAGAGAATAATTTGAGAAATTAATATAATATACGACAATTGAAGTGACATCTGCAATTAAAAACAAAATAAAAAATTAGACCTAGGCTTTGTTTGGCGGACAAAAACACCATCATAATAGAATGTATGTTTGGCGTGACAACGGTTATGGCCGTCACCATGAAAAGAAGACTAGTTTTGAACATAAAAGTGGATGAAGTTCCTTGGGTGAGGTCGGGTGTTCATGAACGATGATTCATAACCACTGTATTCACGATCGCCGCCGCCGCGCCAAATGGAGTCTTAGCTGATTTGATCACGCAACAAATCATATAAACTGAACCCATTTGACAACAAACAACATGCAGTTTTCTTATTTTATCAGTGAAAGATCAAAGGCATTTTCTTCATCATGTATTTCTGTTGTCTTGTTTATTTCAGACGAAGCAAGTGACTTCCAGGAAGAGCTTGTCGTCGGAGTTTGCACACGTGTGGAACAAAGCCGTAGACGGGACGTTGGGCCAACTAGCCGCGTATCTCAGCTCGCGCAGGTGGTAGCAGCACTGTGCTGCGCAAGCTTTCCTTTTTTTTAACTGTATTTTTTTCTTATGAAATAAATTTCCAAAAATACTTCATTGAGCCTCCATTATTATCCATTATATCAACGGTTAACATAAGGATTTTGTTGGACTGTTGATTAAGCAGAGAGCATAATTGTCCATCTTGATTTGATTATCTTGCCAGACGGTTTCAAGTGCCGCGATCTTCCCGGTGGGCCGCAACTCTACATGCCGCTCGGTGTTGTGGTGGCGAGTATATTTTGCCTAAAAGAGGCGCATCGTGGTTTTAAGGTTCTTGATCATCCTGGAAGATATAACTATAACTAGCGAGCCTCTGTTGGTTGGATCATCTGTATCCACCACTGTCATGACCCGTCTCAGCAAAAGTCAGAGTGCGCTTTGGGCCGAGTCATGATGTCACAGACATGGGTGGAAGGAAAATACATGTCTGTTAGGCGGGAGCGGAGATACAAATAATAGTTTAAAATAATTACTTTTGAGGAAAAATATTTGTTTTTATGCGGAAGTTTTTGAAATACGATAGTGAGAAAACAGATGCACGTACATTTTATTAGTTTTTGATACAAATTTTATGCAATGACAAACTCAAATAAATGAACATGCAAATAACATTAATTTCTAGTACCTGTAATATTTAGCCTAGCAGTTGTTCATGATTTATTGATTATAATTATTACATAAAAGAAATGTCTGACAGTAAAAAAATGAAACGTAAACATAGAACCTGAAGCTAGGCGCAGATCGAGCTCAGGAAGCAGACGGCGCAGATGCAAATGTTAAGATAAATTCAAAACAAGAAGTAAAAGCTTCAGAACATTGATAACATAAGCAAGGTAAAATACAAAACTAGTAAGACTGTAAGAGAAACGGAAATGTATGTGTATCATTTTTAAATGAAGTAAAACTAACAAGACAGACAAGTAAAATAGTCAAACAGAAATAACTTGAATTAATCTTACTCAGGAGCATAACATATAATTGATCATGTAATATCATAAGTTGTAATCAATGAAGTGTGTAAGTGTTTACGGGGGTGCATATGGTTCACACTCAGGGTTAGACACAAGTCTTATTGGAAAGGTTTCTTCTTACCGTGATCATGCAAACAGAGAGTTGCCCCAACTAACCGTTACTTTTCAAAGTTTGTTTATGACATTAATAGATTGTAGGATTCATAGTTTAACGATTCTAATAGGAACGTGTTCACATTAAAAGAAAAACCTCAGATAATGAAACTGATTTACATAATTCTTGCAACCAGATAGACATAAGAAACAAGATTCGATGACACACAAGAAACTAAACCGTGAGTTTTGAACCTTGCGAGTTCGAGAGGTTAAGATCATAATAATAAGAAGACTTTTCAAGCACATCGCAGAGGTAAGTTTGACATGAATCAATTCTGAGATATCAAGTACTCATTTAGATTTAAATCATTCTTTTGACACAAACATCTTCCAAGTAAAATATGTACGTTACGAGCATGATATAAAAACATCAATCAATATTTACTAACAAGAATTCCTTACAATTATTATTATGACAATGCTGCTTGTGCTCAATATTATACCATTCTTTAAATTATTGATCAAATGAGAAATTAATTCATTTAAGTGAATATCACATAAACATCATCCATCTAAGTGAAAACTCCTATATATATAGCATTCATGATCTAAGACTCATAACATTCCAAACATGTTAAAACCATAAACTACTAATTTGCCAGACTAGGCATCCAAAATTTAAATTCACGTGATAAGACAAACATTCAAGGGTGGATTCATATAAAACAAAAACAGACAAAACAATTAAGATATCAATTCATTCGACAGATCTATATATATAAGAATGCAGTCACGTAATCAAAGAACATAGACATTAAATTAAACTCAATACTTGCAAGAGAGAGAGAGAGAGATCTAATTGCCTTAAAGAAGTTGAATCTGACGGAGGCGGTCAAACGACGCAAGCAAAATTGACACTCCTTATACGAACCTGATCAAGAACGACAAACGCGATACAACAAATTATCACTACCCTAACACAAGCATGATTCGATACATAACTAGATCAAGAGCGGACTAAGAGATTTACCCCCTTTAAGAGTGAGGGGAGAAGTGATTACCATGCGGAAATGGAGACTTGACATCGTTTAGGCTTGGGGAAACCCTAATTCAGAGAGGGTTTTGCATGATCCAACCAACTGAAATGAGGAGCGGTGTCGGAAATCACCAACAAATCACGGTTAGATGATCGCAAGGGGGCATAAATATGAATTGCAACATATACAAAATTGAAGTGCAGAAATTAGCAAAATAATTTAGGGAAAACTGAATAAGGGGGAAAGAGAATAGATCTTACCCAAGGATATATTAAATCCGAGGTCAAGGAGGCGAGGGGTGAAAACCCTAGGCGAAATCGGAGCCAAGGAGGCGAGGAAGTTGATGCCGACCCCTTAGGCGTAGAAGAAGGGTTGCTGCCCTCATTAATCAAAGAAGAGGAGGCTGTCGGCCTTGAGAGGAGGGAAGAAGCCACTGTCTTTGTTGAAAGGAGAAGGAGAAAGAGGCTTTGTTGCCGGCTCCAGGAGAAAGAAGAAGGGTTGTCGGTCTCTTAGATCGCCAGTTCTTAGGGTTGCCGGCCAGAGGAAGTGAAGAGGAGGAGGCACATACGACAGCGGCAGGATGCACAGGAGACGAGATCAGAAGTCGCCTCAGGAGCGGGAGACGGAATCGGGAGCGGGGCATCGACAGGGAGCGGGTTTCCTGCTGTTTGCGGGATGCGGGAGACAAGCGAGATCAAGAAGTCTAGGCCAAAAGAAATGAATTAAAAAGGGGTTGGCTAGATCGATTTAAGAGGAAGGTTTGATTTAGTAGGGGGATTTCAAGCAAATTACAAATTTGCCCTTCTTATTATTATGATTATTCTTATATATCGTTTGCAATACAGGTTGTTACATTCTCCTCTACTCAGAAAGTTTCGTCCCGAAACTTTCTGAGAATTCTCTGAATGGAGGCTATTATGACGAAGATTCAGACATCATTCATTCTAACAAGATTTGCAAATAACAACATAGAAGCTAACTATGAAGGTACTGAAATAGAAAGGAGAGCAGTTTCAGAGACTTGCCAAGATCAAGAAAAAAGTTGTGGATGCTTGCAATGCATAACAGATTCAAGTTTACAAGTGAACTCCTTAGACTGGCCATGCATCCAAAACACTCTTACCATAAGAATGATCCTCTTTCGAAGCTTGCGTACTTGATACTCCACGATCTTAGAGGGTTCGTTCGGACCCAAAAGATTGGCTTCAGAGAACACAGGAATTTCTCCAATTAGCTCAGAATTGAAAGGTAAGACTTGAGAGTTTGAGAGCGAAAAGATCTTTGCGCGAAGCGAAAATAAAACATCAAAGAGAAAAAAAAACTGGATGACGATTGAGTTTCGACAGAAGCGAGTCACCATAGGGATGGAAGAACACAAAACAACGCTGAAGTAATTCAGCAGAATCATTTACAAGAAAACTCTCATTTCTCGCTGACACTTAGGAGCTATCTAAAAGGAGATACGGGAGGACCATATCAGATTGATAGTCGAGCAGAACAGGAAAACTGAATACGAATACCGGAGACTTGAAACTAAAGATTCTAACACATTTCCTACTGTCAGGTACATAAATTATGTAATAATTACAACATTTTCATCGGACAACTCTAAGTAATGATCATGCAAGTACAACAATGAGATCATGTGCGATGTCAAGCAGATAGTAAATTTATGTGTGTACAATCATTATTGTTGTTTTTAGTTTAACACTTGTGCAATGATTTATGATATAAATGCAAATAAATGAATATATATGTCATGTTAAACGCCAATTTCACTTAACATGTCTTGCATATTATGATTCTAATGACAACGCCCTTGAAAATAATAAACCGCTCATACAATTTAATATTCGCAAGCGGTGTATATCATAGTGAAAATTTTTATGCACAAAAATGTTAAGTTTGCTCATAACCTCTTAACATTCGTGTGTATACTACTCATGCTTATTAGTGAGTGTATGCGTGTTTCAATAATGAACAACAAATAATGACAAGCTGAGTGAATGAATGATACATGCTTATATATATTTATACGATGCAATTTCAAATATAGGAAAATTATAAAGTACTTTATCTTTAAAAAAACTAATTTATCTCTGATACCAATTGTCACGATCCGTTTAAAAGCAAAGATTAGAGTGTGCTTCTGGCGGGTTCTGATGCTACAAACATGAGCGGAAGAAGTTCTATGTATGTTAGGCGGAAGCAGGTTTAAAATAGATAAATTGAGAGAAAGAAATACTAATAACATTAAATCTGCTTCTGCCTAACAGACAAGGAACTTTTTCCGCTCATGCCTGTGACATCACAACCCACCAGAAATGCACTCTGATCTTTGCTTTTAGACGGGTCGTGACAACCACGTCATTAACAGGATGAATGAGATGGAGGGGCTAAAGAGCGGTGCACCAACGCGTAGTTGATCTTGATGGAGAAAGGTTTTTGTGACAGATTTATCCTCTCTTGTTATTAAGAGGCGTGGTCGCTCAAGCTGAGGCATACATTTCGCAACTTTCGCCAAACCTCTTGTTCTAGAGTTTTAGGGCACGCGTTTTTGACCGTGTGAATTTGAACAAAAACTCCGTTGTTGCAAAACTTATGTTCGACATGAAACCTGTGGACCATCAGAGGGATAATAAATATAATTTTGAATATAGAAGTCGATTGTCTTCTTTAGGCGAAGTCGGGTGCTCGCGAACGACTGTTCCTGCAATTGTATCTTCTTATCCACCACTTCATTGACGGGTCGAATGAGTTGGAGGATCCAAAGGACCATGTTTAGGTTTTTTGTAGTAGATTTGGACGAAGGGCTTCGCGGCGGATCTTTCCCCGCATGTGGTTGCTCGAGGTGAGGCGTACGAAACCCTAAATCCGGCCCCTATGCTTAAGAAATTTGATGCAAGTGAGTGAGAGCTTTGTGGCAAAAGGAGAATGGAATGACTTGGGAGTCAGGCCAAAGAGATGGAAGTAGACTGCTCATAGGAATAAAGTGTTAGCTTAGACCCCAATCCACCTTTCTCTTTTAATAAAATAACCTCACATTTTATCACAACACCCCATATGTTTATTTTTCTTTCTTGATTTCTAATTAATTCCTTGAAACTAATTATTACATGTGTGTGTATATATAATAACCATATCCCCTGTTTTGAATCCCACCTCAAACAACCTTCACCTCGGGCCGGCATGGCTCCCCAAGCACCGACCCTGACCTCCGCCGCCCCTCGCCGCCGCTATCGCCCCCGCCGTCTAATTGCCATCTCCATCTTCTCTCTCTTCATCCTCCTAGCCCTCATCATTCTCATTTTCTATCTCTCGGTCCGCCCCCGCCCCATTTCCTTCTCCGTCGAAGACGCGCGCATTCATAACTTCAATCTCAGCTCCTCCGACACCCTCAACGTCACCTTCCACCTCGCCCTGCTCGCCGACAATCACCGCAACCACCACCTTTCCATTTATTATGATTCGTTAGGGGTCGCCGTGTGGTACGCCGACCAGATGCTCGCCTTCCGCGAGCTGCCGCCGTTCCACCAGCCGACCCGGAACGTGACGCGGCTGGTCTTGGCTGCATCGGCGGGGGCGGTGCCGCTCTTCGGGTCGGTGGCCGATGGGCTGAAGCATGACCGGTCGGCGGGGGAGGTGGGTGTGGAGATCAGGGTGAGGGCTAGGGTACGGTTTAAGGTTGGGGCGGCAAAAACTAAGCATTATGTGCTGAGAGCGTACTGCTCGCCGGTGGTGGTGAGGTTCTGGCCGGCGGCAGGGTGGTCATTCCAGAAGACTTACTGTGACACGGATGTGTGAGAAGTTAATTTATTGCAGGCTTATTGCTTTCTATTATTTACCATTTTCTCTTATTAATATTATTATTATGATGGTAAAAATTGGTCGCTGAAGTTTGAGTAATTTAAAATAAGTTTTTAATATTATTATTTTTTGAAATAATTCTTTAATATTTAAGAGTTCAGTCACTAAATTAACTTGATAAGATTTTGTTTTGTTCGGAAAAAAAGGGAGCAAATGTCACAAATGGAAGAAAAGCAAACGCCCGGCTGCCGTTGCCTTGACAGGAACATCAATGAGGAGGATTGCCTTGTAATTTTGTGGGGTCCGCAATGCACAGTAAAACTATGCATTGTGACCCCACATGCTCCCATCTTTTTATTGGCTCGGCGGACCAAAAAAAATTCAGTCTTTTAATTATTTTTTTACTTCCTCCGCCAATGCAACCTTTATGAACTCTTCGGCGGCCACCATTTCCTCCTGCCATCTCGCTCAAAGCAGAGCTCTGTTGACTCTCATCAATCTCCCGTGTTGGGGTGCAACTTGAGTTGAGCTAGCTTGAAAGTTCGGGCCGACTTGAAAAAAGTTTGACTCAAGCTCGAGCCTATGGAGCTCGAGCTCGATTACAAGTTGAGTTCGAGTTCAGATATTATTGTTCTTGAGCTCGCGAGCTGACTTGTGAGCTTTTTATTTCTACATTTTAAAAAAGAAAAATTTAAAATATAAAGAAAATAATGTTCATGACCTAAAAAAACTTGTGAAGAGCTTGAGCTCGTTAAGTTGGCATTGAGCTTGAGCTCGATACAGGATAAGATTAATAACTTGTCGAGCTTGAGCTCGAGGCAGGATAAGATTAATAACACGTCGAGCTTGAACTGAAAATGATTAGCTCGAGCTTGAAAATTTTGCCAAGCTCGACTCGAGCTCGACTCGTTTGCACCCATACTCCCGTAAATCATGGTGCCTCCGGACGCTTATTCCAAACGAGCAAATTAGCAGCACATCTCTCGCAATTCCGCAAAGCAAATGTGGGTGAGGATGCTGGCGGGAAGGTTGAGCCACCAGTCGCGGCCGGGTAAGAATACTTGTAGGCATGAAGTTCCTGCAAGCCCGTTGGTGGTATCGACCGAATCACTTTGGCTCTGTTTCTTCATCATCATTAAATAAAATGCCCGCCGCCATTAAAATCAGACAAGCGGCGATGACGCGAATTTGCTTTACGCAGCGACCTGAAGAGATAGGGACTTCTGGTGACGACAATTGATAACCAATGCGTTCATGAACATCACCTCAGCGCCAAACGGAGCCAAGATGTAGAAATTGTAGCTTGCAGCGGCCGTGGATGGCCGGGCGAAAGTGCACGAGTGAAAAACACGTGCCCAGACGAAAAACGTGTGCCAAAGCAAAAAAACATGTTCCCGGACGAAAAATGTGCGGCATGATGAAAAGCACACGACTGAGCGAAAAAGTGCAAGGGCGATAAAAAGCGTGTGCATGAGTGAAAAATGACCCCCAGAAAAAAAAAGGGAACATGCGAGAGAAGAAAAAAAGCCAGAGCAAACAAAGGGTGCACGGGGAGAAAAAATGCACGCCCGGGCTAACAAATGACGCCGGGCCGAAAACCCGTGCTAGGCCAAAAATGCACTAAGTTCGCAATTCATTGAATACTCGATCTCAATATCGAGGGCGAGACCTAAACATTCGATCATGGGATTTCTAGGCTAAGTATCAATCACTTTGACAATTTCAACCTAAAATTATCTGTAAGAACAAAACTACTTTATTTCAAAGCAAATTATAAAAAATGTGTCGTCTAAAGGAACTAAGGAACCGACATTTATGTTTCAAAAATTGAATAAAATAAATAAATAATTTATTAATCAATTTGCAGCAATTCTTATTAATTATGTAACCTATATAATAAACAATACATAATTATAATCTATATATATTAAATAATTAATATAAAATAAATAAAAATTAACCTTTAGGCAAGGGTTATACCTGATTACCTGGCCCCAGCTATGCCTTTGGACCCTGCTTTCGAAGGAAAAAAAAATGTTTGTGACTGTAACACATCAAAGATCACAATGCGATATACACATCAGTTCGTCGCTTTCTACAAGCATGATTTTTTTAGTGATTGATCACAAATTTAGCCTTATTTCAATACAATCGTAGTACACCTGTATTTTCGCAAAAAATGTCGAACCCAAGATCGCGAACTGTGCAGTTGTATTTTATCCCGCATGATGATATCCTTGCATTGACCAATTATCTCTCCTTTGGAAGTGTAATAATTTGGTACGCATGCGTATCTCATATTGGTGTGCGAGTAGATCTGACCGTATACTCCCTAAGATCAACGACGTATATTTGAAGTGACCGTACTACGGTCACTTTTAGATATGACCGTATTCGAGAAATACAGCTATATTTCACGGGTAATGATATGCGCCGTTAAAATCTGAGATTCTGCGGCCAAATCTACTCACACACCTCCGAAAATAGGTACATATACGTACCAAAAACGAATACCCTTTGGGGTGGGGGGCAAAGCCGTGTCAAACTGTACATATTTATTTTGGTTTACTGTTTCTTAAATTATATTAAATTATTTTATCTACAATATTTTGGAATTTAGTGCTATTCAAAATAAAAATGATTGGATGATCTCGGAATTTGGAAATATATGCTGGACTTTTTTAGATAAACATGTGCTTATTTTTTTTTTTAAATATACATCACGTTAAAATATGTGTTTTAAATGCTAATAATTGCTTCAAGTATGAGATAAATATGTAATATTAAAATGAATAATTCTATGCATATCTAAATTATATCTAAAAATCACAAAAAGTAGGTCCCACACACAATAAAATAATCGGATCCCTACTTTTTGTTGTGTTTTAGGTGTGTAAAAAGGTCAAATAATATATTTTATTATGTATTGGACCCAATTTTTGTGGTTTTTAAGTATGAATTAGGTATGTATAGTTCTGTCCTATTAAAATACATAAGATAATATATGTAAGTATATCTTTAAAATATTACACGGAAAAAAGTTGATTTTGGTAAAACATTTCTTATTTTTAATCTAATCATTTAATATATATTATAATTTATTTTAAAAAATTAAAAAAACAATCCACATTCAAATAATTATATTTTATTATCAAATTAAAGTTGATGAAAATTCATAAAATCAAAAATATTTTTAGTAGATCTAACATATCATTAGACATATCATCGATATTTTTGAGGAAAACTATCATTAGACATGTTTCCGATATTCTTAAGAAACTGCATTAATTGATAGTATGTTTATTTTAAGTTACATTAGTTAATTAGGGGTAGAGACTCAGATCTGTCACGATTGAGGTACTGTCGTGATTGATCATAAGGGCGAAGCTCCGTGCCTATCACTCGTGTGTGTGTATATTAACATCAATCATCGGCTTTTTAAATAAATTCTTTTAATTTTGCATGATATATTTTGTTGTTGTTAAAGACATGATATTTTACTCATCATATGAAGCTAGTTCGAGAGGGAAAAAATTTCGTGCGTTAATCGCACTTACGACCATCGTGCGTTAAGCGCTATCAGACCGTCAGTTCCTGCAAAAAATCGTGATTGAACGAAATACATTTCATGTAAATAAATATGATCGTATTTCAATATAACCTTATTTTCGTTAAAAAATGCTCCGCAATAGTATCACATATCACATGGATGTACGTGTAACACACCGTATTTAAGGTGCGAGTACGTATCTAAATATTTTGAGATGTGAGGTGGGGTTGGGGGATTCATTTCATTTTTAATGGAAAAGATTAATCCAGAAAAAATCTAATGGATAGGAAATTTTTGAATTAAAAAAAATATAAAAGAATAGAAAAAGCAGAACATAAATAAAATTTCTTCCTTTTTTTGTTCAAAAACTTTTTCCGGCGAGATTCACAGAGGATGGAGAAGGAGAAGAAGGTATTTCCGAGCGGCGGCAGAGCGGACACGAACAACTTGTAGCAAACCAACGATCAATACATGCCGGATGAAAGATATGGCCGCAGACAGGAATCACCTTCACTTTCTCCCCTTCCTCTAACTCTGCCAGGCAAACAGAGCACTCCTGCTCGCTCCCGCCGCCGTAAATCGCCGCCGACAGCTGTGAGGTTGAGAGAATTACGCAGCCGTCCTTGGCCGGCGGCGCCGCCCGGCGTTCGGGCCAGCATCGCATATAGCAGAAGAAGAGGGCGAAGCCGAGGGAGGCCGAGAGAAGCACGAGAAGGATGGCGGTGAGACTGGAGAAGGTTTCCATGGTTTATGTGAGGCAGGGGAATTAAGGGGGGCGTGGGCTTTTTATTGGCAAGCCAGAAAGTGTTGGTGGATGTTCATTGGCCGAGTCAAATTTATACTAGTACCCGTGGGTAATTAATTATATTTGCAGTTCTCAAAACAGGTATGCTTCTTCGTTGAAATTCTTTTCCACTTAAGAAAAAAATTATAATTCAGTTGCAAAGATAGAATTTTTAAAATCAAAATAAACATAAGAGACCATTTGGCAGCAAGGAGTAGCAGGCGGACGAAGTTTTGTTGTGGGCAGGTAGACAGCTTGAAATGGAAGGAAGGAGGGCGTGTGACTGGGCGGCGAGGCCGTGAGTCAGCACACTGGACGCGGGCGGCAGGCGGCTAGCTGGATGCGGGCGACTGGTGACCTGGTGATGCGGGCGTGTATCGGGATTCTCTTCATTTGGACTCAAATTGATACTATCTATTTCATGATTTAGGGTCAATTTGGTAACCTGTTTAGTATTTCCGTTTGGTCGAAACGCAATAGCTCGACAAGTTGAGCCCGTTTGTTTTTCTGCTTTTGTTTGGAACCGTCTGGCG